>OY720634.1:171795394-172458588 GCA_963169105.1 Ceriagrion tenellum
TGAAACTAATGAGGATGGTGCTCACCAAAAACAATTTCGTTTTTGGTGGGCGTCATTTTCTTCAAGTTAAAGGTACCGCTATGGGCACGAGAATGGCACCCTCTTACGCCTCCTGCTTCCTCGGGCGATGGGAAGAAAATCTATTATCTTCTTCCCCACTTAAGCCACTCATTTGGCTTCGTTATATAGACGATATTTTTATAATTTGGACCCACGGAAGCACAACACTTGATCATTTTATTAAAAAAATTAATTCACATCCATTCCTTTCTTTCACTCATCACTCTTCAACTTCTTCAATCACGTTTCTCGATGTAGATATTCACTTAAAAAATAACAAAATTAGCACATCTGTTCACAAGAAACCCACCAACCTGCAGCAGTACTTGCATTGGGATAGCTGTCATCCCGATCACTGCAAACGCTCCCTCCCATTTTCTCTGGCTCGTCGAGGTCGACGTATTTGCTCCGACGATTTTCATTTTTTTTCATTATTTGAAAGACCTGGAAACAGCCTTCGCGAGCCGGGGATATTCCCTCCATCTGGTGAGGGAACAGTTCATCAGGTCGGTTGAGCCCTCAAGTAGACCGCCTTCCACGCCTCAACCGGACGATCATCTTTATCCTGATGAACAAATCTTTGTAACCACCTTTCATCCGAGTCTAGATGCTGCACTGAAAAACCTTCTTAAGTCAGCACACTCAATTCTCGCCTCTTCCCCCTCTACTTCTTCTTTTATTCGCAGACCTCCGGTGCTCTCCTTTCGTCGCCCTCCCAATCTCCAAAATAGTCTCTGGATCCGCGAGATCCGACAAACCTCACTTGAGGGTAGTGTGGCCAATCCCCCTCTCGTTGGATCAAAATCCTTGCAGCAAGCCCCGTTGTCTCACCTGCCCACTCAACCCTTTCTCCCGAACTTTCACGACCCCTGTCACAAACATAACGTATCAGATACTTACTCGGGGAACCTGTTCCTCGAGCAATGTAATTTACCTCCTCACCTGTAAACACTGCCAGGCGTTCTATGTTGGCCTCAGAAGCACATCTCTCAATGTACGAATCAATAACCACAGGAGCAGCGTGACACAACAATTGAAGCTCCCTGTAGCGGAGCACGCCAATTCTCATAACCTCCCCTTCAACGACTGCTTCCAAGTAAAAATCATTCGCGCCCTCCCACCTGACACATCCATCATGGAGCTCCGCCATTGGGAACAATCATATATTTCAATCCTAAAATGTATTTGTACTCCCGGGCTTAACCTCCGCTAGCTTTCTCCGTATCCCCTCCTCTTACTCCTCCCTCCCTCACATCCTTCCAACCAATCACTTCCCTCAAACACCAACCACCCTCCTAGTCAGACCCTCTACCCTCAACTCCATTGGTTCTCACCCGAAAGCTTCCGAGAGCAGTGGACACCGGTGTCGTCATGGATCGCCTTTCTGTGAGTGTCCACTGATATACCTATCTATCCATCCCCAACCTCAACGCCTTGTTGCTAGCTTATATTTCTAAATTTATTTCCTTTTCTTTAATATGTATATATATATATATATATATATATATATATATATATATATATATATATATATATATATATATATATATATATATATATATATATATATAAATAAAAGTTTGCCAGAGGAAGGCAGACGACAAACACAGAAAACAAAAAAATGATGAACACACAAAGTTTCTTGATATTTCGGTGCCACTAGCACCTTGGTCGCAAGAGCGAAGACTGAGAAGGAAGGGAGGACTGAGGCGGTAGGAAGGGAGGACTGAGGCGGAAGGAAGGAAGGGAGGTGAGGGACAGGGGAAGGGGAGGAGGGGGAGGGAGAGGAAAGGTGGGGGCGGGAGGCGGGAAGTGGAAGAAATTCGAAAGGAAGAAGTAGTATGGGCAGAGGTGAAAGAAGAAGTTAGTGGGATTTATTGAGTCCTGGCGGAGAGAAAGCCTGGAATAAGTAAATGCAAGAGGACTCAAGATCTTTGATTTGGAGTGGGGAGGAGGAAGGGGGAAGGGAGGCGAGAATGCCAACCTTAAAAATATTATTAAAGGTGGAGTTGTGGGAAGAAACATGGGTGGCAACAGGGAGGGAAACAGAAATAGACGGTAGTTCATTACAACTGGAGCGGTGGCCATTCATGCGGATGTTAAGGGGAGTGGTCGTCAAACCGATGTAAAAACTAGGGCATAATTGGCAAAGAAGGATATAGACAACATTATGGGAAACGCAGGAGAGTGAGGGGACGGAATGAAGATGAGCGGCAAGGAATTTATCAGGCAGAGGCTGGGTGAGAAGGATGCCACAAGTTTTGCAACGTGGGCGATTGCACGGCGTCGGAAGGGACTTAGTAGGTCGGGAGATTGATTTGGAAAGAGGTTTAGTGATTTTAAAGAGGGTGGAGAGGTTGGGAGGGCGTCTAAAGGTGAGAGAAGGACAGCGGGGGAAAATTTTGGAAGTGGTAAGGTTGTCAGAGAGGATGGGGTAGAGATTTTTGATTAAGCGACGGATGGAGTGAACTCCAGGGAAATAGGTGGTACAGAGGGAGATTTGATCATGAGGAAACTTATTAAGAGAGAGAGATTTAGAAGAAGAGGGTCGCTGTAGGATTTTTTTCTGAAGAAGACGCTCAGGGTAGCCTCTGCGAAGGAGGGATTGGTGGAGATTGGAGAGAAAAAGGTCAAGGGATTCGGGATTGTTGCATATTCGGTGACCACGGATAGAGAGGGAAAAGGGGAGGGATCGTTTAGTATGAGAGGGGTGGCAGCTGTTGAAATGGAGATATTGTTGCTTGTTGGTGGGCCTAGGGTATCCTCGCCGTGGGTCCATATGATGAAAATATCATCAATGAATCTAACCCAGAGCTCCGGTTGTAATTCCTGGGTGGCGAGGAAATCACTTTCGAGCTTTCCCAGGAAGAGATTGGCATAAGAAGGGGCCATTCTTGTGCCCATAGCCGTTCCCTTGGCTTGAAGAAAGAAACGCCCATTAAAAGTGAAGGCGTTGCGTTTCAGAATGAATTCAACTAGCTTGATAAGGAAGTTGGTGGAGGGAATTCGAGGGTGATTTCTTCTCGAAAGGAAATGGGATATGGACTGTAGACCTTCATGGTGAGGAATCGAGGTGTACAATGAAGTAACATCCACCGTAGCCATGATGACGCTTTTGTTGGAGGGAATATTTACTGCTTTCAGGATGTCTAGGAAGTGATAGGAATCACGAAGGAAGGAAGGGAGTTTAGCAACTATAGGCTGCAGGTGATAGTCCACGAAGGCCGATATGCGCTTCGTTGGGGAATTGCAGCTTATTTTATGTGTTACAATGTAAACTATGTCCCGGTTTTTATGTGGGCGAATGTATTACACCCCTTAATATTAGAATGAATAACCATCGGTGCACCTGTAAAGACCCATCTTCCACTTTCCCCGTCCCTACTCATGTGCGGAAACATGGCTTGTCCTTTGACAAGTGCTTTGAGGTGGCAATATTGGTCTCCCTTCCCCCGGACGCCCCGTTAATTGAAGTGCGCCAGAAGGAGCAAGCCATAATCTGGTTGCTAAAATCGTACGCCGCGCCCGGATTAAATAAAATACATTAATGGAACGCTTCCCGTTCTTCTCCATTTACCCGCTTCTCTCCCCCTTCCCCCACTCCCACCCTCACTTCGACCCCTTCCGCTCTCTCCGGCCAAGACACGAGCTGGTAAAAATTTCCCCTTTTCAAGAACCGTTCGTCAACCGCTGGAGAAACCCCTAACCCCCTCCCCTAACCTACCGCCCCTCCTACCCCTATCCTCACCAGCGCACACGACATTTGTTCCGTGATACGCCTTGAAGACGGACTAGTTCCGAAGGAGGGGGGGAAGGGCGGGGAGGGAAGGAGCCAAAGACCTATTCGGGAGAAGGAAAGAATGTAGCGAAAAGTGGGGGAAAAATTAATGGGAACGGTTGAGGCCAGGTGGACAGAGGGCCTTAAAAAATCGGATGCAACATTGTTCTAATGTCTTCGAACTCTCGAAACTTATCTCAGTGTCTTGTCCCCCCTTGGTCATTAAATCCTCAGAAATAGAAGACCAGAGACAGTGAACTTTAAGAGAAATTCTCTATTTCCAAAAGAGTGTCAATCACGGGCATCATTTGAGGCGATGTCCATCGCCGTGCCCCCAATTCTGTTATTCCATTTCAATTATTTTGTATTGAAAGGTGACGCCATGTGTTTTGAAGGGTTCCTTATTCTTTTTGTTTATTGAAGGAGACGCCGTGTATGTTGAAAAGGGTTATTTCTTTTCTTTCTCTTTATCTTTTTTTCATTAAATGTGTTGTGAAAAGGACATATTTTGTTTATCTTGCCAAAATCGTCGAAACATCCTTCATTTGATCGCTTCTCAGAGTAGTAACGCGGTTTACGCGGAACCCGGGGAACCATACATGTGCCCATATTTCATTTACGCGACAAAAGTCTGGTTGTGGAGGGGCATCAATCGCTCTTCGACCGTACGGTCTCATCGCCCGTCACGGCCGAACAGCACCACTTGCGACTCCAAGCTTGATGGAGAGTTTAGTGAAGAGATTTTCCTTTTCTGCCGAATCTAATGAAGATTATTTCTGTTGAAGTAACTATGTGGAAGTTAATGAGATGTACGTTGAAAGAGAACTTCATAAATTTTAACACTTTTTGTTTTTTTAACTACTTGCTGTTTATATGTTACTTTCGCGGTGCGTCATTATATGGCAGCACAGAAAGCCTGCTGAAGGTTTCCCGAGTTCTAGTCTGTGAGGTGATTTGTGAGAGAGCGGGTTCGAGTGTGAATTTGAGTGAAGATGAGGAGCGGGTGTTGTGATATTACCAATGGCGGCCGCAGCTAGTCTCCGCGTTATGCGCCCCGAATCTCCGAGGCTAAGTTCCGCATGGATTTAACGGAACTCTTTCCGACGAGCGCAAGCACCAATCATCGAAGATTTCGGCCTGTGTGTGCAATGCAGATGTGAAATGCATTAGTTACAGCCTCGCCATTAAGGTCTTCATCCATCAATGCCGTGTGCATTCCTCTGAATAGTGTGACTGAAGCCTCCACAATCCGTACTTAAGGCACTTATCGGTTCACGCTCGTGATTTTTCATTTCAATAGATATTCGAGTGTCTGTCGATATGGTGTTTGGTTAGCCCCCAATTTGAAATACGTGTCTCATTCGGTGAAATAATTGTTAGACTTTGCTGATCCCTTACGACATGACGGTGCGAGTGCAGTGATTTCATTCTTGAACTTCTTTAGTTGTATTAACCCGATTTCGCACTTATTGATCAATCGTGTTGAGACGTCAAGCCTTGGCGCTTAGTTAAATGTGAACTTTCAGAAGAGAAGAACGCTATTAAACTTCCACCCTTTAATGACCACCGACCACGTCATGCCATCATAAGGATGACCCTCATGGCCGTCGTTCAGAATTTCCTCAAATTTAGTGGCCGCGCTATTTCGTGGTTAAATATTTACTGCGTGTGCATTTCTCATTGTATCGAGCACTCGTGTGTTCATTTCCCCAAAAAGTCGCCGGTGTAAAAGAATGCTGCTGGAATTCATTTTGATGATTGATGTACAATACTGATAGCTTTTCTGGAATCCGCGTTGGCTGGCTGTAAGTAGTCATCTGCAAGTATAAATGTCCCCTGGCTGCAAACGGAATATATTTCAGCGGTGAGAAGCGCCTGCTCTTTCGAAAAGGTAGAGCCAGAATATGACCTTACCGTTGAAACACCCAATTATATTGTTTACTTGGGACCAGAGCGCAAAATGTATTCACCAATCTTCAGTCTAGTCACTTCCAGCTGACCATTTTTGTATACTTGAGCTTTGCCAGCACCCGTTTTTCCTTCATAGAAAATCGTTGTATGCTCGACTAAATTCCAGGAATATAATTCAAAGCCTCGTGCAGCTCAGGGCGAATCGCTTTGAGGGGAAAGCTCCCGACTTTCATTTAATCCTCGATTGCCCGGGCTTTAATGGAGGAAGCATATGTCACATACACTGCCGTCGCACATCGATTTCCCCTCTTTTGTTTCCTCCGTACTTTTGCTATTTCATTTGACTCACTTCTCCCATCGTGAGGTTCCTCTCTTAGCTGTGAGCATCCTCGGTACACGGAAGTGTCCCTGTCGGCGGGACCCTATGGTACGAAAATCCATTCCTGGTAAGCGACGCCTCTACCTATTACCAATATCCAAAAATCCATCTGCTCTTTGTTGAATTAACTATTCTTTGTAAATATGAGGCTTTTAATCACATTTCGGTCGTGGTATCACTAGCCATTGGAATGGGCTTTCAAAATTTAAAAGTGGAATGCATATCAATGGTGTCGTTGTTAAGTTTCCAAATAATCCTGTGACCATTCCGCGTGTTAACTGTTTGGGGTTCGGAAATCTTACCCTTTAGAGAATGTAGGGAAGGCGTGGTAAGTGGGAAGGCCTCAATATCTCACATTCCAAAATTGAGTTGCGTACAAAGCCGTAAACTATCCCCTCCTTCGTTTTTAATGGGTTTCCCTGCTCATTTGGCCTGCCCTTGAAAACCCCCTGGCTTCTTGGTAGTTGGATCAGTCAGCAAATTTTGACGAGATTCGCAAATCTGGTCTCTATAATCGTTATGGGATGTCGAGGGTAAGAAAGAGACGAAGACACCTATTTGGTTTTTATTACGTTGAAGAAAAATGGCCGGAAAAGGATTAAATTTTCCGCTGTTTATTAAGACCCTGCTGGAGTAAAAAATTTCTTGGAGTTGTGTTTGTAGTGTAAGTGACTCGCTCTCGCTTCCGCATTGATTTACCTTAATGGCGACGATTTACTGGCATTCCGGGTTGCTTTTTAAAGACTGGACAGAATCTGACCTACTGTAAGCTGGAATGCTTGTGAAACGTCGTCATCGATCGCATCAACGCGGAAGAGGACTCGTGAGGGCTTTCTGTTCTTTTGGTGGCTTTCTGTTCTTAGCGGAGAAGTGCCGTCACGCTCCAATTAATTCGCTTGACGCGGTAATGCTTATATCCGCGTCCACGATTCTGTCAAGCCGTGAGGATAACTTATTTCATATCTAGGAATTGTTCTTCCTCGGCCGTAGATGCATAGAATATTGGAGCACGCCATAGTGGTTGCACCTATGGGCTCCTTATGGAAATGAGCCATTCCATTAGCTTAGCCATTTCGGCTAGGAGTAAGGACTGCTACCTTGGGCATTTCTTTTATTAACTCCCATGAAATTGCTCTTCAGCTTCTTACTCCACAATTTCTGATGTTCCGAAAAAGCAGATTTGAGGAAATCTGTCTGATATATGCCCACGTATTCCATTGCACGGACTTCCGGCTGTGTGAGGCTTTTCCTCTCCTCCATTGTGAGCGAGTGATTCAATTGAAGAGTACATGTCAGAACCGGAAATTTTATTTGGTATATTCTCCTTTCTAACGCTTATGAAAACAAAGAGGATGTAAATTTAAGTTTATGCGTTGCGAAGCCTTAAACTTGTAAACATACATTGTATTGTATATTGATATCCCTCCCAATTTCTGTATTTCGCCCCCTCACTCCGTGCAATCAGCGTAATGTCACAACTTAGAAGATACTTTTGTGGTGCCTGTATTATTTCTCGAAGAAATCAGTTGGAGTCAACCAGGGGTGGTTTAGTAAAAATCAGGCTAAACATTTTATGCAGGACATTGCATTTGAGGCGCGGAAAAGTGCCTTAAGTTAAAATCAATGGTTGGCGAGTTCACTTTGTGGAAATTATTCATCTTAAAAATGGAAACACTTAGTTTTTTCCTCCAATGTATTAAAAACACAAATCGACCGGTTTCGGCCTTTTCAGGCCATTATCAAGATAACAGAGTAAAATTCCAAGAGGCAGAACAGTTTATATATGAGACCTCAAGGAGAGGGAGGAGGCTGAAAGAAGGGGGGGGATGAGAGGTGAGTAAGTTTTGAGGTGATTGGGCATATCTGCCTTAAGTTAATTGACTTGGAATTTATTGTAAGTATTCCGGATGTCCGAGAAAACTCTTCAAACCCACATTACACCCGTAATTCCTTCCCTTGAAGGAAGTAATGACGAATAATCTCCGATTTATCAATTCCTCGAACATTCGGCCTCGTGTCAGGTAAATAATCCTCTCTGCAAATGAAAATTGGTATTGAAGTGGTAGGCTGTCGATGATTTCCGATCTAAGAAAAATGACGCTTGTCAGGGGTTGCGTTCCGCATTCAAAACATAATCCTAAACATATATTCGATAATAAAGCCATGGAAAAATAATTTTTACTAAAATGGCGATTGAAATTGAAGCTTGTATTGCTTGTTCCCAAATATTCTTAGCCAATTTTACCTCTCTTTTCTCAGAATTCATGGCGTTATTTACGTGAATGTACCGAAGATTGCTGTTTTAATGCCCGTTATTACTTCAACTCAGACATTGGAGCGCTTAAACGTTCGATTACTTGCCAGATAAACCATAAAATACTTTCGGCAAATTTCAATTTAAATTTGGTGGCCTGATCTCCCAGAAGCAGCTACGAATGACAAAAAGGAAGTCAGTGAATTATTTTTTACTTTTTTTAATTGATTCATCATTTTGCTACTTGCAATTTAGAAAGAGAAAATTTAACCTTCTTCAGATGGTCAGACCAAATTGGGAGAGTCAGTAGGTTTCATTAAGCAGTAATGGACTGATGCGGGGGGACGCAGTAATTTAAAGTATTTTCTGAAATAATGTTTATGCTCATTTAAGTCTTCGTTATTTTTCTTTTGAGTGTGGAAGCGCTGAGTGATTAGGCCAGCTAATTTATGCACAGTGATTCTAAATTATGGGCTGCGCTACTTGAGTGACATAGTCGTTTTCATGGTGAATGAAAATGAAGAAATGGCTGAATTTCGTTCGGAAATGTGAAAAATTTGTGAGACTAAATTGTGCAAAAGAATGTGGAAAGCGGACGGTTGTCTCCCGTTACTAGATGCACTCGTCGAGCGCAGGGAACTTTTTCGTCATTTCGAAGCATCAAAAATTTTTTCCCGCATTCACGGAAATTATTGGCAAAAAATATCAACGTACTCTTATAGTACTCTTTGTTTTCTTGAACCCCGCTCATTTGGTGTGTATGGAAACTATTCGTTCGTCGCATGTGTTAATTTTCTAATGCTAATCTATTTTTGCGCAAATTTCTACTTGGTGAGAAATAATTAAAATCTCTGGCTGTCACTGTTTGCCTTTTTCCGTCTACGTCGATTTCAAAGATTGCGAATGGTCAGTGAAAACAAGAAGGGAAATTCTTACACTCGAGAGATATGTTGAACAATGTTCATTTCCCTGTATTTTCTCAAAGGTTATCGGCAATTGTCTGGAAGGTGATCTCTATGCCTCTTCTAATCATTTAACTAAATTTGAGTGTGACCTTTGAAATCTATTATATTGTGAAGGTTATGTGAGCGTATTTTATCACCCTAACCCTCTCTATCTGTATAGCTTACCCTCAGATAAATTTACTGTGCATTGTTGATAGTATTCTCTAATTCAATGATTAGTGTACGCCATATTGAAAAAAACATTTTTAACAGTTTTTAGCAGTAACAAAAACAGTTTTTCATGTTGCAATTTCGTGCCCCGTGGGAAACGGGCTATAATTGTGCTTAGTATCTTCGCTCTACTTTTTGTATGCCATGGGGTTGTGTGAAAATTGTTTTTCCAGTGGAAAGATTGCGTATAACTCAGAGATGAAGATTGCGGAGGAGATTTTTAGTTGATTTTGTTACAATTGAATTGATTTACGTAAAGCAAAGTAATAAAAAATGGGTGTTAAATTATCCCTTGTTTTTATCAGTGACTTATACTATCTTTAGCATTAGAAAAATAAATGAAACTCCATAAATCCCATGCATATATATATATATATATATATATATATATATATATATTAATATATATATATATCACCCCACTTAAAAAAGACACCCCCCTGGACGCCCTAAATCTTCACATCTCATATTTTCCTGGCGTCCAAAAACTCAAGACCATCCTCAAAGACTTATTCCCAATTTTAGATACTAACAGATCGACAGCCAATCTCCTACCCAAATGCCCCACAGTATGTTTCAGACGTCCACCTAACTTAGTCAATCTTCTTCGCTCCAATTCTTCGCGAGAGGGTACATCGAATGACACTCCCCGTCCCACCACACAGAGATGCAACAAACCACGGTGCAAAACGTGCAACATGTTTCGCCCCCTTTCCTCATTTCAGAGTCCTAACACAGAGACGCCGTTCGACATCAAAGCCTCCGGCTCTTGCGACTCCCACAACTTAGTTTATGTGTTACAATGTAAACTATGTCCCGGTTTTTATGTGGGCGAATGTATTACACCCCTTAATATTAGAATGAATAACCATCGGTGCACCTGTAAAGACCCATCTTCCACTTTCCCCGTCCCTACTCATGTGCGGAAGCATGGCTTGTCCTTTGACAAGTGCTTTGAGGTGGCAATATTGATCTCCCTTCCCCCGGACGCCCCGTTAATTGAAGTGCGCCAGAAGGAGCAGGCCATAATCTGGTTGCTAAAATCGTGCGCCGCGCCCGGATTAAATAAAATACATTAATCGCACGCTCCCCGTTGTTTTCCATTTACCCCCTTCCCTTCCCTCTCCCCCCCCCCACCCTCACTGCGACCCCTTCCGCTCTCTCCGGCCAAGACACGAGCTGGTAAAAATTTCCCCTTTTCAAGAACCGTTCGTCAACCGCTGGGAAAAACCCCTTCCCCTTCCCCCATCCCCACTCCCCTAACCTACCGCCCCTCCTACCCCTATCCTCACCAGCGCACACGACATTTGTTCCGTGATACGCCTTGAAGACGGACTAGTTCCGAAAGCTAGCTATGTAAGTGTGATCGTCTCTTTTTTTGTGTGTCTATCTCCTCCACCCTATCCACATCGTGTGTTCATCGCCGCATGGCTGACTCCAATCCATCAACGTATTTATATATATTTATATATACATACATACATATATATATATGCATGGGATTTATGGAGTTTCATTTATTTTTATAATGCTAAAGATAATATAAGTCACTGATAAAAACCTATTTTATATATATATATATATATATATATATATATATATATATATATATATATATATATATATATATATATATATATATATATATATATATATATGTTACGCAGCGCGATTTGCCGAGTACCCGGGGAAGTGGTTCCCTCTAGTAAAGCCGGGAATAACCACGTCAAGGGGACCTCCGGAGTTACGACGCGCCGACAGGCACGGCTGGCGGGAACAAACAGTCAACGGGCGACCGCGAGAGAGTTTGGTCCGTTGGTAGAGAGTGTTCGTGAGTGATTTGTCCGCGAGAAGGACATCAAGACAATTAGCGTGGCCGAGAGAAAGGTCAGACCTGGGAGGTTTTGTAATTGTCAAGTTTAATAAAAGGGTGTTACAAAGGTGAGAGGGTTTATTATTCTCAAATCCTCGCTACTGCTGAGTTCCCGAAGAAGAAGACGGGTCCGAGAGAGAGAGGACAGCAGCCTGATCCAGAAGGTAACAGAGGTTCGCCAAAGAGAGCCGAAGAGGCGCGGCGCTCGTGCGTAACAGAGCAGCGGTGGGATAATTGCAGAAAAACCAGTGGTCGCAGCGGGAACTCTACGAGACTACCAAACCAGCCCGTGAGCAGACTGGTGAGGAATGCTGTGTGCAGTAGCGGTAAGAGAACATCAGTGCAAAAACCCAGTGCTAACAGTAGGCGTGTATTCCCCTATCCCTGAGTTACGAGTGTTAGGGTTATTAGAGGGAACAGTTGGTTCGAGAAGTAGGGAACGTGCTCAAAACTGTGCCAAAAGTGAGACATGGCGAGTGGAGAAACGGGGGCTGTGGAGAGGGAATTAGTAGATAGCGCGCCCTTTCTTGCTATGGTGACGCCGTCAACCATGCGCCCGTGGCGGGAAAACGAAAGTAGCGTTGTAAATGACACGGACGGGGGTCGGTGCGAGGCTAGTTCGCTACGGGGTATAAGCGAAGGCTGGGGCGAGCATACATCTACATCTACATCTACGTCATACCCTGCAAGCCACCCAAAGGGTGTGTGGCAGGGGGTGCTTTCGCACCAGGCATGCATGAATGATATGGTAGAACACCGACATTACATTAAAAACCCGCGTACCACACATGCAAAGCGCCAATTACAAATCTAATACCCAAGAAACATTGTATCTCCAATCGTTCTAACATGCAAGGGATACAAAGACTACTACTACAGATTCAAAATATCATGCATAAATAAGAACATCATTATTTACATCATGCATAAATAAGAAAGAGGAGAATATAATGAGAAAGATTAACTGCCTGCCTATTGTCAATACTCGAACTATTCATGACGACGATCACAGCTGTTATGGTCCCGAATGGTACGCGGAAAAAATGACATTTTATACCTATCGGTTCTACAATCTAGCTCTCTAATTTTATTGGCGCGATCTAATCTGCCGTAGTACGAAGGGGTTAATAGTATGTTTTTTACGTCGTCAGTAAAATGATTTTCCTGAAATTTATTTAGGAGGTTAAGCCTATAATTTAATCTACGCTGTGATAGCGATTCCCATCCTAATTCTTCTAACAGTCCAGACACACTAGCCAACTTATCGTAGCATCGTTTCACAAACCTAGCTCCTCTTCGCTGTACGCGATCTAACTCTGATATCAAGCCCGTTTCGTATGGATCCCATACACTAACAGCATATTCCAGATGAGGCCTAACGATTGAAAAATAACAACGTTCTTTCACTTTCTCATCACATTTTCCGAGTACTCTCTTGATAAAGCCTAGCTTCCTATATGCTTGACCGCATATTTCCCTAATATGTTTTCCCCAAGATAGGTCGTGACTAATTGTGACTCCTAAGTACTTAACAGACTCGGCGTGAATAATTTCTGTATTTTTAATTCTGTATGCCCTAAATGGCCAATTTTTCTTTTTCCAAAAGCTGACTGCTACGCACTTTTTTATGTTTAGTTCCATCTGCCACTTTTCGCACCAAGCATGAATAGCAAGTAGGTCGATTGTTAACGAGTCGCTATCTTCGGAATTGTTAATATCCCTATACACAACCGCGTCGTCTGCGAAGAGTCTAAGCTTACTTTTAACGACGTTACTAATATCATTAATGTACAAGAGAAATAAAAGTGGACCAATCACACTTCCCTGAGGAACACCCGATGTAACGCTAACTGTGTTTGACATGATACCGTCTATGACAACCCTTTGTTCCCGCCCATGTAAGAATTGATTAATCCAACTAATAATGTTTTTATCTATTCCATATGCTTCTAGTTTTGAGAGCAACTTAACGTGAGGTACCTTATCAAAAGCTTTCCTAAAATCGAGGAATATCGCGTCAACTTGGACATTATTTTCACCCGAGAGCAAGATGTCATGAACGAAGAGGGCCAATTGGGTTTCGCAAGATCTACCCTTTCGAAATCCATGTTGGTTATTTATTAACAATTCCTCCCTATCTAAATGACTCATAATGGAGCTTACGATTATGTGTTCAAATACCTTACAGGAAATGGATGTGAGAGAAATAGGCCTATAGTTACTAGGGTCTTCCCTGTCGCCGCTTTTGAATATAGGTGTGACATTTGCTACTCTCCAGTCCTTAGGCACTACATGATCTACTAAAGATTTGGTAAATATTAATTCTAAGTAAGGCGCTATGTCTGATGCCATTGTTTTATATACGCGAGCAGGTATTTGATCTGGACCGGGGGATTTGTTGGGGTTAATATTTTTTAGCTGCTGTTCTATGCCGCGACAATTTATAATAATTTCAGGCATACATGTTTGGGAACGAACTGGCTGCGGATCGAAAAGATGTGGTGTATAAGTACTGAAAATGCTTTTGAAGAATGAGTTTAACGAATTGGCTTTTTGTAGACTGTTGGTTATCTTTTCCCCTTTGATATCCTTAAGCGTGTGTACTGTTGATTTATTTCCTTGAGTGTCCCTAACATACGACCAAAATGCCTTGGGATTATCGTTCAATTGTTCTCCCAGTAATTTACTTTTGAAATCAGCTAACGCCCTTCGGCACGCTTTTTTTGCTAAGAGTTTAGATATTTTGTAATTTTCGGTGACTGTGTATAGTTCTTCAGAGGATTTGTTAATTTTTGCCCTTTTTAACCTAGCATGACATGTTCTTTGGTGCTTTAATGTTTTTCTAACCTCCGCGTTATACCACCTAGGCTCTGCATTGGCTCTTTTCCATTTACTTGGTATGTATTTGCTAACTACTGATCGTGTAACGTTGAGGAAAGTATTCCACAAAACCTCAGTATTACTGTTGATACTTATTTTTTGAAAATTAGTAAATGACTTTTGGAACTCTCGTTTCATACCTTCGTAGTCAGCCTTATTATATAAGTAGATTTTTCTTTGTGGATTATGTTTCTTGATCATGCTCACGGAAAAATTAGCTTTAACTATCTTGTGGTCGCTTATTCCCTTATCCGTACCTATGTTTACAACCATGTGTGGAATATTTGTCGCTAAAAGATCAAGTGTATTTTTCCCTCTAGTTGGAGCAGTGACTAATTGATGTAGTGAGTGAGATGTGAATGTATACAGGAGTGACTCACAAAGGTCTTTGTCTTTCCCCCCAGTGATAAAACTGTACGTGTCCCAGTCTATGGACGGAAGATTGAAATCCCCACCGATTATAATATGACAGTCGTTTTTTTGAGTGGTTAATTTACTGAGTTGACTTTCTAGTTCTAATATTGAGGTTATATGGGTATCTGGTGGTCTGTAATATGAGCACACATAGATTGTTTTTGCTTTAGGATTTTGAATGGAGCACCATACGCTTTCTACCTGGTCGTCGGAAAATGACTCCCTCCTACTAATATAACAATCCTTCACTGCAATAAAAACTCCTCCCCCGGTCCTTTCCACTCTATCTTTTCTATAAACTGTGAAATTTTTTGGGAATACTTCATTATCTGCGATTTCGTTACACAACCAACTTTCCGTCCCTATAATTAAGTCTGCGTCAGTAGTTTCAATTAGATGGTAGAAGTCAGCTACTTTATTCCTTAAGCTACGGCAATTTACTACCACGACAGAAAAGGATTTATCAGTGAGCGTATTCCCGGAATGTGTATTCTCATTACAACTCGCTTTCTTAGGTATATTCAAAGTTACATTACTGCTATTTTTTGAAATTGGCCTCTTACTGTTCTCTTTAGACTTAACACTTTCTTGGATATTTTTTCTATTAAATATTGTTCGCGATGGTACCTGATTCGACCCATTAGCTGACCTACTCTCTGCCCTACCCTCTATCCTAAAAAAGGTCTACAGTGATCGAGTATGCTACTCGCTACACAGCTAGCTGCCTCGGCCGTGTAATGGACACCAGAACGGTTCAGAGGGGTCCGACACGATCGGATTGCCGGCCGAAGGTCGACGAAGGAGGCTCCAATGTCCGTGCAGAAGCGACGCAACCTCTGGTTTATGCCCTCCACTCGGCTCCAAACCAGGGGTCCACGATCGATCCTCGGGACAAGAGTACAAATTGCAAGCGTCATGTCAACCCCTTCGTCGCGACTTACCCGCTTCACTTCGGAGTCCAGTTCCCTGAAGGAACGCAGGATCTCCTCGGATCCACGGTCCATGGCGTCGTTAACGCCGACATGGGCCACAATCTGCAGACTTGAGCACTTCGTGCCCCGGACCGCCGCACCAACCGCCTGCGTCACCTGCGGAACACCGCCACTTGGAATGCACCATGACGTTACACGGTGGCTTATACCCTCATGGCCTGCCCTTTCCCGCAAAGGGACCATAACACGACGGACGTTACTACTACCTATCACTACAATCCCCCCCTTCCCACTCTGACGACTCTTCCTAGGTGCCGGTCTCGGAGTAGGAGTAGGCACGTCAGGCACCTCGGAATTTCCATCCGAAAGCAACTGGTACCTGTTCGAAACGGGAATGGGAGGTGCCAAAGCATCTCCTGAACCACGCTTCAGAGTGACCTTACCTCCACTCCTCCGAGACACGACCCTCCAGACCTCCTGTTTACGGAGTTGTACTGCCCCTTCATCGGAAGACGGACCTTCAGGCAAACTCTCGATCGTCCAGCCACTGTTAGCAATCGAGCGAACTCGTGCAGCCCGTAGGGCGCGGCGAACTTTCGAAGAGCGACCCAAATTTCCATCCACCTTCGGGACGCATACCACTCTTTCAACCTTAGACTGGAGTTCCCGCAGGATTCTCTCCAACTCGGCGATGCGGGCTCGGAGAACCGCACACTCGCCGGCGTTTTTGATCATCCCAACAGGTGACCTATTCGAAGACATCCTAGCACTACTCGCAATGAACTCCCAAGGAAAAAAGCTTAACTACAAAAAGATGGCTATACTCAAAAGAACTGAGCGATCCTAAGCTCGGTCACAATGGGCAAAGTAACAATAATACTTCTACGAAATAACTTTAACACAGACCTCACACCTGGCAAAGAGCTAACTAAAGTACGAGATAAATAAGAACACAAACTCTCTAGCACAAAAGGTAACTGACTTTCACTTTTAGGACGCTAAAGATAGGGGAGGAAGGACAGGTGATGTCACGCAAGTGAGCTATGAGGGGTTGAAGCACTGACGAAGCACGCGAGAAAGATCTGTGTTTTTGGATTCAACCTAACTAAATGATATTATATTAAATAAGTGCAAAAGTAGTAATTAAAGAGGCTTTAACTGGCTATATGTATAAATTAGAATATCAGTCGATGGTTTTACAAACGGTCTTAGGTAAAGGTTTTTTAATAACGTTATATATACTATATAAAAAAGGGAGATGGAGAGTAAACTATTTAACGACTAGAAAAAAAAACTATCAATCAACAAGAAAAGAAATGTAGTTAACTATTCAGTATCAGTAGACTAGACGTAAAACTAAAAGTTCAAAACAAAAGTTCTAAACTACTAAAGTTAAAACAACTTCACAACTAAAATAAACAAAGAGTTTTCAATAACGATGATAAAAAGAATATTATAGACTCAGTAATAAAATATATGTACTTAAGTAAGAGTTAGGTTATAATAAGTTCTATTCTAATAAGATTCTTTTACTACCCGAACACCAGAATCATAAGCTAACGATATGCAATAACAATTTACGTACAATAGTATGAAAATATACGTGAGGATAAACAACAGAGATAACAAACTACAAAATGAAGATATGATAATAATTTGGCTTCTACTTATCACTACCAGCAAGCACTCTCGACAGACACACTCAGCGCACGAACCGGGATAACACGGCAGTGAAGAGATTCACTCACACACACAACTCACTCTTAACTAACACTAACAGAAGACCTACTATATAACGACCGAATAAGTGAAAAACGATACGATACGTGAATAACTTGGAATATATAACTAGGAGAAATAGAATTCACTACGGCTAATATATATATCACTACACTAAGGTTGCAGCTTCAAGGTACTGAGCAGCAGGTGCACAGCGAGCAGGTAGGCAGCCGGGAACCGGATTAGGGAGCGCTCCGAGAACACGTCCGTACCCTTCAAGAGCAGGGGAGTGAATCCTAGATAGCATAGAGCGCTAAGGGATCAAAACGGGGGTCGGAGCGAGGCTAGACCGTTAAGAGATACAAACGAGGGGTGGAACGAGGCTAGAATGTTAGAGGAAGTGAATGTGGACTGGAGAGAGGCTAACGTGTCGGCGAGCGACGTGGCTAGGGAGCACGAATTCCTACGAAGGGAAAAGGATATCTTGGACCGGGAAAGGAAGCTTCTGGAACGTGAGAGGGAAATAATGGCGGGAAGATCGGCGTCAGCGGGAAACCATTCTATTGGGCAGCGTGAAATGGCGGAAAGACTATTACCTGAGTTCGACCCATCACCGCCAACAGGGTTTACGGCTGAGCAGTGGATTAGACGAGTTCAGAGTGTCGCGGTCGCATACGCATGGGAGGATTCGTTGTTATTAACGCAAGCCGTGCACAAATTACGAGGCGCCGCGGCGACGTGGTTGAATAGCGTTGCAGAAGAAGTGCACTCGTGGGAAACTTTTAAAAGGAAGCTATTATACAGCTTTCCTTCATCAGCAGACCAGGCGGAAGTGCATATGAGACTAAACAAAAAGAAGAAACAGCGGAATGAAACGTACGAGACGTATGTATACTCAATGAAGGCATTAGCGAGTCGCGGTGACATTGACAATACCTCCCTGATAAGATATATTCTGAATGGAATTGGCGATAAGGAGTTAGTGAAATTGTTGGCCATGTGTGACTTCCAGGACGTTGAGGGACTGTTGGGTAAAATTAAACGATACGAGAGCGTCGTGGAACGTCCGCGGATTGAAGAAAAGCCACTAGTTCGGAATTTAAATCAAATGGCAAATGAAAAGTCAGAAAAACGGCCTTGGGAAATGAAAGAGAAAAAGAACTCCAGTCAGATGAAGTGTTTTAACTGTGCCAAGCTTGGTCATATGGCCAGGGACTGTGTAGAACCAACTCGTGATAAACTTTGTTTTATTTGCAATAAAAGTGGGCACATATCTAAGGCGTGCCCGCAGGCAAATCAAAGAAATGTACAGGCTCCTGAGAGGGGGAGAAACGTCAAGTTAATCAGCTGTGCAAATGAGGAAGTAAAGGACGAATATCATAAATGGGTGGAGATTAACAATGAACGTATCATTGGGTTTATCGACCTGGGCAGCGAAGTAGTGACCATGAGGAAAGATGTAGCAGAGAAGATCGGATTGAAGTACGAGAAAAGTCTGAAACGCTTAACCGGATTTGGATGTGGAGGTTGCCAGGTCGTCGGATCGAAGCAAACGACCCTTAAAGTGGACAACGTGGACTTCAACGTTGAGGTGTTAATTGTTCCGGACTATTCACAAGATGATGCCATTATTATCGGACGGAGTGCTCTAGACCAGAGGGATGTCCGAGTTGAAAAGGAATACGGAAAGCTTCGGATTACGAGACTTTCTAATGAAAAAAACGAAGAGCAAAAACTAAAGGTTTTGTCGGTGAAAGAAGAGGAACCGATTAAAAGGACCGAGATCAACATCAACGATACTTAACGGAAGAGGAGAAAGAATCAGTATGTGTGCTGGTGAACAAATTCAGAGAATGCTTTGCTACAAAGATGAGCGAATTGGGTACGGCAAAGGTGGACAGCTTCGAGATAGAGGTAAATGATGGACAACCAGTGAATCTGCGACCGTATCGTCTACCTTATGCTCAACGAGCGGAGATGCAGAAGGAAGTAGACCAGTTGTTTGAATTGGGCATCATAGAGGAATCAACGTCAGAGTACGCAAGTCCAGCTTTGCTAGTTAAGAAAGCCAGTGGTGAGAACCGGCTCTGCGTTGACTACAGGGAATTGAACCGGAAGACGAAGAAGGTCAAGTTTCCGATGCCCGCTCTAGATGAACAGCTGGACAGACTTGCGGGAAACAGGTATTACACCACTCTTGATCTTGCATCAGGTTACTACCAAATTCCCGTAGCTGCTGAGTAGAGACCGATGACCGCTTTTGTAACAACCCAGGGACTGTATCAGTTCACAAAGGTCCCCTTTGGCCTTGTAAATGCACCCGCGGCATTTAACCAAATGATGAATCAAGTGATTAGGAAGACAAAACCCGGAGATGTTCTAGTTTATATGGACGACGTATTGATTCCGAGCAAGACGGTGGAAGAAGGCATGGAAAAACTAGCCAGATTACTCGAGGTGCTGAAACAGGTGGGACTAACGTTGAAGCCATCTAAGTGCGAATTCTTCAAGGACAAGGTGGACTATTTGGGCTTCGAGATCAGTAGCAAAGGGATAAAACCGGGAGAGAGAAAAATCCGGGCAGTCGAGATTTTCGTAGGCCCGCTAATGTTCACGAAGTCAGACAGTTTGTAGGGCTGACTAGTTTTTTTAGAAGATTCGTGCCAGGTTTCGCGATTCTTAGTAGACCTCTGACGCGACTAACAAGGAAGGATGTAGCCTTTGAGTGGGGAAAAGAGCAGCAGAGTGCATTTGAAGAATTAAAGAAAAGATTGGTGGCACGCCCGACATTAGCGTTGTATGACGCGCAGGCAGTACACGAAGTGCACACCGACGCCAGCAAGAGTGGCTTAGCCGGAATCCTGCTACAGAGTCGAGATGGTGAAACGCAAAAACCTATTGCTTATTATAGTCGACAGACCACAGAGGCGGAGAGAATGTATCACAGTTACGAGCTTGAGGCGTTGGCCGTGGTGGAAGCTATTGACGAGTTTCAGATGTATCTTTTGAACTGGGAGTTCAAGGTGATGACCGATTGCAATGCATTGAAAACCACGATGATGAAGGAGATGCTTCCCCGCATCGCAAGGTGGTGGTTGCGATTACAGGAATACGATTTCACCGTGGAGTACAGGTCAGGAAAGAGTATGAGTCATGTTGATGCCCTCAGCCGGAATCCAGTCGACGAAGCGAGAGAACCGGAGACGGCTGACCTAAAAATATTCACCTTGCGGATTGATGAGTCGGATTGGCTTCTGACAATGCAGCTGCAAGACACCGAGATAAAAAGAATACATGAAATACTGAGAAAACCCGCAGAAAGAAATGACGAACGTCAGATACTAAATGATTACATAATAAGGGACAATCGGGTGTGCCGCAAGACAGACGAGGGAGCCAAGTGGGTAGTCCCGAAGGAGACGATCTGGCGAATTATAAAAAGCAGCCACGACGACATGGGGCACTATGCGGAGGAGAAGACTCTTGAGCATATAAGAAGAAAATTTTGGTTTCCAAAAATGAGGAAAAGAGTGAAAAAATACATAGCGGCCTGCATCGAATGCGCATATCACGAGAGGGCAGGAGGGATGAAGGAGGGTACACTGCACACATTTGAGAGGGTGACCACTCCGTTCCATACAGTTCATGTGGACCATCTGGGACCATTCCCACGAAGCAAGAAGGGACACGAGTACTTTCTAGCTTATCAAGATAATTTCACAAAATTCGTTGTACTGAGAGCCGTGAAGGACACAAAGACGAAACCGGTCTGCGAGGCACTCAAGGATATTGTCAGCTTGTTTGGGTGTCCCGAACGGTTGGTGTCAGACAGAGGAACTGCCTTCACCGCGAAAGAATTTGAAGAATTCTGTGACAGAAACCAAATAAAACACATAAAGAATGCAACAGCCACGCCAAGAGCAAATGGGCAGGTGGAGAGGTCAAACGCCGTAATTTCTAGAGCCATTTCCACACAATATTCAGCAGAGGATGGGAGTGACTGGGACGCTAATTTGAGAAAGATCCAGTGTGCAATGAATTCTATGGTGAATAAAACGACAGGGAAAAGTGCGCATGAACTATTGTTTGCCTATTGTCCACGCGATGCACTTGGAAACCGAGTCGTGTTGTCATTACAATACAGTGAAGGTATGGCGGGAATAGAATCTCTTGATTTAGTTAGAAAGGAGGCTCTAGACAAAATAACTATAGTTCAAGGGAAACAAAAAGAGAAGTATGATGCGTGTCACAGAACCCCGCGAAAATATGAACAGGGGGATCTGGTGTTAGTAGAAAGGGAAGTTCAGGCGACCGGGACGTCGCGAAAGTTAGCACCAAAGTTTAAGGGACCCTATCAGATAGATAAAGTATTACCTAGGGACAGGTACATCCTATGTGATATTCCAGGGGCAAAACGCACGCAACGTGCCTTCAATTCAGTGTTTAGTTCAGACCGTATGAAACCCTGGTGTTGCCCCCCCCTGAATGTCAAAGATGACGTCGAGGAAGAAAACAGCCCGGCAGCAGAAGCAGATGACGTCGAGGAAGAAAACAGCCCGGCAGCAAAAGCAGATGACGTCGAGGAAGAAAACAGCCCGGCAGCAAAAGCAGATGACGTCGAGGAAGAAAACAGCCCGGCAGCAGAAGCGGATGACGTCGAGGAAGAAAACAACCCTGCCGCAGAAGCAGACGACTGCGACAGCCCGTCCATCCCAAATGGCAAAGACAACAGGCAGAGGACCGGGGACGGTCCTATTGTCAGGAAGGGCCGACTGTTACGCAGCGCGATTTGCCGAGTACCCGGGGAAGTGGTTCCCTCTAGTAAAGCCGGGAGGAACCACGTCAAGGGGACCTCCGGAGTTACGACGCGCCGACAGGCACGGCTGGCGGGAACAAACAGTCAACGGGCGACCGCGAGAGAGTTTGGTCCGTTGGTAGAGAGTGTTCGTGAGTGATTTGTCCGCGAGAAGGACATCAAGACAATTAGCGTGGCCGAGAGAAAGGTCAGACCTGGGAGGTTTTGTAATTGTGAAGTTTAATAAAAGGGTGTTACAAAGGTGAGAGGGTTTATTATTCTCAAATCCTCGCTACTGCCGAGTTCCCGAAGAAGAAGACGGGTCCGAGAGAGAGAGGACAGCAGCCTGATCCAGAAGGTAACAGAGGTTCGCCAAAGAGAGCCGAAGAGGCGCGGCGCTCGTTCGTAACATATATATATATATATATATATATATATATATATATATATATATATATATGTTATCCAAATGTTATCCAATATATATGTTATCCAAAGGTCCGTGGTTCGATTCCCGGTCCAGTCGAATTTTTTCTGCTTGGAATCGGCCATCATTTCATCTTCACACCACCATTGTCTTTGTAAATTTTACGTGTTCCTATCCACTTTCTTTCTACCTTTCTGTATAAAAATTTATATGAGTATATTTGCCGCTGTGCGGTCTGAGTGAATGAGTGAACGATTGTATGCCGTGAACGGGTCATTTCCTACTTGGGTTAGCGTACCCCGAAACGCCTGTTCTATATCTTTCACCACTGTCTGTGTGCTTGAGTTATTCTTTCATTTCGTCTTCTGTGTATGTCATTCCTTCTCTGCCGGTGGGTGATAAGCAGCCCGCGCGCCATCTATTGGCCGCTCTCGTGGGTCATGCCCTGGGGAGTGTTTGTTCATATAAACCCCCCGCAGTTTCCAGCAGTTTCTTAGTACACTGGGTAGCTTGGTGGTCTGAGCATTGGACGCGAAATCCAAAGGTCCGTGGATCGATTCCCGGTCCAGTCGAATTTTTTCTGCTTGGAATCGGCCATCATTTCATCTTCACACCACCATTGTCTTTGTAAATTTGTGTTCCTATCCACTTTCTTTCTACCTTTCTGTATAAAAATTTATATGAGTATATTTGCCGCTGTGCGGTCTGAGTGAATGAGTGAACGATTATATATATATATATACATATATATACATACATATATATATATATATATATATATATATATATATATATATATATATATATATATATATATATATATATATATATATATATATATATATATATATATATATATATATATATATATATATATATATATATATATATATATATATATATATATATATAAATACGTTGATGGATTGGAGTCAGCCATGCGGCGACGAACACACGATGTGGATAGGATGGAGGAGATAGACACACAAAAAAAAGAGACGATCACACTTACATCGCTAGCTTTCGGAACTAGTCCGTCTTCAAGGCGTATCACGGAACAAATGTCGTGTGCGCTGGTGAGGATAGGGGTAGGAGGGGCGGTAGGTTAGAGGAGGGGGTAGGGGAAGGGGTTTTTCCCAGCGGTTGACGAACGGTTCTTGAAAAGGGGAAATTTTTACCAGCTCGTGTCTTGGCCGGAGAGAGCGGAAGGGGTCGAAGTGAGGGTGTGGGGGGGGAGGGGGAGGGAAGGGGGTAAGTGGAGAAAAACGGGAAGCGTTCCATTAATGTATTTTATTTAATCCGGGCGCGGCGTACGATTTTAGCAACCAGATTATGGCTTGCTCCTTCTGGCGCACTTCAATTAACGGGGCGTCCGGGGGAAGGGAGAGCAATATTGCCACCTCAAAGCACTTGTCAAAGGACAAGTCATGTTGCCGCACATGAGTACGATACTTAAAGTGTAAAATAATGTACAACCCCCCTTGCTTGCCAACAGCAAGCACCCATTTACTCGTATATATATATATATATATATATATATATATATATATATATATATATATATATATATATATATATATATATATATATATATATATATATATATATATATATATAACTGCACTTAGGATCACTCAAGTGACGAATATATATACAGTTTGCCACAGGAAGGCAGACGATAAACACAGAGAAACAAAAAAATGAACACACAAAGTTTCTTGATATTTCGGTGCCACTAGCACCTTGATCGCAAGAGCGTAGAGGACTGAGAAGGAAGGGAGGACTGAGGTGGAAGGAAGGGAGGGAGGGGAGGGACAGGGGGAGGAGAGGAGGGGGAGGGAGAGGAAAGGTGGGGGCGGGAAGCGGGAAAAGGAAGAAATTCGAAAGGAAGAAGTAGTGTGGGCAGAGGTGATAGAAGAAGTTAGTGGGATTTATTGAGTCCTGGCGGAGAGAAAGCCTGGAATATGTAAATGCAAGAGGACTCAAGATCTTTGATTTGGAGTGGGGAGGAGGAAGGGCGAGAATACCAACCTTAAAAATATTATTAAAGGTGGAGTTGTGGGAAGAAACATGGGTGGCAACAGGGAGGGAAACAGAAATAGACGGTGGTTCATTGCAACTAGAGCGGTGGCCATTCATGCGGATGTTAAGAGGAGTGGTAGTCAAACCAATGTAAAAACTAGGGCATACTTGGCAAAGGAGGATATAAACAACATTATGGGAAACGCAAGAGAGTTAGGGGACGGAAGGAAGATGAACGGCAAGGAATTTATCAGGCAGAGGCTGGGTGAGAAGGATGCCGCAAGGTTTGCAACGTGGGCGATTGCAAGGCGTCGGAAGGGATTTAGTAGTGCTGGGGATTGATTTGGAAAGAGGTTTAGTAATTTTAGAGATGGTGGAGAGGTTGGGGGGGCGTCTAAAGGTGAGAGGAGGACAGCGGGGGAAAATTTTGGAGGTGGTAAGGTTGTCAGAGAGGATGGGGTAGAGGTTTTTGATTATGCGACGGATGGAGTGAACTCCAGGGAAATAGGTGGTGAAGAGAGAGATTTGATCATGAGGAAACTTATTAAGAGAGAGAGATTTAGAAGAAGAGGGTCGTTGTAGGATTTTTTTCTGTAGAAGACACTCAGGGTAGCCTCTGAGAAGGAGGGATTGGTGGAGATTAGAGAGAAAAAGGTCAAGGGATTCGGGGTTGTTGCAGATTCGGTGACCACGGATAGAGAGGGAAAAGGGGAGGGATCGTTTAGTATGAGAGGGGTGGCAGCTATTAAAGTGGGGATATTGTTGCTTGTGGGTGGGCTTGATATGGACAGAAGTGTGGAATTTAAGGTTACTGAGGGAGATGTCTACATCCAGAAAGGTAATTTTGGAGGCAGAGATGTTAGAAGTGAAGGAGACAGAGGAGGAGGAGTTTAGGGAGGAGATGAAAGAGTTAAGGGAATCAAGGCCATGTGGCCACAGAAGATAAATATCGTCAATGTAACGAAGCCAGAGAAGAGGTTTAGGAGAGCAGGACGAGAGAAAAGATTGCTCAAAGGCACCCAAGAAGAGGTTAGCACAGGAGGGGCTGAAACGACTACCCATGGCACAACCTTTAGTTTGGATGTAGAATTTATTATTGAAGGAGAAAGCATTATTTGTAAGTATAAAGTTGGAAAGGTCAAGGAGATAATCAGAACTAGGGGCGTGAGGAACAGGCCGCTGGTTAAGAAAAAGACGAATGGCGGAAAGTCCTTCAGAGTGAGGAATAGACGTGTAGAGAGAGGTGACATCTATGGTGGCCATTAAGATATCACAGTCTGAGGGGAGCGGGGTAGATTGGAGGCGTTCAGGAAAGTGATAAGTATCTTTGATGTGAGAAGGGAGAGAGAGAACAAAAGGTTGTAAGTAGTAGTCAACGAAAGCGGAGATGTGTTCGGTGACAGAGTTATAAGAGGAAACTATTGGGCGACCAGGGTTGTGAGTCTTATGGATTTTGGGAAGAATGTAGAAATTGGGGGTGCGAGGGTGTGGGGGGGGGGGGGAGAAGAGAGATATCATGGGAAGAGAGACTTCTGTTGGGACCTTTTGGGGTGCTAGTGGCACCGAAATATCAAGAAACTTTGTAAGTGTGTTAATTTTTTTGTTTCTCTGTGTTTATCGTCTGCCTTCCTGTGGCAAACTGTTTATATATTCGTCACTTGAGTGATCCTAAGTGCAGTTATATATATATATATATATATATATATATATATATATATATATATATATATATATATATATATATATATATATATATATATATATATATTAGGAATTACAGGAATTACAACCGGAGCTCTGGGTTAGATTCATTGATGATATTTTCATCATATGGACCCACGGCGAGGATACCCTAGCGAACTTCCTCAAATCTCTAAATCAGTTCTCATCCATTCGCTTCACATCGGCCACTTCTCCTTCTCAAATCACCTTTCTCGACGTAGACATTTCCATCACAAATAATAACACCTTTGAGACTTCGGTCCATATCAAGCCCTCCAACAAACAACTGTATTTGCATTACAACAGCTGCCATCCCAAACACACTAAGCACTCAATTCCTTATTCGCTGTCGATCCGTGGCCACCGGATTTGCAACTCCAAAGAAAAACTTCACGAATACCTTGATAAGCTTCACAATTCTTTATCCAATAGAAATTATCCCGAGCCACTTCTAAAAAAACGTATTTTACCCTCCTCTGCTAATTTCACCCCACGTAAAAAAGACACCCCCCTGGACGCCCTAAATCTTCACATCACATATTTTCCTGGCGTCCAAAAACTCAAGACCATCCTCAAAGACTTATTCCCAATTTTAGATACTAACAGATCGACAGCCAATCTCCTACCCAAATGCCCCACAGTATGTTTCAGACGTCCACCTAACTTAGCCAATCTTCTTCGCTCCAATTCTTCGCGAGAGGGTACATCGAATGACACTCCCCGTCCCACCACACAGAGATGCAACAAACCACGGTGCAAAACGTGCAACATGTTTCGCCCCCTATCCTCATTTCAGAGTCCTAACACAGAGACGCCGTTCGACATCAAAGCCTCCGGCTCTTGCGACTCCCACAACTTAGTTTATGTGTTACAATGTAAACTATGTCCCGGTTTTTATGAGGGCGAATGTATTACACCCCTTAATATTAGAATGAATAACCATCGGTGCACCTGTAAAGACACATCTTCCACTTTCCCCGTCCCTACTCATGTGCGGAAGCATGGCTTGTCCTTTGACAAGTGCTTTGAGGTGGCAATATTGATCTCCCTTCCCCCGGACGCCCCGTTAATTGAAGTGCGCCAGAAGGAGCTGGCCATAATCTGGTTGCTAAAATCGTACGCCGCGCCCGGATTAAATAAAATACATTAATCGCACGCTCCCCGTTGTTTTCCATTTACCCCCTTCCCTTCCTTCTTCCCCCCCCCCCACCCTCACTGCGACCCCTTCCGCTCTCTCCGGCCAAGACACGAGCTGGTAAAAATTTCCCCTTTTCAAGAACCGTTCGTCAACCGCTGGGAAAAACCCCTTCCCCTTCCCCCATCCCCACTCCCCTAACCTTCCGCCCCTCCTACCCCTATCCTCACCAGCGCACACGACATTTGTTCCGTGATACGCCTTGAAGACGGACTAGTTCCGAAAGCTAGCTATGTAAGTGTGATCGTCTCTTTTTTTGTGTGTCTATCTCCTCCATCCTATCCACGTCGTGTATATATATATATATATATATACGAGTAAATGGGTGCTTGCTGTTGGCAAGCAAGGGGGGTTGTACATTATTTTACACTTTAAGTATCGAAAAATGAATGCATAATTCTTACAAAACCAATGAAAGCTCTCAAGTTTTGCGTGCTACATGCAGGCAAAGAAAAATATTATGGAATTCTCGAAATGAATTTCACGGTCCATGAGGTATGGATACCTGACAGTTCTGGTACAAATCATATTATATCTCATCCGGTAATTGACGACATTTCAAAATATTATAGTCAGTGAAATGAAAGGAACGTGGAACCACTGCAAGTTCAACATAACTTTATTTGATGCCCTTTCTACTACGTTAGATATTCCTTTCATTACAACATACTTAATAAGGTCTAACATGAAAACTTTATAATAGAACCTCGATCCGAATCGACAATTTTAATATGCTAATTTTTATGTTCAATTTTTATTTTCAATCTTCTACATGAATTGCACATGCTTTTGAATGAAAACTAAAATATCATGACGATTGGTTGGTTAAAGTTGGTTATTAAACCTACGGTAGAGGCCAGGAAAAAGTGGAAGAAATTATACCCAGTACTTAGCAGCGATGTAATAATAGAACCTGTCCATTTAATGATGCTTATATGGGTGCTTGCAATTTGCAAGCAGGGGGGGAAGTGTATTGTGATGATACTCTTTAAATACGGAAAAAAACAATGAAAGCTCTCATGTCTGCGTGCTACATGCAAGCAGAGAAAAGTATAATTCTCGAAAATAATATACGCGCCCCATGAGGTATGGATACCAGACAGTTCTAGTACAAACTTATATTGTATGTCATACGGTTATTAGCGACTTTTCAAAATACTGTAATCAGTACACCGAAACGAACGTGGAACCATTGATAGATTATCATAACCTCATTTTACGGCATATAAGACGTTCATCTACGTTAGATATTTCATTTCAGTACATCATACTTAATAAGAGCTCACATGAAAATTTTACTATATATATATATTCGATCGGAGTCGATATTTTTAATATGCTAATTTTCATGTTCAATTTTTTTTCTCTTCCAATCTTTGCATGGACTTCATATTTTTTTTAATGAAATCGACAATATCATGAAGCTTGGTTGGTGGAAATTGGCCATCAAAGGTATGGTAGAGGCCAGGAAAAGTTTGAAGAAATTATACCCAGTATTTAGCAGTGCGAAAAATGGCATAGAGAAGAGTAAATTACATGCATTTAGGATACCTAATATATATATGTAAAGCTATCGATTGCAATATCTCGAAGCCGAATCGACTTTTTTAACTTTTCCGATTTTACCCAAAATCAACACATAAATATAACCCTCCCCTGAAACTGGCCCGCCTAGCTTAGTTCCAAACCTCGAATCGACACTTGACTAGGCGACAATGGAATAAATCCATAGCAACGAAAGGAAAAAATGTCTAAAATCCCAATTAAAAGTTTAAAAATATCAGTTTGACGGTAGGTAGGAAAGAATCGATTGCAAGAATAAGATTTTTCAAACATTCAGCCTCATATTTGAGAAAGAATCAGTCTTTTAGCTCAATTATTTCATATTTTAATGAACGAAAGAAAAAAGAGGAAGTCAATGCGGGTTTTCCACCGGGTCAGGTTGTCCATGTCTGCCACTAATGGATACCTGACAGTTCTAGTACAAATCATATTATATCTCAACCGGTAATTAACGACATTTCAAAATACTATATTCAGTGAAATGAAAGGATAGTGGAACCACTGCAAGTTCAACATAATTTTATTTGATGGCCTTTCTACGTTAGATATTCTTTTCAGTTCAGCATACTTAATAAGAACTAACATGAAAACTTTATAATAGAACTTCGATCCGAATCGACAATCGACAAAGAAAAAAGGTCTACACTGAAATTTTTCGCTTTTCCCGTATAATCACATGTAAAGCTTTCGATTGCAATAAATCGAAGCCTAATCGACTTTTTTAACTTTTTCGATTTTTTCCCAACTAGACACAAGACTCCAACTCTATCCTGAAAATTTCACCCCCCTAGCTCTTTTAGAAATGCCCAGGAATTTTGATGAGTCAGTCAGTCAGTCAGTCAGTCAGTTCTGTAGCTTTATATATATTAATTATATATATTAACGAGTAAATTGGTGCTTGCTGTTAGCAAGCAAGGGGGGTTTGTAAATTATTTTACACTTTAAGTATCGAAAAATGAATCCATCATCCTTACAAAGCCAATGAAAGCTCTCAAGTCTGCGTGCTACATGCAGGAAAAGAATAATATTATGGAATTCTCGAAATGAATTTCACGCTCCATGACTAATGGATACCTGACAGTTCTAGTACAAATCATATTATATCTCAACCGGTAATTAACGACATTTCAAAATACTATATTCAGTGAAATGAAAGGAACGTGGAACCACAGCAAGTTCAACATAATTTTATTTGATGGCCTTTCTACGTTATTTATTCTTTTCAGTTCAGCATACTTAATAAGAACTAACATGAAAACTTTATAATAGAACTTCGATCCGAATCGACAATTTTAATGTTCTAATTTTCATGTTCAATTTTTCTTTTTCAATTTTCTACATGAATTGCACATGCCTTTGAATGAAAACTAAAATATCATGACGATTGGTTGGTTAAATGGTCATCAAAGCTACGGTAGAGGCCAGGAAAAAGTGGAAGAAATTATACCCAGTACTTAGTAGCGATGTATTAATAGCACCCGTCCATTAAATGATGCCTATAAGGGTGTTTGCAATTTGCAAGCAGGAGGGGGGAATGCTAGATGATGATACTTCTAAATACGGAAAAAATGAAAGCTCTCAAGGCGCCGTGCTACATGCAAGTAAAGAAAAATATAGTTCTCGAAAATGAAATTCGCGCCTCATGAGGTATGGATACCGGGCAGTTAATTAACGACATTTCAAAATACTATATTCAGTGAAATGAAAGGAACGTGGAACCACTGAAAGTTCAACATAACTTTATTTGATGGCCTTTCTACGTCAGATATTCCTTCCAGTACAGCATACTTAATAAGGTCTAACATGAAAACTGTATAATAGAACTTCGATCCGAATCGACAATTTAAATATGCAAATTTTCATGTTCAATTTTTCTTTTTCAATCTTCTACATGAATTGCACATGCTTTAGAATGAAAACTAAAATATCATGAAGATTGGTTGGTTAAAGTTGGTCATCAAACGTTCGGTAGAGGTTAGGAAAAAGTTGAAGAAATTATACCCAGTACTTAGCAGCAATGTATTAATAGCACCTGTCCATTTATTGATGCCTATATGGGTGCTTGCAATTTGCAAACAAGGGTGGGGGGAGTGCTAGGCGATGATACTCTTTAAATAAGGAAAAAAAATGAAAGCTCTCAAGTCTGCGGGCTACATGCAAGCAAAGAAAAATATAATTCTCGAAAATGAAATACGCGCCTCATGAGGTATGGATACCAGACAGTTCTAGTACAAACTTATATTGTATGTCATCCGGTTATTAGCGACTTTTCAAAAGACTATAATCAGTACACCGAAACGAACGTGGAACCATTGATAGATTATCATAACCTCATTTTACGGCATATAAGACGTTCTTCTACGTTAGATATTTCATTTCAGTACATCATACATAATAAGAGCTCACATGAAGAATTTAACTATATATATTCGATCGGAATCGATATTTTTATTATACTAATTTTCATGTGCAATTTTTTTTTCTCTTCCAATCTTCTGCATGGACTGCATATTTTTTTAATGAAAACGACAATATCATGAAGCTTGGTTGATGGAAATTGGCTATCAAGGGTATGGTAGAGGCCAGGAAAAGTTTGAAGAAATTATACCCAGTATTTAGCAGTGCGAAAAATGGCATAGAGAAGAGTAAATTACATGCATTTAGGATACCTAATATATATATGTAAAGCTATTGATTGCAATATCTCGAAGCCGTATCGACTTTTTTAACTTTTCCGATTTTACCCAAAATCAACACATACATATAACCCTCCCCTGAAACTGCCCCGCCTAGCTTAGTTCCAAATATGAGTCGACACTCGGCTAGGCGACAATGGAATAAATCCATAGCAACGAAAGTGAAAAAATTTCTAAAATCCCAAATAAAAGTTTAAAAATATCAGTTTGACGGTAGGTAGGAAAGAATCGACTGCAAGAATAAGATTTTTCAAACATTTAGCCTCATACTTGTGAAAGAATCAGTCCTGTAACTTAATTATTTCATATTTTAATGAACGAAAGAAAAAGGTCTACACTGAAATTTTTCGTTTTTCCCGTATAATCCGATGTAAAGCTTTCAATTGCAATAAATCGACTTTTTTAACTTTTTCGATTTTTTCCCAACTCGACACATGACTCCAACTCTATCCTGAAAATTTCACCCACCTAGCTGGTTTAGAAATGCCCAGGAATTTTGATGAGTCAGTCAGTCAGTCAGTCAGTCAGTCAGTTTTGTAGCTTTATATATATTAACGAGTAAATGGGTGCTTGCTGTTAGCAAGCAAGGGGGGTTTTTACATTATGATACTCTTTAAATAACGAAAAATGAATGCATCATCCTTACAAAACCAATGAAAGCTTTCAAGTTTGCGTGCTACATGCAGGAAAAGAATAATATTATGGAATTCTCGAAATGAATTTCATGGTCTATGAGGTATGGAGACAGTTCTAGTACAAATCAGATTATATCTCATCCGGTAATTAAGGACATTTCAAAATACTATAGTCAGTGAAATGAAAGGATAGTGGAACCACTGCAAGTTCAACATAACTTTATTTGATGGCCTTTCTACGTTAGATATTCCTTTCAGTACAGCATAGGTACTTAATAAGGTCTAACATGAAAACTTTATAATAGAAATTCGATCCGAATAGACAACTTTAATATGCTAATTTTCATGTTAAATTTTTCTTTTTCAATCTTCTACATGAATTGCACATGCTTTAGAATGAAAACTAAAAGATCATTAAGATTGTTTGGTTAATGTTGGTCATCAAAACTACGGTAGCGCCCAGGAAGAAGTGGAAGAATTTATACCCAGTACTTAGCAGCGATGTATTAATAGCACCTGTCCATTAAATGATGCCTATATGGGTTCTTGCAATTTGCAAGCAGGGTGGGGGGGAGTGTTAGATGATGATACTCTTTAAATGAGGAAAAAAATGAAAGCTCTCAAATCTGCGTGCTACATGCAAGCAAAGAAAAATATAATTCTCGAAAATGCCTCTCGCGCCTCATGAGGTATGGATACCAGACAGTTCTAGTACAAACTTATATTGTATGTCATCCGGTCATTATCGACTTTTCAAAATACTATAGTCAGTATACCGAAACGAACGTGGAACCACTGAAAGATTATCCTAACCTCATTTGGTGGCATATAAGACGCTCTTCTACGTAAGAAATTTTAGTTCAGTACAGCATACTTAGAGCTCACATGAAGAATTTTACTATATAAGTTCGATCGGAATCGAGATTTTTAATATACTAATTTTCGTGATCTATTTTTTTTCTCTTCCAATCTTCTACATGAACTGCTCAATTTTTTTATGAAAACGACATTATCATGAAGCTTGGTTGGTAGAAATTGGTCATCAAAGGTACGGTAGAGGCCAGGACAAATTTGAAGAAATTATACCCAGTATTTAGCAGTGCGAAAAATGGCAAAGGGAAGAGTAAATTTCATTCACTTAGGATACCTAACTCATATATGTAAAGCTATCGATTGCAATATCTCGAAGCCGAATCGACTTTTTTAACTTTTCCGATTTTACCCCAAATCAAAACATAAATATAAACCTTCCCTGAAACTGGCCCGCCTAGCTTAGTTCCAAACCTGAATCGACACTCGGCTAGCCGACAATGGAATAAATCCATAGCAACGAAAGTGAAAAAATTTCTAAAATCCCAAATAAAAGTTTAAAAATATCAGTTTTACGGTAGTTAGGAAAGAATCGATTGAAAGAATAAGATTCTTCAAACATTTAGTCTCATATTTGTGTAAGAATCAGTCCTGTAACTTAATTATTTCATATTTTAATGAACGAAAGAAAAAAGGTCTACACTGAAATTTTTCGTTTTTCCCGTATAATCCGATGTAAAGCTTTCGATTGCAATAAATCGAAGCCTAATCGACTTTTTTAACTTTTTCGATTTTTTCCCAACTCGACACATCACTCCAACTCTATCCTGAAATTTTCACCCACCTAGCTCGTTTAGAAATGCCCAGGAATTTTGATGAGTCAGTCAGTCAGTCAGTCAGTCAGTCAGTCAGTCAGTCAGTCAGTCAGTCAGTCAGTCAGTCAGTCAGTTTTGTAGCTTTATATATATTAATAATTATAAATAAATATATATATATATCTATAAATATATATATATATATATATATATATATATAAATAATAATCTATATATATATATATATATATATATATATATATATATATAATAATCTATATATATATATATATATATATATATATATATATATATATATATATATATATATATATATAAACTTGCGAAGATTCCACGAACGTGGCAAACAATATAAAACTTCGTCACAGGGTGACACTAAACATAAGACATAGGAGGCAAAATCACGAGTTTAAAATTTTCGGTGGGTCGCCCGCACCTTCATCAGTATTAGAATCTATCACTGATGAAGATAGATATATATATATATATGTATATATATATATATATGTATATATATGTATATGTACATATATATATATATATATATATTTATGTATATGTATATATATATATATATATATATATATATATATATATATATATATATATATATATATATATATATATATATATATATATATATATACACGATGTGGATAGGATGGAGGAGATAGACACACAAAAAAAGAGACGATCACACTTAATCTTAGGGAAGTTGGTGGAGGGAATTCGTGGGTGATTTCTTCTCGAAAGGAAATGGGATATGGACTCTAGACCTTCATGGTGAGGAATCGAGGTGTACAATGAAGTAACATCCACCGTAGCCATGATGACGCTTTTGTTGGAGGGAATATTTACTGCTTTCAGGATGTCTAGGAAGTGATAGGAATCACGAAGGAAGGAAGGGAGTTTAGCAACTATAGGCTGCAGGTGATAGTCCACGAAGGCCGATATGCGCTCCGTTGGGGAATTGCAGTTGGAGATGATAGGGCGTCCGGGGACGCCTTCTTTGTGTATTTTGGGAAGGAGATAGAAATACGGGGTTTTGAAGTGAGTGGGCGAGAGAATATTGATGTCGGACTTGGAGAGTCCTTCATCTGGGCCTGTTGAAATTAAGAAGTCATGTATTTCCGCTTTGTACGCCGCAGTTGGATCCTCTGTGAGTGGGAGATAGGAAGAAACATCACCGAGTTGTCGCATTGCTTCGGCGACATAATCCTCCCTATCTTGAACCACAACGGTTGATCCCTTATCCGCTTTACTGATGGTAATGTTGGGATTGCGGCGGAGGCGACTGAGAGATGACAATTCCTCTCTGTTAAGGTTTGGGGCAGGAGTGAGGGAATTGAGAAATTGAGGATCTGACACACGATTTAAAAGTTGGTTGCAGAATACCTCGATTGGGTGATTATTGGCCAAAGGTTTAGGTTCATAGTTGGATTTAGGACGAAATTTGTTGATGGCGGGGTTTAAATTTGAAGTGTGGCCGTCGTTTTGTTTCCAAAAGTGCCGCCATTTGAGGTTTCTGCAGAAACTGATGACATCCGAGAGTAATTGTATATGATTGACTTTGGGAGTCGGTGAGAAAGTGAGTCCTTTACTTAAAACAGAGACATCATTCTTAGTGAGTGCAGTAGAGGAAAGGTTGAGAACATCTGACTCTTGCCCTCCGTCAGGTATGGAGTGGCCGTGGGGAGGTGGGGGTTTGTATTTAGGAGGGGTTGGCGGCCCCTTGGGCGGCGCCGGGAGGTTGAATAAGGTGGCGAGATCTGGCCGTTCCGAGAGGAGAGGCCGGGGAGGGGGAGTGGGGGGCAGTATTTGGGCGGGAAGAGAGATACCTCTCGCTAAATGTGAAACGTATAGGGCGGATAGTTTCTTTAATAATTTATTACGGCGAAACTCCTGTTTTTTCAGCGTTACAAAAATTATATTGTTAATGTGCGTAATATACTCCGGAAAAGAGCAGGTGATAATTTTTATCAAAGAGAGCCAATTCTGAATGTGGAATTCTCGCATTGAAGTATACTGGGCCAGGAGTACCCGGGTAAATGATAATGAAGTTTGAAACTTCAGTTGATAGATTGGAGAGCGCAATTGTGGAGGGATAGCGTCAATTGGAATTTTAATGGTGAGGCCTCAAAGGCATCAAAGCCTCCGGCTCTTGCGACTCCCACAACTTAGTTTATGTGTTACAATGTAAACTATGTCCCGGTTTTTATGTGGGCGAATGCATTACACCCCTTAATATTAGAATGAATAACCATCGGTGCACCTGTAAAGACCCATCTTCCACTTTCCCCGTCCCTACTCATGTGCGGAAGCATGGCTTGTCCTTTGACAAGTGCTTTGAGGTGGCAATATCCCTTCCCCCGGACGCCCCGTTAATTGAAGTGCGCCAGAAGGAGCTGGCCATAATCTGGTTGCTAAAATCATACGCCGCGCCCGGATTAAATAAAATACATTAATCGCACGCTCCCCGTTGTTTTCCATTTACCCCCTTCCCTTCCCTCTCCCCCCCCCCCCACCCTCACTGCGACCCCTTCCGCTCTCTCCGGCCAAGACACGAGCTGGTAAAAATTTCCCCTTTTCAAGAACCGTTCGTCAACCGCTGGGAAAAACCCCTTCCCCTTCCCCCATCCCCACTCCCCTAACCTACCAGCCTTCCTACCCCTATCCTCACCAGCGCACACGACATTTGTTCCGTGATACGCCTTGAAGACGGACTAGTTCCGAAAGCTAGCTATGTAAGTGTGATCGTCTCTTTTTTTGTGTGTCTATCTCCTCCATCCTATCCACATCGTGTGTTCATCGCCACATGGCTGACTCCAATCCATCAACGTATTTATATATATATATATATATATATATATATATATATATATATATATATATATATATATATATATATATATATATATATATATATATATATATATATATATATATATGGGTCATTCCAGCACAATTAGACCAGAAAATTGGCAAAATTGACCCTTGAGGTAACCGATTTCGACCAAATTTGGCAAATCGTCTTTATTTGATTATAAAATGAAAACTCTAAAGCCATTTTGTAATCCATTCAACGGTTTACGAGATATTGCAATGTTGTAAAACTAGAATTTTACAAAAGCGTCGTCGCATTTGACGGCATATCTCCGGAAATAAGGAAGATAAAAATGCATGCAATGACTTATTTTAAAGGTATTAAATTGAGAACGATAACTAATAGGTTATTACATAAAATTTAAACAATTAAATAAAGTTTATAACAAATTTAAATTTTCAAATCGATTTTTGACGATGTAGCTGTGCCTTCGATTTTCCTCATTTTTTCTATGTTGTAGATACAACCCTCCTCTACAAGTTAACAAAATTTGGTAGGGGTAATATTTCATTTAAGAAAGAAAAAATTTTTGAGTGAAGGCGTAACGCTGGTCTCCCGCCACGGCGGCGTCCGGCTCTCGCGCCGAACGTTCAGTAGTCGGCTCTCCAGATCTCATCAGCGCGCTTCCTTTTCCATCTTCTTTGCACCAATTTTAACTGTATACCGACCCTTTGATTCCCTTTACCCATGTCATTCGCTATTTGCTTCCCACTGAAGTGACCGCCGCTTTAGAATCCAGGATTAGCGACAACATGCTTAACAGCTGGGGCGACAATGGGCCCACCAGCGGCCGTGCTCGGAGAACAACAGACAAACCTTGCCACGTCTTAGACCTCCAATGCTACTTTCCTCTCTTCCCCTATCTCATTCACCTCGCATACCCTTTATTATATTCCTCCTAGTCCATCACTCGGGCATTTTCTTTGCAATGTTGCATAGAAATGCCATTCAACGTCACCTTCGAAATCTTCTTAGTGATGAAACTGATTCATCATGTGTTAGCGGTTCTTATATTGAGCCATAACACCGTCGGAATAGTAAATTATTCTGCTTAGATAATGTATCCTTCTTCGAAGGAAAGTTATCAGTTTCCCTTTAAATGTATAGAATGCACTCACCATGTTCCATACAGTCTGAAATAATACCCAAACTGATAGGTGCGACTTTATCGCAGGTATTTCTGCTGTAACTCGCAAATGGATGTACTGTAGTCTGATCGTTACACCAATGGACCCCTTGTACTGCATCTTGGTGAAGAAAAGAAAAATTCTCAGAAAAATCGGCCACAACGACAACTTTACACAATTTCAGAATGTCTCTGACATTTAAAATAAAATATAGTTCGCATGCAAGCGATGTAGTCATGCCTTCTAACTTTGGTGGTATTCTCATCGAAAGCCTCACAAATAATATTTACGTCCTTGACCTGTGTGGTTAACATAAAATAATTTTCCTGAGTCCATTGCTTGAAACGAACCTCATCCGTACTTTTTTCCCTGATGTACTCTGAAATAATTTCTGTCATTCTGTCTACTCCCACATTTTCTGACGATATCATCACCGTTTTCACCCTCTTCTCGTGGCAGTGTTTCTGGGTACTCACCCATGACGCACATTTCTAACGGAGGGCGACAGAGTGAGATTTCCAGGCAATCCCGATAAGTTTAGAAATTTTTTTCTCCGTTATCCGAATTTATTTGCCCTAATTTAGCCCCGAGGTATTGTAACTTGTAATTCTGGTGGATCATGCAGACACATATGGTGTGAGTGCCAGGTTCACCAGCCAACACGCACTCAGGAGGCTTCAAATCTGCAATTTGGAGAAACAAATCTTTAAATTAGGATTTCTCTCTTAAAAGGCTTCATAGGCTTCCCTCAAATTGCAAAGATTTTACCTTTTCTGCTTTACTACGCGCATATTTCCCTCCTTTACACTCTTACACTCTTTTTTGCCCGCCATTTCTCTACTAATATCTGGTTCACGGCAGAACTCAATAATTATCATTTTAGTGTCATTTGAGAGGTATTTGTTTCGTCTCGCGTTCGCAGAGCACAGAATCCCTTACTCGGATACGTATTTTTTCATCTTTTTCACCAAATACGTCGATGTTTGAAACTCCTGCTCTATCTTTGATACACTCCAAGATTTACGTAGGACAGATAGGATTAAAAATTTTTCACTCATTTTCGTAGCGTTTAGGAACTTATCCTTCAGCTTCATAAGCATTCCTTGCCATCTTGGTGGAAGTGATCTTCTTGTTCAGGAATAACTTCTTGAATATTCACATCCCCACCAGTAACCTTTTGAAGAGATAATCTCAAAGCAGCGGTTGCTACTTTTAATTTCTTCGCCGGATATTTGATTGTCCTGTGCAATTTTTTTTGTTGTTACAGGTGTTTGATCCAGGGATTTTAACGTCTTGTTCAGTTTTCCCAAGCGAATTTCTTTTCCTGGAATGTACTGACATCCATTGGTTTCATCAGTCCCGCTATCTTTCATAGAACTAACTGATGACTCTGACTAAGAACCTTGAGATTTAATAGCGAATGTAGAACTGGTCGAAGGTCCTTCTGCACCATAAACCCTACTCTGGTAATCGTCATTTGTGGCGACCTCTGACTGACTTTCTGGCTCATGTTGAGAGCAACCTGGATTGTTCTTTTCGGCAACATTTTCTGGCTTGTTGAATTTTTTCACACCCACTTTATATTGAACACAGAGCTTCTACCCTCTATTGCAACAGGCACTGGGTCATGATAGAAATTGTGGAACTCGCTTGTAATTGTCCACAAATTAATCGAGCGAATGTTTCTATGCAAATTCAAGGGATTGCAGCACCGCTCTTGATGAACCTCGTAGAAGGGTAAATAATCCTTACAATGACGGTTGCACACACTGAGTACAGTATCCACACCACTTCTCAATTCGATCAACTCTATTTCACGAGTAGAATAGCTGCGAAAACTCCTCAATACTGTTACACTCGAACATTTCTGGTTTACAGCATCACCAACTGAACGTATCATAATCAACAACTGCAGACCAAAAAATGTTTACTCGCACTGAAACACGCGCTCTCTAAAAATGAGACCAAGGAGAGTTTTGAAACGTCACTGACGGAGGATAGACGGAAACGGACAAATTGCTTGCAAATGCGATAGTTAGTGAGGGAAAAAAATTTCATGGGTAGCTCTTCGCATTTACCGTTGTATTTTTATCAGGGGTTAATATGTGAATGGGTGTGGGTGGGCGACTGCTACTGGGCGCAATGGTTGTAAAGATGTTTCTCAGAACAAAATAAAGGGTATGCAAGATGAATGAGATAGGGGAAGAGAGGAAAGTAGCATAGGAGGTCTAAGACGGGGCGAGGTTTGTCTGTTGTTCTCCGAGCACGGCCGCTGGTGGGCCCATGATCGCCCCAGCTGTTAAGCATGTTGTCGCTAATCCTGGATTCTAAAGCGGCGGTCACTTCAGTGGGAAGCAAATAGCGAATGACATGGGTAAAGGGAATCAAAGGGTCGGTATACAGTTAAAATTGGTGCAAAGAAGATGGAAAAGGAAGCGCGCTGATGAGATCTGGAGAGCCGACTACTGAACGTTCGGCGCGAGAGCCGGACGCCGCCGTGGCGGGAGACCAGCGTTACGCCTTCACTCAAAAATTTTTTTCTTTCTTAAATGAAATATTACCCCTACCAAATTTTGTTAACTTGTAGAGGAGGGTTGTATCTACAACATAGAAAAAAATGAGGAAAATCGAAGGCACAGCTACATCGTCAAAAATCGATTTGAAAATTTGAATTTGTTATAAACTTTATTTAATTGTTTAAATTTTATGTAATAACCCATTAGTTATCGTTCTCAATTTAATACCTTTAAAATAAGTCATTGCATGCATTTTTATCTTCCTTATTTCCGGAGATATGCCGTCAAATGCGACGACGCTTTTGTAAAATTCTAGTTTTACAACATTGCAATATCTCGTAAACCGTTGAATGGATTACAAAATGGCTTTAGAGTTTTCATTTTGTAATCAAATGAAGACGATTTGCCAAATTTGGTCGAGATCGGTTACCTCAAGGGCAATCACCTGGTCGAATTTGGATGGAATGACCCACATATATTTACAATGTGCGTATTGTCTCCATTTGGCCTTGACGTAAAAAATGACTTCGTATTTGCGAGTAAAGGAGCAAAACTTTCGTAATTTTACCACCATTGTGTACCCTTTCTTTCCACGAAGAAAGAAGTCAGGTGTGAACCCGTGTCACTCTCCAAGTTGAACCAAACTCTTGAGCTTAGCCCTGCATGTCTGTGTCCGATTACATGCATGCGTACCTTGGGATGCCTGTGTACACCAGCGTCTTCTTCTATCCAACATTTCATCCAACATTTGCCATTACCAATACGTAATAAACAGTGTATTTAATTCGTGCTTGGTTTCTTTTTCCGTGAATTCCGTGCCTCGCGTGCTGAGCGCCTGACCATATCCCTCTTTTTTTTGGAATCGTGTTGCCCGTCTAGATATTAGTGTTCGGTAGACTTTTATGGTGATTTTCGTACAGCGTTTCTCAACCTCTTAAAAGAAAATGTTTTTCTGTCTCTCAGTGTACTATGCCCATGAGTTTCAAAGCGTTAAACCTCATCACCTCGGATGCCCTCTCGAATGGAATTACAGTAACGTTTCGTCACTGTCTCTGTGTCCTTTTAGATCTTTTTCTCGGACCTCGGTCTGCGGGTAAGCCTCTTGATCCCCATGGTTACATCTACATCTACGTTATACCCTGTAAGCCACCCAAAGGGTGTGTGGCAGGGGGTGCTTCCACACCAGGCATGCATGAATGATACGGTAGAACACCGAAATTACATTGAAACCCGCGTACCACACATGCAAAGCGCCAATTAAAAATCTAATAACCAAGAAACATTCTATCGTCAATCGTTCCAACATGCAAGGGATACAAAGACCACTACTAAATATTCCAAATATCATGCATAAATAAGAACATCAATATTTACATCATGCATAAATAAGAAAGTAGAGAATATAATGAGAAAGATTTACTGTCTGCCTATTGTCACAATTCGAACTATTCTTGGCGACGATCACAGCTGTTATGGTCCCGAATGGTACGCGGAAAAAATGACATTTTATACCTATCGGTTCTACAATCTATCTCTCTAATTTTATTGGCGCGATCTAATCTGCCGTAGTACGAGGGGGTTAATTGTATGTTTTTTACGTCGTCAGAGAAATGATTTTCCTGAAATTTAGTTAGGAGGTTAAGCCTATAATTTAATCTACGCTGTGATAGCGATTCCCATCCTAATTCCTCTAACAGTCCAGACACACTAGCCAACTTATCGTAGCAACGTTTCACAAACCTAGCTCCTCTTCGCTGCACGCAATTTAACTCTGATATCAACCCCGCTTCGTATGGATCCCATACACTAACAGCATATTCCAGATGAGGCCTAACGATTGGAAAATAACAACGTTCTTTCACTTTCTCATCACATTTTCCGAGTACTCTCTTGATAAAGCCTAGCTTCCTGTATGCTTGACCGCATATTTCCCGAATCTGTTTTCCCCAAGATATGTCGTGAGTAATTGTGACCGCTAAGTACTTAACAGACTCGGCGTGAATAATTTCCGTATTATTAATTCTGTAAGCCCTACCTGGACTTTTTCTTTTTCCGAAAGCTGACTGCTACGCACTTTTTTATGTTTAGTTCCATCTGCCACTTTTCGCACCAAGCATGAATAGCAAGTAGGTCGATTGTGAACGAGTCGCTATCTTCGGAATTTTTAATATCCCTATACACAACCGCGTCGTCTGTGAAGAGTCTAAGCTTACTTTAAACGACGTTGCTAATATCATTGATGTATAAGAGAAATAAAAGTGGACCAATGACACTTCCCTGAGGAACACCCGATGTAACGCTGTGTTTGACATGATACCGTCTATGACAACCCTTTGTTTCCGCCCATGTAAGAACTGATTAATCCAACTAATAATGTTTTTATCCATTCCATATGCTTCTAGTTTTGAGAGTAACTTAACGTGAGGTACCTTATCGAAAGCTTTCTTAAAATCGAGGAATATGGCGTCAACTTGAACATTATTTTCACCCGAGAGCAAGATGTCATGAACGAAGAGGGCCAATTGGGTTTCGCAAGATCTACCCTTTCGAAATCCGTGTTGGTTATTTATTAATAATTCCTCCTATCTAAATGACTCATAATGGAGCTTACAATTATGTGTTCAAACACCTTACAGGAAATGGATGTGAGAGAAATAGGCCTATAGTTACTAGGGTCTTTCCTGTCGCCGCTTTTGAATATAGATGTGACATTTGCTACTCTCCTGTCCTTGGGCACTCCGTGATCTACTAAAGATTTGGTAAATATTAATTCTAAGTAAGGCGCTATGTCTGATGTCTATGATCGTGTAACGTTGAGGAAAGTATTCCACAAAACCTCAGTATTACTGTTGATACTAATTTTTTTTAAATTAGTAAATGACTTTTGCAACTCTCAAGTGTATTTTTCCCTCTAGTTGGAGCAGTGACTAATTGATGCAGTGAGTGAGATGTGAATGTATACAGAAGTGACTCACAAAGGTCTTTGTCTTTCCCCCCAGTGATAAAACTGTACGTGTCCCAGTCTATGGACGGAAGATTGAAATCCCCACCGATTATAATATGACAGTCGTTTTTTTGAGTTGTTAACTTGCTGAGTTGACTTTCGAGTCCTAATATTGAGCTTACATGGGTATCTGGTGGTCTGTAATATGCGCACACATAGATTGTTTTTGCTTTATGATTTTGAATGGAGCACCATACGCTTTCTACATGGTCGTCGGAAAATGACTCCCTCCTACTAATATAACAATCCTTCACTGCAATAAAAACTCCTCCCCCGGTTCTTTCGACTCTATCTTTTCTATACACTGTGAAATTTTTCGGGAATACTTCATTATCTGCGATTTCGTCACACAACCAACCTTCGGTTCCTATAATTAAGTCTGCGTCAGTAGTTTCAATTAGATGGTAGAAGTCAGGTACTTTATTTCTTAAGCTACGGCAGTTTACTACCACGACAGAAAAGGATTTATCAATGAGCGTATTCCCGGAAAGTGTATTCTCATTACAACTAGCTTTCTTAGGTATATTCCAAGTTACATTACTGCTATTTTTTGAAACTGGCCTCTTACTGTTCTCGTTAGACTTAACACTTTCTTGGATATTTTTTCTATTAAATTTTTTTCCCGATGGTACCTGATTCGACCCACTAGCTGACCTACTCTCTGCCTTACCCTCTATCCTGGTTAAAGAGAACGGGAAGAGGAAACGTCCTATTCAGTGTACCCTAGGGGCATCGAGGCGAGCAGCTTTCCTCTCCACTCTCGCGGTGCTCATCTTGTAGTGTGTGGCGCCCCTCGCGTCGTGCCACGGCAACTCGACCCATAGGGGGAACATCACCCCCCCTCGCTGTGTCCCTCGAAGGACGACGCGGCGGTGTGCCTTCCTTCGCTCGCTCCAAACTAATAAAGTGTTAAAATAGTTAAAACTGCATTTATTGAAACAACATTATATGCAAATGCGAACGACATTGTCGAACGGAGCTAATAGCGGTTGCAAAATGGTAAGATTTCAATATTCACGCACTAATTAGTTGAACCACTGTCATTTACTGTTCCGGAAAATCATACCTACATTAATTAAGCATGAACATTCTTTTAAGGTACTATTCGCTAGAAAGTAATGGATCACAAATATAATTACCTGCGGGTCATCATAACTTTCCTCATCATGTTTCCGCAACCAGTTAGCATCGAAGCAGGCTCTTTATTAACCGTGCTGTAGTACTTGGAACAAAGTTCTTAAATAGCCGTAGCTTCAAATGAAACGGAAACATATCGGGACAAATTAAATTTTATTCACAGAAATTAGAATTTTCTTGTAGAATCACAGGTGTAAAGATGTTCACAAAGTTCAAAAGAAGAACGGCACTCCAACAACAATTCAATGAGAATACAATGCAAGGTAAATTAACTGGAGACTTCTCCGGAACTCATGGGAAGAAAATTCTGACGAAAGGAAATCTAAAGGACATCAATGAAGAACCTTGATTTACAGTAGCACCATAGAACTCTAGAAAGAGTGATTAAAGAGTAATCAGCGGTTTGGATTTTTTAAAAATGCATTGGCTATGTAAAGCACAGTTGTTTATATCAAATTCCGGTATTTATGATATCGTGATAAGGTCATTAGGTATGACATGTACGCGATCGCGTACTCTAACCGTGTATTAATATCCCAAGATACACCACTCGTCGGACAAGAGAAAATTCACCGTCGAGATATTCTTCTAATGTAATGCTAACTACTTTGATTAACCTGTAGCACATTATATACAACGGTACTTCATAGCCAATGCAATCACAAATACATCATCACCAATATGCCAAACCAATAAATTAATGTATAATTACCTCGTTCATGTTCCCGTTTCCATTGAATTCATCTTGCATCTTCACCCAGTACTTTCTGTTGGTCGACAAAGTAACAGAGTTGGTTCTAATCTTCAATTATATTAATATATTGTACGAAAAAGCAGAGCAGCTAAACTTCCTCATTTCAGTGATTTCGCTCCACAATGAAAATTGTTGACTGTTATGTAGTAACGCTGCGTCTTTGTCTGATGAACTGAGCGGATCTCGGAACGGATCAGTCCGTGAACGACAACAATCCTTCCTCCTATTGGGAGGTGAAGGAGACCTCCATGAAGGTCGATCTCTTGATCGTAATATCGTCCTCCCAATAGGAGGCCGCCTTCGTAAGGGAGAGAGGAGGAGAGACTGACGATACAGCCCTTAGGGCCGTATCGTCAGTATCTCCTCCTAATCTCTCCTTCACGAAGGTCGCCTTCAAGGAGGATCTGACGATAAGGGCCTATGTTTCTTTTCCTTAAATGGATAATGTTTTGTAACCTGCCCTTAGGTAGCATTCTTATGGACGCCTAACAGTCACGGCCGAATATTTTTTTTAAGTTGTTGAATTCGTTTAGTATAAGGAATGGGAAACGTAAGCTTTCTTTCACAGAATAATTGAAACATATAGTATGCGTGTATAGCCAATTACGAAAAATCTGCAAACTTTGCTGCTCTACCGAATGTCATTATCGACGTTCTTTTGTTGTTTAGATATGTCAACTTTGCTCCCAATCTCTTTTGATGTGCTCTGGGCTTGTTTGACGAATGGCTGGCAGATGGCCTGTTGAGGAGCTTAGTGATTGGCTCATTTTAGCGTACCGGAGGCTCTCAGTACTTGTGGTAGTTGTTGAGGTATTAGTAAGACACATTGGATTGATTCCCTTATGCCTCGATGGATTGATAATTGGGTTGTTTGGCGGGGCTGGGAATACTTGCGGAGTGAAGGACGGATGGAGAAAAACCGGCGTAGTCAGCTCGTAGTGAATGACTCCTTGGGGCGCGGAGTCTAACGTCCTATTCGACGCAAAGAGTGCTTCTCACTCGGCTCTATATGAGGGATTAAGGGATCAAAATTCTCAGCCACTGCCGGGACCAGGGGTGTGATCCGGTACGAAAAATAAACGGATCGGCACGGTACTTTACTCTATCAATAAAGTTTCGCACCGGTATGTGACTTAACTCTTTCAAATACGTTTCGCCTCGGATTGGCACGGTACTTTATCAATAAAGTTTCGTTACGGTACGAAACTTTACTCTTTCTAAAACGTTTCGCACCGGATCGGCACGGTACTTTATCAATCAAGTATTGTACCGGTGCGATACTTTACTCATTTTAAAACGTTTCGTACCGGCACGTCACTTTACACTTTCGATATGGCTACGGATCTGAACGGTCTTCATCATTTGTTAACGGTGTTTTTATTGCTCGGGGATTCTGCTGTCGGGACTTTGGTTTTGAATGTATCTCTTCCTTATGTACCTTTACGATCTAGATCTTATATCAGGATGCATTCGACCTATTTCCTCTCTCTTTAACTATCCGTACCTCATCATGTATTGCTGTTGTTTAAATTCAAACGTAATCAATATAGTTTATGAAGCACTGAATGACAAAATAATCCATTTCTATACATAAGCATAATATAAGAAGGTAATGCTGCGTCCCGGCCTAGGATCCGAACGTGAGCCTTCGACTTGGTACACCGGGATTCTAGCTAACCTACATATTCCGCTCATATGGTCGCCATAACGAAGAAGAATCGCTTCTAAATTGCAGCACCATCCTCGTATCCTTTCTGACCCAGGGGTGATTTCATGAGGATGCTAAATACTTTACTGTTGACCGTATGCAGGTATTGACTTAACAGTATTTCGGTCGTGAACTGGTGTTGCCCGATTTTTAATGTTCAATTCCTCAATAATCAATAGGTTAATTACCATTGAATTATTTAAAACGAACCGCAGTATGAAAATTTAATCGTCTAAAAATGAAAAAAAAGCAACTGCGATCGATATTTACCGAATCCAATATTTCCCGTGAAAGGTTCGATTCTGCCGCATGGATAAATGAAATGGTAGCTTTTTGGCGGACACAGCCTCTACTCTTTTGTCCATGAAACGTTACTAGCCGAGGAAAATGTGCATTCACTGGAGCTCAGCCGATCAAGCGACCATGCAAAGTATACCGCGCTAAAAGTTTCGCCACAGGAAACGAGTACGTGCATGTTCGGGAATGCTTTTCACGCAGCCAGTCTGTGGTCGTGTATTCACTTAAAGGGGGGGGGGAGGAGAGGGGGGGCAGTGTGATGGCTGGGAAATTCCTCGTCACAAAGGCATGGGGGCTCTAATTGATTTTGCATCCCGCTTGGGCGCCCTACTCTATGGATGATCACCATATCGAATGCCGATATTCGTTCGACGTGGATGGAGGTCCGTCGTCCCCGATGTGTAAGCAGCCGGCTTGTTTTCTCATTAAAGCGGGTCGACCCCCTGCCCTCACTTAGAGACTAGAATCAATTTCAGCCTGGATTGTCCCTCATCTTAAAATTGGCGTCCTCGAATATTGGTCTGCCGGACCTAAGAATTATGTAGAAATATGTTCATTAATTTTATTTGTTTTCACTAACCATAATATATATCTGCTGGTCTTTTGCATTGGGTGTTTCAATAAGGAACAACGAACGAACACTTATGTCCTGACTGATGAAAAATCTACTCAGGCGAGGCTCAAACAAGCGACATTACTCCATCGCCTCCGGGGGAGACGGTAGTACAGTTTTTGTCAAATACACACTTTGTACAATATAATTCTGCAACAATAGCACGATTTATACTGAGGCATAATTTATTTTTACTATAGCGAATGTTCTTTTTCTCGGGGTAAATAAATTATAAAGTAGAAGCAAACATGGCCAGTTCAAAAATGATTCTGGAGCATTTATTTGGCAAAAATTGCATTTCATTGCGTGATTAAATCTTTAATATATTTAAGAATTAGAAAATGAGCATGGCTTTGGATGCACCTGGTAAACCACTAATAATTTAGTTTTAATGAATTCGACATTATCTTCATTTTATATTTTTCCAAGTTACATATTTATCTACCTACTTGTCTTTGGCCCTTGAGTAGTTCTTTTCAACTTTTTTCTATTTCATTTTCTATGGATTTTTAATTAAGCCGTAGGAATCACAAGTTTTATCAATATTCTACGAATTAGCTACAGTGAAACCTGTATTAAGCGGACACAGCCGAGTCCATGAGTTGTTAGCCGCTTAAGGAGGTGACCGCAGGAAGGATAGAAAATGTTCATTGCCACTACATTTGGGAATTTCATTCCGTTCTCAAAATAATTGGCCGCTTAAAGAGTTCTCCGCTGAAGGGAGGTGGCCGCGGAAGCAGGTTTAATTGTACTTTGTGAATGAGTAGTCTGTGCCTTACCGAGTGGCATGTATTTTTCAAGAGTTAAAACGTGAATCCCAAGTTATTTCTTTATCATATGAATGGTGTTATTTACCTTGTTATCTTTATAGTGGTACTAAGGACTTACAGCCTCCTTAGGTGGTACATATGGTATGTACAGTGGCGGAAGAAATTAACGCAAAATTTTTCGCGCGCCAGAATGCGGCATTTTTGGGAACTTCTAGGAGCAGTACACACTCCAAAGACTGGCAACACTGAGGAAAACATCGTCTACCGCAAATATTTGAAATCCGCAATGGAACTCACATTTGTCGGAGCCTAGAACTTAGTCATCAATCGCCTCATTTTTGAGCTTTCGTCTCATACTATTTGCACATTCAGTCGCAGCGCATCGCTGTTTGTTTCAGCATGGTTCTTACGTCGAATGATATCATTTATACAGAAAGACTGATGATAAAAAATATTCACTATCCCCCCAATTCAGTATACTATATGCTAAAATCTTCATCTTCTACCACCAAGGGATATTTATTGTGGTCGACTTTCCAAGGATCTTTTTGAATGATGCGTACTGTGTCTGTTTCAACGAAATAATATAAATCGAGATTTATCCGCATCAAATGTCGATTAAAAAAAGATTTAATTAAAATAAGTATTGTCTAAGTAATGTAATTTTTCACGATTTTCCATTTGTAGATCGACGAAGTTCCTTAAACGGATATTTATTAAATTCAAAACGGATATTGATTAATGCATCATTCTTGACCCAATATAAATCCGTCTTTAGTTCGTCATAATGGGATTGAACTATGAAAACATACGTAAACATATATAATTTCACGAAATAAAAATAAATGTGCTCGCATCGATACTGAATAATCTAGGCATATTTTCCCGATATTTCTTTCATCTTATCACAGGAAGCTTGGTGACGAGCTGTCCACTGTTAAGTTTTATCTAGTAAATATAGGATATACGAATAAACATTCAGAAAAGTTTACCCAAATTAGGTGTAGTTATGGATAAACAACTCTATTACGTCTGATTGCACACTATCTTACATGCTTAGCTATAAATTCGCCGCACATATAAAATTAACAAAAAGCCTTTTAAATGAGTTCAGTTAGGAGTAAAATATCATTAATGAGATAAATTAATAGGTAACGGTTAATGTTGTAGCTGTCAGATGTATTTGGCTAGCTAAAGAGTGGTCCGTGTTCGATTTTTAATGAACGCAAATGAGGGTTTATACAAATTTCCTCATATTGGCGATATGAATGAATGTAGTGTGTAGCTGCAATGACTGGCTGATAATATGAAATTTTTAAATACAAAAGAGATAAAATTTGACGAATAAAAATAATGTTACTTGACCAGAAATTGAATGAAAAACTCAAAAATGTCTCGACCAGGGGTGGGATCAGGGTTCTTTTCTTCTTATGGTCGTTATCGTCATCCAAAAGGCAGGTCGCATTGGTAGGGCAATGCTCAAAGTCCTGGGAGCGCACTCCACTGCTATGTAGCACCCGATATTTCTTGATGACGATCACGTTTTCGAAATCATGAGTGTACTCGAACAATGTTATTATGAAGAACCATGATTGTGATTCAGGTTTGCAAACCAGTAACAACTACTGAGCTTTCTTATGTCAAGGCGAATTTATGATGATGTTTCGTATCCTTTCGGTGAATTTATTTGCGTCCGAATGCGTTACTGTGAACTAAATTACTTTGAAAATGAGTGGTGGTATTGTCTACGAACGTTTAAAATAACTAAAGGATAGGAAAAAGCATACTACTCTCCCGGGAATACAAACAGAAAGAAGTAGTTCTCGGATTTCACCTCATCAGCCCAGACCATTCCAATCAAACGCCATAAGTTCCCCTCATGCATGGGTTTGGAGGCCAGCTACCTTAAGTCGGTGTTAAAGCAACGAGCAATCTTGGAGGACTCTTGAGGATCCCTAGAGTTTTCCCCGTGTCTATACAAAGCTTCACCAATACTAATCCATTCAAAATCGGAATGTATGAAGGGCGCATTATATTGATTTGGGAAATAATATGCCTTTAATAAGAGCTTACTTTCCCCTGGTGTTGCGGGGAATAGGATACCTTTTCTGCCATAGATAATGTTTTGAACGCCAGGCGTTTAACTCACAGGAAAGAAGTGGTATTTGACTTCTCTTACGCCCTTAAAAGTATTCGACGGGGGCTTCCAATTTTTTCGAAGCGCGACGAGCCTTTTCTTTCTGGTGCAGCAAGTATTTGAAACCTGTGTGTTATTCACAACAACAAACCACCCCGACCATCACCACCCGGAACTTGGCCAAGGTTTACTGATGACTACTTCATTAAGACGAGCGTCGATAGACGAACAAGCAGAGCGGACAGCGCAAGCAGACATACTGTTCAAAGGTTTAGCGGCCTCTCCCAAAATTCTTGGAGGAAAAAAAGATCTTATTAGCCTTTAAGTATGCCTCAATTTTCTCCCAGGCGGAGAATCGGATAGTAGGTTCGTAAAAGTCAAAAACATCTGTCGAAAAATTACCCGAAGAGGTGTTGCGCCTTCGACTTTCACTCACTGAACTTTTATTTGGTGTTTAAAAGTTAAAAAAAACAATTTCTAACTACTATCAAACGAAATTCATTAAATTCATATCCGCTATAATAAGAGCTATGTTTAATCAAATGTATATCAATATTCATTTTTCGCCCGCAAATAGGAATACTTACGAGTTCACAAATGTCAAAATTCTAGGAGATGGTTCAAAACAAATCATGTAACATAGATGGAGCGAGCTGCACGGAGCGCAGCTTTCATTATGAGAAAAATGCGAGAAACAAACGTTTCTCGACCCCCTCAAACGAAACAACCCCAAATTAAGATGCATTGAGGAAAATCGTGGAGGGAGAATGGGAAATGAACCCAGTAAGATGATACCAAAATGTGGGCAACTCCATGTCACAAAGACTTGGTCAGGAAATCGAGAATGGAGGGGGATTGACTGATTATTAGGCTAATAAACATCCACATTCTTTATGCAAATACCAGCATATTTCTCGATGTTCCTTTGCTGTGATTATGTGCACACATAGCTCAAATTGAGGATATTATTTTTAATTCACTCGTTCTAAATAAAGCATTATAGTGTCCATTTTCAACATCCGTTAAAATACATTACCACTAAGAGATGAAATTTATGACCCTGTAAAAAGTCTGTCGATATCTTCATGTGGGGGCACTCACAACTTTAACTTCCATTGAAGCAATAATATTACGACACATTTGAAGTGGAATAGATTCTTTAGGAACGTAGCAATCGTATAATCTTTGATGGTGCACATTCCTAATTTGCACTCCATTGACTACTCTGCGGATTTATGAGGGGTATACAAATGACCATAGGGAAAATATCTAATTACTGCTTAGTCACTACATGGAAAAGATGATTTTGAGTATTTTATCACTTTCACAGGGGAAGATAGGCGATGCATTTTTGTCGGAGTATTACTAAGGCGTGGGTATAAAAATGCTCCTCATAAAATTTAACTGCGTAATTTTAGCCAAACATTTTTCACTGCGTTTTCACGGTATTTGAAGCTTTTCCAGCATTGTTTTCTAGGTTTGCTATGAGCAATACATTAACCGTGTAGTTAAACAGTTCAACTTAGAAGATGGAGAATAATACTTAGAGGATAAGGTAAATTAATGAATCACTCAAATACCATTTAACATGTTATGTTATATGTTAAATGTTAAATGGTATTTGAGTGATTCATTAATTTCCCTTATCCTCTAAGTATTATTCTCCATCTTCTAAGTTGAACTGTTTAACTACACGGTTAATGTATTGCTCATAGCAAACCTAGAAAACAATGCTGGAAAAGCTTCAAATACCGTTTTCAAGATGTTTTGAAGAAAATTCCACACTTGTTTGGTCTCTCACTCAGATTAGTAATCGGTATTTACAAGTTCGGCAGATAGAACTAAACTCTAATTCCTAATAAAAATAATTGCCCTCATTACTAAATCATTTCAAAGTAATGTAAAGGTGAATGTAGCATCAGGTAAGGTCACTAAATCGAGTAACTGACACAACCAGAGATCCGGTCTATTCCCTCCTTCATGAATAGCTTTTCATTGAGTGGTAAATTGGCAAATGAGTGGGTATGAGCATTATACGACCGGTGGGACGTAGACATCAAGTGGGGCCGAGTACCCGAGAATGGGAAGTAAACGTCTCATTCAACGACCAAGAAGACCGCTCTGATTCTTTTACAAAGCCCGAATATGCGTAAAACTCACACACTCATGGTTGAGGTCAATATCCATTCCCTGGGCATTCCGTGGATTCCTGCAAAGTTTTGGCTGCAATAAAGTCACATCGCGTGGATTAATTATAAAGGCACTAAAAGAGGCCACGCCAGGATTTGAACCCCGGGCATTCTTGGCCGCAGACGAACACTCTCCCTCTAGGCTACTTCATCGATCAAGCGAAATCCGCGTCCAGTGGTTCTTACTATACAACGAAAAAAGGGAATTCTAATGTTTCCTTTAAAAACTGGACCAAATAAAATGTTCTGGATTTTTTAAAGTAGTTTTCAGAAAGTAAATAATAATACGTTAGAAGTAATTAAGAAATTTAAGTGTTTGAGTTGACCTGTATGCACGAGGGCGGAAACTTACGTAGGGTTTCAAGGTATTGGAAATTCTCGTAAAGAAAACTTTTCTCCACATGGAAACCATTCTATTCAACCAGATTTCCCATACTTTTACTTGAAATTCACAGGATATTACGCCAAAGTGTTGATTGTAATGCATCATATTTCTCGGAAGTAGTTTGAGGTCTATTAAAATGATGTTCATCCACAGCTATTCCCTGCACGAGGAAATACGTTTTATTGTCAGTGAATTTGATCTGGAGAGTAAAAAATTTTTATGTCCCAACAAATAATGCTTTCATCGTATTGTTTCTTAAGTTTCAATCAAGAAATTTTTTGAACGGGCCAAAGCTAAAAAAAATATGGTAAGCCTCTCTACATAATCAACTACGACTTCGGAACCTCGACTGGGTGCGGGTTGAAGCAAGCTCATCACGTTTACAACTCCTAGACGATCTCGCGAACCTAAACCTAATTAGTATGACTATTTACATGACGTGTAAAATCGTTATCCATTCATAGAGAGTTTGAATATTCCCGGTTTCCATATGCTGTCTCATTGTTGTCAAGTTGTCGAAGGAAAAGCGATTTCAATTAGTTCCCGTGTACGCCGCATTTAAACGCCAATGAGTTTTGCGTTCATTTTTTCCGCCACTGTACGTTAAGGAGGTTGGTCCGAAAACTAAATAATAATACTCAAACGATATCGTACTGTCTTCCAAATTTATTTCAAACTCTTACAACACGTGTTTCAACTGTCTAGCAGTCATCATCAGGTAAGACTGCTAGACAGTTGAAACACGTGTTGTAAGAGTTTGAAATAAATTTGGAAGACAGTACGATATCGTTTGAGTATTATTGTTCAATATGCTTTTGTACAACATCTCGCCGGAGAAAGTGGAGTTTATCCGAAAACTAAAGTCCATGTCATTTTGTTCATATTCGCAGGAATTATAGAATAAAAGGCCCTCTATCGATTGGCTTAATTAGAAATACACCTTTCCGTCCTGGTTTTTCCAATGATCGCATTTGAAAATAGCTATATTTACATTACGTAGTACAGTAGGAGCGGATCCTTGGTACATAAAATATAGATTTAGAGTGTTGAAACCCATGTCGTTTATACAAAAAAACGGATATGACATAAACAAGGATTTAAGAAACTGATTAGTGCAAAAATGACGGTAGGTCACCGACTTAGTTTTTGAGAAATTAAATGATTATTATCGAAATTTTATCCGGGACACAGTAGTTAGCTGATCGGGTCTGGGATCGGATCGGGGTGCTGGGGTCGGTCATACATGTGGCAGCGTTGGAAGTGAACTTGCACATACCGTGAGAATTCAAACAGAACAGAAGCACGTTTCAGAAGCTGTAAATTGTTTGTTTGACAATATAGTACCACCTCAATCAATGACAAACACCGGTAGAAAAACGAAGGGCTTCATATAACCCAAACTGGCCCGGTAAATATTCCTAAAACATTTCTTAAATTATCAAATCTTAAATCATTTAATATTGCTAAAACATTTTGCCACATAATAATAATTAACATCACTTATAAACAACTAATAAATGCGACACTTACAGCTTTAATGAACGCTTGTAATCTTAAGTATTTCTGAATAATACAAACTAGTTGTTTTTAAATCCTAATGTATACCTTTGTGATTTTGAATTCATGTCTGTTCATCGTCTTAGGCAGAAGTAGGCATATATACTTGCATTATAACCTAAAGTAACATTCCTTGTCTTAATGCCGTTAGCCCATCATCTATGTAAGTTACTTTCTTTACTTTTTTCCATATCATTTCTCACAATTTTGAGCTCTAGCGTCTGAACGGTCGATCTGATCGAAATTCTGACATTCAATTTTTTGTAGGCAACGAAACGTTCAATTTTAATCTTTTTTGGAGGGAAAAATATTTTTAAAGCGAGTTAAGATAACGAAAACAAAATTTTTAAAAGATGCTAATGAAAAAACTATGAAAAAAAGAAGAAAAGTATATTCCACTTCAGAGAATCGAACCTCACACCTTCCAATTCACAATTCGCTACCTATTCTCTCGGCCACCGCTAGCTTGGGATTATAGACAATGTAGCTACAATTAAATTATACAAAAACGATATATAAAGTGCGTTATAGTTCTGATCTCCACACAAACACCATTCAATGATCAATTTAGTCCTGAAAAGGACTATTATGTAGTATGAGAACTTCTAAAAATAACTTATTCAATGTGTTTAAAGTGGGAAAGCACCTCAGTTCACGCCCATCAAACACCAGTCACTAAGGACATCAACAAAGTTCAGTACGGCGTTGTCTAAGTTTTTAGAAATAAATTAACGTTGAAATAAATTTAAATGTAGGGTTTAATTGAGAAATTATCGTGATATAACACTCACATCAATTTTTAGATGTATTTGGTGATATATATTGTTGAAAAGTTTCATAAATCTAATTACTTAATTAGGCATAATCACTGCACGACTCCATTCTCGGCATTCGATTGAAAAATCTTTTCGTAGACTGCTCTTCCTAATATTCACTTTTAATGCGATATTTCAGCTTTCCTCTGAATTAGACAGATTACAAATCCAAGCAGTATTCTTTTAAAGGCTCATGTGCATAACTAAAACAATCGGGATGCCGCCAGAATTATGACTCACTCAGTCGCGAACCAACCTCCTGTTGAGTGTTGAGCTCAACATAAACTCGAGCGATGATAACGAAGTTTCATATACTTTTAAATCGTTTTTCTTGATATGTGAAACAAAAAGGCTTTGTTCCTCGTTGAGATTTTCAGCCAATTGTAATGTTGCTTTTGTAACTTTTGCTAAAATTGTAACAGTCACATACTCCTTGTTTGACGGCTGGAGTGATAATTTGGTTGTTGATAACGTACATCATTCAATGTTGTTGTTCTTTTTCTTCCTTCACTGATGAAAGGTATACTTACGATAGTTACGTTAGCCTGAAAAGTTTTATATTCCCTCAGTATCTCGGAAAGCAATTTCTATTACCCGTGATATCTGCGCATTCATATTTCTGAAACTCTCAGGAGAAAATATATTTTCCTGGGTAAAAATTTTATAATCATGCAGGGAATTTCCTCTTGTATTGACGGAAGTCTCCCATGCCCTGTCAAACAAACAACTGTGTAATTTTTAGCTTAGCACTCCGCGTTTTTCATTTATTTATTTTACAGTAACTTTCTTGAAGTTTACCCAAGGATGAAATTTGTCGAAAATTAAAGTTTCCTGAATTTATCTCTTCTGCTATTTTTTTTCCTCTCAGCATGAGGCAGCCCTTGTGTATTCTGTCGTCCTATGTACCCCGATTAAGGAGAATGTTTCCTCTGAAAGAGTGAAATGATTCTTTAATTTAAAAAAAAATATGATTAACTGCCGGAAAAACGAGGTGTACAAGAAATTATATCTACGTAGCCGAAAAAAACTTGCTCGAATACCCTCGTCCGAATCTTCGGATATTTGAAGTTTACATTTGTTGTGGTTTCGTAGCCAAAAGAAAGTGCATGGAGGTTCTTTGGTTTGGAGGCGGTGTTAAGCCAGTGTGAGATTTTTCACAAATGGAACGGACAAAACGATCATGAAACCTTGGGAACTCTTATCAGCGTGCTTCTCTCTTCGAATTCCAATATGTTTTAATTCTTATAAATAATGACTTGAAAAGTATTGATGGGGTTTTCAGAAGGTGGAGAGGTGATAATTGCATGTTATCGAAGCTTGGTAGACGTTGTTCTGCAATGTGGATGTGAGGAAAAAAGAGGAGATATGGTTGATGGGAAAAAGAGAACATATGGTCAATGAATGGGAAAAAACAGCCGAATCAGTCATAATTACAACTAGAAGTGGAGCGGTGTGGTGCTTTGGTGAGGAAGATTTGGCGCTTCTCATGGCGCAAATTTGAGGAAGGCAAAGACAGGAGGAAATGTCAAGGAGTTGTTGTGGGAGGAAAATCGCCGATACCTGGGGAAGAGAAAATGTTTGGTATTTGGGAGGACATCACGTGGAGGAAAAAGTTCTTGGGATTGATGATCAAAAATATTAATATGCCAAAAGATGGTCATGCTGCGAGCCTGTACTTAAGTATTTTACTCCTTATAGCGGTCCTTTATTGTCGGCCGTTCAGGAAGATTCGTTAAATCCGTGTACAGAGTGAACAGTGCGTTTTATCATTGCAGAGGGAGTTTTCGCCTGAATGTCCTTTTTCGGTGACTTTTGAACCTTTGGGAATTGCTGAACTTTTAAAAACCCATTTGGGTGGATTCCAGTAAATGAGGAGAATGAAAATTCCAATTCGTTGAATATGAATAAGATTTTCTGCATAAATGCTAAGCATAAGGGCTTTGATCATCCCATAGTTAAAATTCAGCCTTAACTTACCGCAAACAGACGCTCGCCATAACTTTGGTCCTTTCAAACACCCCGTGGTGTCCGTAAAATAGATGCATATCCATTTAAAAAATAGCACATTTTTCTGGTACTCATTCTCAGCTTCAGCTTCCAGTCGCGTGGAAAAGGAAGGACCTGAGTTTTTTTTCCGGGATGGAAAAAGGTACCGCCCCGTGTGTTATTTATTGAAATTATAGAATTGAGGCACCCTGACCGTGGATACCGTTCATGTGTTATTCTCATTAATTCTATTCCTGGAATGAAGATGACCAGTCTGCGGGTGACTGCGGAATCCTGCTAAAGGAGTCGCTCTAATTGATTCTCGCCAATCCTTTCGCTTTTTTTTGCGTGCACTAGTCAGGGGCGTCGGTGATTCGGGGACACGGCCAAAAGGGGTCATCGCCTCCGACAGAACGGTGAGTGGCGGTTCTACGCATTCCCTCTTCCCTATTTTTCGTGCGAGAACCCTTTTTCGCTTTTGGTCTGCTCTCTCTAGAAACAAAACCGCCAGCTGCCCGTCAAAATCTCTCGTCCTGCGCTCTTTGGGAAACGCTCACCAATTGATTGTGAGGCTGGCAGTCCGCGAAAGGTTCATTTTCCGCTAGAGAGGTTATGAACATATTTAACCGATCCCCTGGAGTAAGGATGTGATAATTCTGGTGAGGATGTGAGGGAACGAAATAATTTCTATAGCTAATAATTTTGGGGTTTTTATCACGACTACACAGAGGATTTATTCCCTTGATTCACCTCTATATTATAATTCCCTTCATGGGTCATGTTTTATTTTTTTTTCTTTGCCACTTTCTCTGTTTTGTAACCGTCCTAAAGTACCTCTATAATCGGTAACATCGTGTAAGCCAACTATAGTCGCGTTGTTTTCAATTATATCCAAACTCTCAGTGAAAATAGCATCCGCGTGAAAGATAACGTCATGTAACGGCCAAAAAGAATCAGGTTTCGTGAAATCGGGCCGTAGACTGAAAATTAATGTATTTTATATCATTGACCTTTCACTCCTCGCCGGGGGAGACTTATTTTAATCTCTTTAATAAAACTTATTTAATATTTGATTTTGACCTCAGCGAATGTAGATCACACCCGTGGTAACGAGGCCTATTAATCACTGATCGGGTAACCTAGATATTTCAGGTTTGGATCCCGATTCTGGCATTTCTGTCCTTTTCTTAGTCTTAGTTCACCTTCCGACGAAGCCTTAGGTGTTGCAATGCCCCTGCCTATAATATGGAAATTTTTTATGTCTATGAGTATGTTTTATATTAATGTCTATGAGTTATCTTCTCTCGTCTTATGAGCTCTTCAGAGAACCAGTTTTTCTAAGGTCAGGATTATGTTTGTCCTACAAATGGCTACGAATATGTGCTAATTACGTTGCACTTCAAAGGCAAGTCAACTGGTACCTGCCTTAACGCGGAAACTAGGAAAAAACGGTGAATGCATGTACATGCGGTGATAAATGAGGTGTACAATAAAAGGCCTGAACCTTATGCCTCATCTGAACGTGTGATCTAGCGAATATCGCGAATCAAATTCTTTTGCTTTGTTGTTTGTATTTTATGTTAGCAAGTACCCTTTGTAAAGATACTTTGAGCCATTTAATACTCCTTAGGTTTTTTAATTACGTTTTCTTTGTGTTATTCCATGCTGAAGGTACCTGAGAATATTCACCATGATGTTGCGAGGTGACTTCCTTCTTTTTGAGCAGTTTTGGCCGCATTTATATATTTTACACTAATTTTACGGTAATTTTTCCATTTTAATGGACGAAAGGACTCCTTAATCTCCCCTGTGTTGGGTTTGATAACTAGTCTATGCGAGGTTAAATTTGATCTTAGTGGCCGAAACAGCCAATTGGTTTCATCCTATTACTGCTTTGAGATATGGTATGGCAAGGTATAAAATTATTGGCTTTTCAACGGGTATTTGCTAATATAAAATACAAACAACTAAGCGAAAGAATTTGATTCGCGATATTCACTAGATCACACGTCCAGATGAGGCTCATATGGTTCAGGCCTTCTATTGTACACCTCATTTATCGCCGCTATTCTTTAGGGCTTTGCTTTGCAATAAATTGAAGCCTTGGAAATTTTAATTCCGTTAGTTTTCTGACTGTTCCCTGCTATTTCTGTCTCGGGCCCGAAGTTTAGTTGCAAATGTTTATGGTTGTCAATTTTGAAATCCTATGTGGAACGTTTAATGAAACTTTTAATATCTTAAAATTCTCATTACTTTATTGTCTCGCTCATACCAACTCATTTACATTTATGATGAGTATGAGATCCTAAATCTCAAATTGCTAAGAAGGAGATTTTTTTAAAGAGAGTTACTATAGAAATTTGGTTTCGGGTATTATATTGTTTGCGCTTTTTTCCGCGCATAAGTTCCATAGCTCTAAATTTTAAAAGTCTTGAGCCAAACTAACCTAGGATGAATGAATGCTAGGAGTTTCATTCAAGCGCACTGGGTGATAGTGGCAAAGAATTGTTTTTTTCTGTCAAGATCAGCATTTTGAGAAGCGTAATTAAAACGACCTAGTTCTTATATCTGAAGTTTCTGTGGGGAATGAATGGACGTTCCATATCTTCTTTCGGAAATTCAGCCGCGTCGTTGTTTTACAGAATAACGTTTCTCCTCCTATCATGAAGTCTTCTTCAGGTTGACCAGAAAAATATCGACGTGTCTGAATTTCCGGATTTAGAATTGACACGATCTCGATTTATCAATCGAGACATCAAACTGCCCTCGACCGTTACACTTTATTGCTTCAAATTAAACTGGAAATTCTGCTCATATGGTCTTTAAAAAACGCTATCTTTCCGAATTAGTATATTGTCTCTAAAATTATAGTGTACAATAGTTACAAGATTTTTTATTGATGTTATCAAAAGTTTCGCTTTTTTTATCAGATTGAGAATCTTGGAAAAATTGGTGGACTAGGGAAGACTCTGTGCCTCATTTAAAGTTCCTTCCCATATTACCGTGAGATTTCACACCGTGAAGGCTGCCTATAAAATTGAAGTGACATCTTTGTAAGTAATGGCAATCGGTTTATTTTTCTCTCTTAATTTGTCCCGGAAAATTTCTTTTTCTCCCGTCACCCCTCGCCGTAGTGTCTACCGGCTGGTAGCTCCAAAATGTCGTCATCGTCCACTCTTTCAAGGCTTCCTTGTTCTCTCCATCGATCAGTTGCGGAACGATTTGAACTTTGGGTTTTTGATGGAACGGAGTTTAGCTATGAGAGCGCAATGAAGTACAATTGAAATAGTTGATCCTCTTGAGATGCACCCGCCTGCGTCCCTGATCAAATGGAAGGCATTAACCGCCAGATACTTAACTTGACGCCAACTGGCGTCCTACTGGTAATTACTATTGCTCTCAATGAGCACTCACAAAAAATATCCGCGTTGTGATCATGATGTAAATCGGAGATCATCTTACGACTGACCTTCTCAGGCCTTTATTGTTACATTTTATTTTTAAGTATCAGTTTCTGTTTTTAAAATCGATAGTATTGCGATATGTTCAGCATCTGACTCTTCCATTAGCTAAGTTGTGATTTGGTTTTGTGAAACCGCTAAATATATTTTTTGCCCACATTTATGTATTACTTGAGAGAGTTAAAGCTTATATTTCGCTCAAATGAATTGTATGTGTAATCGAATCAGTGCCTAATAATGCAGTCGTGTGTTACACAGTGCACGTACTGGGTACTAATGTCATAGGTGCTTTGGCAGCCCCTTGTAATATACTTATAAGACCTATAGATTAACGATAATTTCTTTCAAATTATATCCGATACCAGGTTTCCGAAGCATATCAACTTCTTGAAAATTGGGAAGAGTTCGCGTGGGGAAAATAAGGGCGAAGAATAAAGGAAAGAATATGCAGAGTCTAAGAGAAAAGTTTATGAAAGAAAGAAGAGAAAATTTGGCCACTAATATCCTGGAAAAGCTCGGAAGCTACATAAATATTAGGTTTCAGAAATATGAGGGAAGTCCCATAAGTTCGTTGAAAATACAAGAACACCAGAAAGAAGTTGCGGTCGTTAAGAATAATCTTTTTCTCAAAAGTTTCCTTTAATGCCACTACTATTCAAGAGGTTACAACGTTCAAGTTTCATTTATTGGGCTGTAAATTGGAGTAATTTTACTTTGATGTCATCTTTAGTATTTAGGTGTATCATTAACAGGGGAATACTTACATCATCGTCTCGAAATTAGGAAATATTAAGATGGTACCACCTCAGTTGATAGGCCGAATTTTTCTCGGCAATTCCTAGAATACGCACATAGAATTTAACGACTCATTCCTAGTGTATTTTGGGGATCGGGTTGGTGTGATGGCTAGAGTACTCGCCTACCACACGGGCGGCCAGGGTTCAAATCCCTGCAGAGAAGGATGTTTTTCAGAGGGCACCCGATCCCTATTTCAGTATCTTGTGGAGGGCACTTCAAGTACAGTACTCCGTCTGTTGGATGAGACGTTAAACCGTGGTCCCCTTGGCGCCTTACGTTAAGAGCAGGCTAATGCCGACGCCGGGTTTCTATCCACCCATCCTCCCTTACCTATGTCCCTTATGGCGCAAAAGACCTTAGCCGTCGGTCGCCTCCCCAAATATCCAATCCAAGTATATTTTCAGAGTTGTGACTATAATCATTCGGCACTTAAAAAAGTTGAGGGAGAATATAGGTAATACATTGATAAAATTGGTTCAACACTGAAAAGTGTTCGTGTTAGTAGTAGCTAACCAACCATTTCCGAACTCGTGTAAGTGACAAGTATCTCTCCGACGAGTATCTTGTAAATCCATCGTCTCTCATACAAAAACAAACTACTAAATTAGCTTTTAAATTTGTGGGGATTGATTTTTTGTATCTGTTATTTAGTAACCGTTTTTATATAAGGCGCGACCGAGGGCACGAACTGCTCTGTAGTGGCCCATGTTGGGACCAATGACGTTGTGGATCGGGGGTCAGAGGAGAGTTTTATACTCTGTGAGAGATCTATGCTCCGAGTTCCGCCGTATTAGCTGCGGCTCTGGAACTAATATGAGGCTCACTATATGCCGCTTGGTTCCAAGGACGAATCGGGGTTCGACGGTTTGGAGCCGAGTGGAAGGCATAAACGGAGTCTCAGCGATGTCTGCGGGAGCGAGGGAGCTGGGTTCTTGGACCTTAGGCCGATGCTAGATTCGTGTCGAGTGCCAATAAATCGCTCGGGTGTCCATTAGACGTTCGAGGCATAGCAGAAGGTAGCGCGCAGGATATTCGAGCATACTCGATCATTCGAGTTTAGCGTAGACGGTAGGCGAGAGTAGGTCAGTTAGTGAGATAAAAATCTGTGCATTTCCAGAAAGTCAAATAATAAAGAGTACCTGTACAGATTTTAGGGCCAAGGAAAAGCGTAATAGATGACAACAAATTAGACATTTTTAGGGTAGATAGTAGGGCTGTGGGTAGATCAAATAGTGGGTTAGTAAGTAAAGGGGTCGCCGTAAATAATAGTAGCAATGAGAGCTCTTTTAGAAATCAGAATAGCTTAGTATCCGAGCGTAATGGAGACGGCTCTGGTGTGGTTCATCAATAACTCCTTCCATTTATGTATTAAAATACTCTAAACAAGGACACTGTAAGTTAGATCCAAAGGATTCAATTTCCAGGGTGGTCGTCAATTGTCGTAGTATATAAAACAAAGTCCCAGAGTTTCACCATCTCATCTTAAGCACGGACGCTGATGTAGTGATAGAAACAGAAAGCTGGTTGTCGAGTGAAATTTCGGATAGCGAGATCTTTCCAAAGTCATATGCAATGTATAGAACAGACCGATTAGGGAGAGCAGGAGGTGTGTTTATAGCTGTAAAAGATGAGATCGTGAGTAGAGCCGAAATATTTCCAGAAAATGATGTAGAAAGTGTGTGGTGTTCCATCAAGTGCTCGCCGAAAAGAATTTGTATACCTATGCGCATTTTATAGGCCATCCAATTCAAGTTTAAACACAGTTTTTCAGTTAGAAAGACAGGTGAAGCATTTCATTATTCAAAACAATGAATGTTATATAATTATCGGTGGTGATTTCAACGTTCCCTCGATAGATTGGAAGACGTATAGTTTCAAAAATGGCGGAAAAGATAAGGAGTTGTGGGACACTCTTCTCTATACTTTTACATCAAATTCATCGCATCAATTAGTAACAACACCCTCGAGAGAAAAGATCATTTTAGATCTTTTGTCGACAAACACACCTAAAAGCGTCCTTAATGTTAAAACAGTGAACGGAATTAGTGACCGCAAAGCAGTAAGTGCTAAATTTCATATAAATACTGACAAAAGGGAAGCCACAAAAATAAAAGTGTACTGTATACCACAAGGCGGATTTCAATTGCTTAAAGCAGGAACTGTTGACTTCGTATAATAAGTTAAATGATCTAAGCCTAAACCATACTACAAATGACGCATGGAATAATTTTAGTGACATCACGCGACTAGCCATTAATAACGCAATACCAAGTAAACTGAAAAAAGTCAATGCGGAACCTAGGTGGTATAATGTAGACGTCCGGAAATCTCTCAAGCGACAACGAAACTTGCACGCGAAAATGAAGAACGCCCATCAGGATCTACCCGACGAGGAACTTAAGAAAATTTGTGATACATATAAGAGAGCTAAAATAACAGGAAAAGCGGTTTTACGGAAAGCACTAATGGAATTCAAGAGTAAAATATTTGGTGAATTTTTGGAAGATAGCCCTAAGGCATTTTGGTCTTACGTGAGGGAGGCTCAAGGGAATAAATCTGCAGTAACGTCACTGAGAAACGGTCAAGGTGAAAGAGTTGGCGATAGATTAGAAAAAGCAAATATCTTTAACACATTTATTCAAAGTGTTTACTCTTCATACCCTCAGAATATCGCCGATACATTCCCTTGATTATATAAAAATCCTATGCAGTCTATAAATGTTTCCTGTTTGCGACATAGAAATTCACCTGAAATCCATTAATTCTAAGAAACGCCCGAGTTTATAAAGAATCAGTGTCAGAAATAGCATCGTACTTGAAAATAATATATGAAAAATCTCTAGCAGAACATCGTGCCCCTTGCGACCGGAAAATCGCGAACGTTACACCTATCTTTAATAGCGGCGATAAGGAAGACCCCATAAACTATAGACCTATATCCCTCACGTCCATCTCATGCTACGTATTAGAACATATAATTGTCAGTACAATATGAGGTATTTAGATAGTCAGAACTTTTTAACTCAATACCAGCATGGATTCCGAAAAGGCGGGTCCTGTGAATCCCAGCTAGCCCTTTTTCTTCACGATGTTCTTTCCTCAGGAGAAAGGCTCACCCAGGCAGATGCGATATTTGTTAGATTTCAAAAAGATTTCGATAAAGTTCCGCATTCAAAATTACGTATTAAGCTAAAAGCCTTTGGAATATATCACGGTATAATATGCTTGATTGAAGATTTATTAAGTAACCGCGAACAGAGGGTAGTCCTAGATGGCGTTAGTTCAGACACAGTTAAAGTCACATCCGGTGTACCCCATGGAAGTGTCATTGGTCCCTTATCATTTCCTTTGTATATAAATGATATCACCACCGTCGTTGCGAGTAAAATTCGCCTTTTCGCGGACGACGCAGTGTTGTACTGGGAATTTAACACAGAATCTGATAGAATTGCGTGGAAGAAAGACCTAAATAGAAGCTATAAATTAATGGAGCGACACTTGGCAGTTAGAATTAAATTTTAATAAGTGCGTTGTTATAAATTTTTGGAGGAAGAGTAGCTAGGAGGAAGAGTAGCTAACGAGGCGTACATTATTAATCAAACCGAACTAATAAGTGTAGTCAGTTGAGTACTTAGGAGTGACTCTAAATCAGGACTTGTCATGGGGGAAGCAAATACGAGAAATTTGTGGACAGGCAAGTCGTAAATTAGGATTTATTAGAAGAATCCTAGAAAAGTGTGACGAGAAAGTAAAGGAGCGATGTCATTTTTCTCTCGTGAGACCTCACTTGGTGTACGCCGCTAGTATATGGGACCCTTACGAAGTAGGACTAGTTTCAGATATAGGTCGAATACAGCGGAGGGCAGCTAGATTTGTTGAAAATTGTTATGATAAACGTAGTAGTGTTACTAAATTGTTGAGGGCATTAGGGTGGGAACATCTATCCGATCGAAAGGAAAGATATAGGTTAAATCTTTTACGAAAGTTTGAAGTAGACTATTTTTTGCCGGACGTTCAACATATTTTGATAGAGGCAAACTATTATAGTAGGAACGATCACAGGAATAAGATTGAGGAAATAAACTGTAGATCCAATAGATTTAAAATGTTAGATAGAAAAAAGATAGCGTTCAATGTGGTCGCCTTCCGACGTTTGGACGTCATTTACGCGTAACCCTGGACATACTTCGGCGTGAAAGCTGAATTCGCGTGAAGCTTCTGCGTGGCCTCCCGCCTTAATACGGGTAAATGACGTCTTAAAGAAAATCTCGCCCCGCTGGTATCTTCGGTATTATGGCGATATTCTTTTTAATGCTACGACTTTACTGTGAATTTTACATCTAATAAACTCATTTTCTAATCGCTTGATATTCACAGTGTAAAAATGATTCGTCTGGACTGGGATGCCGAGGCAATCGCTAATGGTCACCCAATTTCACACAATTGTGTTACCCTCAGCGGTTGACACCGTTAAAGTTACGGCTAGGTCAGTATCGCAGTTCTTCGAATAACCTTTTATTTTTCGTTCTCCTCATTCGATTCTTTACACGATGGTGAGGGTTTTTAGGGAAATAAATTTGTATTCAGACTCACCTTTTCTATTTCAAACGGCGACGGAGTGACGCCCTCTTGTATTTGTCGCCAGTGGGTCTCGAGTGGGCGTTCCTTCTCTCCCTTTTGCCTCCTTCGCATCTTCCTTCCGGCTCCTCTTTCCTCTCCCCCCCCCAGCTCCACTCCCCTCCCCCGATGGACCGAAAGGGGAGGGGGGGCATCAATGGGCCCCTGCACATTGTGCTCGCTCACACTCGAAATGACGAAAGTTTGACGTCGCTCTCCCGGCAGCGGCGCGCGGTCTTCTCTCCTGTTGTCCTGGCGACGCCCCTGCCCCCCCTCCCAAGTCACTCCCCCTCCCACCACCTATTCCCCCCCCCCAAGTGTGGAAACTCGGGGTGTGCTTGCCCTTTAATGGTTTCCTATCTGAATTGAACGGCGTTGAGGCGCATCCCTCGTGGAAGACACTCCATTTTAATTCCCATCTATTCATTTTGGAAATTGCGGCGCGTTTGTAATTCGGTGGCTTAAAAAGGAGGTGTCTCCGCTGATTGGGTTGGAATATTTTGGAATTACCTCGGTGGTGCTTTTTCTTCCACGTCTTTCCCTCTGGGGGCAGGTGCGCTCTCATGCAAAGCACGGGAAGTGATTGTCATCTGTCATGGTAGTTTGCAGTTCTTTTGTTTACAACCTCTCAAATAACTGCTCCCACGTGTCCGAAGCCCAGGAATTTTTCGAAGTCTCGCTCGTGAAAATTGAAAATAATATCTAGAGGCCAATGCATTTATAATAACGTTGTACTGCAACAATTCCCTGATGGGTGGTATTGAAAAATACAGAGAAGAGTTGTTATATTAATTCAATTATCTTTCCGGTCCATATTTTTTTTGACCTCAAGTACAATACCCATTCATTAGATAAGCATTTATATTTGTCTTTCACAAAAACACTGCTTTGGTTTATGAATCGGTACCTTGGATGACGTATCGCACTAAATTGAAATGCTAAGAGAACCAGAGGGACATTGTGCTAGCCATAAAAACGCCCGTGTGTCCATCTCTACTCGACGCACGTGTCCCGCGATCGATTTATGCTCATTATTCGAGGTCCTCTTGCCCCAGGCGCATGTTATTTTAGGGAAAAAATTATCTTGGTGAATTGGCTCATTTCGTATTTTTTGTATTTCAGGCTGATTGTTTTATGTAGGGACGTACAGAATTTCCATCAGGAGTTTTCCCTAACAAAGCAACGATTTGTTTTCTAATTTGGTGACGAGATGGCCAAATCCTCATGAAACTTTAATCATTATTACTTATTTGCAAGAGTACTGTCGTGTGCAAAGCTATGAAAATAATGTATTTTATTATCTCGCTCCCTTCAAATTCATTCGTCATCCTTTCCACCCATTTTCTTTTATTCATTCTATCAAGATGTCAAAACTCAATACCGTACCCTTGTCTAATTTTTACTACACGATTCCATTTCTGTCTTTGAACCCGATGCCATTTCATTAAAATTATTCTAGGTATATTGAAATTTTTAGTACATATTATCATTTTTGCAATTTCACTAAGAGGAGTTAGTTCCAATTTCCTCCTTCTCATGAATGCCTTTTATGCCAGCGTAAATTCAATTATTACATTGCCTCCCATTATGTTTATCGTTTTTACTTTTCTCTACACCTCTTTTCTTGCATACCACTTCCAAATTTGTTAGCTGTTTCGCATTTCATTTGCACGAGCATATTCACTGTACCCTAAGAGCCGCATTATTAATGTGGCGTGGTCGGCCGTGAGGTGTCACCAACATGCAATACGCCTTTCCATACAAATATAAATGAGATCACGGCCATTAATACATTAGCAACATCCTGGAATTCAGGGTTGCATTGATTGTTTTTATCAGTATGAACTAGATTGTGTGCTACCTATTTTACAGAATTTGAGATACATCTAATACATTTTGCAACTTTACGTTTGTGTACTAAGATAATAGCGTATTACAGGGAGCATGCGAGATTTGCTTTTAGTGCTGCGTTGTAAAGTGAGAGAGCAAATAATTCGCTCCGCTGCCTATCGAAAAATCTACTTATAAAGTCACTGTGGAATCTCCTGCGGCAAATGGACACTTGAAACCGATCCGATCTGCCTCTATTTCCTTAATTTTGTAGCCTCATATCGTAATCTACGGTAGTAGGTCAAGACTCATGGTTTTGACGTCATAGGAAAATAGATTGTACTAGGGACTGAAATTAAATGAAGATTTCTGAAAATATTTGGCCTAAATGTAAGCCAACGATCTTATGGCGATTCCAATCTTTGTTGTTGAATTTCTTGGTTTGTGATACTGATGGAATCATCAAAACGACCAGAAAAAAGAGAAAAAAACTACTCTAATCATCCTCATAAATATATTTTTATTGCACGGCCTACGATAGGTTTCTCTGCTATGCAGCATCTTCTGGAATTTATTTTGTTATCGCGGTGGAAAGACTCATTCAAGCCAAGGAATATCTCCTTTATCCTAACGACCTTTTGAGTGTCTTGCCCTTCTTCACTGCTCGCCTTCTAACACTAACTTTTTGTTTATTACTCTACCGCCCTGTTTTTTGTCTTATGCGGGTGATCTATTTTTATTTTGCTCTATTATGATTGATTTTAATTTCCTATTTCTCAAAGTAAGCCAAAGAATCTCCCCCTGCATTCAAACTGCGCCTGCATAATGAGTCCTCCCTGCATTATAACTACTTAAAATTTTAACGCTATCGCTGTCTGGCTAAGACTTTTGTCGCTTCACAATCGTCAATCCCTGATCAACCTCTTAACTTTTTTCATTCCCACTTCGAACCATGTTTCCGTCTTCTTTTCCAGCCGATACTAATTATTGCAAACGTGAGAAGAAATGGCTCGGTACAAATACCAAACAACTGAGGGACTTCACTGGTTTCAATTTTTTTTAGATAAAAGGTGAAGTATATTGAAAGAGATTTAGCTTAATTATGTTTTATCTACGCTTGTGGCTTCTGCTAAAATGCTTATTCAGTCCCAAATTTCAGTGGGAATTCGCGTTAAAATCTCATTCATGTTAAAATTTCACGCCGTCACTCGATAATATCCTGAATGACTGAGGCAACTTTAAGCGTTGGCCTCCCACGGCGACCTTTTATAATCCTCCGTTCGTACCTTAAGCCCACTATTTTGGCGCACCGTTGTCGATGGCACGGACGGGGTAGTTTTCGCAAATCATCGATAGCGTTGGAAATTCCACCCGGCCGGCGTTGTGCTGTGAGGCCGCTATAACGGCGCGGTGGTTTTCATGCCACGACCGCTTTGCCTTTCCCCGTCTGTACCATTTTCCACGGCCCCTCGGCGCCCATCTCCGCCTGGAATAGACTGCTATCTCATGCCCGCGCAGAAACATAATATTCGGAGGAAACCTCGCGTAGCGTGCTCTGCTGTGCACGAATCCAGTTGCGCCAGAATACGCTCCATTTCTCAGTCGCACCTATTTCATTTTTATTTTTGGATTTCCTGCTCCATTCTAGCGAAATTCTATAGACCGCCGCTTTTATGTAGAAGGCGGGCGTTTCGTGTGCTTCGTATCTCAGAATGCATTCTCTGTTGATATCCGTTTCAAAATGAAAGACAATGGTAACTTTCCACGCAGAATTTTTTAATGATTACCTTTGTTAATAATAATAATTAATGGTAATCATTAAAAATTCTGTGTGGAAAGTTACCATTTTCTTTCATTTTGAAGTGGATATCAATATCTATTGCTTCCACAAGGTTGAGCCTGATACGCTTTTATGCATTCTCTGCTTTTCTTTTAGCGCTACATAGTGATAGTATGGCGTAAAAGTATTTTTACTACACGTTCCACTGTTGATTATTAATCCAAATGGCAAAGTTTGAATTAATAATGACTACGGTGAGGGAAAAATTGTGTTGGCCAATGAATGGTTCGGGTGTGCAAACAGTATCCGTGTTTAATTAATCCATTTTTTTCATCCTTATTTTGAATCGAAATATCTCTATTGTATTAATGAATGGGAAAATTTATTTATTCCCACTTCTCTTCTTTAGCATCATGAAAAAAATCTTTGGTAGTCCAAGTCGTGTGTAACTGAAAAAAATTGGCTAGCAAGTTGTTGTGAATTTCAGTGGAGTGGCTTTAATAGCCCTCTTGCTTTACGTTTGTTTCCTGAGCATAAGTTCGTTGTAAACCATGTTTGTTTGCCTCCCCTCCTATAGTGAATATTTATCATGACAATGGGAGAGTTTTTATCTCTTGAGTTAATGAATATTGTGTTATGGGTTACCTCAGTGATTCCCATTTCGATTCTGGCAGATGAAAGTTGTTCTTCATTTAGTATGTTCAGCAGAGGTCTTGAATGCTGGAATTTCCTTATCTCGTTCAGAGTTATTACCAGCCGATCTTTAACTGCATTTTTAATATTATTAGTTACTAAGTAATTCCTTAAAGTTATCCAACATGCATATTTAAGAGATCACAGCATTTAATGTTGCTACCTCTTTTGCTTTGTGAATTCGTGTCAGGTCTGAGATTTATGGCCTCTGAATGAGGAGGAAATATTCTGCTCTAATGTGATGTATAGGTAAAGAAATTTCAAAGCTTTGAAGTGGGAAGGGTGAAAGGTGATTGTGATGTGATTTTTTAACTGTTCCCGGAATGACCCCCTTGTTTTATGTGCTTATAACGTTAATATCATGTTTAAATTGTAATCAAATAATATTGGTTTGTAAATATGAGAGATTAGCTTGTATTTTTAATATTATGGGATCTTTACGCCGATGTCTTTCACAATCTTTTGTTTATTCAATATTAGGTAACTTGCATGTATTTTAGCTCGGTATTTTCCATTTCGGAGAATGCCATTGAACTCGGGAGTCCATGCTCGGGAGTGTGGCTGCAATGGAAAATAGATTCGGGTATCATCAGGAGCGCGTAGTCGGAACCGAAGTGAGGAGCTGACATTAACCACATTTATTGCTATGTCGACAGTCACGGCCATCCCCTAGGCTCATAGGGTTAGTCATTCGATTTGAATACCCGCCCATCGTCATACCCTGGAGTTTGATTTTCCGTCCGTTTAAAAAAGGATTTTTGCAATAGCATTGGTGCACGGCAAAAATGTATGCATGCATTGCTTGCCACAAACTATTTATTAAGAACTGATAGAAGGGTTTAAAACATATTACAACAGATCGTGACTCTCCAATTTCGAAGGAAAGAATATGAGTTTTGGCGCTAATGTTAGGAAAATAAGAACGTTACTGAGTGAATTAGCCGGAGATTAGTTTGATTGACGGGTGGTTTAGGGCTCTGATGTGGTCCTAATCACTCGATAGGCTTTCTTCTCTTCATCTGTCCATTCCACCGATCTCTGTCTGGGCGTTAAGCCTGGAATATTCAATGTTCCTCTTGTGATGACGAAAGTGGCTACACGAGCTAATTAATACCTTCACTTTCGGTTCTTGGATTTTTGTTTTTTTTTCACGTGCAAATTAAGGGTTTAGTAGTTGGATACTAGAGTGGACTGTTTTGGAACAACAGTGGTAAGCATCTTTATTAGCATCTCCGTGAAAATTTAACTAAAAATCGATTGAAATAATGTCTCTCTGTTGGGTGCAATTTATTCGGAAAATCTCATGGATCTGATTTAAGTGATCTCGTAAACGTTGATTGGACTGCGGGCTGAACGAATAATTACGCCCACTATAATTAGTGTGAATACTTGATCAGCTTTGCTTGAGCACGTTTTAAGTTGTCCCTCATTACGGAGGATATTGCGTTTGGGGGCGCTAATTGGCCGATGGCATCAGCCACTGGCTTCTCGTCCACACCCGCCCCTGCTTATGCCCTCATCAACGCCTACATTCATCCTGCTCTCGGGCTAATTTGTGATTGGTTTATCTGATTTCTTCGCGCCACTCTTTGGAAAGATTTTTTTTCTGATAGTCTAGGTATTGTACTGCTTCTAAAGAGAAAGTGACAACGTCTCGTGTATCTTTAGAGAAACTGAAATAGAATAATTCACGTGCGCTCATTTTTTAATACTGCTCAATCCTGATTCTAAAGTAATAAACCTACGAGTGGCTCAAATGTCGGCATCCAACTTAAATGACAAAAGAACATAATAAACATCATTGAAACTTTCAGTCCTCTGCTTACGTTTAGGAACATCTGTTTTAATGGCACGATGTACAAAACATGTTGGCAAAGTATAAAAAAACTAGGTTTTGTTAAACGTATAATAGGAAGGGCCTCGGATGAAAAAGTCAATGAGAGATGCTACTTCGCTCTGGTTAGGCCACACCTCAAATACGCCGCGAGCATTTGGGACCCTGGTCATAAAGATTTAACCAAAAAATTAATAAAATACGAAAGAAGGCAGGGCGTTTCGTTAGAAACTGCTACGAGCATACATATAGTATCTCACAACTTGTAGAGGGATTAAAGTGGGAGCTCCTAGTGACTCGGAGGCTACACGCTAGGCTTGGGTTTCTTGAGAAATTCAGAACTGATATTTTTCAGAGCGACAAGGAGAATATTATCATGACTCCTCACTACATCTCTAGGTCAGACAGAAACGATAAAATAAGCGAGATACACTGTCGAACAGATAGGTACAAAAACTCGTTCATTCCGCGCCCATTAAGGGACCACAATGAAAAATGAGCTTCACTAAATACACTACTATAATACATGTCACCATTTCACCTCCAAAAGCCTTACATCATTACACTGCTCCGGTTCGAGCAAAACGATGGATGGACAAGGTTGTAAGGTGATAGAGACAGTGCCTTCTCGCAGAGCTATGATTACTTGGAGAATTGAGGTGATGCGACTTTTAGGGTTAAAGAGAACGCAATATTTTCTCTTAAAAATTTTCAATATTTTCAGTAAAAAATTTAATCTTTTAATATATGCCAACAGTGACCAAAAGAGAAGAGATTGAGACACTTGACTCTCTGTTGAAGTGTATGTCTTTTCTTCCCTCTGCAATTCATTTTCCCAGTTGCCTTATTATTACGGCTATCCCAAAACCTCTCCCCCGTGGGCCCAGTAAAAAGATAATGTTGCACACATTTTTGATAGGCATGAAATAATTGCCGAATGCACTGCAACGAGTACCATACTGGAGTTCTCCTAATGGTTGCCGATAGTGAATTTAATTAAATTAGTTCAATCAACTCTTAATTGTAATGTATTAGCCATTTCGAATTTTTCTTCCACTTTAAAAATAAATGTGCGAGTAAGGACGTGGAAATGGGAATAATCTGTTAATCGTTGGTCCATTGTGTTTAGCCATTCACTTATGACAGCGTGCAATATCAGAAGTGTAATTTTTGCTATAAATATTATTTTGAGGAATGTCATGTTACGCGACGATTGCGGAACTTATCGTTGCGTCTTCGGGTGATGAAGATGGACTACGTCTCCTGCGCTACAGGGAAGACCGTATGTTATTGAAACTCGAAGTCGAGGACTTCTTGCTCGCATATCTCACGTTCCTTGTTCACTTCTCATGTGCTCACTCAATGCCATCATCATCTCTTCTACCATTTATACGTGCCTAACCGAGTTATGGCTTTCACTTCTTTGCCGGGATTTCTGTTGACCCTAACGTGACATGTTGCCGGACTGAAATGCAATGGAGATCAAAGTTGTCCAGGGCGTATTACGACCAACATTAATGCAAACACAAATTTATATTTTCTACTCATATATCGCTCTACGAGACGATTGTTCAAAACGGTTCAAGATTACACCTGATTATATCTTATCAAGTGTGACACGTTCAGGCGTAACGTATTGGAAGTTCGTTCCGCTTTTCCGCTGGTTTTAATAACAATATGACGCTTTTCAACTCACAGAGTCTACGTCAGGCTCTAGACACTGAGAAAAGGGAGACAATACATTTATGTGGTTGAAAGGAGGGGTGGGTATAGGAAAGAAGGTAATGGGTATATTTTATAAGGTAACGCGTCGTATTGTTATTAAAACTTGTGGAAAATTGCTACTGTTGTTTTCATTATAGTTCTTAACAGCTGGAATGATTTTTTTGTTGGTGAAATATTAACACTCAGTCATATAATAATGGAAATTTTCCACGAAGTTGGATTATCTTCATATGAATTAACATTTATAGAGCTGTACCCTTTACTCAATTGCGTGGCTGTAACTCAAGCTACGAATAGACTATTGTAGCTCGTGTTACATTCTCTAATTAATTGACGTGCTGCCGGCACCGGTGAAAGACTTGAATCGGATTGAAGGCAGTCCTCCGTATTCGTGGAAAGCCGGGGTTGCACGTGTACATTAGTTAATCGTCGCCTCGTAAACCGCGACTGATATCGACAGCGTGACCTTGCTTTGCTTCATTTTTATATCTACAAGAGTTGTTTTTCATTCAACAGCGTCTCTGCCCTAGCCTTCGGATCTCGGGGCAGTGGGATCATTGTGCCAGCGGTGGCGACTTATGAAATATGGTGACAAAATTTTCCTCTTCACTCGTGCGGACCGAAAAGTAATGGAAACAGGGCGATTGGGTCGAGGTTGAAGTGGGGTTTTCGTTCACGGGAACAATGGAAAACAGCTGTTGGTGCGGTGTCCGGCCTGATTGCTTCCAGTCCTCTCCCTGAAGTCGTGGGCTCTGCTGCACCCTTCTCCCTTGCCGCGCCAAATCCTGCTCCCAGCGGGGCTCTTCCCAGCAGACAGCGTCTCTTTTCCTCTGGTCGGACGAAATAATTCGACACGTGCGTTTGAGATTCGCTCTCAACTCCGTGCAGACAGGTTTTCCTTGGCGTTTTCCTTTGCCGCTCTTAATAGGGAAAGTCCAATTGTACGTGAGCTGTTAACGTTTGAGCCATTCACAATTCGCGGAACCAAGGGCCTCATTTATGTGGGGACTCGATTCGCATTCCAACCGCAGAAAATCCGTGGATGTGTCGTCAAAGCCTTCTGCAACTCTTTAACTTTTCAATTTGCTATTTGAAAGTTTTGTGGCAATGACGTCAAAATTTCGTCCATGGCGTGGCTCACATATTCCGAAGACATACAGAGTAATATACCTTGTCTCAGGGTCTGTAGTATTTTTTTCTGAGGAACACAGTGACGTCTTGACCAAAAGAAATCATCCTGTAGCCACTTGATATTTTCACTGAATCGGTCAGTTCGTTGGTAAATATGTAATTCACCTGCTTGGATACTTGGATACAAGCATACCCACTTCCACAACAATGTATCAAAAGCAACATGTGTTTTCGGAGAGGTTTAAATGTTACTGGCCAATGCCGAGGCCATTGATAGAAGTCATAGCTTCCCTCGATACGCAAAGTCTGCAGCGGACGTATTCACTAAAGCTTATTCATTTTTAATTTGTGTGCATGATGAAAAATACGACTATTGGAGCCGAGTTTAAACGTTTGTGCGTAAACCTTTTGTTATTCAAGCATACGTTACATTATGCACTTGTATCAAAAATAGTAGATCAAAAGTCAAAACGAAACTTTTCGGAGGCAGTAAATTTAAAAACTTCGGCGAATATTTTCGGATGTAAAGCATACAATTAGATATAGCTCGTCGTCCATTCAATCTGTTCTCTTTAGTTCACGCTAGCTTTGAGATGACCAAATGCTGCTCTTTTTAAACCCCTGAGAATAGGATCTACGATTTCCGGAGAGTGAAGTGCTTCTGGCCTCCGATACTCCTTGTGGAAGAGAGTCCTATCCTTTTCCCTAAAAAATACTCCCCTGTTTACTACTCCCTACTGAAGTATTTTCAGCCCCTATGTGGTAAAATTCTTCCTCTATTGGTCTACAGTGGAATTATTTTTTTTCATTAATATTGCTTTAGTTAGCGAAATATCAGGCATGCCTTGTTTTCATCCACTTTTTTACAGATGACTAGTAATTTATACGGATTTGACTTGGGTTGGTGCGAATTGGCTTTTGTTACTCTATATGTCAGACCCTTTACATTTGACGGGAATAATGCGACTGTCACATTCCACGAAAAATGTTTTTCTTCGATCAGGCTAGGAGGTTTCATCTGCCTAAAGTTGGGTTGAGCATTGCATGTTTAATACCTACAAGCTTAACCTCGGGGAAATCAAGATCGTTTTCTTCCATTGTTTCATTCTAGAAAGGGGCGCTTATTTTTCTCATCCAGCAGTAATCCTCTGTCGGGTGTGTTAGCTGTGCACGTGGGCCCATGTGTTGGTTGTCTGTCAGACAACTGCTTTCTTTCAGTCTCTTCTTGAGCCTTCCTCTCATTCCGGTGTGACATCTAGGGTTCTTTTTCTGACCGTATCCTACCGGACAGTATTGTAGCGATGGGACGTTCTAGGTCTCATCGGTACTCTTTCAATAGTATCAGAACTAAGAGATGGTATGAGGACGTACGTTTTCTACATTTTGACCTCTTGCCATGGGTGTGTTTCTGGTCTTGCTGTAGCTTCTTCTCTAGCAGACGACCCTTGTTTTCTGCGACCCCTGTAACTTAGCTCACCAAGAGGGCCAACCTCCTGCGTCCTTTGTGCTCCTCTTGTACTACTGGAACTTGGAATGATTAATTAGGGACTAGTCAGGAGAGACTTTGGACCAGCTGAACATCAAACAATGACATGAGAACTGAAATTACTTCCAATACTTTGTAACGGGTGACGCAGCAGTCATGTACAGGTCTCTTGTAGATCTCTTGTGCGCCTTCAGAATCCAAGAAATGTCTTGAGTGCTTGGGAATATTTACTTTTTGTTAAAATGGATTCTTATCCTTCAGATCCCAATTATTATGATATTACACTGCCTTTCTAATGCCAAGTCTTTTTGTATCTTAAAAATTTAATTCCGGGGTGTGATCCTGCGACCCGCAAATATTTGATCTTTAATTTTTCCTTCGTATCCCCTTCTTTCAATCAATCGATTTCATTTGTTATCGCTTGGATTTTTATGCTGATAGTCGCACTCCAATTTTGCCTTTAACTAAGGATCATACCATGAAACTAAGAATGGGGAATGTTCTCTCTGCGCATCTGCATTTGGCTCTCATAGTGGTGCGGCGTTGAGCGTTGAGAGAGGAATGTGTCTCTTCGATCAATCTCTCTCCTGTAATGTAAAGAGTAGCTTTGTTTCCCACAATAGTTTTATGCGCTGCGACCCAGGTTTTGCCGCGACATCTCCAGGTCCTGAAGATGCCGTGACGCGAAAAAACCCGGCTGGTAGCAAAAAAACCAATGTGGAAAACAAAGTTAACTATTTTATTCATACGAGTGAATTACACATAGTTGCACCTCAAACTATTGAATCTTTCTCCCCTTGCCGCTACTGTTGGACCCAAAGATGTTGTGTTCTGTCCATATTTTATTCTCTGTGCCTAATGATGCGCAAGTCCATCGCATAAATCTTGACTTGCTTTCGTATTTTGATGAGATGTTTACGGACGACAAAGGTTTCTTGCGCTGTAACGCGGACCACTCGGCCTCATTAGATAACAGCTGTTTTATGTTTTTTGTCCTATATCCTTCCCGTATCTTTTATGCAGTTCCTTATACTGTAAATTTTTTGGCAAGCTTTCTTAAATTTCCATTTTTTTTACATTTAAACCATTTTACAGCAATCATGTCGCTCAATAAAGAAACGCGGCCTTTCTCGGTGAGTATAACTTTGTTATTTGAGGAGTCTGCTCAAATTTATTCGCTGGCACATTATTCTTCGTCCTGTAACTTCAATTATTATTTCAATCTTTTTGTTCTATTTGGACGATAAATGGATCCTTTTACATTTTCTTGAGGAGCAGCTAACATCGCACCAGCCACAATGAGGGAATACAGAACAAGATAGAACAATGGTGCGTCGCCAGAACGGAAACTTCGTTTGAATAGCATGCTTTTCTCATTGCGAGTTGTAAAATGTGATTCTGTCTATTGCATATTTCAGCACTCGGGAGTTCCATTGAATTAAATTGAAAGTCATGCACGAAACATCGATCTTTGTCAAGTCTAATTAAACAACGTTTAATATCCTGTTATCTTCGCAGTTAGACCAATTTACATTGCTCATGCCAATGTTAAAGACGTTGAAAATGCAGTCTTGGTCATGAAGACGTACTTCTTTGCGATGTATGCGATATAAAAATGGTTCAAGTACTCCCGTAGCCTTTCTTAACCCTTATTGGGTTTTCCTTGTCTAACTCTGAATTCCTTGGTACTGAACAATCACAGATCGTTTGCAGATTAATGGTGAGTGGCCAAGAAAAGTAACTTTTGTGCTGAAGAAAGAATATTTTTTTAATTTTTCCCACCAATGTAAATGTCAGCCTCTTAGCGCTCTGATACTGTCATTAGAGCAGTTATATGGCAACTAAAGAGAAGTTTCCTCAGTTGGAGAAAGCGCAGTGCATTTCAGGAAATTGAAACGTGGAAGAATATTCCGTCGTGGGTTTACATTTTTTTTTGCAATTCTAATGGAATTGCAATTTCGCGCAGCGGATGAGGTTGAGCGTGAAAAAATCAGTTGCCCAAAATTTTAGGGGACAGTGAATTAAAAAGAGTAAATAAATCAAATTAACGAGCTCATTTTTGTGCGCTTTGCATTCGATGGTATTTGGTCCGGTTATGCGCTTGTGCATTACAACAGTGCCATGATGAAGTCACTGCTAGATAAAACGATCGTGGCTAGATCAAATATTTATTAAATGGAAGCATAAATCGTTTAGAATAATTAATTGCCTGTGAGATGACTTTTTGTGGCAGTTAACATTTTTTAAGGTAAAAATGCAAGGAAAACAGAAAATAAAGCGTATATAATGGAAAAATCTATAATCGATTCTTTTAGGTACAATGCCTCCACTAGAAGGCGTCTAGAAGACGCCTTAACTCCAATAAAATATTATTTGAACCTTAGCAATGTAGAAGACGTTAAAACGTGTTTGACGTAGGAATTTCGTTCAGTAGTGACGGTGTGGGAGTCTTCTTATGTTTTTTTTTCTTATTTTGAAATGCCATTATAGATGCCAAAGTCTTGCCGAACAAGCTTACTATTCTATATCTTTCCTATCGCCAACACATCTACCCCGGGGCTTGGTGCTCAGATGTTTTTGTGGCTAGGCGAGCTCACTCTCGAGTAAATAAAAGACATTATCATCATCGGATCGCTGTGTTTGGTAGGAAACGTCGGCTGGGGTGGAAGGGTGCGAGCAAATAAAACGAACTGGAGATGCGGAGATTACTACACTAACCATTTTGCGATCATTGGATTCATTTTTCTATATCATAGTTCGGAATTTGCTTCTTGTTTTAGTTGGAGGAATGGGTTTATTTTTAGTGAACGTGTAAAAATAAAATATCGGGTTACATGTGCACAACACAGCCTCACAACTCAAAATAAAACTACCTTTTATCTTTTTTCTCTTGAACATACTCCTGTCCGTCAAAAAATTGATGAAGGATACGTTGAAAAAAAAGGAATTAAAAATGAGTGGTATGATAAAAATATACGCCATTTGGAATTTACAATCAACATTGAATTTTAGCCCTACAGTTCGGCAGGAATGAAGATGTGCTCGGAGCCGATAACTCATCAGCTACAACTGCAAAACGGTGAAAATTTATTCGTGGCAGGAAACAACTATTTTTACCTCGTCGGCCATCAGGGAGTCAGCTATAAAGACGGGAAGCTATGGAAACTATTGAATGTAGGAAATGCCTCCCCTCTTCAATATTATTTCTTAGTTGGTGGGGTGGCTTCTGTCGGCAATGATAGCTAGAGCCATCCCACCTACAGCTACAGTTCAATCTGGGCTTCCCATCCTTAGTCCTGGAATCGGGGTAGACTTTTCGTAGGAACCCCTATGCCTAACTGAGTTCCATGTGGTAGACACTTCAAGTTTAGTTCTGCGTGCATTGGATGAGGCGTTTAGCCCCAATGTCCCTTTAGTTGAAAGCTAGTTAATGCCGAAGCCGAGTTTCTCTCCATCAATGCATCCATTACCAAATTTTTCCTTCCCTTATCAACTTACCCTGTCCTCATTGGTGCAAATGATGTCAGTTTTCCATCGTCTCTATAGCTAACCTACCAACATAAAATCCACTAATAAGGTTTTTAAGAATTTTACGGGAAACTGTGTGTATTTTAACAATTTCTTCTCTCTTTGGCGGTTACTTTTTCCTTTATTGTCCGAGAAAATCACCTTAATGTGTCCGTAATTCAAGAAAAAAATCTTCGGCCTACTATCTAGGGCGTCACGTCTGAAATGTTAATACGGCTAAAACTTGCATAAATCTGGTGTAATGCAATGACATGTAAATTAAATTGGCTGATATGTAAGGGATAGAAATTGGGAGCTCTCTGCAGCCATATTTAACGTTATAGTAGAGCGTGTAATGGGAGAATCTTCAATACTGAGCGAAATTGAAAGGAAACTAAATCAATCGTGCATGAAAGAGGCCACCATGTATGGGGTCTCTGTCATTAAAAATTGCATGTTCAATTCTCCGTATGACTTGTAATTTATTTCAGCGGTGCAGGTCATAGCTGTATAATTTGAGTAGGAGAAACCTACTCAAACACACCACTCAACCCATTAACGTTACAATGAACAAAATCTATGAAGTCCATAGAGAAGAACTATTGTTCACTCAGTTGCAACAGTGTTCGTTTTTCGTTCAAGTTTCACTTCTTCAGTCACTCAGTTTCAATTAGTACAGCATTAATAGGACATATTTTCGTTTAAAATGTGTCCTATTAATGCTGTACTAATTGATTAGGGAAAACCACGCATCCTTGTCGCTTAGTTGCCTTAACCCATGTCTCGCAAGTGAGTGGAATGTCCTTTGTTCAAAAGGGTGTTTTTTGCCGCTCAGGCGTTGTCAATATTTTTTCGTAAGTCTCGAGCTCTTCTAAACTCCCATAAAACGTTGGATGATAATTGATTCTCGTAATACTCTTTTTAGGGGGCGTCCATTAATTACGTGAGGCGTTTTGGGGGGGGAGGGGGTGAGCCGAATCTCACCCAATCTCACGTGGGGGAGAGGGGGAGTCTCGGTAAATATTACATAATTTTTTTCCGCAAGAAACAGTGTAAAATTGCAAGAGAACTGGGTTAAATTTAGTAAAACATGTTTCTCCTCTAAAATATGGCTAAATCCTACACAATGATATATATCGCGGTTATGCGAACGTCACAAAGTAGCACAGTAGCCCCTCGTTTGTTTAGCCGCCATCGGCCAGCCATACGAATTTTAGTACATAGTTCCTATTTCAGTATTTTGTTGTTTCATTTTCTCAATGTGATTCTAGACTACAATCTTAGTAGTCTCAAATACTAGTCTTAACTAGTCTTAAATGAGAATAATTAACTAAATTATGTTTTTTTAAATAAATCCAACGCAATCAAGCACAGAGTAACGTATTTACACTAAAAATACGCATTTTGAAAAATCTCACGTGAGTTTAGGGGAAGCCATCTCACCAAGGGGGGGAGGGGGAGTCGAAAAGTCGCCAAAATCGCCTCACGTAACTAATGGACGCTCCCTTATCTGATTCACGCCCACTTGAGTGGGCCAATATTTCCAGATATTTCTATCTTTTTCGATTTTAATGTATCTTGAAGTTTAAATTTTTCCCTTTTTATTCAAACATAACTTAGGGTCAATCAACCCCCGGCAACTCTTTCGGCAGGGTTACCAAACTTTCAACTTTTCAGGGTGAGAATTGTTGTATTCCTTCTTTTCTTTGTAATCATATTATAACGCTAAATATCGATATATTTTTTCTGTGATTGGTATATCCTTCCTTAATGGAAATTTTGTTTAGTTTTATCGGATTGGAGGGGAGTCGACCGACAGCCAAGGTCATTTGTGCCATTTGGGGATGAGGGGTAAGGGAGGAAGGGTGAATAGAAACCCGGCGTCTGCATTAGCCTGCTCTTAACGAAAGGCGCCATGAGGACCACAGTTTAACGTCTCATCCGACGGACGGAGTATTGCACTTGAAGTGTCCTCCACACAACAGTCAAGTAGGGATCGGGTGTCCTCTGGAAAATATTCTCCTCTTCAGGAATTTGAACCCTGGCCGTCCGTATGGTTAGCCAGTACTCTAGCCACCACACCGACCCAATCCCCTTCGTTTAGTTTAATGGAAGACTAAAACATTAATTATTCTAACACTCATTTATATTGGCTAATTAATGGTTTTAAAATTTTGGATGGTTCCTGGTGGCTATTCAACATGTAAGTCACGTTTTAGTGTTCCTTATCAATTGATGCTATTTTCCACCTTTCTTATTATCCTTCGAGTATTCCATCTTCTAAGGAAAGCTTTCTTATTTTCAAGGATAGAAAACACAGCCATCCATACACACCATGAAATATCAACACTGAATCCATATTTTAAAACTAAGGATGAACCGTATCCAAATGTCGATTCTCGATTCCACCGATTCTCAGGATTGAAATCGGTATCGAGAATCGATCGCCTAAAGTCGATTCCAATTCCATCGATTCCAGATGGAAAATATTCAAATCAAATTTCATTTATCACATCATATTTGTCTCAGTAATTTTGGGTGTAGGCATTCAGTTTGTACTTTTTTTCTACCTCAATAAGCTGAAGATATATTTGCTATTTATTAATAAATATACTTTTTGAGAGACTTAGTCGGTTATTTTATTTCAGCCAATACTTGAATTTAAATAATAGTCGTACGCTACTGGTATATCAATATCCCACCTGTTATTAGGAATAAGAATCGATGGAATCGGAATCGGGAATCGATTTGAAAGAATCGGAATCTAAAAAAAGTGGAATCGATTCATCCCTATTTTAAACTTTTATTTAGTCTATATTTACGGATATTTAAAATGTTTTAATCTTACAGACGCCCATAATGAAAGAGCATACCAATCACAGAGAAAATATATCGATTTTAGTATTACTATCGGATTTGAAAGAAAAAAAAACTATTCTCACCCTTAAAATTAAATTTCTGGCACCCGTGAGGCACAGTTCGCCGGGAGTTGATTAACTGCAAATTTTGTGTACGTTATGTTTCAACTAAAAGGGAAAAAATTGAAACATCAAGGCCCTAAGTTTTCGATGCTGAAATTTCGATCATCCCTTAAGAACACTCACGCATAGCAAAAGGCGTCCTTCGACTAACACTCGTTTTTTTTCTAGTATTGATCAAACGTTCTGTGAAGCACTGGACGTGCGAATTAAATGCATACATTTTGGTTGGTGATTTAGTACAAGGGGTGGATGGTGCTTTAATACAAGGGGTGGTAAATTTTAGCTGTAAGAGCGTATTTGTTCTCGCTAATAATACTATTCCCATTTAATCAGCTAAAATCCGCAAACCCGTGAAAGAGACGAGTTAAGATCGCAGTGTTAAAGACGATGGTCTTGATCAACTTTTGATATTTCAGATACGTCGTGTTACCGTTTGCGAATATTTGCCAATTGCTTTTTTGTGATTAGTCCTATAAAAGTCAAGTAATTTTATAAAAGAATTTGATTCTTAATGCGGAGTAGTAACCTTCTGGCGTTTTGACCATTCAAAACCCTCGTACATTTCTCGGTCGGCATTGTGAAAAGTTGTTTATATATCTAGATAAGTCATGTAATGTCATTAAGTATGTTTGTTTTCGTTTGGAAAACGTTTTGAGTGATATCTTTCTGGATCAACTTTTCCTCAATTATTCTGTCGTTTACCCCTTGGGGTTCCTAGATGTGTTGTGTTTAGCTTGATATTTTTCAAGTCATGAACTTGGACGATATGCATTCTTTAGCTCACTCATTCTCTTCCTTTTCCTTTCTAGGTAAGCGAGGAGGGATATTTGGGCGGTGCCCGAAAAGGAGGAGAGACGGAATATTAGCTGTGGATTCAGAGGTGGGTGTCCGACGCCACCGGTGATAGTCAATGTGAGTCTGAGCTCAGCAGTTGAGTGATTACATGCGCGTCAACCGGAATTTTCGATTTTGATCAAACCTGGACTGCTCGTTTACTTTTCGTAATTATGTCAATTTGGTAATAGATATGAACACTACTTAATTAATTACATTTCCGATGAAAACATTGGCAGTATTATTAATCCATTTCGTTGAAGCAGCCACATGACCCGTTTATATATTTCAAATTAAGATGCTCAGGAAGTAAAATACAGTGAATTTATTTTACCGTGCTACAGTCAATGAATGTAGTCCCAGAAATGATGCGCCCTAAAATGAATCTTGCTTAAAATACTTTCTAGTACTGTTTGATAGATAAGTACGTGGAATTCTTGCAAGGAAATGACGATTGAGATTTCTGGAGACTACTTTAATGCCATAATTAAATACTTGAGTTTATGAAATCGGGCTATTGACTATAAACGGTGTGTAGTATATATAATACGCTCTTACATCAATACTAGTTGTTAAAATAAGGTGTTTAGTTATCACATCCAGGAGAGCGGATGATTGGCTGTCGAGAATGTGACGAGATTATCTGCCTACCGTGCAGTTATAGTACACTGGCGACCAAAGAACTTACTTGCTAGAATTTGGGCTCATTAAGTCCCTGATTGTCTTTCTAGTGAATAATTTCTGGCTCGCGCAGTCAACTTAATTCCAATTAATTTCTTTCCTGGGAAATCGATTATCAGTTAAAAAACTTCTCTTGGTTTGTATCCTTGAATCTCATTTCTGAAATCATAATGATTCCCTTCAGTTTTGGCCAACTTGGTAACATTTACTCTGTCAAGAAATCGACTAAGTAGTCACCGGTAACTCTGAGCAGATGTATCAATAAACGTTTTTTTTTCACCTTGTTCAGCCGCTCACAGGGAGATTCATTTTAGGAGAAAAACGGGATAAACTCACAAATGAAAAAACTACTTCGTTTTCTTCCACTGATTTATTTTTTTGGTACAACATGTTTCGACACATAGAGGTCATTTTCAAGTACTTGAAAATGACCTCTATGTGTCGAAACATGTTGTACCAAAAAAATAAATCAGTGGAAGAAAAAGTTTCAAGTACTTGAAAATGACCTCTATGTGTCGAAACATGTTGTACCAAAAAAATAAATCAGTGGAAGAAAACGAAGTCGTTTTTTCATTTGTGAATATCAACTTCCACATAGTTGAGCCTGATACCATTGAACGGGATAAACTTTTTAGCCGTCTTGATTTTCTCTATAGACAAATGAATTTCGGTGGCAAATCTAGTTGAGCCTAAGAAATTCGCCCGCTGAAAGAGTTTGCGTGCCGGAACTTGATTTTAATGGCAAATTTTTAATTTAATTTTATGTTATTGAAAATGTTATATTGGATGTCGTATGTGTCGCCAACAACAACAACAAAGCGAAAGCCTTGTTTATAGCATTTTAAATGCCTCTGGCACGCAAGAACTCTCACTTTGCTCTTATGTACTTTTTTATGGTCAACATTTTTTTCTTCTATTTCGTATCATATTTTCAGCGGTAAGAATCTTCACCCTAATCTTACTCAATGAGTCTACTATTTGATTTTTCTTATTAAATTCGATGACTGATCGTTTGGGGTTTTGAAAGCACGACGCACAGTAATGTGTAGTTAGGTTGCCCCAACTTTCGTCAATGCAATTCGTACAATATCCAGTGTTTTATCGTGTTTTGCGGTGCATGTGTTTGGCATTCCGATTAATTGACTATTTGACGATGGATCTATTTGTTGAGACGGTATTTCGCCGTAATCAGCATGCTCTGCTGCTGCAGGTGCACTGGAATCCTTCCGGTTTGAAATCCAGTGTTTGTATATTCTTTTCTAGTGGTCGAGAACTTTTATAGGAATAAAAGAAGAACTCTTGCATTCATGTAAAAATATTTGCTCTGTATGTTGGCGTAATTATTTGTATGAGATCACAACCGTTACAATTTTCCTGTTTCTGACGTTACATTTTTTATATCAACATAGAAATTAATTTTTTAAATCGTCTTTCTCGTTTTGCAAATAACGTGGTATAACTTTTCAACCGTGAAAAAGTTTATTATTCATATTATCGAAGAAAAATTCAGGGGCACTTTATAATACAAAGGCCATTATCAGATTGGATGTTGGAGAAGAATAACGGAAAACTAAGTCTTTGAACCGACTCATCTCTAACTGTGAGTCATTAAAACGTATGTTTTTTCCTGAAGTATTTCCAATTAGTGATTATTGAGGAAGATTTGAAAAAGACTCAGACGGCCGAATCAACGCGAAGAATTTATTTAAATATTGCCTGCTTAATGCCACAAGACTTGAAGGTTTTGTAACTCCAAAATCACCAATATTTGGAGCATTACATTCTCGAAGGAAGATTACCCTCAGTTTATTTTATTTTTATGTAAAAGATTCAAAGAAAAACGATGGGCGCAAAGAGATTCCAAATCGCATTTATATCTTCCAAGTCCCGTTTCCTTAATCCCTCACTCTGGGGGTCAATCGTGGTCGGTACTTACGTATGCGCACTTTGGGTGCAATGGCCACACTCCGCCGATTATCCGCTTCCATCCTCGGTAAATGTCACGGATGCATGCGTACCCAATCGAAAACCTTTCCTGTTCATGTTTTGCCGCCTTGTCATCCCGCGCCGTGACTGTTTACGCTGACGTTCGAGGCCTACTTTCGGTGATGTGTCCCATCCCATCGGGTGTTGACCGACTCCCACTAAGTGCCGCTCTGAGTGACAGATTATGGCATATTTGTTCGAGATGATGCGATAATCAGACTCTCGGAGGTCATTATTCATTCATGGAATCCGCGGTGGGCTGCTGGGTTCGGAACGAGGAATTTTCTAACGACCGAAGTGAATGGGGAGGGTACTTTATGCGATGACATTTCACTATTATTAGTCCGTGGTGAACCCTGCTGTCGTATTTCAAACTACGATTTGTGCCAGTCTCGTTGGTGGGTTTGAATGCGAAGTCCTCGCGTTAATTTTGGATCCATGGTTTCGAGTCCCATCTGCCTTGATTTATCGCCAGTAAGAGCGTGAGCGTTAGTGTATTGTGTGGAGGAGTTATATGAGAGAGATGACGGTAATGTCCTAATTTCGCTTTCAAATAGACGCTTTTTTTATTTGCGCTCTTAAGAAAGATAGTATCAAATTCCCGGGCGTCGTCCGGGATCTATATTATGGATTCGTGGTATCTGTTGTAAGGGTGCCGTTGAAACAGCATATATATAGGATAGCAAATCGTTTTTAATGGAACATTTAAGAATTTCATAGGTGAAATCGGCAGTGGTAGTCCCAACTTATGCTATTGTATTAACATATAAGAAGTGGTTCATGAATAGGCTAATATATTCTAGCTCACTCTAAATATTCTTAATTTTTATTCGAAATGAGTTTTTTGTGTATGGCGTCATCAGTTATCGGAATTCAGAATCGATATTTCATTTATACGAGCTGTCGATGAGTGAAAGCTGTGATTTCTTGTTGAAGAATGCGAGCACCGTAATTATTAAAACATTTTAGGACTGGAGTTTGATGGATTCCCAGAATCACGTGTTTTTCTCGTTTATATTCCATCCCACTGTGTTCCCCAACCCAATAGATCCGTCTAACAAGGAGACATCGCGTAATAGTAATTGAGGACGAAGACAAGACAAATGTTTTCTTAAAGTGGAGTGAAAATGCCTGAAATTGGTAATGTCTTTCCGCCCCATGCTCCAGGGTTCGTGAGAAAATTACTAATAAACAATTTCTCCCAAGGAAATACTTACGATTTCGCGCCTTTCGCCACAAGGCGAAACGGAAACCTTCGGAAACCACGAAAGATGCTAGATTCCGAACGTATACGACAGTAACGACGGGTTTTTTTTCGTTTTAAAACTATTTTCTGGAATTTCTACTGCCCAGAGTGTTGTAGACAATTGTGGAGTTTCTATCATTTGCTCGGAAGGAAAGTTGCAGGAGAAAGGAGCGTCATTGGCGGATTATTTCCGATTGTGAAATACTTTTTGATACTTTTGGAGGCAGGAATGACTCCGATAAGTCGTGGGACTTTCTGGAGACAAAAATGTTAATGTTTATCTTGAAGCGATCTGATTGCTTTTAATTTCCTAGAAATTGCGCTCCAAGGCGGATTTTTTTAACTCAACTTTTCCTTCAATCGCGAAGATTTTCCAGCCAGAAAAGAGATTAAAACAGGTGCCAAGGGTGGAAAAGAGGCTTGAGAGGAGGTAATATGTGACAAGGTATTTAATGAAGTGACTGGGGGGGGGTTAAGAGGGGGGAGGGTTAAGAGGGGGGAGGAGAAAAAATTCCATGTCAGTAAAGGAAAATTATTGGGTAATAAAAAACAGTAATCCCTTTCCAAAACCACGTTTATTACAATTGCAGGGATTATTTATTTCAGTCATGGAGTTGAATAGCATGTTTTTGGATGATATTCATCATAAAAGCATTTGAAGCAAAGAATTTCCTTACAATGAGAGCATTTAATGAAGCTTTCACCGGAAAATTTGCATCTGCGTGTACGCAGATCTTATGGAAAACACATTTCTCTTACATTTCTAAATACCTTCCTCCCCGCCAATAATTTTGATGCAAACCATGCATAACTTACCATTACATTGAACAATGGTGAAGATAGGTGATGGTTGATCAAAGAATAGATTTTAATGGCATCTTCTCGAGATTTAATTTCCCTTTTTTCCTTCAATAGGACACTGCTATTTTGTATCCTTGCAATACATTGTTTTACTTGTCTATAAAAATAAACATCGCAAGGCTAGCATAACGGGGTGTACTAGGGAGGTATCACTTTTAATGTACATGTAGGTTCGTCATTGACATCAGTAAATAGTTCATCATACATGCCAGCATTTATTTGTCCTCCCCAGGAATCGACCATCATTTAAAAATTTTTTCCACAAACTTTAGGCTTTATTACCTTCGCTAAAAACTTTTTATATAATGAACTTGTCAGTTTTCCTGATTTTGAGCACACTACATTTACATTTCTGTATTCATTCTCCATGGACATCACAATCTCCCTCACGTGTGGACCAAATTCTCCCCCTTCTTCCTGCATGAACAAGAACACCTTTTGGAGCAGTTTTCCCATTGAAAGTGATACCTCCCAAGTCCACCCCGTTATGCCAGCCTTGCGATGTTTATTTCTACAGACAAGTAAAACAATTTATTGCAAGGCTACAATATAGCAGTGTCCTATTGAAGGAAAAAAGGGAAATTAAATCTCGAGAAGATGCCATTAAAATCCATTCTTTGATCCACCATCAGCTATCTTCACCATTGTTCAATGAAATGATAAGTTATGCATGGTTTGCATCAAAATTATTGGAGGAGAGGAGGGTATTTAGAAATGTAAAAAAAAGTGTTTTCCACAAGATCTGCGTACACTAGATGCAGATGTTTTATAGGAAATTCAAAGCAATCAGATCGCTTCAAGATAAACATTAACATTTTTGTCTCCAGAAAGTCCCACGACAAATCGGAGTCATTCCTGACTCAAAAAGTATTTCAAAATCGGAAATAATCCGCCAATGACGCTCCTTTCTCCTGCAACTCTCCTTCCGAGCAAATGATAGAAACTCCACAATTGTCTACAACACTCTGTGCAGTAGAAATTCCAGAAAATAGTTTTAAAAAGAAAAAATAACCGTCGTTACTGTCGTATACGTTCGGAATCTGGCTACTTTCGTGGTTTCCGAAGTATATTCGAGAGAAACAAATTTATGCATGTAGGAGCATCGAACCCGCGTCGTTCCGCGACAATCCGTCATAATAGGCGCTAGCGCCTTAACCACCTCGGCCGTTTCGCCTTGTGGTCAAAGGCGCGAAATCGTAAGTATTTGCTTGGGACGAAATTGTTTATTAGTAATTTTCTCACGAACCCGGGAACATGCGGCGGAAAGACATTACCAATTTCCGGCATTTTCACTCCACTTTAAGATAACATTTGTCTTGTCTTCGTCCTCAATTACTGTTACGCGATGTCTCCTTGTAAGTTATTATTCATAGCCCTACTTAGGCGTGACATAAAACCCAAAAATGGAATATCAAGCTTCCATCCAAACCTCACGGAAGCTATTATCTCTACTTTGTGGCAGTGTGTCTCAAGTATCGCATGTGCTGATTCATATTTAATTATATTTGTAGAAGGTAAAGGATGTCTCGTGTTTCGATTTTTATTTTGCTCAGATGTGGTCGACCCTGAATCAATGTGTGTCACGGCGGAAAAAATCTCCCCGAGGGCATTAAATACGTTGCCGAGGAATGTGTAAGAGGATTGGTGTTGGAGGTTACAGTTGGTCATATATTGTGTGATAACTTTTTTCAGTTCTCGTGACATGAAACAGCTTGCTTGAGTGGGTTACCTCTGGGCACTGATATCCAGGATTATACCATGCAGTGGTAAATTAGGATCAGCCGATGTTAATGGTTGGAATAATGATACTAAAGGAGGAGCTATAATGCGATAGTATCTCTTCGTGTCCTATTTCATACGAGAGTAACAGCATCAGCAAAAGATAAAAATTCCCATAAAAAATATTTTTTTAGAGAAAAATAAGGAAGTATGCTGTTCATTGCTGATTCATATAAGCACCTCATGATTGATGATAAGAGAAGAGAATAATCCATATAATCGTTCTCCATTAATTTGAATGCCTTTTAAAGAAACCTGTCGATCTTGCGTTTTATCTTTCGCATTTGCTACTGGAGTTTTGGATCAAATTGGCATTTCTTTCGCTGGATCCTGAGAGGAAAGGTTTGTTTGAAGGAAGCGTCGTTATTGATTGAATTCCTCTCCCAAAGCTTTCCCATCAAGGTTTTTTGGAATATTTCCTGAGTAATGGGTGAGATTTCCTAAATTCCCCAAACAATGGTATTGCTTTGTCGGCAAATTTATGGATGGAAACGCTTTTCCTAAAAACCTACGACTGGGTTGTTTGATAATTCGTAGAGATGGGACTAAATGAACAGAGCAGTTTAAATGTAACATTTCCGAGAAATGAACTGATTAATGAAGTGTCAGTTCTCACTAACAACCTGCTCCGCACGGAATTTTTCAGTTTGAGCCTTGTCCAACTCTGTCGTATGAATGAATTAACAGCTGGCCGTAAATTTTGTTCATCTAGTTCCTTCGAGAACAAACAGATGGTAAGATCAGAGTCCTCTACAATGCGCCAACTACACTACAAAGTTGAGTTTTCGCATTCCCCCATTATTTGGCTACTGCCGCACAGTGATTTGAGAATCCACTTCAACTGTCAAAAATCGATTTTTTCCAAAGTTGAATTTATGTCGTAGATGTTCTTAAAGTAAAGATCAATGATCAATTTATTATGAACCAAATGAAATTTCATCCTTTGAAGACCCATGTCGGACTACAACTACGTACTTGTAGTACGGACGGACATCTGGGGGATCAGCGCCACCACTTAAAAATAATTTCCTCGCGCTCGAAAAGGAAGCCAAATGTAACTCCACCCAGGCATTTTTCTTCCACAAAATTACATGTTTTACTCATTTTGAAACCTCTACTACATTTTTAATCTACCAAATCGTCTTTTTTATGGGTTTTAAGTGACAACGGCAAGATATTCTTAAATGCTGTTACGCCACGTACTTTACCGGCATCAATTAGGCTTTTTAAAAAGTCTTGCATTATCTTGTGATGAGACAATAAGCTAGGGCTAGTGGAAGCCTTTATTTAAAGGAAGGATTAAGAGTTATGTGCTTTTAAGTACCAATTTTTTAAGCTATTGGCACTTTTATCCCGAAGCGCGAGCAGCAGTGCTGCCGCTAGTTGCTCATTCTTGCGTTCCATCAGAGCAGTCCGTGCTGAGAAATAGAGGCCTGTTAACATTCTCAAAGCAGTAAACTGGCTAGAATTTAGTTAATTCATTACGATGTACCCTACATGAAATAATACATTTCAGTCGGCGTATAACTTCGTATGTATATTACTGTTAAAAGCTTGGTGTAGTTGAAAATCGGCTTGCTCCCAAAATAAATTGTCCTCCACCACGGCTATGTCGACCACTTAAATTGTGTTAAGGAGGATAAAACTTTCTAATGCGCCAAATTTTTCATTGAGAAGGAATCATGTTTTTTATAGAATATTGAAGGAAGGGGGAATACTAGGAGACGGTGCATTGAAGGAACGGGGATGGAGACAGCGGAGACAAGGAGAGACGTTAACAATTAATGAAATCGTGATAGAAATTAAACAGTAACAATTTGTGTTCGAAAAGGAAACTAGTGGGTGGGGAGAAAATCACATAAGTAATGAAACACAATTGAAATTATTACGTGAAAACACTTTCTGCTTGGGGTATGCATTTAACAATGTGACGTAATAAAAGTAAAAGAATTACTGAGATACGATTTTTGTTTTACGGAAGGAGGATTTTACTGAGGACCATAGCTCGGAAGGTGGGGAGGTGGGAAATGGAGGAGAGGTCAGTGGAGGGAGGGAGAATGGTGGGTAATATTTGTTCTACTGAAAGGCGTCATCGCATCTCTGCAAGCTAATAGAGCATTGAAACTGATCGAGACCACTTCGTTCATTTCAGACCCCCAACATTCAGTGGACTTTTTCTGAGTGCAACATAAGGTACAGGATCTTAGCAAAGTGGAATGGTGTTGCCCAGTATCTAATATGACATTTTCGGATATTGAGGATGACGATTCTTTAGATGTTGCACTGGGTCAAAATACATTACAGTATCTTGTGATAAATCCCGTGTGCGCCGCCAGTATCATGAGCCATATACCGAAATGTCTAATGCGCGAAATGAACTTAATACAAAGTAAAGCCTCACGCTTCGTTAATAAGACTTAGGACCGTATTCATAGTCGCGATCTCAAGTCCTGCTTAAGACTGAGTTGAGAATTTCATCGATTCCGTATTCATTAGTCGTGGTCTCAAGATCTGCTTGAGACTTGAGATTGAGACTGCGTCGAGCATTGGCCAGGACCGCGCCTGGGCAGTCTTGGCTCGGTCTTAGCATCAATATGAAGTGTCAGCTCGCATGTTCCGGAATTAATAGTTCAACAACTACAGCACGTATAATGCTGCGAATGATTTTATTTCGTTTCGAATTTAATGCTGAATGCAATTATTGATTGTTGAACCTCGAACTATGGCTTAATTTGTTTATTTACATTTAGCGTATTATCGTCGTATCAACTGTGGCCGGCTAAAGGTATTTACTTTGTTTTATACACTAATAAAGGGTATTTATACTTAACTAACTCGGACATAGTCAGGTTACCTTAAAGTAACACCCAGTCTGATATCTTTTTCTTCTGTGATATGTTTCATGGATCAGATTCGATTAGAAGAGGGTCTTCAATGCTTAATTTAATATGTATCGTAACTCGGGAGTTGAATTTACTTTGGTTATTTTAAGTAACTATTTAGTTTTATTATTACTAACCGTGTTAGCCCGTGTTAGCGCTGATGACATATGATGTTTCTATCGTTCGTTATAATTGAAAGTTGATGAGAAAAGTGCATGTACCTTAACATCGCAAGGCCCTAAACTTTTTAAATGTACGCAATATCCCGCCAAATACTAACACCGAAAGTTAATCAATTATTTAGTAAGTAGGATTTAAGAATGGGGATGTTAATCTTGTTTAATAATAATGGAGACATAAAGGTTATTAGGAATACAAATAGGCAATTATCAATTTTTTCTCATTTAAATATCTTTTATAATTATCTTCATTCTTCTCGTATTTTAAATACATAGCATCTAAAAAATCCAATCAATTAATCATATTTCAGGTACAATCATGCGCACAAAAGAACCAGGAATATAATTGAGAGAGTCAAGGGTGTTCTCAAACAAAGATTCCAGTGCCTAAGAAGGACGCTGCTTTTAAAAATGCATACCTATCAGGCAGTGATAGTGGCTTGTGTTACTTTACAAAACATAGGAATAAGGCGGGAAGATGTACCAGATTTGGAAGAGGATGAAGCTGCCCCTGTTCCTGTACAAAACGCAATTCCTAACCATCCTAGAGGAAATATAATTAGACAGCAGTTCATCAATAGGCATTTTTATATTTAGTTAAATAAATAAGCTAAATTTGGATAAGGAGAAAAATATTAAGTAAACAAAAGAAGAAATAATATCAGTTTAATATCAGGCTTATATCAGTTGATTTCCATTACTATTTTTTAACAATACCATCCGTAAAACATGCAGCTCCTCTTTCCTTCTCTCTTCAGCCTCAAAGGCCAATTTCTTTCTTTCCTCCTCCTCCTCGAAAGAAGCTTCTTTTCCTTCTTTTCTCTTCCTCCCGCAACATCATCAGCCTCTCCTTTGCCACTTCAGTTAAATAATTTTGCTCTTCCAGCCGAAGCTGAAACAGGTCCCTATCATTTTCCATTTGTACAAGATCTCTCTTTTCCCTCAGCGACATTTCTTTGTTGATGACAGTCTGTCTGTTGGTACTTGCTTCATTCATTTTTGGAACTTTGGTGTTTCTGAAGAAACCGTTGATATTGGCTTCAGATGTCTGATCCATTACAATTGGAGAGGGTGGAAACTCATCACATAGGGGGATGACCACTGTTCCTTAAGATAGAAAACATTATGTACTCATGAATATATGTAGGTAGTTGTGTCTATATCAGAGACCTCAAATGTACAGGAAATATTGCCAAGTCATGTTTCGTTGAATATTATTACAACTCAAAAGCAAGCAGAGAACTCTATCAATATTTTTTTTGGATCAGCCCACATCAGTTCACCTTGTTCATAGAACAATGCTTTGATATTTTGTTTTTGAATATATGCCCTGTTAATAGTGTATTTTTGGTAAATAGACTGACATTCTCATAAATTCAACAGATTTCGGCGAGATATCGAGGAAGTTTGTCATATTATAACAGAAACAACAATAGCAATTTTTCACAGATTACTTTAATGCGTTTGACGTGTTTCAGCTCTCAGAGCCTTGTACCTGATGATGGCTCTGTGAACTAAAACGCCTCGTACGCATTAAAAATCTGTGGAAAAGTGCAATTGTTGTTTCTGCTACAATAAGATATTCTTATGTTCATTCATGCTCAATAGGCTAAGTGAACATATATTTGTTTGATGTTTACAATCAAATAAATGCAATTACCTCCGTTCGCAGCAGCCGCATCGCAATCGAAATCATAGCCAGCGTGATGCGATAGATGGGGAGCGATTGCATCTATTTCCGGGATTAACACAGCAACTGGACCACGCACACATACGGATAGGTCGGAATGGAGGGGAGTGGGAGGAGGAAGGAGGGAGGGGAGTTGGAGGGAGATTCCCTGGCGTACTCCATCCGCTCGAACGAGTTCCCAACTCTCTCCCTCTGGGTCGCCGAAATTTCGGGGGAATGTGTGCGAGGAGAGGGAGGGAGAAAGAAGAGGTGTCGGGTTGGGAGGGTTGCAAGGCCGAGGGGTTGTAAGTTGCAAGGACTGGGGAGAGGGAGTTCAGAGAGTGAGGTGGGAGAGTCCGCTCACCCACAAAGCAGAAGGTTTCCTTTCTGAGTGATCTTCGAGGGGAAGTAAGGGAGAGGGAGGACGTGTGACGATACCTTTTACCTCGTAGGAAGAGCCCCCCCAAGGTTCCCTTCAGGGATGTAGAACCCGAAGTTTCCAAGACTGACTACGCCATCGTCATTGGACGAAGTCAAACATTCGAGAGACTTCATCTAACGTGAAGTGACGAATGCGGAAACAAAATTTTTGAAGGAGACTATGATTTCGCGAGCGAGAGGGTCTTGGGAATATAAAGTGAAGGAGATATGGCACTTAGCTTTCGGCAGGTACGTGTTGAAGTTCCATTCAATATGTTGAAGTCAGCGCACATCGGAACACATCAGCACACAGGAATGACATTGAATGGAACAATGTGCGCTGGGGAAATACTGCAGTCACAGCCGAATGCTTTGTGCAAAGCTGTTGAATAACTTCAAAAGTACCAAAAACGTAAGGTTTCTATTACAGCGCAATAAAAACTTCGCAATGAGCATTTTTGACATCTAAACTAAATATCAACAAACTTGACAACAAATACGTACGTCATTATCGACGTTTCTTTGCTGTTCTGCAAACATCACCATTGCTCCCGTTCTGTAATGAACTGCCCGATCTCATGCTCACGGTCTGTTTGACAAATGGAAGGCAAGTGTACTGTTATGCTGCAAAATAATTAGCACCCTAGAGCGAACGGAAAGCACACTTTGACCACATCCCGTGTGGACCGCGAGCATCATGAACTATACTGTAGAAATGACCAATGAGCTGGGTAGCGGCTTCCTGTGAAAATTGTTCCCTAAGTCGAGATTTCAACTGTGTTCTACATTATGTATTTAATAACATTTGTTCTGTGGAATATTTTCTAACTCTTTTCTTTCATGAGCTTCATATGAAGTAACGGAGGAAAATTTTATCCCGGTAATGTCACATGTTTTCCTCCGATATAATTGCTTTTGTGTGTATATTGCAATGGTATAAGCACAGTGCTGAATATCTCCAGCTGCTAATCGAGTTCCTCCTGGGCCATCAACTGCACTATTCCCTTAAGCCTAGTCAAAAACACTGCTGTATGAAAGAGTTGTTGGTTATCTTGTTGTTATTTTTGACCTCCAACTCCTGTTCTTTTCTCCCTTTTTCTGGTTTCCCTCACTATTGTTTACTTGTTATTGCGTCCCTTTAAACTCCCCAACCTCTGTATGTTTCCTCCACCGTCAGAACCTACTCCCCCAACCTGTGTTTTGCTAAGGGGTGTATATGGAATCGGAAAGTTAATATTTGTACCTTGAGAGTGGCTTAAAGTGTCGAAACCATGGTCGGTGTTTATTAAAACAGTGTGGAAATTTACTATTGAGTTTTTATTCTTACCAGTATGAAAGACACATCCATTTGGCTCTGTTCCTGAAGTCAACTTCATGCTATAGCACTTTGTATGAGGTACCGATTTTTACAAGGCGTTGGTGTACCTTCGTAAAAGTAATGTATTTGCTTTGTTTTTGCACTCGCGTTTGTAAGAGCGCTATGTGTGCGCTATGTTGCATATCACGCTATGTCGCATTCGTGGACCTGGAGAAAGCCTTCGACAATGTGGAGTGGAACAAGATACTTACACTGATCGAAAAAATCGGAATGGATTACGACGACCGAAGAATTATCTACCAACTATGCAGGAATCAAGTCATCACGGTGTGAATGAGAGACGGAAGTCCGGTAGAAGCTAAAATTAACAAAGGAGTAAGGACAAGGATGCAACCTCTCTCCAGAACTGTTCAACATAATCTTGGAGGAGGCCAAGCGAGAAGCACAGGAAATGGGACTGTGCGGGATAATGATAAACGGAGAAGAAATAAATATACTCCGCTTCGCAGATGATATCGCAGTCATAGCTGGAAATAGCGATTACCTTCAAAGGCCACTAAATGTAATGGACCAAGTTCTCCAAGAACACAACATGAAAATGAGTCAGACGACGACCAAAATCCTAGTATACGGAAGAGAGAATCTGAATGTAGAAGTCACCCAGAGAGGAGAGACATTAGAGCAAGTCCTTCAGCTATCTTGGAAGCACCATTATATGGGACGGCAGAAGTACAACAAGCGGGGAATAGCCTGCTCAAAGATGATATGACTACAAACCAGGAGACAGTATGTGAAAACATTCGTGTGGAGCGTAGCAACTTATGGATCGGAAGCATAGACCATTGGAAAAGTTGACCAGAAATGACTAGAAGCCTTTGAAACCTGGTGCTGGAGGAGGATGTTGAAGAAAAAATGAACGGACAAAATAGGAATAGATGAGGTGTACAGAAGAGTATAAAAAGAAAGGACCATGTGGAACACCGTACAGAAAAGAAGATCAAGATGGATTGAACACACCCTGAGACAGAATGGATTTGTGAAGAACATGGATTTAAGGCATTATAGAGGGAAAAGTCCCCAAAGGAAGACCCAGGATTAAGTTAATGGACCAAATGAAGAGGAAAGTACATAGGAAGACATACCAGGAGGTAAAGGAACTAGCATTAGATAGGGAAGGGTGGAGGGCTACAGTCAACCAATCCTAGGATTGGACGACCTATGAAAGAAATGTGTGCGCTCGGAAATGCATGGCAAGAATTCTTTTTTTAATCTCCTCAACCGGTGAGTTAGTCGGCAGCAGTATTCTTTCTTCTTGTGAGAGGTTGTCTTTCCAGTGCTAAATCCATTTTTTCTCCGTGTGGTCGTCCGTTGTTTATGCCCATCAAAAGTTCTTTCCTTGGTCGTCCTCTTTTATTTTTGGCCTCTATTCGACCTTGTATCAGATTTGTACACCAGTCTGAATGTCTTAGCAAGTGTCTTACCTGCCATCATCTTCTTCTTCTTTCTATCATTTTTATCGTTTGACGATAATCCTCACTCATGCCTCACTCTTTCCCAAAACTTGTTCATTGGTTACGTCTCAAGTCCAAGGTATTTTGAGCATTCTGCGCCAGCGCCGCATTGCTTATGCCTTTATTGTCATTTTATCCTTGTCTACGAGCTTCCAGCTGTCGAATCCGTGTAGACGTATACCCCACAGAAAGGCTTTTAAACGGTTCTTTTACAGGTCTGTATTAGTAGCTTTAGAAGTCTCCAAAACTTTCTTCATCCAGAAAGCATTCTTGGCCTGCGCTATTCTATCTCTGATCTCCTTGTAACTTCTTCCATCGGAAGATATTAACCTACCAAGGTAGGGAAGCTTTTGACCTGGATCAGCTTTCTCCACCCTGTTTAATTTCCGCTTACTCGTCTTCATTTTCAGAGTACTTCATTACTCTTGATTTTGCATTATTGATTCCCATCCTGCACTTTTCATTCAATAATCTGTTCAGTTACTCCCGAGAGGCCTCTATATCGCGGTCGTTTTCAGTCACCTAAGCAAAATTATCCGCGAAGTGCACTGTGCGGTAAGTCAGCCATTTAATTTAACTCCATGAATGTTCTCTTCTCTTCACTCTGTTAGTGCCTCCTCAGTGTAGAATGGAATATTATTGGTGATAAGCTACATCGCTGTGTTACTCTTTTAGAGATTTTTGCTTCAAGTGTTTGTTTCCCTTTCAGTGGTATCTGGTTTTTATACAGGTTATTATTATTCTTCTGTAGTGCTAAGGTAGTAGTACCTACGGTGTCGCTCATCCTTTATTTCCACTTGGCTGGGCGTTTCCTTACCGTTCTTATCCTCAGCGATAGTCTGCTCTTCATCAATATTAGATTTCGATCTGTGCTGTAATATCTGCTCTGGGATATCTTTTGCTTCCTTTAACTTGTTTACGAAAGCAGTTTCTCAGCATGATATAATCCAATACATACATTCCTTTCCTTCCAGGCATGGTCCATGTATATCTCCTTCTCTTTGATTGCTCAAAAAAGGTGTTTGTTACTACGATGTCATGGTTTTTAGAGAATTAATTGACTTAGTTTCCTTGTTCATGTTTAGTTCCTAAACCAAACTTCCCAACTATGTTGTCGATTTCATCGATCCCTTTGATCGCATTCTAATCTCCACATACTCTGAGGTTTTCTCTCTAATTAACTTTCATTAGGACGTCTTCTAGTTGTTCATACACATCTTTTAATTCTTCCTCCGAACTTCTAGATGTCGGCATATACACTTATGTTACTGCTATGTTGCATGGGCTATTTTCAATCTTGGCCATAATTATTCGTTCTCATACCCCCATATACTGGGAACTCTTAGTCCCGATCTCTTCTTTAGGACTAATCCAACACCCTCATATTTTGTTTGAGATCCAGAATTTATTATTCTATACTCTCCTCTCCAACAATCTGCACTGCGTAGCCATCTTATTTCACTGAGTCCTTAAGTATCCCAATTTATCCTCTCCATTTCATATTTTACCCATTCTAATTTTCCTACCGTCTTCAGAGATTGGACATTGTATTTCGCTTTTTTCAATGTACCTGTTTCCTTGCGTTTCTTCCCTTGTTGTCCCAGTCCAAGATCCTAACTGTATTACCTCCGAATGACTTAACTTGAGAAGACGATATCATGCTGTCTTTACATGAGATATCCTTATGGCTTCTTATTGGATTGAATTCTTCTTGCCTTCCCCATTATACGCTGTTGACCACTGTGGTTCATTCGCCTGTGGGAGCGGTTTCTCGTTCCTAGGGCGAGAGAGTGACCTTTCCCTGTCCAGTCGCTTTCAAAGGAGGCCGTTGTAACTTGTTGAAAGTGACTGGGAGGTGCTCGGTCCCTGCATTCATTAACCGTTTGCTGAGCAAACATTGTCGCCTCTCTACCGCGCGAAGGAGAATGTCAGGGTTTTCCCTTCATTGAGTACAGGCCAAGAGGCATTTCCTATATTCTCCAGTAGGTACTTTTCCGCTTCTGTATGGCATGTGTCATGTTCAAATAGTTATTCTTGATTACTATAGTGCCTGGATAATTCTTTCGACTCATTCATTGTCTCATCCGGTAGTGTATATACCCCTTCCTTGGATTTGGTGACAATTGAACTCCAATCTCAGACTCACGCTTTGAAGATGAATGTCTTTCGTGCTTTCCATTATTTTGTTACGGGATATCGTCCTATTATATTTAAGGAAGAGCAGATTTAGTAAATTACAATTCTCTTCTAAATAAAGTGCTCACTGCTACTGCTGTGTATTTTCCTTCACTGTCTGAGGCACTGACTACTTCCTGTCCACACTTTTAAGTTTTCCTCGGCTTTAGGGGCCTTATGTTATGATGGGTCCGGTGTAACGAAAGAGGAATATGGGAAAGGTGCTTGTACAGTTGTATTCTCTATGGCCTCAAGTACAGTAAGTGACCACTTGCGATCATCATAATCCGATTACTTAAGCCCTAGAACCTTATTAAAGAACTTCGAAATGTATGCAAAGTTTTCGGATCTCTACGTTGGTCGTGATTATAATACCACGTGACGAAATTACTTTGGAGGTTGTTTCCCACAATTTTGATGATGGAATATTCGCATACAAATGAAGACAGTTTTGGAACTACTTTCTGCCGGATGTAAAAAAAATGCAATCAATTTATTATCCCAGCAATGGGTACACTTTAGCCTCAACTACCCAATGCATTTCGAATATCAATTATTTTAATATCTTTGAAACTAAAATGCTATTTTGATAAACATAACGCATTTACAGAGCACTCTTCTCCATACGCCCAACGTAGGGAACAGATTCGGCTTCGAAATTCGAACATTCGAAATGAAAAAAAACTTAAAATTCACAAAATTAACGTTAACGACCGGAAGAAGAAAGAAGAAGAAAAAGCGTCTACTTGCGCTAGGGAGGCTAACAAGTCGGTACCTAGTATAAATTCAACCCGATTATTCCTGTTGAGGGGAAAGAAAAGGGATAAGGCCGCGGTATAGGACCGCCGGCACCCGACCACAAAGTACAGCGGCCGGGCACGCTTGCAAAACAAGGTATTTGATGAGTCATGGGACGATCAGCCAAACCTATAAAGTGAGTGACCCTTTTCGTCTCTTTGGTCACCGGAGATGCTGCGCTCCGATCCAGGCACGACCCCATTCGGGGACGTGACAAAGCACCGGGAACCCTCTCCGGCACCACGATAAGGCGGGGATGGCGGTGGATACGCGCTTACCTCATCGGGCTCCAACCATGCATTCAGCAGCCATCTTTGGGGAAAAGGTAGCGGACGCACCTTTGCGAACCTACGTTAACGACAGCGAAAAATTCAATTTCGTCCTCTAAACATTTATATTCATTTCCACATCACTCTGTTTTTCATAGTTGCCGTCCAAATACTCTCGGCCGCGCGTCACTGTGGAGGCTAGCAGGGTAGTATATTTGCGTGCCGATGGAAAAAACCACGTACACTTTTAAGGCCACCGATCGCGATTGATCGGTGTATTAGCCAGCATTCATGGGAATTCAATGAGGTCAGAACCCTTAGTTACTACATTGAAATTTCTATATGTATACAACAAGATCTTACGTAAAATTGGTACAGAGGCTTCCGCGGTGATTTATTGAGGTCAGTTTATTCGGGTTTTTCCCGCGTTGATTAATATTAACGGACAGCAGTTTCGCTAATGTTTCAGCTAGCGTCAGAGGTCCTGAATGGCCTGACTGGACCTGACGACGCTAGCTTAACGTTAGCGAAACTGTTGTCCGTTAATATGAATCAACGCGGGAAAAACCCAAATAAACTGACCTCAAGATCTTACGTATATTTAAATATTTTAATTAACTATATTGAGAGGAGTAACTGTAATAGTTAAGTAAATGAAATAGCTGTATGAATAAAAATGATTTCTCAGAAATCCCTGTGACTCCAAATAAGCCATTAATCTAATATTATATTTTGTATTGTTTGGTTACACACGTAGGAATACTTAAAATATAGAAAACATTAGCATGAAATCTTCTGTAGGTATTGTTCTCGAATGAGTCAACAATGTTAATAAATGCTAGTTTTCAGTCGTTGTACTGACTCGTTTTACCAGTGGGACCTAGCGACCGCGTTGCTTGCACTTTCAATGAACTTCTTAAATGAAATTTAACCCTCGTGAAAATTTATTATATTGCAAAAAAGAATCTCAGGTTTAAAACGTATGCTCTCATGCGAAACTCAATGGAGGAGGTCAAAGCTACAGACCATTTTCAAAATTCTCACCACGATAACTGTTCGAAAATGTACGTTTTCGTCAATTTTAGCTGTCGTGTGCTACGTTAAATTCCTTAATCTTATACATGACATGCTGCTCGATTATGTAGGAAATATAGGTACATATTGCATAAATCAGCAAAATGACGTCTTGCTGTAACTTAGCTACGGTTGAAAATTTTTAAATAACTACTTCCCTCAATCATTTCGGGCGTAAATACCAGCAATGTCGTTAAGTTTGATCGAAATCGGAGAGGTCTTGGGCGAATTTACTAATTTTTCGGGTTAGCTCGTAGGCTTATGCGGATGCAGTGTTGACTGTTCCTTTTTTCGGGATTCATTCCGCGATGTATGTTTTAAGAAAACAATATTTCGCTGGTCCTCCTGCCAGTTACCTGATGAAACTGACAGGAGGACCAGCGAAATATTGTTTTCTTAAAACATACATCGCGGAATGAATTCCGAAAAAGGAACAGTTAATTTTTCGGGAGTTCTGACATGAAATGACCCATGCTTATTTTTACGTAGATTGATGTTGCGAATTAACTCCAAACTGCATAATTTCTGAATTCCTTCATTTTTTGCCATTCCCTCAGATTCTGGTATCGTTTACTCTTAATTGATTTCATTTGCAAATCAAACCGACCTAGGATTTTCACCTGAGGTGCAAGTGGGGTCTTCGTGGTGATTCGAGGAGGGAGAGCTAATTTTGAGGAAGAGTGGGTGTTTGGATTGTGGTTGTCTTTGAGGACATTTGTGGCTTCAAAAGGAATAGGCGTGTGCGACTTCGTGGAGGAGGCAAAGCAAACGGGTCAAATGCGTATGGGATCGAGTTGAGAAAGGAGGAGTACAATGAGAATACTGATAACGAAAGTTTTGAATGTAGGAAGCTGAATGTCTTGCGTGAACGTGTGAATACTCCGCCAATCTTTATCTACCTCCTCGCGTCTCACCGCCCATCCCTCAGCGGTGAATTCCATTATTTCGCCGGGAGGCGATTTCGCGGTTCACATTCTTCGGATCCGAATTCCGGAGGAACTCTGCTCGTATGCCAACATCACACCGCCCCCGCTATAATAGACGCACCTACCGTTAAGTTCTAATTATCACGCTCGAACCATTAAGAATATGTGCCAATTATCTCAGCCACACCTCCACATTACCTTCCCGTATATATAGGCCTGAATCACATAAATTGACGCTGGATGCATCGCTAAAAGCAGATGGTCCCTACCTCCCGGTCCCCTGAGCTTATTTCCTTTCGCCCACTAGGCAGCCTTCTGTCACTTATCTCCCGTTGTCTTCCAAATAGACAATATTTGAAGGATGATCCTGTCGCAAAAGATTTCGTGAAGTTTTGATCTAAGGAGAGAGTTCCAAAGGAGGATAAGGGCTCACAGTTAATTCAATAATGTAGTCCAAAGTTGAAAGTTGAGCGGACTGATTCTCTGCCGCTGTGCCTCGAGTTTGGCCGGGTTTGCAGCTAAACTTTCTTCAAAGATAATTAGAGTTCTAGTCTTAGGAAGTCTAAATTTTCGTGATTGTTCTCGAGAGTACCGCAGAATCAGCCAAGTTGGGACGTCAAATGATTTTTCACAGGCGAATTTCATCTCCTTTGGTTGTTCATGACGTAGCTCCCGTCCACGTGTCTGTGTACCTCATCATTCGTTCATTGGAGTGATTGGGACAAAATAAAGTATATGATTGGTATTCCACCGCAGTGATTTGCCTATTCGCTCTATTCTACATCTACATGCTACCCCTGAGAACCACCGCATGAGCGTGCGGCAGGGGGTGTTTGGACACCAGCCGTCTAAAGGTGTAAAGGATGAGGTTTTTTGGGGTGAAATGGTGAAGTGTATCGTGGGTGTGCTATAAGTGCAGCTTAGGTTTTTTTATGGTCGCGTATTATGCATGGAAAGAACGAATTTTTTACCTACCTGTTTGGCAATGTATCTCTCTTTTTTTATCGCTTCCGACGGGCCTAGACTTGTAGTGTCCCGTCAAAATGATTTTCCCTAAATCACTCTGAAACACACTTGTTCTGTATTTCTCAAGCAAAATAATCTTAGCTTGAGTCTCTAGTGGCTCCCTAACCTAATCCGCCAAAAAGCTGAGAAACACCATATGTTCGTTCGTGCCATTTTTAACGAAGCGGGCGGTTTTCCTTTGTATTTTATTATTTTTTTGCTGAATCTTTCTGTCCAGAGTCCCAAATGCTCGCGGCGTATTCGAGGTGTGACATAACCAAAGCGAAATAGCACCTCTCTTAAAATTTATCATTCGAGAATCTTCCTATTATACTCTTGATAAATCCTAGTTTCTTCAATTCCGCATATGTTTTGTACTTTACCACTCATAGGTAGTAGTTCCAATGTTGTGGGAAATATAAACTATTCTATCAATGCTATATATTTTTCAAGGTAACGTACACGCATTCTTGGAAAAAATGGGATTATGGGTTTATCGTAATAAAAAAATCCACCGCTGGAAATTGCCCGTAAATGCAGGTTGTGTGAGATACGGAAAATTCTGCTGGTGGTGTGCTAATAATTAACGTAGCAGATTATGGGAGGTGGGGTGAGGTGGTCGGAACGCCCGTTTAAATCCTCGTGGAAATTATTAGGCTCATTAATTACGCGCCCTGCCTGGATGAAGGAAATTACGGGTGTTAAGAGGGAAATGTTGTTGGGCCATCTTTCAATAGATATGAGTGAGACTAAATGAGTTATCGTTCAAGTTAGGTTCTACGCGTTCACCATTTGTGCTTGTAAATATGGTGAGCCATTGTGGCGTTTTTATGTAAAGTTCCGTGAGGAAAGTGACCTCTTTGACAGGAAAATGACTGTTGCCATCCCACAGCGACGATGGAAGTGGCTCCCCTCGGAACGATTCGGAAATAGGCGTTGGTTAGTAAGGCGTTAGATAGGAAGGACGGGAAGGCTTACACTTAGAATTATAGGGGTCTCACTAATGGTCGGTGTTAAAGGTGAGGCCACTCCCGTCGCGCCAAGTGGGAAGGTGAGTGAAATTGAAGCGAAGATCCTCGCATGATTTTATTCAAAGTTCTCTTCCCCCGAGGAAGCGGAATGCCCGCCTTTTTCGGGGGAATATCGGAAGAGGCTTCGTCTAAATTTGCGTCTACATTCTGCCCTGCGAGCTGCGACGAGAGGCGCATGGCACGCCTTGTCTTAGCACCAGGCATGAGAAGGAGAGGGAATGAAAGTAATCGGACGCGGGAAGGGCCGAAAGGCAGTTGTACGTCTGTAAGTGTCTCCAACTGTTTTAGTACATATTAATCACGACGGTAAGTGGGATGAGGAAATCCTTCGTCGAGCTATTTGTTTAAGCTCTGATAAGTTCTCTTTTTTATTTAACGCTGAAAAATGCTGAAATATGAAAACTTCGACAATAGAACTACCGAGCAGGATTTTATGAGTAGAGCTCCCAAGTATATAGAGACATTATACCTTCAAGAATTTGGAGAAAACATAAGGAGTATTTTTTCCTCAGCTCCCTGAAATAATTGTAGCCCGTTCGCGAACGTAATTCAGAATGCCATTTGCTAACTTGCAGTTCAAAGCACTATGAAAAGCCATGATAGCAACCTTTATACTACTGAGAAATGCCGAAAATTGGTTCGTCTTGAATTGATTGTGGGGTTGTCTCCTAGGATCTCACGTCCTAGGTACTATATTACTACGTCATAATCAATTGCCAAATTGATATCTTTGCGAAACGTCGACGACCAAACACGAGGCCTGGTGGGCAGTCCGAGAGTACTTCTCTCACGGTGGGAATTTTCCATCCTGGGTATCACCTTGAGGCACGTAATTGTTAGGAGATAATTTAATAAACTGTGTTCCATTTTATTCAAGTGTAAAATGTAAAAATTTTATTCAAGACTGCTCCACCACGTTTGGGCAACGACTAATTGAGTAAAAGTATGTATTAATAATGGGATACAGCGAAATTCTCTTTTTCCTCGGATCTCTGACAGGGGTGATGGAAATTACGGGTGCCCAGTTTTGGAACATGAAACAATAAGAAATTTATTCGAAATCTCAAAATTTCACCGCTCCGGATGTTGTTTGAAATTTAATGCGTTTTCGGGTAGGCATAACGCTTAACGCTTAACGTTTCTTTTTAAAATCCCGTTTATTGCTTTCATGAAGCTCTGCAGGTAACCTCACGGCTAATGTGACTGGAATGGGCAAGTAAATATGGAACAGAATTGCTATCAAATAGTTAAAATGGTACCGGGCACATTATAACGCCATGCTTATTATATCGCTAGGCTTAGGTTGCTTGAGAAATTCAGACCTGATATTTGTCGGAGTGACATAGGGAATATTATCATGACTCCTCACTTTATCTTTAGGTCTGACAGACGCGATAAAATAAGAGAGATTCACTGCCGAACAGATAGGTACAAAAACTCGTTCTTTCCGCGAACAATAAGCGATCACAGTAAAAATTGAGCTCCACTAAAGACACTCTTATAATACATGTCCCCATTTCATCTCCAAAAAAACTTACACCTTTACACGGCTGGTGCCCTACCACCCCCTGCCACACGCCCATGCGGCGGCTCGCAGGGTATTATGTAATGTAGATGTATAAACTTATCTGTGTGTGCGTATTTATGACGCGTGTGTGTATGCAGCTTCACCCGTCCCTACCTACTGTTTACAATGCCGCCACAATGCACCGCTTCCTCGCGTGTCGGTGGGGCGTAGATTATCTATTGCCTCACGAGGAGAGGTCAGAGGAGAATGTCCTGGAAGGGAAGAGGAGGTGAACCGAGATGGATGGGGCCGAGGAAGAAAGTGAAAGGGGTTTTGGATCGAAGCAGAACTCTTTGGAGGGTGCAAACTCAGAAGGCCACCTTTGAGCCGCAATTCCCGGATGGTGGGAAAGGGGTGCGGAAATTGGTTTCAGAGAAAAGAGTCGAGTCTTTGAAAAGGCTTCCCTTTAGCTCTATGACTCGGATAATTTGTGCTGGTGATATCTATCGTTGTTAGCTGTGAATGCGAGATTAGTGAAGTTGGTTAATAGAGGCTTGTGAAAGAGGTGAGGCACTTCAGAGTTACGTGTAATTTTTCATAAACTACTTCGTAAAATATGCTGCGCGCTTCCGTCGCAACATCAAGTATAAAAAATTGAGGAAACTAGTGTTTTGCATGTGGGGTAATAATTAAGTACCCGGACCCTATCTGGTCGAATGGAAAATGCAAGCGAAGGTTTTACCTTCTACGGCATATTTTCACCAATTGATACACTCAAAGGTGAGTGGTCACTTTTCTCTACAGAGAGATGATTTCTCTCTCTTCGATTCAGTTCGTGAATATTTATGGAATTGGCCAACCCCTCAGTATGTTTTCGTCCTTTTGAAATGCATTTGTCTATGTGAGTATGTTATGACTAATGATTCGATTACCACCTAAGGACTTCAGTACCTCCGGTGAAGAGGAGTGCAGTATGAGTTTAGCGTGGAGTGTTAAGGTTACGTAAATATTTAATTCGAAAGACGAAGTTGGCTCGCTATAGGTGAACTGTTTATTTGCAGAGATGAGAGTTAGAATTACCGTTTTCCGATCATTGTCGATATGCCGTGTCCCTTCCTCTCCTACTCCAGTAGATCTTCTTTTTCACATCCCATTTCGGTCTCCACTCTCTCCGCCTCCCGTTCGCGAAAAGCAAACGCATATCCGCGGAGAGTCTCCTCGTTAGCAATTTTCCCGCCCGACACGCTCTGGGAAGAGCACTCGCGCGCTCATTTCGTCCGTAGATGACGAAACTTCCGCCGAAATTGTTCAATATTTACTTCGTATCTTGATAATCTGTTTGCACGACAAAGAGCTGAGTGGGAGTTAAGTGCCGTGCACAAGCTTAGGCATAGGTGCAAAAGATTCCCGGTACAGTGTATCGAGTATCTCGGATAAGTATAGCCCTGAGAGAAATTCACTTCAGACTACAGGAGGAAAAACTCCATTATACGAGCTTTCGTGGACTCACCCGCATTAGTTATCCCCCGGTATAGTCCTGTTATTTTTGATCTGGAAGTCCTACTAAGTCCCGTTTTTCTCTCGAAAGAGTTTTTAGGTTTAAACTCAAATTTTTAAACGGCTGCATTGTCAGCTGAGAGGCGAATTGAGCAACGAAGAACATATGCAATGAATTTAAAAATACTTACTGACAGTCCTTGTGATTCTCAATCGCAATATTGGTATGTTTTCAATAAATAATGAGCTGTCTTTCGTCTTTATTCGTTCATAAAATCTTAATTTGCCTCTTTCATTTCATGAACAATGCGGTCAATCTTCCTTTTCCATCCATTTCCCTTTTTTGTTTTGCTCTGCATATTCAGTGGTTATAATTTCCATCACTTTTCTTTCTTTCAGCCGATGGCCAATTTTTCCCTCACAATGTTTACTTCTCTTTCGTAATGATTCAACCAACGCGGTCATTGATTGTCAGGCCTGAGCAACTATTATGTGCTCCTTTTTGTCTACAATTACTCCTAGCGAACGAAATACTTCGACACATGGCTTTCTCGGTGCATGTGATATTGAAGATTCTTCAGGTTTCCCTCCGGGCCTTCCCACCGGCTCACTAGTCTAAACTATCTCTTAGAATATGCTTTTTACAGAGGAAAAGGGTTTGTTATTATTAGTGGGATAATTGTGAATCACGTTTACTTTTGACTCCGCTGTTAACTTCTCTCGTTGGCGCGTCAACGGAAGGAAACTGAAAGATGATATTCCCGGTGATTTAGTCAGTTAATGTAAGAATTCATATTAGGTTATTCAAGGAGGGCATTACTTCGGAGATGGGCTTAAAACCATGTGCCAATATTTAATTGCATATAAGTCACCCATTTAGCCGTAATAAAAGTCATAAGTGGAGAATATAGCTTGGGAGGACAAGGATTTTATAATTTTTCAGATACAGTGATTTTTACACAACTATATCCCCATCATCCGAGGAATATTTGGATATTTTTCTCCTGTTCCCTCTACACTCATCCATGCGGTCATTTGTCCACAGAAGGGTTGCTTTTCCCGAGATCTCGTTTTTAAGATCTTTTCTTACTTTGCCTCCCGTGTTAGCCCTATGAATACATATTTTTGCGAATTTTGTGTGGATGAATATGTGACATTTCTGCTGTGCGTGGTGTATTTATTTATTTTATCTTAACTACCCAGAATACAACACCTACGGCCATATTCCTACGGCACCTACGGCCAATTCATATCAGAGAAACAACCGTAAAATTATACGAACACAGACACCCATGTCCTGAGCAGATAATATTCCACCCAGGCGGGACTCGAACCCGCGACCTTCGTGTTAACAGGCGAGGACTTTACCATGTCGGCCCCGGTGGCGGCGGGGTAAAGCACCGCATAATTAAGGAAGCCATTGAAATACGCCTTAATCCAATAAATTTCAATCGTGACTCTGGCTTTCATCTGAGCAATACATGGACACCTGTAATAAATTGCATTAAAAGCATAAGGAAAAATCGGAAAATAATTCAAGGGCAAAATCCAAACCTCAGCCAATCAGATGGCACCTGATCTCAATTGTTGGGCCCGACCAACGGTCAATTCAATTTAGTTTACATTCTGACACGGACAGAGTAACACGCCTTGAAAATGGAAAGCAAGTCGTTTTCCGAAACGTCGGCAAACATGAAGCCAATCACCTGGTGCAGAGCCCGAGAAAAGTTTATTTATACTATTCACCAGGAAAAACTTAAATCTGCTATAATATTCTTGCTTGGCCAAGAATAAAAATTATTAATGTCTTGATCTGAGCGCCTGGATGCTTTGAGGGTTACCTATATATCAAATTTCTATAGCTATCCAAAGCTACGTCTACGTGATACCCTGCGAGCCACCACGAGGGTGTGTGGCAGGGGGTGAAGATCACCAAACATGCACTATTGACGTGCAACTAGGATATGTAATGAAGGCATGCTAGATAATAGGGTCACATGGTTAGTACCTACATAATAAGAAAGGGGTTATTGGTTGTTTTTACATGCATCATGCACTACAGACTACTCTAACTATATTTCACCTACCTATCCCTTTGCTACGCTGCCTATTGTTCTCCCGTATAGTACGAAGGAAAAATGACATTTTAAATCTATCGGTACGACAATCTATCTCTCTAATCTTGTTAAGATGATCAAATCTAGCATAATACGCAGGGGTTCTCAATATATATCTAACGTCATCTGTGAAAAACTCAGTTTCGAATTTACTTAAAAGGTTTAACCTAAATTTTAACCTGCGTTCTGATAGTAATTCCCATCCTAGTTCTTCTATTAAACTCGTAACACTTATACAATTATCATAAAGGCCTTTAACAAACCTAGCGGATCTCCTTTGCACACGCTCTAATTCTTTAATCATACCTTCCTCGTACGGATCCCATATACTAGCGGCATATTCTAAATGAGGCCTGGCAAGTGTAAAATAGCTTCTTTCTCGTACTCTCTCATCGCACTTGCCTAGAACCCTTTTTACGAATCCTAATCTACGGTTTGCTACACTAGTAATTTCCCTGATGTGTTTCCCCCATGACATGTCTTCAGTGATGGTGACGCCTAAGTATTTAATAGATTCATACTTTCGTTACATATTTTCTTTTCTTTGATGCAATAATTATTCCGGGGAAAGCCATTCTTTTTCCAAAAATTCATAATCGCGCATTTCTTCAAATTTAATTCTAGCTGCCAACTATCACACCAATCATCAATCGCATCTAAATTCTTAGCTAAACACTGACTGTCCTCTTCATTTCTAATTTCCTTATACACTACTGCATCATCGCCAAAAAGACAGAGATTGCTATTTTTTACTACTGCATTTAAGTCGTTTACGTACAGAAGAAATAAAATTGGGCCTATCACACTTCATTTAAGTTCATGTAAGAAGTCTCCTATCCAACCTACTATATTACTGTCTATCCCGTATGATGCTAACTTCGCGAGTAACTTACAGTGGAGAACCTTGTCGAAAGCTTTTCTAAAGTCAAGAAACGCTGCATCTACCTGAACGTTACCTTCTCCGGAAACTAAAATATCTTGAACAAAAAGACCTAATTGAGTTTCGCAAGACCGTCCTTTTCTGAACCCATGCTGGTTTGCTATTAATAAATCCTGGCTGTCGAGGTGTCCCATAATTAATGTTACTATTATATGCTCTATAATTTTACATGATAGTGACGTTAATGATATTGGTATATAATTACATGGCTGTTCCCTATCTCCGCTTTTATAAATTGGGGTCACGTTTCCTATCTTCCAGTCTTTGGGAACCGCGTGTTCTTCGAGGGATTTGTTAAATATTACTTTAAGATACGGAGCCATTTCGAGAGCTAATTTTTTATAAACACGAGCTGGAATTTCATCAGGACCTGAGGGCTTGTTCGGGCTAATGTTACTTAGTAAGGATACGATTCCGCTACAAGATATATCGATTGGGGGCATTGGTTGTTGAAATCGATCTGGTATGGTTTCGCGGAAACTATGCATAGATTGATTAAAAACACTGAAAAAAGTAATTAAAAAAATGAGCCTTATCTAAACTTGAAGTTACTATTTCGCCTCTATCGTTTTTCAAGGAATTAACCGTTGACTTTTTAGTTCCCTGTACTTCCCTAACATGTGACCAAAATGCTTTCGGATTTCCCTCTAGTTGTTCTCCAAGTACTTTTCTCTAATTCTTAAATTCTTAAATGTACTTAACTAATTCGCTAAACGCTTTTCTAAGGGCTGTTTTTGCGGCTGCTTTACAAATTTTATAATGCTCGATAGTATTTTTTAGGTCGCTATTAGCTACATTTTTCTTCATCTTTCTTAGTTTTGCGTGGCTAACTCGTTGGCGTTTTAAACATTTTCTAACCTCCTCGTTGTACCACCTTGGTTCCCTATTCTCGCTCTTATGCTCTAAAGCTATGTGGGGGGTGATATATCTTTGCTGCGGATTAATAGTTTCAAATATTAATAACATAGATTAGCCATACATTTTTTATCCGTTTATTTTTTCCCTCAATGTTACAGTTTTGTCGGATAACTTTTCTGGATTCCGCCAGATTTTTGCCAAAGCTATGATATTCAAAGGCATGTTCCCTGTGTAGGGTATTTGCTATTTCTTATTAAATCCGGCATGAACACCTATCAACCTACGAAGCATCTTTTCCGCCCTAAGATAGTAGCAAATACGAAAAAAGTGAGAATTATCCCCATTTAGACTTCACATGTGATTATCTGTACCGTTTTATAACTTATCACCGAAACGTTATGCTGATCAATGGCGACGGTCTTTTTTTTAAACCATTTAGTAATTGTGATGTAGTGGGGTTTTTTGAAAGTATTGTTGCCGTTCTCTTTTGTCAATTTACGTCTGCTAACTCCAAAATATCAACAATAAATTCAGGACCTCTACATTAGTTAAATAAGATGGAAATCCTACTTTTTCCTTAGGGCCTGTTTATCAATCTCCGGGTAACGCGATTTTATCCGGCGGATAGCTTATCCTCCGGATAAACCTAAGGTAAGCGTTTATCCACAGTCGTTTAAGCTTTATCCGCCGAATAAATTTACCCGCTACTTCTTCCCCCGGATAAATTTTTATCCGGAGGATAAACCCATTTTCAAGATGTCTGCCGCAATCACCTGGCATGTTTAAACATTTATTTTGGACTCAAATCTATATTCACTCGTGTAATTCTGTTTCAGTAATCCTAGTTATTGGTGGTGTGTCTGCTCTGAGAGAAATTCGTTTCATCGATCACCGTAATTTTTTTAATTATACAGCCTTTCAAATTTCTCATGTCTCATGTTTACAATACTACGAAATGAAAAGGAATTTGAATATTTAATGAATGGAATGCTCTTTGTGGTGCTTTTCATTTAAATAAATTTGAAACATCAAAGTTCATTTTTAAGTCGATTTACGATTATGTGATTGGCCGAAATCATCGTGAAGCCCCTGCAACTATTTGGGAATGTGCGATAGTGACGGTATTGCATGATCACCCACTTACGGTATGAATACATTCACTTTATGGTCTTCTAGAGAACTATTTTGGTTTCTTTAATGTTTAATATCTTTAGTTTATTAGTTTAGCGCAATCAAATCGTTACGAGAAGGGATGTAACTTTCCAGCTTCTCAATTAAAAGATCGCTCAACAACTGCGGATTTCGCTCACAAATGCTCGGCAGTCAGATATGTCAACAAACAAAGCCACGCACAGAACTTTTGTGGCAAATTATTGTATATTCAGACCACCGCAATGGTATTAATTAAGTTTAGCCAACAACGAACAGTCCTTAAGAGTACTTAAGATTCGTAAAAACTCTAAAAAAGTGAAATGTGAAATGAGAAAAAAGTGAATGTAAACAGAGCTGGACGTCTTATTGTCTATTACTACCAAAACAAACTCCGACAAATAACGTATGTATTGGCTATTTATATATTTGTATTAGTTGATTCTTGAGGCGTTAGTGGTACATTGTACTAATTTAATTCTACAAACCCAGTATTTATCTTGAAGAGAGATGCCCTGTACTGATGTGTTAATTAATAATGCGATGATGGATGAATATTGTCAATGTTCATGACAATTTCATTAGACTTTCAACATATTAAGAGTTCATTGTGACCCCCGCCTTGTTACATAGAAGTTCCATAAGAAAAATGAGTAGAAGGGTCATGAGAAAGCAACATAATCAACGGTGGATTGATTGTGCAAAGGAATAAAGGACAGCAGACACTAATATATTGGGATCACACATTTGAAGCTAATACCATCGATGAAATGTATTTTGCTGCATGATGTCCCTCAACATTAAAAAATAAAAGAGTATACAGAGTAAGTTCCATCCTTTTGCATTATTTGCTGGAAATGGATTATCCTAATCAAAAGTCCACACCTGAAGATGATGTGAATGCACATCGAAACCTGGGTCGTTGTTTAATAAATCGAGTGGTTTTAGTAAAAGTTGACATCTTAAAAAATTTTTAAAAGTCCACACAATTGTGTATAATGATTGGTCTGAGTTGTGACCACTAGTGATTCTGTTCGTTATGGAATAAACTGAACTATATAAAGAAATCTTTATGAATTCATATGAAGAAAAATGACTGCCACCAAACTACTGCTACATGAATATATACCAAATTCGTTTTTCATTTAGGCGGTGGATATTCACTATTTTTATAGAGTTGAGTAAAACTAGAAATGTATCCATGTAATATGAAAGAAACATAATGTCCCATCGATTTCTAAAATTTCACGAATTGTGAATGAGTTTTTAAATACGAAGAAGGATTCACAGGAATTCTTCATGTGGAATTTGCAAAGCTACGGTAAAAATGTGCAAATTATAAACGCAGTGGTTAATTTTAGATGAATTCGAGTATTACATTTAAATTATGTATTCTCTCTTCGTCACTGCATTGCTACTGCTAGACATTACACGAACTGGTCGTTATTGACTACACTTCAATGTAATTCCTATTTTGTATCAGCATTTTGTTATTATAATGCATACTTAAATATCCATCACGCCATTCCCACTTGAAGTGGGCAAAAAGGGAGAACTTATTTATTGTTGTTTTCCCTATCAAACCAGGTCTCTATGATTAATTTCCTTCATGGTGACCTATCCTCAATCCTTTCATCGTGCCCTGGCCTAGCTAGCGTAGATATAGATGTAGCTAGCATAATATTTTTAAGTAGTTTTATTTCCAATAAGCATGCTATTCAACTAGTGGTCATCGCAAAAATATCCGCTCAGTAAGTAAAGCAAAAGAGTAATAACAGTTTAACGATAGCCTCAGAAGGCTCATTTCTTCCACTTTTATTTACATCCTAGTGGTACATGCTATTTCAACGTACTCAAAAGCTCCGTAGAGAGGTAAATTCAAGGACTTAAATTATTTTTGGGTTCACAGATTTTCACTTATCTGTATAGTTTCTTGTTAATTATTCACACGAAATATTTTAACACTGAAACCGGCATTCAAAACGAGTGAAAGAGTAGACACCAACTTTTAGCCGAAAGAGACAGACACAAAAGCCACTGAGTCTTCGGCATGAAATGATATCGTATCCTTCTTACACTAACGTTGATAACCCATAATAAAGTCACCATGTACAGTCATACTTTTAACGACCTTGAAACAAGAATTGAGATTAACCTCGCGCTTGAGACAATCTTCGCTAAACAAATGCTTAAGATACGACCGTGAAATAGTTCTTTGTTAAACGGCAGCAAAATACACCACATTGAAATACGCACTCATATCCATAACGAGCTCGTGCCGAGCCTTGCGAATATCGGGATTCTTTTGTTCAGAGCATTCAGCTTCGACCATGTATACATCGTCGAAGGTATTCGGCCAATCACAACGGTCGCTTCAAAATTCACGTTCACTCTGAGTTGACAATACCAACGTTGCCAGATCTTTCTATCGGGTAGCTACCCGGCGGATAAAATATGATTGATAAACGGTACATAAAATTTATCCGGCGGATAGTTACCGGGAAGTTTACCCGGAGATGGATAAACCGGCCATTAGTCACGTAAAATAGCTTATTGTTGGAATTTTAGTTTTTTGGCGTTTATGTGTGGCTTTCAAGTGATTCGGCTTAGTATTGACCCCTGATATTCAAATCCCTCCGAACGCAGAGTATTTGTGAGATAATTGTGCAATGACGAAATTGTCAACTTTTCTTTTTTATGATTTAGTATTGTGATATTAATAATTGTCGTAATTTCTGACCTTCTGACTTCAAAATTAGAACGAACTATGAACTTGTCGAGTGGGTGGGTGTTGCACGTTCCGGGAACTGTTATGTGGATAAGAGACTTACGATGTGGAGTTAGCATTAAACATGTATTGGTATATTTTCGGAAGGTAGGGAATTTTTCTGGCTCCTATTATGCTTGCCAAGCGTAAAACTCTTAGTCATGGCTTGGAACATTCCGCTCATTAACTCACCCTTAGCATGCAAGGCGGGCTTTTGCAAGCCTACCTTGATGTGGCTTGTACGAGTCTTGAAACAAATGAGATCTATTCTCATAATGAAATTAGATGAGCAGAAAATTTCACCTAGCTCGATGATCCTGTTCAAAGTTTATTCCTCCAAGTAAACAATTCTTCGACAAATGAGGGATTCATTAGTGACGGAAGAGCAACAGCGTGGCGCTCTGTGCCTAACAGGCACTACTGATGTATATTCTGCTAAGCGTGGAGTTATGGTGATCTGATGATATTTATGAGCCTATTCTCTGATCCTTACCATGTTTCTTGTTTATTTTAACAACCAATAGTCGTCATGTTTTCAGTTACTTTTTCTGCATTGCTGAGCACCTCAAGCTTAAAAATCTCAAGTTATCCAAAACAGCCCCTGAGGCAAAGGCTGTTTGGAATAAAGCGGATAAATTATCTTTTACTGAATCAACTGAGAGGAAAAAAATCGACAACGTTTGCATGAAACCATTAACAATTCTTGGTAGTTGTATTCTTTGAAAAGCTTGTATATGTAATTATGGTCTTTTTAAGTAGCAGTTGAATGAGGTTCATAGCCAAAGTCATTTTACACATGTTCTCAATTGTTGCGGAGGGTTGGTCTCGGTTGTATGAATGAATTCAAACACTTCTTTACGCCTGCGTTTCGCAGATTTCTTTCTGCATACTCAGGGTTTGCGATAGGTAGCAGGCTGAGTTCAATATAATAAATGGATAGTAACAGTTTTTTGTTTGAATTAATTTATACAACAGATCCCAGTCCTCCAGAACAATAATGTATACATGTAAAGTGGTCAAAACAGATGACATCAAATGTTATGTTCATATGTAAAATTGAAAATCAACGTACGATCCGTCGTTAACTAAAACCGCTGATTGGTGAACGATGAAAAAGTTTGGCACATTTTATTTTTGTTTACTTTTTTAATATTGATTTCGTTATTGTTGCTGAACGGCAAAACTTCACTCATTAGATACTATGAAAGGTGGTACCGTACTCGAGGGAAAATGATTCACTCACTAGGTGACTCAGATTTTTGGGATCTCTTCGCTTGATTCTCGAGTTCTTGTCGATTTTAGAATGTGATTCATAGTTTCATTTAGTATTCAGAAGGGAGGCAAAAGTTCCCCAGAGTGACTCTTCAGTATCGTTGCTTGATACTTGTTTGGAAAACCTACGTATTTTTTTTGTTCCAAAATTCACCTTTGCGCCGGTGAAATTCCTACGATTGTTTCACCGTGGGTTTCCCAAGATTTAAAGCGACTACGATACGTGTTCATAGACCGTCGCCACCTGCTATCCCGTGTTTCTTGTCTCCCGCGGTGATCATGAAGTGACTTTTTTTATTCGCTTGCCTTGGTGTCGGTGATGTAACGCTTGCCTTTCCTTTGTGACTGTCCTAAAGCCTTTCTTATGTGCGACCCTCAGAATCTGGATTGGGCGCTGTCCTTCCTTTTAATGCTTTATGGCTCTGTTTTGTGTGTTAAGTGGGGTTCTGGGTATGAAATGAGGGAACTGTTTGTCATTTAACTCATGTGACAAAACTTGGCGACACCCTCTCTAGGGAAAGCATCATCAACGCATTTTTTTCTAAAACAATGGTTTTATTTTAACAATCAAAATATGGCTACAGAAAGGTCAACTTCATCCATGTATCAGCAATATCTCAAATCATGAATTATCAATTAAAAAATAAGTTTTACCAATACATTGCAAGGGTTCTAACAGGTCAAATTGGCACAAATTGCACTCACATTTCAAGGCCTGAATGTCAGTGGTAAATGGCGAACATACTGTCCACAAAGCCACACTTATAAGGCAAGATCTTGAAGAATTAAACGATGCATACCACTTGGTATGCTAATAGTCACCGAGTTCATTATGCCATTTGAGACAGAAGTATAATTACAGAGAACTAGGTGGAGATGAAATGTACGAAAGCATCATCAGCTCTCTCCCAATGTCAGAGAGTGGAAGAATGAGCTCTACTCCAATGACTGCTTTGGACGCTGCGCACAGCTCTTTAAGTGACACGAAAAAATTTCTATGAAACAAAACTGGGTCTTTGACAGAGGATGAAAGTCCACCTTCAATTAATAAAACTTCCCCAGAATTTCACTGAATAATGCACATTCATCACTTCCCTATTATCACCACTGTGTATAGTGTCAAAAATTACTTGTCTTTCCAGAGGGACTGTTAACACAATTACCCATCTATATTCACGCAATAAAATGCACAAACAAAGGTCCCTGATGTACTATGCACCAATGAACGTTCTCTACACTACTCATGGTCCAGTAGCCTCTCTTGAACGTGCAATAGGTGGAAGACAATGGATGACTTCGGCTTCTTTAGGAAAAAGTGGTTCGGCTTTTTAAAAACAATACGATCATCAAGTTGAAGCACCCTTTCTTTTACAAAATTAGTATTTGTTTAATATCATCATCACCTTTTTTTATTATTATTTGTATTCATACAAATTTTATTATTATTATTTTACCAACTATTATACTTTGGGTACAAGCTCCTCTTAACATTTTTCTTTGTCTGTGCTGATCTACAATGAAACCCTTTTCTTTTAAATATATATTCAACATAAATTGACAATGTGAGGAGCAATAAACAATTCTATTCACAGAAATATCACAGTTTGGATAGACATTATGAAATCTACAAGGGACTTCACAGTCATATTACATATAAAGAAACTGATTTTAAAACAATGTTTACGGACATGCATTTATTTTAATTTTTTCAAACATTTTTTTATTCCCCGTCAGCCATTCTAGATCACTTTTTATATTCCTCCCATATCGTACTACTCATTCCGTCTATTACGCCCCTCTAATGTTAGACTGGGACGAATGTCATTAGGGAGTTTGCTTCTTTTATATTTTAATGGAAGTCGAGGTGCAGCAACTTTATTTCATTCGCTGTTTCCTTCTTGTTTTCCGCTAGACATTCGTATATTTTTTTGATCGTCTCCACAGTTTTTTTTATTTTTTTTTACACTTTGTAAATTTGTGTATGTAATCCTCTATTGTGTCACATTCCCTACATTTTCCATCTCCTTCCCCTCGTATTTGTTGCACTCTGTCATTGGTAATTATGATTTCGTTGGTCACTTGGAGCAGTGTACTTTTCTCTGACATCGTGAGGAGTTCAGCATTTATGTTTTTTCAAGTATTTTTGATATTTATTTCGGGATATGCTTATTCTATTCTCGGGATGTGTGGGTCTAAAGTATTTTTTAGTTGTTCGTATATATTTTGTATTTATTTTCTATCTTATCTGCTACTTTTTCCAGGGTTGATCTTAGATTTTTTAAAATAAAATTTCAATTCGTTACCCTTAAAAGCAATTTCCCAGGATTGATTTATCATATATTTTGGCAAGTTACTGTTCCCGTATAGCGTCTTTTTTAACTCTTCTATATATAATGCCATTGCTTTAAGTTTGAAATTTATAATGTCGAGTCCTCCATTTGCTTCCAAAAGTTCTCTTTGGGTCCTGCTTACCTTTAGGAGGCCATTCCTCCATAAGGCTCGGTTCCTGATTTTGGTTAGACTGGCAATATACTTATTTGGCCGTGAAAATGCCGTGAATCACATCCGTAAACATTAATTTTTGTGAAAATAACTGGAAAAATATCATCCCCTTTTCCCATAATGTTCTGATTTTCCTTTGAATTTTATTACACTCACACTTAATGAAAGTTATGGATGCTTTTGTGTGTACGAGCATGCGTGCTTCATTAATCTGGCAGTTTTTATATTATACATGGAAATGTGGGAGGCATAGACTTTGTGAATTGATTTCAATGAGCCATTAGATGTTAATGCGAAGGCTTATGGCTTTAATTAAGTTTGAATGAATTTAATTTAAATTAGTATGAAGGCTTATTAGAAGGCTAATGAATCATTACCTCTCATTTCGATAATTATTGGTTTTTTGGGGAGAATATTTATTGATCGTAGATAGAAAATAAAACTCATTAAATAATCGTTAGATATTTTTAGATATATATTCCGTATAGAAAATGGTCTTAATGTGGAAGCATTGCAAAGGAAAGGTGCATTGATGAACATACAAGCAAATACCATTCTTTTTACTCTGTCTGGAAATGTTTATTTTCATACCGGGTCGTAGTTATAGTAATTTTTGCCTCTCGCTAAGACCATCTCGACCTTTATTTTAAGACTTCCCTTGGTACTGTGCTACTTTGCGTTTATTACGCGTGAACTAAGTCGTAATGTTGCCATGCGAAGAACAGGAGATTTCATTTACATTTTACAAACTCTAGGATGGCGATAAGAGTGTAATCCTATTTAATTCCGTTGCTAACGTCACCGATTTCTTGAGTAATGTTCCAGCCTTTTTGTTGCAATAGGGTATGTACTTGGCGGCTCAAAGTTACGCGTGCTTATCTGTTTGATGGCGTAAATATGGAAATCATATAATCGTTAACTGAGTTGTCCCTCCCAGAAGTACTATCGAGGGAAATGAGCTACCAACGGATACTTTTGCTAATTGGTTGGAAATTAATGATCTAACTGGATGCAGAATATATCATTAAACTAGAACATTTAAATTAATACTAAATGCTTTCAGATAAATATCACAGTTGTGGCTGAATTTTTGCTGAAAGAGAAGAAAATGGTTTCGTAGCAGGTAATGGTCATCCTAGGTTTATTCAACATGAGAGAACCACGTCATTTCGGACCCAGAATTTATTGTAATTTTTTGAAATTTGAGATATTTTGTAAATTTAATGCCGAAGTGTATATGTTCCTCAACCTATCATTGTTTCCGAAGATGGATTTTAAGTAGATCAGAAAGTTGCCCTTTAAGATATGTGTAGGTTAAACTTTCTCTATTGGTTTTATTTTTAATTATGTGCAATCCAGTTAAATTTCTATTAATTATAAATTGTGTATTATCCCTATAGCTATAATTTCTTTAAATTATAAATTAAGTTTCTGTTGTTAGATCTGTGGTCAAAAAATATTCCTTTTTCAAATTTTTCATGAGAGTTGGCTCATGATTTTGCTATACCTTAAATATTTGATTAGGAATTTCCCCCAATACACCTTCACCCGTGGGAGAGTGTCCCACTTTTTTTTAAAAACCTCTCAAACGCTATTTTTTTCATCCCTGCTGCCTCCATCTCCTGCCTCTGTTTCGTGCACCATTATTCACTGTCCCCAATTCCTTTTCTTCCTCTTCCCGTCTCTATCCCATCCTTATCCGTCGGCCGAAATCCCTGGAGGGAGTTGACGGTTGTAATGGCGTCCGTGGGACAATTGGGGGCGGACCCAAGGGTTCGCGGAAACTGAACAAGCAAGGGTCCTGTCCCCCGTCCTTATTCCATTGTTACCCTCACTCGCTCACACCCTGTGCAGCCACACCCCTGGCCTCTGCGGTTCTGCTCACGATCGCCCATTCCTTCTTGATACCATCTTTTCTTCAACCGAGAGGGATTTAAGGGGCTGGGGAGGGGCAGAAGTAGGGTGGAGGGGGGGGGGGAGAAAGGCACGTCACTCTGCTCTTTTTCACTTGCTGTCTGCCTTTCATGAGAGCAATGGAAAGAAAGGATTCACTCCACCGTGATATTGCTACGAGACATTAAAGTATGCCCGAAAAATTCGCATTCGGCATCAAATTGAAATGTGCACAAAAAACTGGATTCCACTATGGAAGAGACGTAGACTCTGAAGATTAAATTTCCCCAGCATCACCCTTCTTCACGTAAGCCTTGTTTAGTTTTCAGTGCTCTTTGACCAACTTTTCAAAATTTTATGGGTAAGGAACGTATATTGAAACCCTTTTATCGTCATTCTCATTGCTTGAGTGGTACTTATCGTTTCGTGGGGAATTAGGTAAGTGATGTCATCACATCTTGCGAATTCATTTGGCTTTATTTTAGTCATTAACAAATATGTATTCGTGGAAATCATTATCAGTCTCAGGTGATTGGCGTCTTTGTGCTGTAATACTCAGGCTTTCGCTATCTTCTGGCCAAGAGAGTGCTAGGAATCTTTTGACGATTGACTGTGTTCTATTTTCTCTCCTGAATACTTCGTGCCTACTGTTTAAATATAATGTTGAGCCATTTTGTGTTGCTGGACGTGCTACTGTCCTGCCAAAGAGAATTCAGCTAAATGTATGTCACAAAAATTTAAGTCCCCATGCCTTTTGAACCTACTCACCGTGAAAATTCAAAGCTTGGGATAAGGTTTCCGCGTCGTCTCGTCGATTTTTCTTGCGGGAATATCTGTCGAATTCATTGATTTTAGTGATAAATAATTTATCCCCAAGTCCCAGAGGCATCTGGAAGTTGAAGTGATTTCCGTTGAATTTTGGCCGCAATTTAACGGGACCAGCGCTCTAGTTTACTGGCGAGGTTAGACAATACCATGCCTACATTAGCCAAAAATGGAAATCTCTAATATGCCTGATCAAAAGAGAGCCGGAAGCTTAGAATCCATTATCAACTTTCATGTACGATATACATCTGCGATAAGTTATTTGTAAATATGAAGATTCTTATCATTGACTATTAAAAAGAAAGATGATCAGAAATGGTGCTTCTCAGCTGCCCTGTTCATCTCCTATTCACACGAGTGTCTTCTCTCTTCGACAATAATTGCTGCTGTGGTGTTTGCCTATTCATTTTTATGTAACTAATTATTTGACGCCGCCATTTAGATGCTCATCTTTTAATGTGGCAATCGGATTTGAATTGCTGGAATACATATGGTTTAACATTCCTGTATCTACCTACGTAGTAGTCATCCACGACATGAACGGTGACAGACTTAACTATGCGGAATTTCTCCATCAGGGAAATAACCATTAAAAGACGTGAAATTCTTCCAAGGAAAATATAATTTATTTCGTCCTAGAGACCTGCATGTTATTGTCACGATGATGTGTCCTGGTGGCATCATAACATGCCAAAACCTAAGTCGAAATAATATTTTCTCGTTTGTAAATAATTTTTTTACGCCAGCTTTAAATTTAACATGTTCATAGAGTTAACCGCCTGCCAAAAGAGCATTTTCAGAATGTGCTCTTGATAATTGTATTATCGCTCCCAAACGTCAGACAGTGAGGGAATTTTCGAAGGCTCTCCATGATGAAGACTGCTTCTCGATTATCTCATGCTTCACTGAGGATAGGTGGATATTTCCTTGCGCAGTGACTTAAGCAGTTATTGTCTCACGCTATGGAGCGAGAAACAGCGTGTGCTTCATTAACTGGAGCGGGAAATTCCTCTCAAGGAATCCATGTCACTGCTTATCCAAGTAATTGAATTGTAACAGTTCACAATGTAAAATAGAAACCCTTTTCCAATGGCGCGTTTTTGTGTTTCGATGATACATAATGACATGAAGGTGGGAAAGTTTTTGTAATACGGTTTCTAAAGGTAATAAGCCAAATATAAACTTAGAATATAGTGGCATATAGCATTGCTGAAATAAGGGTTTTCGCCAAAATGGAAAGGCGTGGCTTCATTTTGCCCTGAAAAGTATCATGGGAAATAGAAAAAATCATGAAAAACCCAGAAATCTCAGCAAATTTGTTTATTTTTTTAGCGTACATACTTAGAAATTGATTCAGATTTCGGTCCAATAATGGATCGGTTTTCTGTAGTGGTTTATTAAATGTGGTCAACTTTGCCTCGTCAATTTTTTTTTCTACGGAAAATTATCGCAGCATCTTCTTTTTTCCGCTGTTTGCATGCGTACCTACTCTTCTGTTTCCTTCTCCGTGGAAAGATTTTGTGTCTTAAAATTTATTTTAATAAGTGAAATGATGCGAGTGAGTTTGCTTCCGGGGCCAAAACCTTTGCTACGAAATGGTGAAAACACTTTAATTGAATGTGAAAATTTCATATGCCGTCTGCCATCGTTCTTTGGTGGCTTATGGAATGGTTTACTCTTTCAGTGTCAATTATTAATTTTCAATCTTTCACGTACATCTTCAAGATACAATGCATGCCACCCTCAGGGTATGTATGTGTATGCGATATATATTTAGTAATAGTGAGTTTCCGTAGCGTAGAGAACAAACGTGCCGCATTTGATCATACATTTGAAAACTCTGGTATAGTACTTGAAACAGAGAGCTGGATTGCAGAGGATATTAGGGATAGCGAAGCTTTTCCTACAGGATATAAAATCTATTGACGTGGTCGACCGGATAGGACTGGCGCATGAGAATTCTTAGCTAAGCGAGGCTTTAATCAATAAACTTTAATATCACTCTTGTTCCTAAGTGGTTAGCGAACTTAAAAGAGAAAACATAATATTTACCCTTTCAGCAATCAGTCACCTTGCGATGTTTAAACTCTTTGACACGTCGAAGGCATTAGTGATCATAATGTAATTTTTACGATCTTGAAAACAACAGTACAGTCCAATGTAAAACCTAAACGTTAAGTCTACTTATTTGAAAAATGCAATTACATCAAATTTGGAGAGACGTTTGAAGCTTCATTCACGGAATTTATAGCTACAACAAAAGACGAGAGACCAAGGTACCGTGGAGATTCCTCTCCTCTTGCAAAGAGAGCGTCGAGTGTGTACATGGGAGCGGATACATATTTGTGATCCTCGCTGGAGCAGCGAATCCGAAGCGTATGGATTGCAACTGAAAACATTTGAGCCTCTCTCTTGACCGGCGAGGAGGGTAATCCCGTCCTTTCGGGTCCCTTGGGCCCTGAAAAATCAACCCCTTGCTTCTGCTCGAGGGTGTATGTGTATGGGGTGTGTGGGAGGGGTTGCCGTGACGTCGCTCCACAGTAGAAAATCATAGTACTCTTGCCTTTAAAGAGCCCTTGGGCTCGATATGCGTTTCTGGAGGATTGGAGACTTCGGAACGAAACATTTTTTAAAGGGGCCGGTTATTCCTCATGTTGGAAAATCATGAAAATATTTTCGCCAGAATATTGTTTATTTGTGTTCTACAGAACGCCAGTTGATAATAATAGCATTTTGAATGCTGGATTGTTTATTTATTTTTAAAATCAGGCTCCACAGAGTTATTTTATTCTTGAATGAACTTTAAAAATTTTTCAACTATTTATCCCAATATTATAAATAAATTTATTTAAAAGTTACTTCTCTGATCTTCCTGAAATATTGTTCTATTTTTAGTATTCAGGTGATTTATTATCTCGGCTTCTTTTTATTAAAATTATATTTTTTTAAATGAATGGCAACTTAATTATCATTATCAGTTAGCAAAAATATCGACGCATTTGCTGAAATAAAAACCGAATAAATCGAACATTCATGGTGCTTCGTGCTTCAAGCGTAAAACATTAAATGAAATCCTCTCTCATTTTTCCAAAAAAGCTTTCATCCATCCATCGAAAGCGATCAAGTATGCATGGCCGGGCGGGCAGTGAGCAAATTTACGGTTGGACTTACAATTTTCCGTGACTGAGATACAACCGTTGATCCCCCGGGTTCGCACTATGTACGTGAGCTAATTCACCGGCCTCCTCTCCCAATAGGAATTTTATCCTCAGTTCACTGGGTGTGATTCCCAGGTCAGGTGACTGATTTTGCTCGCGATGAATTTAACGTTTTACTGTGTCGTCTTGGCGGGTGATTCATTTCATGTCTCTGTTTCGGCTAGTTGTGCAGTGATTTCAAAAGCTTAAATCCTAGGATTCCTGTAGTTGCTGCGTGGTACCTCTTTTTTCTTCAATATTTCTCTTTATCATTCCGCCATCGATTGCCTTGCGACTCCTTGCCTTATTCCAGTGGATAGACTCAATTTTTGTGGCTGCGTGTATTTATATTTAGTATTGAAATCCTATAGAGAAAATTATATGCGCCGCTCGCTCTTTCATGTGAATAACGGGTGTGTCCTCGAGGCGTGTCCTAATTGGCCTAGCAGGTGGCTAAATGCTCCCTGCGCAGAAGGAAAGTCATTTCATAGGACGTCCGAATTCATCGCGCATAAATGCAGCCTCCAATTATTGGAACGGGAAAACTGATGGCATCAAAAGCACGTGCGGTTCCGTTAAGGCAGTTTGAGCGATATATCCTTTTACCGAGAAATCAATGAATTTGGTCTCATTTCATAGAAAAATATATCACCCTTCCATCTTTGTTTTCAAAGAAATCTGATGACATCCAAAATTTCACCCTTTACGCCGTTACTTTCCGAGATATTTTCCAAACAATACCAACCCTCTTACATGGGAAATGGTTCGTATATGCACTCCAGAGACTTCGTATATGCACTGATATTAAAAATGTGGCATTTCCTACCCTTAGATCTCGTCAAAAATCAACAGTGTGTAGTTTGTGTATTTTCTCAACTATTTGTGAAAATTAATAGTACTGTCACCACAGTCAATTCTTCGGGATCACAACAAACCTTCCGTTTTGATGAAGTTTCAAACGTACCGCGTGAAAAAAATGAGTCGAGTTAAAGGCTTATTTAGATATTTTAATTTGATGGTACACTATTTCTGTCATGTTATATTATATTGTTGCACCATTAATAATGCAATATTTAATTCGTGTGTCACACAGCTGGTGTAATTAAAACGTATGTATCGAATATGGTCCTTATTATGACTATAGGGAACTGTCTCTCGCATCGGACTACCTTAAGTGCCGCGGATCGCAGCACTTAATGTTACGTTTAACGAAGGACATTCCACCGCAACTGAGTCAGTCAAAACGAATACTAATTTGCAACATTTCGGTTCATTGCTATTACATATCTTGCTTCCGCTGATAAAATGGGTTGACCATTGAAAACAAAAATGTGGGCACAAAGTATGCCGATTACCCCACGAATATAATTGGAACGTGCACTTTTTTAATATCCAGCGCCACTGCCAAGGGATTGTCGCATTTTAACTTCATATTTCGCCGTATTTTACTCATCATTGGTCGTTCAATCCTAAAATTGGTTGACTCCAGCCCTCCACCCTTCCCTATCTAATGCTAGTTCCCTTACCTCCTGGTATCTCTTCCTATGTACTTGCCTCTTTATTTGGTCCCTGAACTTATTCCTGGGTCTTCTTCTGGGGACTTTTCCCTCTATTTTCCCTTCAAGTATGTTCTTCACAAACCCATTGTGTCTCTGGGTGTGCCCAATCCATCTGGTTCTTCTTTTCTGTACGGTGTTCCATATGGTCCTTTCCTCTTCTACTCTTCTGTAATCCTCATCATTTCCCATTTTGTCTGTCCATGTTATCTTCAGCATCCTCCTCCAGCACCTAGTTTCGAAGGCTTCTGGTCTATTCTGGTAGGCTTAAATTAGCGTAATTGAGTAATGACTTATGAAATATGGCGGTAAGGTGCATCTGTTTTATTTCTAATCAGCTTCCCGAGAGCTTTTGCTTCTTTAAATCAGTTTTACGTGAAAATGGCATTTATATAAGTGACATAAATGCTATTATTCCCATTTTTCCCGTTCTTCCTTTGTACATCAAATAGTTTCCAGTTCGTTGTGCGAGAAAAAAGCCCGTAAAGGTAGCATTTTTTTGTTATTACCAGATGGAGGGCATGTTTGTCTATAAGTGCCCGGGATATGTATGAAATGACATTTGTGTCCTTTCACGGTGGGACCACCGTGAAAGGAGTTTCATTTCAGGTTTGTGTTCATGGATTGAATCTTTGAGACGTTGAGGAGTACATAGTAAGCAGTAGCTTCTTGTTTTGGAAAAGGAAAGCTTTCCGGCCGAATGATTTTCGGCGCTGCTCCCAACTGAATTTTGGAATAGCGCTCGTCAACCCTGCGATCTGTGTGCTTACCCCGGGATATAAATCATTCGGGGTGGAATGTCTCGTTTAATGGAATAGCACCCTTTGCACCCTCTGCAATCTGGTTGCCTAACATTAGGTGATGACATACGTAATCATTACGCCGCTGTGGGCGTAGGGTGCTTGCGGGTTCAGTTTGCCGCGCGGTGTATTCCGTATGCTCTTGCTAAGGGATCGCTGGTATCGTGCACGCTGACGCATGAATGGCGACTCCCTCGGGTGAAATAGCATCGGGCGAATTCTGAGGAAATGACAAGCATTCTGGATTATTTTCAATTAAGCGTTCCTGGAAGACGTACGGTACGGACGAAGTGCGACAAAGAGACGGAGTGCGACGACAAAGGGGGCGCATTTGGTTTCTCGAGTAATTTTGTGGATGCAATTCATGGCGATGATAAACCTTGATTTTATAATTGTGCATGTGTTTATGAAAACCAATTATTCATTATTTCTTCAGGATAAGAGACATTGTACTGATAAAGGATAACTATTTCATATTTCAATGATGAATATTAATCTGCTGAGCCGGATAATTGACGAGAATTACGCTTGACAAATCGGTACGATATCACGAAATAATAGAAACAAATATCCTATATCATTTTTTGATGCACTGCCTTAGTGTCTGACTGACCTTTTCCGTAATATAGTTCTCTAGGCGTTTTAAGATTAACTAATGTGATGGATAATTTTAACATATTTGTGGGTTTCTCCAAGCTGAGCTGTTAAATTGCTTTAAAGCAGTATAATCACTAGATTTCTTTAAATCTTTCGGCTCAATCCCTTGGTTAAATACTCAAAGGTTATATACATAAAGGTTTAATTTAATACTCAAAGGTTCGAAAAAAATACATAAAATAAAACTATGCGTACCTATAGTAATTTATAGATTCAGGCCTTGAAATGCCAAAATATGGCATTTCAATTTGTAATCATCGATGCTGTTATGATCGGAGCACCTAAAATATCAATAATATTAAAACATGGTATTTAAGGTTGATTTAGAAACCCTTTCTTCGTCAAAAGAAGCTCTGTTGATGTCTTTGTGAGTTTTATTCCACTCTTCCACCGTTGATTTTGTAGAACCGTTGCAGCTTGTATCTCGATCGATTTAACGGAAAGGAGAAATGAAACAGTCCATGTTCCACGCTTGGAATCTTTTTCCACCGCTGGCGCCACCACCACGTAAAGCGATGGGGAGGACATCCCCAAAGACCGAAAGAGGAGTGATTCATTGTGAGAGTCCTTGAAATTTGCCGTAACAAATGTTTGGGCGGTGGCGAGGATCAGAACTTTTTGAGTACTGGATGGAAAGCAGTGTAGCGTTTGTGCCCGACTCCCCACTTTCCCCGTATTTCCAGTCCTGGGCCTTTTTTTTTCGTGCGAGATTTCCGAATTGAGATTGGTTTTCTGGGCACTCCATTGGCCATGGTTGTTTTTGCTTCGCAAACAAAAGTATGCTATTCCACATCAGGCAACTGTTTTTGAATCTTGTTTTTCTTAGGGTGTCATGACAGTAGTGGGTGTGTTGATACAATGGGTCGTACTTTCAAATATACTTATTTCTTTCTTTCTTTTTTTTATTTTATTTTATTTTTTTTTAATATTTATTTTTATATTTATATTTATATTTTTTTTATATTTATATTTATTATATTACTTTCAAATATACATATGTTATCATAACAACCCATTCAACACGGTTCATCTTAAAAATCGTAAGACAATGACTATTGAGGCAGAATCGTTCCTTAATTGATCAGAGAAACCACTTACAATGGGCAAACTGCTCCACTACTCCTGGTGTTTGACGGATTCCACCAATGTGTGTTTAGCTGGTTAAATATCTCGGGCGCGAATGCAGGTGGGGTGGTCGAGGGGGCGATGGTGCAATCTGTAATGCCTGGGGACGGCGCCCGTCCTGAAGCTGGAGTGCCCTATAGGTCGGGCAGCAGCGGCCGAATCGAGGGGAAGGGGGAGCGGAGGCTGCCCCATCCCCGGTTGCAACAGCTTCGCGGTGCTGTCGGAGGACAACCCCGCGACGCCTGTCGGCGAGGATGTGAGCGACGTGAGCTCCTGTCTCAAGGGACGCTCCCACCGAGGTTAGCCAGGCCCGGGGGGCGGGAATCCTATTGCTAGGGAGCTCTAAATTCCGGCGGATTGTGCCTTAATTGCGGAAGAGGGCAAGGAGAGACGGAGCGGACCAACGGGTCACCTCCTGGTGTATACCGAAGGATTAGTTCCCAATAATACGGCCGCGATGCGCACAGCGGTGGGTGATACGGACGGCTCTAGGGTGGAGGAGGTGGCCAATATTGGCATCAAAGATATCTCCGAGTGTGGTGTCAAATAAGAACTTATTCTTTCACTTTTCGACTCCTATTCCTCTCGCGCTGGCAACAGAGCCCACGCTCCTTTGGAAAAGACAAGCGGCATAAGGACCGTTAGCCCTTTCTTGACGGGAGGGGAGGAGGATTCCATCGGTTAGGTCGCTGACCCAGAGATCAACCCTAGGATCCGGGCTCCCCGCTGCCGAATGGGTAAGAATAGGACGGTGAACACAATTGTTTCGACGGCGACACAGGTGCCTTAGTGCCCCTGATATGCCGGGAATGAGAGCGACCGGGGAATTCTGCGGACGGCTGGGCGAGGGAATTTCCGGGTTTGAAGATTGGTCGTGGGAGGCACGTGTGACTTTCCTACACTATTACGGTATGACAGCAAATATGGCGCGTGTATGCCGGCTTGTCAGTCAGTTCCAACCCAGCTCTTGGTCAGTGAAGTGAAGAGGACATACGCCATCCTATAGTTCTGCAGTTTATTTGCATCAATATACAATTGATGCAGTTGTGTACTGAGGTATGAATGGAAAGTAGTTCAGTTGCAGGACCATCCTGCATTAGCAATTCAACTGAAAAAGAAATTCGTGCCACGGCACCGGTAATACCAATGAAGGAGAATGTACAAGATATTACTGGTTCTGTTCGTTTCTTTGAAGGTAGATTAATTTACGATTTAGAGTGTATGCCATAATTTCCAGACTAATTTTTAATGATCGTGTTTATATTTTAAGGTCGTGTATGTGATACATTTCTCTCGTAATTGCAGACAAGTCACGGGCTATGCAATTTTTTTGTTGCTTTACGCTTTCCTTGTTGGCCCGTATGTCCCTGAGATTCCAATTGGCTGCTAAGCCTGTCATCAGGTTTTTCAGGGACCGGGACAACAGAAATGACATACACCCATGCCCTGGATGGTGAAAAACTCACCCAGGCGGGACTCGAACCCGCAACCCCAGGAATAGCAGTTGAGGACTTAACCCCTCTGCCACCGGGGCCGGCTGAGTTGGCTAATGCCAACGAACATATCGCGAGTGAAGCAGCTGAGCGGATTGATGGCGCTTCCGACGAACAGACGAAGGAGTTAGCAGCGGGTCGCTCGGCTGTTAGCTCTGATCCATCACTTGCGGGGGAAAGCGAATACGAGCCCACTCCCAAGAAATTCAAACATCAGGTGCCTCTTCATGTGAATATCAAAGCTTGAACTTGGCCAGGGATCATCCCTATTGGAGTCTTACTACACTGCAGCCCCAAGGTTCGGTGTCATTAAAACACAAGGGGATGCTTGCATTGTGGAAAAAAGGAATTTGAAAACGGAGGTACTCGCCTCGATAAGTTGCGTATAATTGATGAGTGGGTGTGCGATGGTTTCGTTGAAGCTTGAATGAGAAACGAATCGGTGACGACCAGGACTTTGCAGGAGTGCACACTTTCGGCGGCCATTCAACATGTGTCCCAGAGTTTTAAGTTTTCCCCGACTGCTTAGTGGGTGACTTAATAAACGAAAACATTTTGCCTCGTTCAGCGAAAAGTGACCAACTATGTGCCCAGAAGTAAGGGACATATATTAAAGGACATTTTGAAAACGTAGTTCAAAAACAGGTAAAACACTTGATATCGAATTACGATTATGGTTTTGTTATAAATATCGGCAAAACATGGTTTTCATATCTAGATCTACATACTGACCTGCGAGCCGCCGCATGGGCGTGTGGCAGGGCGTGTTAGGACACCAGCCGTGTCAAGATGTAAGGGATACAGTTTTTGGAGGTGAAATGTTGACGTGTATTATGGGAGTGTATTTAGTGGAGCTCAGTTTTTGCTGTAATTGCTTATTGTTCGCGGAAAGAACGCGTTTTTGTACCTATCTGTTCGGCAATGTATCTCTCTTATTTTATCGCTTCTGTCAGATCCTGGGGAGGCGTAATGATAATATTCTCTGTGTCACTCATATTAGGAAGATGTAAAGAGAACGCTGGCATTTAAGGAACAAATAACAGTTCAAATGGCAGTTGGGAGCATGGAAAAACTGACCCTGTCATTCTCAGCGCCGTATTCAAGAACTTCGACGGGAAAACTGCTTTTAAATGTATTTAGTGTATGCAGGAACCGGGCGGGGGGTGGGGGGGAGGGGTGGAATTAGTCCGCGTGTGAGGGAGACAGTCAGGAAAATGGAGCATAAATATGGTAATGGGACTGTGGTGTGTGCTCAAAATCAGGAAATCGTACAAGTGCATTGCATAGACTGCATAGATTGCATTGCAAATTTTGGAGAAGGTAATGAAGCCTTACAATAGTGATAACATTTTTTAAATGTTGGTCAATTCCTGGGGAAGACAAATATTTGCTGGCATGCGTGATGAACTATTCATGGATGCCAATAACGAACCTACATGCACGTTTAAGTTTATACTTCCCATGTGTACTCTTTAATGCTTGCCTTGCTATGTTTATTTTTACTCACAAGTATAACAATGCATCGAAAGGCTACAAAATAGTTGTTCCCTGTTGAATGAAAAAAGAGAAATTGCATCCCAGTAAGATGGCATTAAAATTCTTTACTCCACAATCAGCTATCCTCACCTTCTTCAGCGACATGATCGGCTATGTATGGTTTGCATCAAAATTAGTTGAGGAGAGAAATGTATTTAGAAATGTTGAAGAAATATGTTTTCCAAAAGATCCACGCTCGCGTAATGCAAATGTTCCGTAGACAGCGCGCGTAATGCATAATGCGCTTATTGCTGATAAATTATTTGCTTTGTATACTCTTACGCTGAGTACCACCCAAAATCATGCCACTCCACGCCATAAGTGAAATATTAAAGCCCTGCAGTTGAAATCAGTATGGTTTGGGAAAGGAAATACTTTTATTTCATTACCTTATTATTTTCCTGTACTGGAATGGAATGTCACTCTCCCTGTTCGCTCCATTAAATATGTCGTTCCATATTAGTCTTTCAAAAACCTTTATTCTTAACATTAGCTCCTGTTTTCACCTCTATCCCTTCAGTAAACTCTTAGCGATTTCGGATAAAATATCCGCCTTGGAGGAAAGTTTCTGGGAAATTCAAAGTAATGACATCGCTCTACGATAAATATTTATATCTTTGTCTTCCGTTAGCGGCCTCCAGAAAGATCCATCACCGATTGGAGCTCTGTTATCCCCCAAAAGCATCCTCGGATTTCAAAATCAGAAAATATGCGGACAATGACGCACCCTCCGCCTGTGACGTATCTTTCCGGACAAAGCAGAAAACCCCGCAAATGGCAATGGCCAGCAAAATGACAAGAGGTATCTGAAGACCTTACCATCGACCTTGGCACCTTTTTAAACATATGATTCGATACATTTGTTGGCTCGATTCATTTTTTGTCCCCCTGTGACCTTTTACCCCAGAGTTACCCTTTAAGGTCAAGGAATGACAAGAGGGATCTGAAGACCTTCCCATCGACCTTGGCACCTTTTTAATCATATGATTCGATTCGTTTGTGGCCTCGATTCATTTTTGTCACCCTGTGACCCTTGACCCCAGAGTAGCCCTTGAAGGTCAAGAGATGACAAGAGGGATCTGAAGACCTTACCATCGACCTTTGCACCTTTTTAAACCTATGATTCGATACATTTGTTGGCTCGATTCATTTTTGGCACCCCTGTGACCTTTGACCCCGGAGTAACCCTTTAAGGTCAAGGAATGACAAGAGTGACCTGAAGATCTTACCATCGACCTTGGCACCTTTTTAAACCTGTGTTTCGACTGGTTTGTAGGGACGATTCACTTATGGTCTCTCCTGTGACCTTGACTGTGCTTTTTCAGGGGTCACGGTTGCATTTTCGAACTCGAAAGCTCTTCTAATGTGTTCTTCGTACCGAAAAACCTAATAATTGTAAGTTTCGAAAAAGAATTCCGTCTTTTTTGTATTTCGAATATTTAACATTGAAAGCCCATAAGGCAAATTTTGGATTTTTGGTTGGACCTTATTTCTGGGGTCAAAAAGTCAAATTTATAAAATTTTGCTTGCACTCAACAAAACTTACAACCTTTTTCTACCCAGGTACCAAATTTCATCCATATGGCATAAAATATAGTGCCTAAAATTACAGGTCAAAAATGACACACGATCAATGGGACACACTGTATATGTATATTCCTGGCATTAATGAGCCGATGGCCGGCACCTATATTCAACGTGATTGAATAACTAAACAACTGCGTTTGATTAAGAATAACAATTCCCCAGGTCCAGAAGGAATATCTACTCGAGTGCTCAAAGAGTTAGCGCCACAGAATGCATATCACCCCAAAATTCAGAAAAGGAAACGGACATGACGCAGGAAATTACCGACCTCTTTCGTAAACATTGCTGTTACGTAAGATTATGTTACACATTTTTAGTGGCTACATTTTGTCCTTCCAGGATAATCAAAACTTCTTGCATGGCAGTCACGGCTTCCGGAAGGATAGATCCTGCGAAAATTAACTTGCGTTCTTCCTTCGTGGCATGCTTAATTCAGGTGAATGGAAAGTGAAAGAAGGAAAATTTAACGCGATATTCTTTGATTTTAAGAACTCATTAGACAAGGTTCCTCACAAAAAACTCATGTACGAATTGCAAGCATTCGTAGTAAATAAAAAAAGAGTTAATTGGAGATGTATAATCCTCTGTGCTCGCATACAAAAAGTAGTTATTGACGGCATTAGCTATGATATAGTTAGATTCACATCCGGTGTTCCACAAGGAAGCGTGATAGGTCCCGTTTTATTCGTTATTTAACATGAATGATTTAAGCTTTCAATTGGCAGAAAACTAAGATTATTGTCAGACGATGCGGTCATCCACCGTAAAATTAGCGGAGCAACAGACTTAGAAGCTTTATGATCGGACCTAAACAACGTTCATTCGTGGTGTAAAAAGTGGGGAGTAGAACTAAATCTTAGTAAATGCACCACGGTACACTTCTTCCGTAAGTCATCACTTAAACGCCATATCGACTCTGTGTGTAATAAGCATAAAGTCTTCTAATAAAGTCAAATATCTTGCTAAAATTAACTTCAGACATATCGTGGGAAACATACATGCAAAACATGCGGTACAGCATTGAAGAAACGAGAATTGATCAAGCGTATTAAAGGAAGGTCCTCGAATGAAAAAGTAAAAGAGAGATGTTACTTCGCTCTGGCTAGGCCATACCTCCAATACGCCGCGAGCATTTTAGACCTTCGGCATAAAGAATTGACCCAAAGAAAACAAATAAAATACAAAGTCAAGGTGCGCCCTTCGTTAAAATCCGCTGCGAACTAACAGTTTGTTTCACTGTTTTTACTGGAATTTAGTTGAAAGCTTCTTATCACTCGGAGGCTTCATGGTATAGCTATTAGTCCAATATTTGACATTCAAAATCATTACAAACAAACAGAACTTGCTCTAAATTTCCACCCAAATTTATGAAACCAACCAATAAGCCAATTCCATATAAATTAGCAATACTATATGCAATGTTGGAGTCACTTGAGTTGTTTGAAAATGCGAAACAAATAATATCTGTTTTATGATTCCAGTAAATAGCCAAAAATCCATCTGTTTCCCATATAATCGTGTAGTATAGGATATGAAACGAAATAAAATGAAACTAAAATAAGCGATTATCAGTGGGTTTGGTCACAAAAACACTTCCCATGTATTCAAAACAAAATGAAATAAATTTCTATGTGGCTCAGACTGCAGCAATACATGGAATTATAATCCATGGAATTAAAATTTTCGATAAAATCCCATTTCAGTTATTATTAATGAGATTTTTTGTTCGTGATAAAATATAAAATGGTTAAAATATTGAATTAAATAACATAAAGTTCCATTTGATTTTTTAATTCTACCAATAATTATTACAGCCAGTCGTCCCTTCGTCGACTCGGTGCGACGCCTCACGGCCTCAGAAAAAAAAGGGAAGTGCAAAACTTCGAAAATTCCATGGAATCCACCGTGGAACAGGTTCCACCGCGAGCGTGCCAGTGCTTAACTCGACCATGACGTTTCCGTCGTGTATCATTTCAGCACCGCGACATTTCGGTCGATAAAGTACACTCATTACTTGAAATTACGACCGTGGTAATCTCAGTCGCTTCATGGCTTGGCGATACATCGACCTATGACGCGTTCAAAAAACTACGGAACCAGCCGCGCAGTAACTTTAACGATGTCACCCCCTAGTGTTCACTTAATGGTTGAAATTCATCCTGTGTACTGTAGCGCTTAGCTTTCGCATACGGGTACCTCTGGCATCACATGTTCGGTACCTGTGAGGGCAACTCTGCTCCTCAAATCCCCCATATGATTGTCAGTGTAGGAGGACGCCGGAGTAGCTTAATTGATTAGAGCACTTGGTGCGAAATCGAGGGATCTTGGTTCGATTCCCTGTCCAGGCGAATGATTTTTCCTCTGTGAAATTCACACAATTGACCTATGAGGCGTTTTTTGACTTTAATAGCAATCGTAGGAACCAACGGTGAATGGGCCCAGCTCATTTCATTTCTTTTCTAAATTACTTTTATTTCAAATCGGTCCGTGTGATGATACTTTTCTATTAAGAATGATACCAACGTCTTTAAACGTTGTAATCATTCTGTATTTCGGTTACTTTGAGTTCATTTTCTTACTATAATTCTCTTGGATCTCCCTTATCGATGTACCCAATTGGTTGAAGTAGTCTGGGATATAATTGGAAGGCTGATGTAGAGTGGCGCTGAATCACCACCAAGCCGTAAATATCAGGCCATGGGTTTGACAATGAGTCGACCTGTGCTACATTGGCGATTCATCCATAATATGCTAAATTTCGAATTTCATGAGTTCATGGTTTTCATGAAATGAATCGTGGGGGGCACGAGTATTTGCGTGACTCACGAGGTTGACGTGCAAATTTAACACGCTCGTTAGGGGCCGGTGGGGCGCGCAATTTCCTCGATTTCTTTCTTTTGGAGTCTCTCTCTCTGTTTCTCTCGCTCTTGCATGGAAAACACGTCCTTTTGGTTGATTTAAAAGCCCTTCGTGTGAATCACCGATACATAAAGTCTCCTCCGTTGGCTACTTTTAGGGGCAGAGGAGTGGGAAAGCTTACATCTATCTCCTGATGTCGACTCCTCTCTCCGTCAATGCAGTCTTTCGGGGATTTTTTTTGGGAACTGCTTCGTTGGTGTTTATTTATTTTCAGGTGGAAATGGTAACATGCTACTCCCGGGTGGTAACTGAAAGAAAAAGAAAGGAATATAGTAGCCGTAGTAAAATGAATTTACGCATGCACTAACACTTTTATGATTAATTCTGTTTGTTTCAACTGACCGTTTAGAGGGAGTGTTGTCGACAATTTTGGACTTCCATGCTTTGCCCGGAAAGAGTCTAACAGGCGGAAGGAGTTTTATTGGCCGAATATGTTCTGATTTTGATTTTCGTGGATACTTTTTGGGGAAGGCACATCTCCGATCGGTCGTGGGACTTTCTTTTCGTTAGCTAGGACCAACCGAAGTGAACTTGTAGACCGCTTAAGTGAGCATTTAATTGCACCCCTCACTCAAGTGTACCGTGCAGACGTCCTCTCATCACTTCAGTGAACGGTCCACTTTAGTGGACAAGGGACCCGTAATTAAGGGGACTTGGGTAATATCGATAGTGTTCCTTCGAGGTGGACGAGGCCTCGTCATCGATAGGTAGAGGAGTTTCGATAGTCACACGGAACATACTAGTGTTTACATTATTTATGTGAGGAGCTGGGTATTTGTATTCGAGTTATTCTTCTTATTCATCAGTTTAAGCTGTTATACGTGTTTAGAAATCCTCAAAATATACTCAGACACTCGCGCGATGCGAAGTTCTTTCCATGACCACTAGGTGGGGCTACGGTAGATTTAATATCTGCGTGTAGACGCTCGTCTGCATTTAAGTCATAAGGACTTTTGTTTTTAAATATCTACCCCTTGAAATATCTATGAGGTTAAGGAAAAGACTCCAAAAGTTAACCTATCGATTCCAATTATTTTTATTATTAAGGTTTGAGTACGTGTGGCAGCATTGATTTTTGGAGTTCTAGGTTTGATGTTATTTTAAATATTTAAAGAAAACTTATCAAACAACTTACATTTTGTAGGGACACATACCACATCAGGTTTTTACACTAAAACGCAGTTTTCATGAATAATAATATTATTATTTATTTGCCCAAGGGTTGAAGTAGGTATGGCTACAACTTAGGACACGTCAGGACAAAGTATACACAAAGTAGTAAAAAACGTATACATCTACAGGGAAACTACACATTTTGTTCATAGCTACATTTATGCATGTTATATTTCACATATATTATGTTATAACTCCCAGAGGTCTTATTTTACGTGCCCAAATTTATCCGTGCTTAATTTATCATTGGTAAATTCAGACACGCTATAATATTTTTTATCAGTCAATAAAGTTATTGGCCTTTTAAACCTAGTTATGCCTTGTATATATTTGTATTTCTGAAGGCCGCTTCACACGGTACATTTTATGGTGCAAACGATTGTATAAACTCTTTCAAGAGGAAAATCGTATCGTGTAAAGTGGCAAATTGTACGATTGTCTGGGTGACTGAACGGGATATAGGACGTGCTCTAATTCCGTTAATTTTCATGTACAATCCATCACACATTCGCATGCACAATAAAATTTGCCGTGTGTAACGGCCTCGTGGTAATTTATAGCATAGATTTATTTCTTCTGACTTTGGTCCTAGGCTTGCAGCTTTGGTTTGATTGTAATTGATGTGCAAGTTTGACTCTTCTGACTTTGAATCTCAGAGTCTCACTTATTGAGACGTAGGCCGGCCTGGGCTTAAACTTGTCGCCATTTGTTGAGATCAGATTGCATCGGTGGCGTGCGTTTTGAGGAGCCTCACTCGGGCCCCGGCTGTGGGAAGAAATTTCCTGTGCAGCCCAAATCCCTGCTCTTGGTGCGAATTGGAGAGCTGTACGTCGAGCAAGGTCCCAGTCCGTCGTCCAATTGGCTCTTTAACTGCGTACTCCCCGTCTACGCATTTCCCAAAGTGCTGCTTTAATAAGCTGAACTGCTTCAGGCGCGACTTGGTGGAACTGCATTTTGATGAAAATAAATAAAATTTGTACAGCCCACTCAAAAATATTTTAATACGCCCACCCGGGTTTCATCTACACTGTTACGACACGACCCTTGATGACGTCTAAAGTGCTCCAGCGGGATTGGAAAACCCCCGCCATCCCATTGGGGGGGGGGAGGGGAGGGTCGGTGTATTAAACAAAAATGTTGTGCTGCTTTAGTGCCGAGGCCGGGTTTTGCCTTCGCTCTCACTCCATTCCCTTCCCTTCCTCTGCACACGCGCATCCGTCTAATGGCGTAAATTACATCAGTTGTCGGTCGCCTCTCCCAAATAACCGGAAGTTATCATCATAGAAGTTTTCCTCTAGTTCGCGTTACTAGTCATTTGCTTAAAACAAAGAAATTCTCCAAAAGCCGTAAACAATTGGCACCCTTCGTCAGAAAACACCAAACTTATTGTGTTGGTATGCTGGGAAACCACAACAGCGACCAACCACAGCCTCTCAACCAAGAATACCCCCATTTGTTACTTCCTGTTATGTTACTTCCTCGCCAGGGACCAAACACAGAACACACACAACCCAAATAGGATCCATTGCAAGGGCTAATGGGACCCCGCTAAGGATGTCTGGGTTACAACCTGGGATCCTTCACAGGGCTAATGACACCCCGCTAAGGATGCCCGGTCATTTACGCAAGCACACACTCAAGCACACAAAATCACTCACACACCAAATGGGCCCAACGTGTGGGAGAATCAGCTCCAAAAGAGCGTGGTCAAATCTACACAACAGGAACGAACGAGGGTGGGGGTCGAATACGCGTATTTCGGCTACAAAGTAGCCCTCTTCAGCGAACCGAAGGTAACGCGTCACGTCAACGCAAGGTTGAAGTGAGCTGTGTGTGTGTGCGTCTGTGTTTGGTCCCTGGCGAGGAAGTAACATTCCCGTGAACCATCACGGGGGGGTATTCTTGGTTGAGAGGCTGTGGTTTCCCAGCATACCAGCACAGTCAATGTTGGTGTTTTCTGACGAAGGGTGCCAATTGTTTACGGCTTTTGGACACATTCTTCGTTTTAATTGTCTAGCCGTAAGAGCTCACCCCATCATTGTGATGGCTTTCCATAGTCATTTTCTGTTATCTTTTTACTCATCGCCATTCCACATTATTTCCTCCCGCTATACGTAAGTTGAAAGTCTAAAAGTGTGAAATTAAGATCATAAGAATATGAACCAGTGTTTCCGGCCATCGTTGAATTTGCCGACGGTTCTTTTTAAAATAGATTACCGTGGATAGGGGTTGAAGGCTGAAAATGAGCTGATTTGCACCGGTTAGAAAAGACGTTTTGCTTGCACAGATATGGAGGTATCTCAGGAAACTGGGAAAAGGATTTCGAGGAAGCCGTGGTCGAAAGAAGCTTACACTTTAATCACTCCGTCGCTCGAACCCGGTCCCCCTGTGTGTGAATACAGCCGTAACGGTTACCACTCGAGCGTCTGATATCGTGCCTTATGTGTTACCGGTTATCCCGTCTTCCGTCAAAGACGAGGAAACCTCAGTCTCAGAATGTAACTTGTTTTTTGCTTCGACTCCCTCTTAGCCTTCTCCTCACCCCTCCCTCCTCTTCTTCACTACCTCACTCTGGTGATATATCCTGGAACGTTCCAGTTAGTCATTATGGGTTGCATTGGAAGGCATGTGTAACATACAAGAATTCAGTTGCAGTTTCGGAAGTGTAGCTACCGAAAAAAAATACATTGTTCTCGTAAATGCTGCACAGTGGAAATAAACCACGACAGTAACGAGCGACCCTGTTATAAAATATCTGGTTCTGATTAGTGAGAGGAAATTACTGTTGGCGCTCTAAAATACCATTAAGATTAAAACATTCGAGTTGGAGGCATTTCGGCATTCGTCGACCCAACTCCTGCGAGCGTAAAAGATTTTACTCTCCTCTTTGCGAAGCTTAAGAGGAAAAACTCCTCAAATCCTTTAATGAAGATCTTAGCCTACTTCAGTCTTGCTGGTTGAGTTAGGGATTACTTCTTAAACTCCTTAGATAAATGAAATGCTGAAGTAATTAAAGGCGAGTTGCACGAAAACAACGTCTCAATGAAATTATTCAATTCTCGATAGGAACCAGAGACTTAAGGTTTGTGGAATTATCCTCGTTTATTATGTACCAATCAGGAATTAAAGCGTAGTTTTTAATAATTTTAATAAGAGGTGTATACCATCTAGCTATTAAATTCTCTCGAACAAAATAAATGTTGGCAATATTTTTTCAAAAAGTCGGCTTCAAGCATTCCTGAGATGACTTAGGGTCCATTTAAGCATTGCGTGAATATTATCAAATGGGCAGACTGATAGCTTTGGGTAGCTGTTAGAAATTACTGAGGCGAGGAAGGTGAAGAATACCTTCAGCCTTTATAGCAATTTCTACTGAGATTCGATAAAGTCCATATTTTTTTGCCGGCTCGTTTTGATATCATTGGCCTAGTGTTGAACTGTGAATATTTGATGATTTAAAATGGCAACAATTGATATTTCCGAACCACTATTTGATATCGACCGTAGTTTCAACTCTGATGCGTCAAATTCAATGTTGTACGCATTTTTGGTACAAAGTCCAACGACGCCGTTTTAATTTCAGCGTTCGACTCTTGCGCGTGAGCGAGTGCGTCTGACTACTGTTGAACAAAAGACGCCGCGAGAGTGGCGTTGGGGTACGGATCGAACGCTGAACTTCCTTACATACATTCACCAATCACGCCGTTCCCTTCCGGGGTATAGGCAGAGTCACTAAGTTTCACTCTTTAATACATAATTGTACACCTAACTCTGCTTAAATAATTTCCTCCATACTGACCTATCCTTGCAAACCTCTTTTGCCTCATTTACCCCCCATCTACATCTACATCTACGTCATACCCTGCAAGCCACCCAAAGGGTGTGTGGCAGGGGGGTGCTTTCGCACCAGGCATGCATGAATGATATGGTAGAACACCGACATTACATTAAAACCCACGTACCACACATGCAAAGCGCCAATTACAAATCTAATACCCAAGAAACATTCTATCTCCAATCGTTCTAACATGCAAGGGATACAAAGACTACTACTACAGATTCAAAATATCATGCATAAATAAGAACATCATTATTTACATCATGCATAAATAAGAAAGAGGAGAATATAATGAGAAAGATTAACTGCCTGCCTATTGTCAATACTCGAACTATTCATGACGACGATCACAGCTGTTATGGTCCCGAATGGTACGCGGAAAAAATGACATTTTATACCTATCGGTTCTACAATCTAGCTCTCTAATTTTATTGGCGCGATCTAATCTGCCGTAGTACGAAGGGGTTAATAGTATGTTTTTTACGTCGTCAGTAAAATGATTTTCCTGAAATTTATTTAGGAGGTTGAGCCTATAATTTAATCTACGCTGTGATAGCGATTCCCATCCTAATTCTTCTAACAGTCCAGACACACTAGCCAACTTATCGTAGCATCGTTTCACAAACCTAGCTCCTCTTCGCTGGACGCGATCTAACTCTGATATCAACCCCGTTTCGTATGGATCCCATACACTAACAGCATATTCCAGATGAGGCCTATCGATTGAAAAATAACAACGTTCTTTCACTTTCTCATCACATTTTCCGAGTACTCTCTTGATAAAGCCTAGCTTCCTATATGCTTGACCGCATATTTCCCTAATATGTTTTCCCCAAGATAGGTCGTGACTAATTGTGACTCCTAAGTACTTAACAGACTCGGCGCGAATAATTTCTGTATTTTTAATTCTGTAAGCCCTAACTGGCCAATTTTTCTTTTTCCAAAAGCTGACTGCTACGCACTTTTTTATGTTTAGTTCCATCTGCCACTTTTCGCACCAAGCATGAATAGCAAGTAGGTCGATTGTGAACGAGTCGCTATCTTCGGAATTGTTAATATCCCTATACTCAACCGCGTCGTCTGCGAAGAGTCTAAGGTTACTTTTAACGACGTTACTAATATCATTAATGTACAAGAGAAATAAAAGTGGACCAATTACACTTCCCTGAGGAACACCCGATGTAACGCTAACTGTGTTTGACATGATACCGTCTATGACAACCCTTTGTTCCCGCCCATGTAAGAATTGATTAATCCAACTAATAATGTTTTTATCTATTCCATATGCTTCTAGTTTTGAGAGCAACTTAACGTGAGGTACCTTATCAAAAGCTTTCCTAAAATCGAGGAATATCGCGTCAACTTGAACATTATTTTCACCCGAGAGCAAGATGTCATGAACGAAGAGGGCCAATTGGGTTTCGCAAGATCTACCCTTTCGAAATCCGTGTTGGTTATTTATTAACAATTCCTCCCTATCTAAATGACTCATAATGGAGCTTACGATTATGTGTTCAAATACCTTACAGGAAATGGATGTGAGAGAAATAGGCCTATATTTACTAGGGTCTTCCCTGTCGCCGCTTTTGAATATAGGTGTGACATTTGCTACTCTCCAGTCCTTAGGCACTACATGATCTACTAAAGATTTGGTAAATATTAATTCTAAGTAAGGCGCTATGTCTGATGCCATTGTTTTATATACGCGAGCAGGTATTTGATCTGGACCGGGGGATTTGTCGGGGTTAATATTTTTTAGCTGCTGTTCTATGCCGCGACAATTTATAATAATTTCAGGCATACATGTTTGGGAACGAACTGGCTGCGGATCGAAAAGATGTGGTGTATAAGTACTGAAAATGCTTTTGAAGAATGAGTTTAACGAATTGGCTTTTTGTAGACTGTTGGTTATCTTTTCCCCTTTGATATTCTTAAGCGTGTGTACTGTTGATTTATTTCCTTGAGTGTCCCTAACATACGACCAAAATGCCTTGGGATTATCGTTCAATTCACTGCTTCGTACACGCCCTCCTGTTTTTAAGACTCCTAATATTCCTCCTCCTAAGAATTTCCTCAACCACAACTTTCTCGGCCTACCTCTGCCTCTCGCACCATTCATTTCACTCTTTTATATCTGTTTCGTTATTCGACTCTCATCCATTCTCTCAGCATGGCCAAACTCCTTTCATATATGTCCATTTCTGAAGCATCTAACCCACTTTCATTTATTACCCACTCATTCCTCGCCCTATCTATTCTGAGCTTTCTTAACTTTCTTAAACTTAAGTGGGGATAGGATTACCGCTGTAATGTCCTCCTGCTTCGTGATTTGAACTCGAACTAATTTTACGGTACTGCAGAAAACGCGAGTCGTTCGACGTTAGTACGTATACAACGTGTTTTTGTGCTGCATGTTGCATTGTTGCAGTCTGATAGCCTTATTTCAAAAAGGATCTAATTAGGGTGATTGAGGAGGACGAGGAAAATCGTATGAAAGGCACTAATGATGGGTACAACTTCCTCATAACTCCTATCTGGATGGGGGTGAGGGAGTAACCCTTATAGTCGTAATGGAATGGAAGCCTTATTGATTCGGGACGGTAGCCTCGTTCATAGTATACGCAATAATTAATCTTCGCTCGTCATAATCGTAGCTGTCGACACGGGCCTAGAAACAAGAGTCCCTGTCCGTTCGTTCGGCGGCGGGCCGAGCTTCCCTGCGCGAATCCGTTCTCTCCCTCCCCGTGCGTTAATCATCCTTACATTCCACTCGACTTGGCAATTAGACGAGGCGGCGTGCGCTCCTCTCCTGTCCGTGGGAAGCGCTGTCGTGCGCGCGTGATAAGTTTCGGAGCCGCTCTCATGCACTTGGAGGAATAGAGGTCTGTCTGCGCCCACGATGGCCGACCGCGCTATCAATTTAAGAGTTTCGAAAGGGATCTGTTCGGAAGCGAACGAATATTGAATTCTGAATACTTAAAGGTGATTCTCTCTTGAGCCTGCAAATTTACTATCCATTACTTCATTTCAGGTTTCTATCCATTTGTATTTAAATCCAGAGTAGCTATTGAAACTAATAGCATCATTATAAAAGCGCTATCTAATCTTGAAATAAGGTATTGTTTTTACTATAGTAGAAGGTGCAATACATATGCGGCACAACATTAAAGAGATTAGGTTTTGTTAAGCGTATATAAGGAAGGTCTTTGGATGAAAAAGTCAAATGGAGATGCTATTTCGCTCTGGTTAAGCCACACCTCGAATGTGCCACGAACATTTGGGACCCTGGTCATAAAGATTTAACCAAAATAAATTAACAAAATACAAAGAAAAGCAGCACACTTCGTAAAAAGCTGCTACGAACGAACATATAGTGTTACACAACTTTTAGAGGGAATAAGGTGGGAGCCCCTAGAGACTCGGAGGCTACACACTAGGCTTAGGTTGCTTGAATCTAATTCAGAACTGATGTTTTTTCGGAGTGACAGAGAATATTATCATGACACCTCACTACATCTCTAGGGCTCACAGAAGCGATAAAACAAGAGAGATACACTGCCGAATAGATAGGTACAAAAACTCATTCTTTCCGCGCACGATAAACGATCGCAATAAAAATTGAGCTCCTTCAAATACACTCTCATAGTTCATGTAACCATTTCACCTCCAAAAAATTTACATCTTTACACGGCTGGTGACCTACCACCCCCTGCCACACGCCCATGTGGTGGCTCGCGGGGTAGAATGTAGATGTAGATGCAGATGTAGTATATTACTGCGTATAATTTCACCGCGATGCAAAAGTGAGTGAAACACATAAGTGGTGATGGTAGTGGGCAAAATCAATGCGGGAGATAAGATGGCTTCAGGAGAGGTGAGTATTTCGAGATAATAATGTATTCACCTGTGTAGAAAGCAAGATAAGATCAGATGGACGTGAAGAAAAAATTGTGATCCTTATCAACTGGGTCGAAGAAGTTATTAATGAGGAAAACTTGTGTTCACTTCCAGCAACGTCATCGTGGAGGAGAGGGAATAATCATTTAGAACGTAAATATGGAGTTATAATATTTTAGCCGTAGTATTGCCTTCTTGGACTAATTTAGAACTTGGAGCCTTGGAGAGGGAGGAGTAAAATTCGGTGATTGAAATCTCTTGGAAAATTGATTCCAAAAAATGAGAAGACTGGGAGAGAATACTGGTCGGTGTAGTGACTCACGAATTAAGTGATTCAGAAGATTGTTGAAAGAGAATTCCCGATTGGAGTTACTAAGAATTATAGTTTGAGATATATTACTGTGTATTGGGATCGAAATTAAAGGCACGATTACTGACTGACCGATAATCGCTTGAACTTTTTGGATAGTCGCCGAAAAACGATCCTATGATTTCTGCTGGGGACGAAGAATTATTTTGATCACCACGCTTAGCTTATTGTTGAGTACAAAGGCTCGAAGATGGTTGGAAAATATCTTGTTTAAATCATTCAAAATATGCATTGCCATAGTAAGTTGTCATACCTAGTATGAGAAGTAGTAGCAAATGATCCCTCATGCTATGGATGAGAAATAGTAGCATACTACGTTTTGGCAGATGAATGTTTTGTACCCTGTGGGGAATTTGGCATCAAAGAAACATCAGAAGCAATCAGAGCCGCCTGAAACCAATTAATGCTGACGCGTAATTTCAAAGCGTTTTTTTTGTGTCACACGATGAGCGATGCATTTGAGAGCTTTATGGGGGTGGCTGGAAATACAATTTGAAAAAAGTTTTCTCACAGGGATCGCTCGTATTGAAAAATGATGACTGTCCATTTCGTTGAAAGAAATGCTAGTATTGGGTTATTGTTATTAAAGTATGAATAGTAAATTGTTAGCACTCATAGGAGAGTGCTAACAATTTACAATATGAAGACTTAGCATTATAATTTGGAGGTAAAGTGAACGTAATTTTCAATTGATTTTAAGAATCGGTTTCGTCGTGGCTAAACTACTGAGTTTCTTGCGATCCGTACGAGACACTTATATGACGTGGGATTCGAGTCAACCTAGCTCCTGTCGCCTCCTGGGAATCATTGGCCGTTGAAAGGACAAAGGGTGACGTGACCGCGGAGGGGCGTCATATTGTCGTGCGTGGCTGTATATTTTTCGTGGCTTATTCTCTTTCGCTCCATTGCAGATGCCGCGTGGTGCACGCGTGGGAGTGCCGTCCGTGCACCACCACCACGCGCCCTTCCTCCTTGCTTGCTTCCGTCGGAGACCCCATTATTTCTAGTCAACTACGTGTCCCGCTGGTATGACGCTGCTTCACACCATGGATTATCCCAAGGAATGGACTTTGGCTCTGTGCTTCTTCCTGTTTCTTTCAACCTCTTGTGTGGCCGTCCCAGCCTGTTACATTGTACCTTGCCCGTTCATGTATATTTGTCCATACGGTTTTCCTTGGTGTTTGCTATCCCCATCTATGTGTGTTTTGATATCACTATCTCTCAGTTTTTTGTAATAATTGGCAGTCCTCGTACTTTGTCAGTTTTATTTTAAAGATGGACCCTTGGAATTTCCTTTTCATGGCTGCTCATTTATTTATGTTCTTTTTTTCTAGTGAGTAGCGCTGTGGTTGCAATGAAACCGGCCTAATGTGTAACTCGTAAATGTGTTTCTTTGTCTCATTCGGTGTTGCGTTGTTTTTCAGTATGGGTGACAAAGGTGCCCAAATTCCTATTGTTTTTGGTATTGTATTGCCCGTGTGTTTTTGAAAGTTCAGTTTCTTGACTTAAGAGACCCCATGTTTGAGGTATTTGGGACATTTGCGTGATTTCTCGCTCGGCTTCCATATTATCTCGCGAGTGAGGACGGCCCGAGGAAGGATGGAATCCTCCCGTGCCACACCCGTCCGTCTTAATTAAAGGGGTGCGATTTGTCCGGGTGTGTGGACGACGGCGGAGGCAGACCAAAGGCGGCGACCCGTCGCACCCGTACCGCCGGCGCTTCCCCCCCCCCCCCCCGCTTTAATCGCTCCTCCAAACCCCCTGTCCCCTGGTGTTTGGTGATGTGGGGCGCGAGTGGATGGGAGGGAGAGGTGTTTCCCTTTTGTCACGGGCCGCACCTCTCCACCGCCGGGGCCGCACTCAGTGAATGAAGCGCATGAATAGTCATGAGGAAATGTATACTTTGATTCGAGAACTCGGTGTTCACCCTTCTTGAAGTCACCAAACATACCGATTTAATCTGCCTGGGATTTTTTTAAATTGTACAAATCCTAAAACTAACTGCGTCAGGCGTCATGTCGTAGAATTATCTTACGTCTGTATCCGTAAGGAAGAGAAATAATTTGTACTTTTCTACACCATTTTTATATGTACGACGCGTTTCACCGTTTGACGGCATCTTCGGGTAAAAATTTCAGTTTACTTAATTTTTATTTCTGGTTGCGATAGTTGCGTGTAGGGAGGGAGTGAAGAGAATACTAAGTTTGGGGGCTGGAAGGTATAGGGAAACACCGATTAAGGCTCCGAAGGCTGGTAAATTTGAGCATGAATGAAATAAACTGTGCCATTACATACATATTCATGTCCAAAAGGAGAATTTAAACGATGTTCGAGTCGAGTGTCTTCATCGACTCACCCGGATGGGAACCCGAGAGAACTTTGGGAAGTTTTCCTTCATGGATGCGTTTGGGCGCCATAATTTGGGATTCTGCGGACGGTAATATAATATTCTGTACGAGGGTTATTACCGTTCATTTGGCTTTTTACTAATCAAAAAAACTTCGTTGAAAATACTCCGATTTTTTAATGTATTGTGTTATGTCCTGTAATGGGTATCATATCCAGTGCCTTCACGAATGCCGGTCGTTTGCGTGTTTATTGGCGTTTATTGCGTGGTGTGTTTGGCTGGAAGGTTTTGGGTTGGCAGCCCTTGGATTGGTTCGATCGGATGGCGGCTCTGCAAGAAAGGTTTTAACTAAAAGTATTGTTGCGATTTGAGCATGGAGTGTCGGTGGGGAGTATTAAAATTAAGGTGGCAACCATGAATATATATTATGGATTCGGATGTTCGGCATTGTTGCCTGGGCTACGTATTGCCTAAATGTCCTCTTTTAGTTCACCCAGTCCTTGGCGCCACTTCGATTTGAGTATTTTCTGTTGTTATTGTAAATAGGCGTAGTTAATTATTGCTAACGTGAGACTGTGGTGAATATTCAATAACGATCGAGGAGATATGAATTACTTGATGCTTAGAATAATATCTTGCTATTTTTGCTATCTAAAATTTACTTTTTAAATGCTAGATAGGAAATATCTATTACAGGAAATCAGTAAGAGGTTAATGAAACGTTCATCGTGTGCGGACTACGATGTTTGCCAGAATCCGATTATAATTGGAATGCATTAACCCTGTTTTGCCTAAATAAAGAGTTCAGAATGCCTTGTTTGAACAGAACTTGCTTCGTACCAGGCTGCAAAACAGGGTATGCGTCTACGAGGATCCAAAATAGGAGACTTGGATTGAAAAATAAGAATCTGTTCATGGCGGCGGTAAGTGCATTCCTTTTACCTACACTGCAATGATGGCCATTGGGATTACTCATGAAGTCACCTCGCATTATTATTAAATTTCCGTATAGTGATATTCACGAAGTGCTAAGAAGTTGTGCATTTATGTAATTAAATTTGGAGAGTTTAAATATATCTGTTGATCGGAGGATATTAAAAAAGTGTATAATTACGTCCCGCGTGTAGTACTATATTTTTTATCCACTACATTATGATTACTTGTAAGTAAAAACCAATTCATCCCAAAAATAATTTGGGAAATTTGAAATTAACGGCAAAGCCGGTAAGACTTGTTTATTTACAATCTGTCGACTGTATTTACACTTGAACTTCCGTCTTTCATCACTAGGCGGCACCACTTTTCAAAAAGTTATTTGCTTACGGAATATTAGACAACAGTTTTTGGCAACGAGATCACAATCCATATAGTATATATTCATATGGTGGCGACGATGATGTTGTTGGACAAGGGGGAGAACGCGGAGAGAGTATGTCGAGCCAGGATGTAAAAGGGAGTGGTTGTGAAAGTGCATGTAAGGTAAAAGGAGTGGGAGAAGGCGTGTGTGAGGAAGGTGGCGTTCCTGCTGGTGCAATTCAGTGTAATAGGCGAGGCATTGGTGCTGCCAGGAGTCTCTCAGGGGGATGCTTGATTTGTGTGTGGGGCTCCAGAGGGTCCGCTGTCAGCGGGTGCCCCACGTATGCTGCTGTTGTTCCATCTCCCTGGTGGAAGTTGGATTGCTGAACATTTAAATTATAACAGTCACAGGTTGGTATCAACGACAAGCATTATTAACCCCTAGATGAGGAGAATGAAACTGAAGATTTGCGACTTGCAAATTGTATAATAATGTCAATGCATAGCTCTAATGTTTGTTGAGTGTTTTTTCACAGATTGTATCCACATAAAAAATGTTGAGAAACTCAAAATAATACAACAGATATAATAAAGTTACACTCCTTTTATGTCATTTGTGGAAGCAAAGTTTCTTGATACTAACTTTACGGGAAAAATGCTCTTAAAGGCATTTCTGAAATGTTGCAAAAAACCGTTTTTAGATCGAGTTCTATCTTGTTACTGTAATATAAGAAGGGTCGGCCTTCTGTCTGCATGGTCTGATGTGCATGGAGATGTGTCTTTCTTCTACTGTGCATTACTTCAAGAAACAACAATTGGACATTATTCCTTGAAATAATGCGTAGGACTTTCGTTCTAGCCTTACAGAGTGTAATATATTAATTATAAAATATGGAAAATAGTATTTTATTTGAGGCTGTCAGGTCTGTTGGGAAAGTATTTATTCCACTAAAGTGTCAGTTACATTAAATTATTAGTTTCACTAAAGCATCAGTTTGCGTAAGGCTAATGGTGTAAGGAAATATACTTAATCGTATCACGGAAAGGCGCTCATAGTTTCTCATTTATTATCCCGGACGTCGTGATCAAATTATAAAACTTCGTGAAAGAAATTACGAAGGCGATTAGCCCTCGCGGGAGATCTGGTATTATATTTTCTTGACGTGATTTCTATGGAGTTGGTTCTTAAAAACTGACCTTTAGTTGATTAATTACGCTTGTCTGAGTTAAGGTTGTATTATGTACCTATTTTATCCGGAGTTCATAAATTAAACATTTTTGTATATGCATTGAAATTAGGCATAACCTTGGGTGCAGATGGCAGCTTTCTCGTGTAATTTATAGAGGATTTAACTGAGAGGAAATTTTGAAATCCGGGCCAAAGATTCATAACTGGAAAACCCCTAGAAGAATAGTTAATAATGATAGGTCTTTCTAGGGGCGAGATTGGGGGGAGGTTAATTTATGTTAATCAAATTTCTTTGTGTCCCGATTTATTTAAAATGATCCAAAATGGATCTAATTTTCAATTAATAATAAAAATCTATTTTTAAAGGCATGTGATAAAGATTCTTTAGCTGATACATTCACCCATATTGAGTGGTTGGAAGTATAACAAGTGAGAAAGAAATTGAAGTAAAAGAACTGGGAAACGAGATACGCAAGGCAAAAAACCTTAAATAAAAAGAGGAAACTTGTCATCTTCAAGAGAAATGGGTATGAGGAGAAACTTACTGAAGACAATGTTTGCATGTAAAGGAGTTCTTTCTACTTAAAGTTTTCCATTGAAAACTTTAAAGTGCCGAGTACAATTCCGTGTGCTGGCCAATAGGCACGAGGCCACTCCAGTTAGCTTCTTTCAGGAAAGGTCCAAAAAGAGCGTATGTATAAGATTGTCATAATTGGGCGAAGCCACCGCGCGATGTGAGCAATGCAAGCCCGTGTGTGGGGACATCAAAGGGGGCAAGGGGGGGTCAGTGCGGCGCCACCGGTCGCAGAACCCTAGGAACGGCACTGAATCAAACCGTATTCACCTTTGTGTGTGGCGTTTCGTCATTTCCGGTTGGAGGGCTAATTTTTCAATTGAAATGGCTCACGAAGATTTACTTTTGAAAAATCGTTTTTCACAGATAATACATCACAAAAATTCGGGATCAATTTTTTGGTGTATTTTTGCATTGCATTTTCATAATATAAAATTTTTTAAATCATGTCCGTCACCGATAGAAAAATAGAACGGATATTGATGGATTACGTTAAGAAATTATGCTTTAAAAATGGTGTAATTTGTATACATACTTTCAAAGTAGTGAAGCAAATAAATCCGGTAAACTGAGAAAAAGCTTTGCTGTAGGATATAGGTTCAAACCGTAGTAAATACATCACTCGTGCCATCTCCACCCTCTAGCGAAATTGTCCTTTTCGAGACCAGCAAGTAATGGCGCAATCTATTTCATCTCTGCCGAAATTAACCTACCTTTGGACCTCAATCATGTTCTTTGTCTTCTCTCCCATAACCATAAAAACGTTGATATTTATTTAAGCCGCATTTGGAACTTACTCCTTCGGCGTATGGTTGCAAAGGAAGAATAGAGGGTTGATGAAAGTGTTCGGAATTAGGTCTGTAACCTTGAGGACTGCAATGGGGGGAACTCAGTGGGAAAGATTCGGCACCACGGGATCACTCATTTCTACGACGACGGAATATATCCGCTATGAGTTTCACTACCGCTGTATCTTTTGCATATTTCATCAAGTCCTATCTTTCTTAATTTTTCAAACTGTAATGATCAATCTATTTTTAGTGCGGAGAACCTTCATGTTATTTCTTAAACGAGAAATCTCAATTCTCCCTCACTTAGTGCGGTCTTCTATCGCCTTTTCTCCAGCTTTAAACTTTCAATTAAAAATGACTCACGCGTTGGATCATCCTGGCCGAGGAGTATAGAGTACACGAGCACGATCGGAAAAGCGGATGGAGCGGCGGAAACTAATCCGCGCGGAAAGCGATTCCGCGGAAAGAGGTTTTCAAGAAGTTACCCCAAGAGGCGCTGATAATAGTCCACTCGCTACCACTGAAGCTCTTTCTCGCTCATTCGCATGAGATAGCGGGATGGAGTGGTAGAATGCTGTTGGAATTTTGCTGGTGTAGACGAAGGCGTAATAATTAACCTCTCATCATCAACTATGAAATGAGCTTTACCTGTTTTCGTCCTAAATGAGGGCAGTGTTTACCAGACTACAATTAAATATGACAAAGAAAACTGTCGTTAATTGATAGCTAACTCAAGGCACCCAAGTTATACTTTATCATTTTGACGTTGGCTAAACACTTTCGTGTGTGCAGATCTAATTTAAATATCTCACGTGAGGAACATATCAAAAGGTGTAGGTAGAAAATGTGTCCCAAGCATGAGAGAAAACTTGTGTTCTTATGAATCGTGGTGTTTGTACAAATTATGAATACCTTTTAGTACTCTTCTTTTCCTTTGATCTACTTCCATAAAAAATTATATTAATTCGTGGTTTTGAATGTAGTCTTGAGGCTTTGAAAATTTCTACTCGCCACCAGTTTTCGTAATCGTAGTTTTTCCACTACTTCAAAATCCAAATCACATATGTGCAACCTCTCCTGACTAAGAGCTTTTGAGCCGCAATTAACGTGCAACGAACCGAAAAAGGGGAGCACCTATTGTAATTTATGCTGAAATAGTTCATGCTTTGTTGATAATGAAACCTCACGGTTTACTACTTCAATTAGAGTGCTATCTTTGAAGGTCGATCTGATCTCTTTCGTGTGTAAGGTAAGACCTGACGCGAACTGTTCAACACGGATTTGTTATATTCCTCTTTGCATAATGTTTCAGAAATTGGTAGTTTTTTTTGTTTCTCCAGCTATAAGAGTTTTCCCAAAATAGTTGGGTGTACAATGAATTTTATTGGACCCGTTTTCTCGTAGAATTGAAGGTACAGCACTAAATTTCCTAGACCATTTGAATATCGAAGATGTTATCAGTGCCTGTGCTGACTGAATGGTTTAGAATTTTCCAAGCCATATTTTTCAACTTTCCTCTTGCAATAATAATGGGAGCCATGGCCCTACGAAATTTCGATTGTATTCTTCCTCTAATAGGATTTTCATGAATGTGAAGACTCTTTTCATTGACCGTTCTGGTTGATCATTTGTAGATGCCACCGAGTTCTTGGGCCATTTGACCCATTACCGATAAGTGGGTGTTATGTTAACGGAGAGATTATTTTGTGAACGGAATGAAGCGTGCAGAGTTACTCGGAGTCGGCATCAGCCTACTCTTAAACAATATCGCAAAGATGACCGAATTTCCCATTCGACGGGCGGTGTGCTGAATCTTAATGTGCCCTCCACAAAGCGCTCAAGGGGAATTGAAAAGTTGAAATCATATGCAGTGTATTCATTATCCCAAGGTGCCATCCTCCGCCAACCGCCGACATCCGGTTCTCTCAAGAAGAGATATCTCCGCATCCTTTACATTGTCAATTCTATTGTAGGAGAGCGATCGCTTTTAAAAAATTTAGTGATGTTGGCCTCCGTACTTAATTTTAATGTTCATTCCTTTTTTTTATCGCATAGCTTATTTTAATCGATCTCGTTAAAAACCCAATTTGAAAACCAATTCTTCCAAAGTTAATAAAATAAAATATAATAGGTGTGAAGCTGTACTTTTCTCTTTTTCTTAATATACTTTCGCTGCCAAAATACCTTTAATGAAATATTAAATCGCCCTAAAGAGAGAGAATCGAAGTGGAAGGGATTTTCTTTGACACATGTGGATTCAGAGTTCGTGGGCTCTAAAAAATTAGTCTTTTCGTCAAATCTGGGCCGCAAAAAAACGTCTCCTATCATAAGCACTCGGTGTCGAGCCCTGTGGGAGTCCACTTATCGGTTTGTGTTTTCGCTCCCCGCTGACCCTGTCCTAACGCGACCGGCCGCGTGGTTAACCGCGGCGATTCCTCTCCACCTTCCGAAATTCCCTTTGGAAATTGATCTCGCCTTCGGCTGCGAACCGCTCTTATTTTCTCCTCTCGCTTCCTTCAGGGACTCATTTGCACTAATGCCCCCCCCCTCCCCCTTACACGACGCTAGATTGCGTGACCTGCGGCGCCCTAACGGCATCGTCCATTAAAATGGGATAGGCTAGCGATTTTTGAAGGACCAAGCGGGAGAAGATGTTTCTCTGTTCCTCTGATGTTGTATTTTGACCATGAATTGGGTAAAGATTAACCAATAGTTGAGTGTAAATGATGAAGGACCTCCCTTTTTTCCCTATCATTCTCTTTTACTCGATTTGCCTATGTATTTTGGATCTCATTAGCAGCTAATTCCATAACGAAAATGTTTCATCTTCAAGGAGATCCCATTATGGATTTACGGTACAGAAGTGGCTCTTCTTGTCACTTCATGGCCATTACATACTCTTTTGCTGATTTTTCTTGGAGTTTAATTCTTAAAGCGACTTTTTCTAAGAATTGCGACTGCTAAATGCGATGGGTTGCTGAGGGGTTTCCCCCCATTATGTGCTTTCGTCATGTGTATTCAAAATCGTCACATCTGAAAAGCTGTTTCGAATCTACCGAAGCCGCGTACGAAGCGTAGAATAGAAGTGTGTTGGGGGGGGGGGGGGGAACTGCGCCCTTCTGCCCCTTCCTTAGAAGACAATGACTTAGAATATAGCTTGAATGTGGAATTTTACCCCGTCTAGAAAGACAACTTACGGAGACCAACCTCGACGGTAGTGACATCATTGATGAAAACATGTACTCGAGGCTTGGATTTGAGCAGTTGCGTGGTGTTGTTTCGCCTAACGTTGAAGCTTATTTAAATAATTACGTAATAGGGTCCGTGCATGAAATTTTTATTCCAAAATGAATACTCCACTTTCGTACATAAATGATCATAGATTGCAGATTCGATGTTTTTTCCAATGAAAAATTAGCAAAAATTCATTAACTTAAACTTTAAAAATGAGATTCCACGCAGTCTTCCAAAAATCATGGGCAATCGATATATATCGAATCGGTAACTGCGTGACATCAGAGTTCTGATGCTTGTTTGCTTTCTGAAGTCTCGTTCTGAATTAGTCGGTGTGGCCTTAACGGTGTGATTTTGGTGTATTATTCGCAATTTTTTTACTTTAGCCATTCCTGGACTCTTGTTTCGGTTTAGACGTGTTATTTTGGTGCGATTCGAGGTTATTTTGACCTTTGCCATCCCTGGACTCTTCTTTGGAATTTTAGCGTGTGATTTTGGTGTGTAATTTGCATTTTGACCCTTGCGATTCCTGGACTCTTGTTTTAGCCTAGGTAGTAGTTCCGTTTTATTACATTGCAACTTCGCCTGCTTTGGACTATACTTTTGGTTTCGCGTTTTATAATTTGTGGATTATAAAACGCGAAATTTATTGCCTGGATTTTGGATTCTGATCTTGACATCCTTTTGATTTCGCCTGGATTAGAGCTATTTTTTTCCTTTCGTGTTTTTTATCTGTTTAGTTTGCCTGGCTTTTGGACTTTCTTGCTTCCTTAAAATTGGCAAAAATAGATTTTTTCGGTCATCAGAAACGAACACTTGCCGGCATAATCGGCGAGAGAAGTTTTTCCATAGTAAAACATATGAGGTAGCTTTGTTACTATTAAAGGCGTGAAGAACTAGACAGGACTGACGAAGGCTTCGTCAAGGCGCAGTCTGATAATTTGTCAGCTGTGGACGTTTATATGGTTTTATGGAGTTCCTACGAAAAAGTGGGGCTTTTGTCGGCCCCGAAATGTGTGGTGTGAAAGCAGCATGGTGATTATTGATAAAAAAGCTATTTTTTCATTTATAACTATAATTTCGCATTTATTTAAATTAACTGTTTAAGCAAGGCTATAAGACAACATGGATGAGTAAATAGCCTAAAGTCACTTTTTCTCTTGGGTCTCTTTTAATTGTCACTATGTGTACTTTGTGATAACTTCGAACATGCCTGTTAGAAATAAAAAATAGGGACAGAGAAAGTCATTATTTACACTGTATACCTAGTATAACATGACTCAAAGAATCATTCAGTTTGTACTCTGTTGTTTCTCAGTATCATTGAGATATTTTTCTTGTTACTGCAGAACATCTAGAGAGGATTCTGGTGATAATGCTGTTGGATATGTGCAAATCATGAGGGATGGCAGTCTTTGTATATTGAAATGCAGAATTACCCCCGAACATAAAGTGAAAAAGAAAAGTTACAGTGTGTTCTGTCATGTTAATGAGGCGAAAATGCTGATAGAGTCTGCTTCTTGTGAGGACTGCACTTCAGCGTCTTTCTTTACCCTTTCTTGGCTTACTTCCCTCCATCTTCCCACCACTGAGTTCTGTGCGTCCCAGGCGAAGTATCAGAACATTGAACAGCTTGTTGTCTATCGATATGGCGGCAAACGTTAGGAATGTAAAATGTGCTAATTTTCGGCCGGAATGTTTTATAACTAATCGTTCCCGGATAATTTTGAGCGTATATTTTTATTAATAGTTTTAATCGTGTATTCAGGTAGGCAAATAAAAAATTCTCATGCACGGACCCTATTAGTTCAACTTAAATTCACATATTCTTGTTTTAAATGTCATCGTTTTAAGGCATTGATATCCTTGATTAACTGAGTTCCTTTACTCGTTACAGGTCAAATCTCCTTTTTTATATATAAAAGTTCATGTACCTACTTAACTAAATATAATAATAAGTATATGTACTTTAAACTGATTATTTTTCCCATTTAGGCATGTCTTTTTTGATGCTGAGTTTTCGTGACCTTCGAAAAAACTGCTCTCAATAGTTTTTAGAGCGTTCTTTGAGTTTCGCCAAATTTTGCATATGCGTCGTGATCTTTCGGCAAAGGTTAGTTCCGGAAAAATGTTAATTTCGCGTTTTTAATAGTAGTTTGTTGATGGCGTACATAGAAATACGTTGCACAAATATCATATCTTCAGTGATTGCTAGATTTGCTATTGCTAGATTTTTAGTATAAGCGTCGGTCGTTGCTAAACATTACTGGAGTATAACGTGAAAGATAAATGTTTCTTAGTAAACATTTATCATTATTACCAATTTATCATTGGAATTAGGATGCATATAACTTAACATATTTTGGTCGAATGTTTGGAAAATGAATGCTTTAGTCGGTATCTTATTTATGCTTCAGCATTTTGACTACAAATTTCGTTTTCCAGATTGTAACGTAACAAACCCATGTAATATTTTGTTGGAATGCCGGGCAGTTGTAGCGGGTCAGCAATAATAGCCCACTCGGGCCGCAGCCGGCGATATCCGGTATTGTTATTGTCACGCCGGTATAGTATCAAGGAGAGAGAAGAATTTCTCGTGCCGATGACGTAGACGGACGTCTAAGACTCTCTCAATCTCTTTCAAAGTAAATCCATTGACGTATTCAAACATGTCTGTTATGCTGTTTTGTTAACCTGTTCAACTAAGGTCAAGGGTAAGAGCATGAGAATTCTCAATAAGAAGTACAAAGGGTAACTTATTAAAGTATTTAAATTGTAACCTTTGAAATTCTGTGCCAGGGTACTAATTAATATATCATCAAATTTTAACTCAAGAAAATTTATATGTTGATATTATTCTTATTTGCCGACTTGCCAGAGGAAGGAGAAATAAAGTAAGGAGAGTAATATCAGCGAGGTGAGTACGTGGAAGGGAAGTATTCGTGGAAAAGAATAAAATGAGGTTTATTTTATGCATAAAACCGTGAGTTTAAATAATATTAAATAGGAAAATATATTTTGTTACATTTTGGTGATAACGTGAAGATCACTTTATTAAATGTTACATTAGAAAGACAAAAATAACTTTTTTGCTACAATATTTTGCTTATTCCTCATCACTTATTTACATAAGCAGAAAAATATTTTGTGGTACAAATATGTATTCAACACTTTTAGTTTTTGATGATTGACTAATTATGTACTGAAGAGTCATTCATCAAAATCTAAAAGTGTTGAATACATATTTGTACCACAAAATATTTTTCTGCTTATGTAAATAAGTGATGAGGAATAAGCAAAATATTGTAGAAAATGGTACTGAAGAAAATATATCGTGGACAAAGAGGATTTATCAATTTCTGTCTATAGCTTTTGGATATCTGCTACGGAAAGCTTTATCGAATCTCGATTATATGGGATCTCAAGCGATTAACAGTCAAAGCCATCCCGTCGTGAATTCCAGTCTTGAAGTAACCTTCTAAGACCCTTCTCATAGGTTTGGGATACGGCTCAAGTGACGGTTTTTCTAACTTTCTCTCCGATGTAACCGTGCTTCCATTGTATTTCAATCTCTGAGAGACTTTTGCAACATGTAGAAATACGTTTACGCGCTTGATTTTGCGTTGCGATGCCGGAGTTTCGCGCTTCTCTTCCTCTCATGATTTGTCATTCCTGAAGCTTTTAGGGTGAAAACAAAAAACAACCACGATCCTTGCCCTCTGATAGCAGGGTGTAAAGAATGATCGATTGATGAAGAGTGTGGATTGGAGATGTTTTCCGCTGCGCAGTTGGCGGTGAAAGGAGAGGGATTAGCACTTCGTGTGGATACGCACCCTGCGATCGACATCGCTTCTGACGGCCGCCGCACATTTTGCGACGGCGCAAAACATCTTTCACACATATGAGTGACTGATTGTTAGTCATTCCCTTTCTTTGCGCTCTTGTTTAATTTCAGCATACACTCTCTTTTCAATTTTTGTGCTGAATAAACCATGCCATTTGTTTACCCTATGTTTTAAGAGTTCTCATTAATTCATTTTTTGCATTCATCTGGATCCAGATACGTTTTTTCACCATCCTAGCCTTGATCTTGTACCAATGAACGTTCACTGCTCGCTTTTTTCTAAATATGGCCTTAAAAAAGTCAAAACCATCCTCCCTCCGATGGCGTGACCTAAACTTAACTTTAAAGGTCGATTTTTTTTGTTTTCCCCTTTTATTGCTAATGGAAAATTTTTTTATGAGCGTTACAGCGGTTGCCATAATAACCGTTTTTGAGCAAGAATGATTCCCAGTTTTCTGTGGGATTGATCAGCAAAAAATAAGAATTTTGAATGCATAATTTATGAAAATTTACCCAACGAGCCAAGTTTTACACTTTTTCAACCTGGGGTATTATTTAGCATTTTCGAATTTGGCCGCCTTATAGGTTTTGGAGGAGTTGAAAATCTACGTCCCAAAGGTAGTGTTAGCAGCGTTTACCTTACGTCTGAAGGTCGTTACGATTTATTGTACCATTTTAACATCTATATCTTCATTATACCCTGCGAACCGACGCATGAGTGTATGGCGGGGGGTGTTAGGACACCAGCCATGTATAGGTATGAAGGATGAGGATTTTGGAGGTAAAATCGTGGGATGCATTAAAGGTGTGTTCTACGTGGAGCTGCGGTTACATTATGGTCTCTTATTGTGCGTAAAAAGAAAAATGAATTTATGTACCTATCTGTTGCGCAATGCATCTCTTCTATTTACTTATACGGAAGATTCTCTTTCTTGGCACCGCGAATGAACGTTGCTAAGGTCCGATAATAGAACTTCTAAGTCCGCGTCTTCATTTATTTTGCGGCAGATGACCGCATCATCTACAAATAATGTTAGTTTACTGCTAACTCGGGAGCTTAGGTCATTTATATGAATAAGAATAAAATAGGGTCGATCACGTTTCCTTGGAGAACACCAGTAGTAGCTGTAAGCATATCAGAGGCGGAGGCGTCTAAATTACGCCAACTACACGACTAAGTTACTAGGTACAAAACTGCTTTGTATTGTAGTTGGCGCAATGTAGACTCTGGTGAGAGCTAATACCGTCAATAACTACTTTTTGTTTGTAATTACTGAGGTTTGTACGATCCAATTCACTATTTTTTTAAATTACTCCGCGTGATTGCAATTCATTTATCAGTTTTTTGGTGAGGAACCTTGTCCAATGAGTTCTTTAAATAATGAAATATCGCGTTAACTTGGACTTTCGATTCATCTGATTTTAGGATTCCACGAGAGAAAGGTACAAGTTACGTTCCGCAGGATCTATCCTTCTGGAAGCCTAGCTGACTGCTAGCAAGATGTGTCGATCGTCCAGTAAGGTCCATAATATACCTAACAAAAATTTGTAGGAGAATCGGGCATAATTAAACGCGATGTTAACGATATAGGTCGGTAATTTCCTGGGTCATATCTGTTTCATTTTTTTAACAATAGTGTGACGTTGGCTATTTTCCAGTATTGGGAAATATCCAAGGAAAATGGGATATTCAAGCCTTGCCTCTGGGAAATGATTTTTTAATTATGATTTCTAGGTATAGTGCAATCTACGGTGCTAACTCCTTGAGCTTGCGAGCAAGTATATCGTCTAAACCTGGGAACGTGTTACTTAGAACCGAACGCAGTTGTTTAGTTATTCCATCGCTTTTAATGATTATAACAGGTTCATTTATGTCAGAAATTTCTTAATCATGTACACTGTCATTATTGGTGTATACTTTTTCGAAGTAGCCATTTGATAGGTTTGTTCGGGTTGTGACTACTTTGCTGTTCTCGTCTAGAAGTGACTGTACTGTCGAAGATTCGCCCCAGAGCTCTCCCGTTTGAGACCAGGATAATTGAAGGTTTTCATGTAGTAATTCACCCAGGATTTTTTTCTTGAAATTTTGAAGAGTAGTACTTATTATGTTCGTCGTTTTGGAGTGCTGTGCAACGTAAGTTTCGCTCGCCGCAAGTTCCGTTTTATTGTAACCTGACGTGACAGAGTTTTTATCTAAGCTGTGTACTTTCTACTGTCTCCTGGGCTCCCGCCTACTTCGTGATTAGACCACCATTTCCCTCTCGCTTGAATTTGAGTGGAAAATTTTCATCGATTTCTCAACGTAGAAGACCAAAATATATCTCCACAACACTCGGTATTATCTTCTTTTGTTGTAGTTTCAAATTCTGTGAATGATGCTTCTAACGTCTCTTCAAATTTCATTAAAAATTTCATCACATTGAAATTTTTTAAAAATTTTCTTTCTGGTGAATAGTGGTTATTTTGCCCCAAAGTTTCATATGCACCTCTTAGTCTGTAAAAGATTCATTGCTGATATCCAGGAGGAATGTTTTCTTTTTCTCGCCTGGATTTTCCTGCGCCGCATGGCGAGGAGTCGTGTTTCAAGGAGCATCCACTCACGCGCACTCTGCACAGCAAGAAGTGGGCCGCAGTGTACACGCGGGGCCACTCTCGGGGAAATCGGCGTGCGTAGGCTGTGAGGCACAAGCGTTTAGCGGCCCGGTGGATGTTGCTTGATTGGCCTGGGACTCCGTTCCCTCTCTAGAGGTTTCCTCGCTGCGCTCAAGCGATCCCGACGTTCAACGCTCTGCCCAGCCATTCTATTGGTCCTCTCCTCCTCCAACCCCTTCTCCTTCCACCCAATCGCCTCCTCTCCTTTAAACCCGTCACTTTCCCTTACCCTCATTTTGTTGTTTTGCTGACGTGTGTATTTTCTCTTCACTTTTTTCCTCCTCTCCATCGATGAATCAAGTCAGTTTTTTCTTTAGTTTTGCTTGTAGTCGTAACATACGCTTTTCTAATGACTCTTTCACATAGATATTGCACGTGCGATTGTCCTTACGAATGCCGGTGGGTGAATACTTGTTCAGGAAGCCGTAACGCATAGTTCTTAACGTTGCCAACTGAAGTTGGTCAGTCGTGGAGTCTCTAGTCGAAATCGAGTACGATGAATGACGATAGTAACAAAAAAGAAATCCTTATAGTGAATCAAATGGTGATACGTAAATGAATAAGGAAAGATAGGTGTCACTTACTGATGTAACCATTGTAAAGGCCGCCAAGATATAGAAATCCTTATTTCGTTCGCTTCGTCTTCACTTGTTCGTCGCAATTTCCAGTGTGGGCCGCACTGAAATTCGATAGTAGTGTGAATACATGTAGGGGTACGGCGATGGAACGTATATACTTAGTGTTTTTTTACTCTAAAAATACTAAATTCGATGGTTTCGGGTGTAACTTTGTGGAAATCCATTATGAAATCAATAATGAAAATGACTTTGTAACTTTTCACAGATATTTTTATTTGCAAGACCGGTTTCGTTGCATAGGCAACATCTTCAGGTACACAAAAGTCAAATTTCTCAGAATAACCACTACTACTAGAGGGATAAGGGGGGGGGAGGAAGGCGAAGGCTAAGGTGGGGGAGGGAGGAAAACATTGAATGGGGAGGATGAGGTTTTTCCTGCCACCTTCCACCCCCACCTTCACCTTCGCCTTCCTCCCCCCCCCTTATCCCTCTAGCAGTAGTCTATATTCTGAGAAATATGACTTTTATGTACCTGAAGATGTTGCCTATGCAACGGAACCGGTCTTGCAAATAAAAATATCTGTGAAAAGTTACAAAGTCATTTTCATTATTGATTTCTAAAAATACTAATTTATAATATTAACGTGCGTAAATTGGTGGCGTGATTAAATGGCGTTAAGTACAAAAAAACTCAATATCGTCCCTTTATAGTGGTCTTATTGTTGTTCCTGCCTACCCATTGTTATTTTTTCAATTCGTTATTTGCGATGATACTTTCACCTCCATCATGAGCCACCTTAAAGTCATTATTATTGATAGAACGTATTTCTTATGTTATAACTGTTATTTTTCGATCACTACATCGATAAAAAGACAACATCTTTCTGATAGTCGAAGATATTTTATAACTAAGTTGTTGCCGGTTTTTCTACGCGGTTGAATGACTTATGGGGAAGAGAAAACGTTGTGCATTGGTTATAAGCAACGTCAGTATATGGCCAATCGACGTTCTTAGGAGAATTAACGAAAAGTTACTGTTAATATTTTTGTATCCTCTTAGTAAGTCAACCAGATCCATCATGCGCAGTGATTTAAATATTGGTCCTTCATTAAGCGTGTTCATAGGTGTTGTACAATCATTCAATGTGTAGCAGAAGACTGGAGGAGGGCAAGGTGGGAAACTGAACCTCCAAAGTCGACTGAAGATATACATAGTTGTGATTGTGAACTCAGATTCAAATTTCTTGGGCACGATTTCGTCAACAAATTGAGGTGGAAAGATTCAACCTTATGTGAGGGCTTTTCCCATATTTATGTCCTCATTTGTCGTCCTGAAACTCAATTATTTCTTCAAATCCTGAACTAATTATCTCGTCGACGATAAATCACATGAGACGCCCTGTTTTCGAAGCACGTTCCTTAGCTTTTCCAACTGCGCCAACTTTGAGACAAGGCGTGCGTGTCAGAGTGGGCGCCTCGCGTCATTGGCGGCGCAGGCGCCACTTTCGCCGAAATTAGTTTCTCGAGGGTCTCTGGGCCTCTGAGGGCTCCGGAATATGCGGGGTGGATGACTAGAAAAAATATGACGTGCATCCTTTGGAGGAGGAGAGAAGAATGCGAGGAAACGGGGCCGTTTCGGACGTTTATTCTCATTCCTCTTGGAAGCGCGGCAGCTGCTCCTGCTTCGTTGGCAGGGAGGGGAGGGGCATTAGCTTGTGGAGGGGGAAGTAAAGGCCTTGTTGCAGGAGGAGAGTGGAAAAGGCTGCCGCCGGTCGAGTGCGTGTCTTGGGGAGAGAAAAAGACGTGGAAGGAGAGGAGGGAGTGGTTGACGCGAGGGCGGTGTGCGATCAACCTCTTTGCAGCCCTTCCCGCTGTCCACTCAACACTTGGCGAACCCCGCTGTAGGGCAGCAGAAGGGACCTGCTGATGCAGAAATGTCATTAGGACGACGGGTTTGGCTATGGAAGGGAAAAGTGCGGCTCTCGCTAAAATCCCTGGCGCTGCGCAGTGGACGATTTTAGGACACGGTATGCTGAACTCACAGAAACGGGAAAGAAGGTTGTTCAATGTGAACCTTTCCTAATTACTGTTTCTACACAATTGCTTCAAGAATTTGGTCGACTCCTCACAACTATCTGCTGTCCCATTTTGACTCGTATCTCAATGAGACCCCAAGGGTAGATGCCCAATGCAGTGAACGGTGATGGGTGATTTAAACCACTTGCCTTGCAGCCTTGTATTCTAGTTGTTTTCGCGAAGTACATAATATGGTTTCTCCTGCCTCATTATCTCTCCCCCTGCCTGCCCCTCCCCCCCCCGTCTCTTCTCTTCTCCCTCCCTCCGCTATTACTTCCATCCATTTACGCGCAAGTATGCACCAGGAACTTTCGTTGACGCTGCATCCGCGCATTAGCCTTCAAATGGACGCTAGACTCGTTGAAGCAGATGTTTGATTGCTAGGAGTGAAAATAAGGACACAGGTGGAAGGAAAAGGCGCTAGGAAAAGGCAAGGAGAGGGATGAAGAAAGAACACGTGTTCTTGCATGTTAATGCTACGCTCTGTCCTGTGAAAGTTATTATTGTATGGGAAATACGAACTTTTCAGTATCTCTCTTTCCGAGTTGCTCTGCATTTGTCGCCTATGCTTGACTATTAGATGCAATCGTTTGGACAATGTCCTCAAAACCTAAGGAAAACTCCCTATCGATAACTAAATTGTAAGTGCACTATAGGCTTGAGTCTTTGCGAATTCAAAAATATCCGACTCACGGTGTTGAATGCTTATTTTGAGAGAATTGACATTCTGGTGGAAGTAAAATATAATTATAAGGATTGTTAACTATTTATTAATGCGTGTTTTTATAGTGGAAATAATGGAGTAAATTTTGTGTCTATAAAATTAGAAACAAGCGATTTCTTAAGATCATTTTGTTCGAATTATCTGTGTGGTGGAAGATACGAAATGTCTCCCTGCTTTCAATTTTCCTTGTTATGCTCAGAGTAGGTAGAAATTAATGCATATTTTTAGTGATGAAAGTTTGCAATGAGATGAGAAAGACGAAGAAAAAGGTTTTTCTATTCTTTGGATGTGTATAGTTTGCTTAAAGTAAGGTTTAGTTAAGCCATTCATGTTTCATAAATAATTGAAGAAATTGTAGCATTTCGTTCTTTAGGTTTTCGCGGTAACCGTTTGGCCGAGAGACTTTCATTTATGGTTCCTCCGTGTAGGTTGAGGACCGGTGATGAAATCGTTGTCAAGAATGTCAACCTACTTCAGGAAGAAGCCCCTACGGTAATAAGTGCAGTTTTTCTCCAATTTCCGGATAAAAAGTCTGATAAATTAGGGAAAGGATGATATCAGTAGACCTGGCGTGGAAAAATATGTGCCTAGTGATAAATTGTTTTCCAAACTTAGGCCCAGCCTTACTTACCCTTATTCGTGTGTCTGCTCTCCCGCGCTAGGTAAGCTCAGCAGTGGCAATGTGACTTACCGTCGTAATCACTCACCCAAAGGCCTGGAGAGAGAGAGAGAGAGGGAAGTCAAGGCGCCCCTTGATTGCTGTTATGCGTACCGATTCGGCGCACAGGTGTCATCCACAGTCCCACTTACTCCCAGCAATGATCTATGCATTCAAATCGTGGACACTAAATCATCACTCACCCCACTCCATTGCGTCGCATCACCTCGAATGCCCTCCGCCCTTTGCCCGCCTAATTCACGGCTATTATCTTCTTTGCGCGGTGCTGATATCGAGATAAAAACACGTAGTTTCCATGTTCGTAGTATTCATAATTACCTTGACTTGCATGCCATTTTCTTTGTGGTAATTCCAATTTGAGAAATTAGTTGGGTATTTTTGAAAACTAACCATTTTCACTATTCTTAGCTCAATGAAATAAATGAAGAGAACCTGATGCTGCGCAAGCCTGTGATCGTAGTGCTTTCGTTTGATCGCTTTAAATTGCGACAGAATCTTGATATGAGATCTCCTGGAACTCTTAAGGGAAGCAACGGAAACCTGGAGAAAAGTAATGGTGGTGCTGCGGGACTGTTAGCATCACCAGCTGTGGCGCTTTAGTATTATTTATGGATAAATAGATAGATACAAGTTTTAATGGTCTAGGGCATGCCCTGTAAACCAAGTACATACGGTGAGAAAACTATGCTCGGTTTTACAAAAATTGGAACCTTAATTAAGTACAAACATTATAAGTCAGTAGGGGTTTGGGATGGTGTGGTATGGCTGGAGTACTCGCCTACCACACGGGCGGCCAGGGTTCAAATACCAGCAGAGGAAGATGTTTTTCAGAGGAAACCCGATCCCTACTTGAGTGTATTGTGGAGGGCGCTTAAGTGCAGTACTCCGTCTGTCGGATGAGTCGTTAAGCCGTGGTCACCTTGACGCCTTTCGTTAAGAGCAGGCTAATGCCGACGCCGGGTTTCTATCCACCCATCCTCCCTTACCTATGTCCCCTATGGCGCAACTAACCTTAGCTGTCGGTCGTCTCCCCTTATATCCAATTCTATGAGTCAGTATTCATCATTCCATTTAAAATACATATTTTATCGAATAATTCATTATCATACTGATTACGTACATGATTTTGAGTACTTTTAGTTTTAACATTATTTCATAATGGTTTTACATTAGTGACTAACACGTATGTGATGTAACCAAATACCCGATTGCAAATGCTCTATTGCTCCATGAGATTTTCGTATAATTTGGATTTCAATGATATAGCTGTTGAACTTTGTTACTAGGAAAGGGAGGGAGTTCCAAAATTTGATCGATGTTATTTGACATGAGTTTTGAAAGGTGATGGTGTGGTGGCTGGGGTAATAAAAATAAGGTCTGGATTTCATCGTGTAAACTGAATCAGGTTCTGGGTTTTTTTAATGAACATAGTTAACAGATAATGATATGAATGATAATTTATCGATACATCGGAAGAAAAAATTGGACGGTATGGCAAACATCGGTAATATCAATGGCATTACAAATTAGGAGCAAACAGCTGAAATTGGGAATATCTCAGAGAAAATTTGCTTTCCGTTTCCTTAATCTGAGGGGTTAATGAGATTAATTTGTGCCGATGAGGTCTACGTTTGGGAAAGTTTGATAACTTGTGGAGCCGAAAAGAGGAGGAGGGAATGATGGGAAGGGCAGGGAGTGGGGGAAGTGGGGGGGGGGAAGTAGCGTTGCGGAAGAAGGAGGGCCCGTTTCTCACAAATTGGAAACTCTTTGGAATGGTTTGTGCGTGTGCTTGATCGAGTAGCGACATCGAATGGATATCGTAATCGTGCGCCTAATTGAGCGTCAAGTGCGACACGCTATCTCCCCGCATGTATGCGCACAAAATTTGCCCCCGCAGGCGCGCTGTCCGCTACGCATTTATCCGTGAGAGGATCCCGTGTTCATCAAAGGAATGGAGATACGTAATTGCAAATCTATCTACAGCCTAAGATGATATCGTAGACGTCCTGGCAAAGGAGTACCACGCCTGCCGTGAACGAAGGAGATCAAGGAGGGACGGAAACATTGGGCAAAAGGAGAGATCTTGGTAATGGTTCCATAGTGCACTTGTATTGTCGGAAGTATCCTACTTCAACAGGGTAGAGGTTTGGTCCTCACCCTTCTCAATAATTGTCTACCTAGTAGATATTCTCCTGACATCATTTAGGCCCAAGATTTTAAATGCTCACTTATATGCTAGTGAAACAGAAACTTTAGTTAGGACTTGGTGATGCAAATTTTTTGTTTGGGATTATGTTAAAATAATTTGTGCTATTCATCATGTGATATGTTTTGATATGTTACCATCTACTTTTGTGATGTTCTTGCTCAAACAAATTCTTTGTAAAAAAAATTCGTGAGTAAAGCAATGTTCAATGTATTAGCTTTACCGTCTCTTAATTTTTTTGCTTTTTGTTTGACTTCCTGAGGTATATACTTTTAAGCCAGGATGATGTCATAAATATGTTGGGTAATTTTACGTCCTTGGTAATTCGGTCGCGTGTAAAATCCAGGATTTGGAAACAATTTGGGGAGGATATATTTCTGAAATATATATTTTTATTCGAAGAAGTAAAACATGCGGTGAGATATGGCGTTTTTGGCTTTGACGGGTCGTGCAGAAATTCTTAAATACCCTTGTTTGAATATTAACATTGCAATAATGTCGCATGCCTGAAGTTTATGTATAATAATTAGTATGGAAAGAAGGAATTGTATTCTGCGGAACGAAATAAAACGCTGTGCCAATACAAGAAGTTGCATGCTTCAAACTCGAACGTTCTACAATTCTTCATGGTATTTGTAGTTTGTTACACTCACCTTCCTCTTGTAACTACTAGTAACTAGTAGCCGTGCTTGGATCGCGTGCCTAATTCGATCGCGCAGGCACGCGTGTGGAGTCGTCCTCCCTCTGCCGTCGATCAAAGCGCCGCTTGCGCCAAGTGATTCAACGGACCAGACGACCACGACCGTACATATACCGAGGCTTCTCGTGTCTGTGGGGCTCGGACGACTTCACACATATCCACATCAGAGCGGCACTCAGTCGCTCAAAGAGGATTTTAACTGATTGACGAGCGTTACGCGAGCGATAAGAGTCCGTTGGGACCGATTCTCCTGACGAAGATAGATGGGCTTGCCTCTGGAAATCAGACGACGCTGGCATATCATATATAACTTCTTCTGACTTGCCTCGCTGGCGGTCCACAGTTACAATTACTATGAACCTCGCTCGTCTCTTTTTTGCCGGCAATTCGTCCGCCCGATGCACCTTTCACTACTTTACAAGAGACCTCTGCGCAGACCACACACCACTTAGCTTCGTTGGCTTATCTATTATGAAAAGTGGTGTCAGTAATATCTATTCCTCAGTTTAAAAAAAAAGAGTTGCCGATTAAGTTGCCAATCTTTTTATAAAAGTCTCCTAAATTTGTGGGTGTCGTGTAATCGGTGTAGTCTAAACGCCGAATTTTAATGCACTGCTCTTATGCATTAATTGCTCCTTAATTACCACATCCGCATAGTCTTCTGAAAGCATATTATACGTGAACTTGAATGGCGAATTCACGGCTACTTTCAATCTTTTATTCATGCTTTAGTACAGATATATGGAAGAATTTTGTTCTACAAGTTTTCCAAAGAACACTTTCCGATTGCTTTTTCCTACTAACATATTTTTCACCATTGATTTGAAATGGGATTGTTTTCATTTTCCGTGGGAACTTACATTGCGTCAAATAGCTCGAACAATTACAAAGCAGATATCTCGCGGTTGGGTGGCAAGCGATGGCTAGCTTTGGAGCAAACTGCGAATTCATGGCTTCTTTCAATCTTACGTGAGACTTAAGCGATTAGATGTGAATGCTCCGTGTCACGTATGAAATCAACGGTCTGCATATTTTAAAGTAAAAATTCCTTTTTCAAACATGTAATTTGAAGTTTAAGTCGTATAATCTAATGGAATTTAATTTTACGTCCTTAATTGATGATGCAAAATGATATGTCTCAGTTTTCGTATTGATACTCGTCAGTTCGCATGGACTTTATTTAAAATTTTTATAAGTACTCACGGTTTTTTCACTTAATTGCTGTAAATGTTATTTCATTCGCAAATTTATATATTACTTTTAATAATCGAATTGCCAAGGAAATGCAGTTTATGGCTCCTGATGATACACATTCTTTTATCAAAATCATTTTCTTGTCCATATTTCGGGCATTATTTCGTACTGATGCTTTAAAACTCAAGAAAATGATACGAACTTTCTATCGCTTGATTGTCTACGAAATAAAATGACGCGTGTAATTTGCAGACTTTCCGGTCCTTCTTAGTTCTTGATTTTCCCCCTTTAATGTTCATTACCCAGGACATATAGCTAGCCTTGGACAATTTTTACCCATGAATGGAGCATTGGCGTAGTTCCAGCGGACCTCGTAGGAAACCGTGCATGATCAGAGATTTAAATTTGACAAGTTACTCCTAAACTCCTTCCATAAGGGCTCTGTGTTAGCCAGGAGTGTATAGCGCTCGGTCTTTCAGCAAAACGACCCGGTTCAAATAATTTGGTGAATTAGATCAGTGAATTTGATGTGACGTGGAGTACCAGAATGAATACTTATTTATTTTAGTTATTTATTTATTAAAAAAAATTGTTCACGTACAGCAATAGCGCCAATTTATAGTAAACATATAACAAAAACAAGAAAGAGGACAAAAACACAATAACAGCATAAAAATAAATAACGAGAGCCCAACATGGAAAGGGGAAATATTTAATTTGTTGACTGGTGGGATATCGCTTGGGTGGTGAAATAGTTACATGGTAAATAAAAAGGATCGATAGTGTGGGGGAGTGAATTTAGAAGGGATGGGAGGCGAAATAAAGGTGAGCGCTTGGTGAGAGATATCCTTGGAATAGGCAGATGGAGTAGAGTATGGGTGCGGGTGGATCGAGTTGGTATCCTAAAGTTGAAGAGAGAAAGCAGTTCAGGGCAATCAATGGTCGAGTTAAGGGTATTGTGGAGGAGTTTTAAATCCATTTTAAGTCTGTGGTTTTCGAGGTTAGAAATGGAAAGAGAGGACAGCATAGCGTTTGAGGACATATTACGGAAATGTGGGAGTCTGTGCTTGACTATTTTGGCAAAGAAGTGAGAGATGCAATCGAGGGATTTTAGATTTGTTGGGGCTAACATAGACCAAATTGGGAAACAATATGATACCATGGGAAGGACAATTGTTGAGTAGTAGGAATGGAGTGCTATTGGATCTTTAATTTCTGTGAAGCGGTAAAGAAGGCCTAATAGGGACATCGCTTTATTTTTTATAGTCTGAATGTGGTCGGAGTAATTTAGCTTTTGATCGGTTAAACGCCTAGGTCTTTCATGGTTGTCACTTTGTTTAAGGGAGTTGAGTTAATTGTGTAGTTGAAAGTCAGGGGTTTTGTTTTCAGAGCAAGAGTCATGATGCTGCATTTTCCAGGGTTTAGGTTAAGTTTCCAGGTATCACACCACAGGGAAGTTTGATTTAATGCAAGTTGAAGTTGAATACAGTCAGAAGTATTATTAATTTACTTGTAAATCTTGCAATCATCAGCATAGAGAAGGCAATGAACTTTGGAGGAAAGGAGCTGAGAAGGAAGATCATATTTATTTTATTTAACAAGGAGAAGAAGGAAGATCATGAATAAATTGAATAGATATAGCCCAAGGACACTGCCCTGGGGAACTCCAGACGTTACAGGAGACAAGAGGAAGAAGCACCGGCGAGTATTACACGCTGGGTTCTGTTGGTGAGAAAGCTAGAAAGAAGGCTGAGGAACATACCATGTATGCCAAACTGTTGGCTGAGTTTATGAAGGAGGATTGGATGATGGAGGGCGTCGAAAGCATTGGAGAAGTCAAGGTAGATGGCATCAAGTTGAGTTGATTTGTCTATTGCCATGACGGCGTGGTGCTGAAAGACGGCAAGTTTGTTAGGCATGATCTTCCTGGGAGGAAACCATGTTGCTGGGAAGATAAAAAGGGAGAGGTGAAATAGTAAATCCTGTTGAGAATAATACGCTCACAAACGGAAGACAGGATCGGAAGCAATGAGATTGGGCGATAGTTTGAGACATCATTCTTGGGACCAGTTTTATGTATCGGAATGACGTTGGCGCATTTCCATTGAGGAGGGAAGGTTCCTAAGGAAAAACAGCGATTGAACAAGAGGGCTAAAGGTTGTGAGAGGGATGAAGCGCAATTGCGAATAAATTTAGGGTTGAGACCATCAGGGCCAGGTGAGCGGTGGAGGGGTATTTTGTAGAGATATTACAAAACCTCCCGGGAATCCGTTTGTATGTTGGATAGGGAATGATTTGAATTAGGAAGGAGGGAATGGACAGGGGTGATACTGTGAATGGAAGCACGCTGCAGGCAATCGGAAAAGAATTTTAGGAAGAGGTTAGGTCTCTCTGATCCGGCGGCATTTTTGGTACCATAGGAGAGTGCTTCGGGAATTTGAGGACGATTACGGCGTTGGTTGATAAAGGACCAGAATTTTTTGGGGCTGGAGGAAATATTTGAGGAGACAGTCTGCGCGTAGTTTTCGTATTCACGGCGAATGAGGAATTTGGAATATCGGCGAAGATCAACGAAGGATCGGCGCGTTTCCTCATTTCGGACGGCCTTGTGGAGGTACCAAGCGCGATTTTTGTTTCCAAGAATGTGTATTGTATCCTGTTTAAACCATGAGGGGAATTTTTTTTGCCTTGGGCTTAGCTAGAGGAACAAAGTCTTTTATGATGGCCTCAAGGACAGCGTGAAAGAAGTCCACTCCTTCTTCAGGGAATAATGAGGATAGGACACTCCAGGGAATAAGGTCGATGGAGCGGTTGACGTCTTCCCAGCGAACCTTCGACCAGGCATGAAAGGGTTTAAGTGGAGTGGGGGAAGCCTCGCGGGATTTCCACGAGCCACGGAAGAAGAAATGGGCATCACTGGTGGTCGGAGTTGAAGATATTTCGCCTCGGGCGCAGCGGTGGAGAGGAGGTAGTCCAGGGTTGCCATAGTCCCGGTTGCTTATTTAGTCCTTCGGAAGTAATTAATAATTATGTACTCCAGAGCAGTCATTGATTTTTACCTCAAATAGTTGTCAGGTTCATACCTGTTGCAGCAGTGCTCAGCCACTCAATGATAATGCAATGTGCAGCAATCAGCTTAAGAACATCAGGTTTTTATTCCAGGTGGCTTATAATTGCTTCAATTGAAACACCTAATATTAACATCCTTACAAACTTCATTGTGGCTTCATGTAAACTCTGCATTATTAAGATTGAATACCGTAACTAAACTATAATTGTAAGTCTTTCTGTAGCACTGGCATTCGATCGTTTATGAAGCATTTGTTACTGATGTGTCTTTTACGTGCCATCGTCATCTCATTATAGCCGTGTTAAATTCCGATGGAATGGGTTGCCGTAGTCTTATCCTTACTGTTTTACTCACATCAATAGGAAATGTTTCCATGAATACCGCATTTACTGCGTTCCTCGAGTTCGTCCTCACAAAGAGGAGCTCATTTCATTGTCTACTCATACAGGGAACATGACGATTGAGATTGCCAGACAGAGTTGAGTTTTCGAATGCTCTTGGTCTCCGCAACGAGTTTATAACATTGTTTATGTTCAAACACGTATGGAATCGAGAGCTCGTCAGGACTTACGTCCTTTCGATTAAGAGAGAATATATCTTCAACATTAGTTGTCTGCTTTCGCTGATCCTTGGTGCCTCCACTCTCTCTGTCATCTGCTCTCCTCTTCAATTCTCTGTAACTCCCTCCATCCTTCAGGTCATCGATCATATTTCTTTGCTTTCTTCCTATTTTGCGGTTTCCATTCACCATTCATTCCAGTACATCTCGTAACAAACATTTCTTTCTCAGTACATATCCCATTCAGCTCTTCTTCTTATCTTCAATGGTCTTTAAGAGCTTATCAATGTCTTAGTGTAGCTGAAAATATGTACTCTCAGAAATCTAAGACGGCGCAGGATAGCCTGTGAATTGTGATCTTGTAGTCTGACCTGTATGACCCGCTGTTGTAGTTTGTCGAGATGTTTAAGCTAGTAACTGTAGGTACATGTGCATCTTCTTCCGAATCAGTGGTGGCTATTTCGTATCTTGGTGTACGCGGCGCTACAATGTGCGGAAGCAGACTTTCCTAAGCTACATTTGTAGTTGAACTTTGAGGCCTAAATTGATATCGTGGGCTTAAAGCGCCTCTGTGCCTTGTTTGATCAAATAATTTCCAATTTGAGACTTTCGGACCAAACCACATAGCAACCGTCCGTTCTCCAGGTAGTTGTATCATTCTACTGGCGATTCTACTTCTTGCGTCCTAATCCGCCCTTTTCTCATGTTCGTTTGTGTTGGACCAGGCCCTTGAACTCTCCATAGGTTTCCATTCTCCTATCGCTTCAATCGTCCAAATGGCGCTCTGTCACTTGCAAATACTCCCACTAAAGCCAAAGGCGTCTTCGGTGGCGAGATAGAGTCGCCTGGATTAATGGTATCTTAGTGATGCTCATCTATCATTCTCATCACTCCACCGCACGGCCGATGCGTGCATTGCGAATAACAGCTCCAATCTGATGTATCGTCTTCTCTTGAGTCGGGAAATCATTGGATGATCTTCTTATTGCATGGCAACTTGACTCTCGTTTTGATTAATTATACCATTCTTTCTCGTCTAGTTTGGATGTGCTCAAAATGGTAATATCGTCAGTGTTCACGGGCGCTCTTGAATGTCCTGCCTATTGTTCATTTTAGCAACTTCGGTCTTAACTTTATCGGCTTATCAATAATCGAAAAAAAAACCTGTTTTATGATATTACTCCCGATTTTTATTTCCCACTGCCATTTGCGTGACATACTTGTCGTTCTCAAGGGAAATTATGTGTTCTAAAATATGAAAGTGACAGCTTTGGGAATATTAGGGAAATTATGTCTTAGGCTGTCAAAATTTTCCCTGAGAATGGCACTTTTGTTTTGAAAGCGGTTGGTAGTAAATAAAACTGCGAGGAATGTGACAAAATTGTGTTTTTTTCGATTGTCCAATGTTCATTTTACCTAGCTCCGTTTCGTACAATAAGCTTTTCAAGGCCTCCGTTACTTCACAGCAATCGCTTTATTGTGCATACATGATGACATGTATGTGAAAGGTATAATTTTATTTGATTGAATATCCTTTTAAATTTGGATAACATAGTATTTGATTTTCACTTATTTCCGCTTCATGGGCCCAGGTTGAAGAGGAAAATTGATCATAATTATCGTGTTGGTATTGGTTGGTTGCCGCTTCGTTTCTTCAACTCTGTCGAATGGCAGTTTGACCGAGCGGTCGAGGGTCTCGCTAACACGAGGTCTTTACTTTGCTGCTGTTGCCTTTTTTAAGTTTTAATATAAATTGAAAGAGGTTATACAATTAACTAAGTACTAAGTTATTTTGGTGAAGAATGTTTCTTGGAAATGACTTTAGGCAGTTAATGTATTCAGGAAAATATGTTATGTTCTTGCTGCAACTTATTTGCTGAAGCATACTCGCGACAGTCTCTGTCGTGCATGAGTTTTCTCTCGATGAAGATGCATTTCGCTGAATTGAAAGTGAGGATATAATGTAAAAATGTGTCATAAGCTGTAGAATTTCACGGTTGGCCTCGTCTTTTGAATGCGCAGTGATGTTATTAGGCATATTCTCGCAGCATATGAAACCGCTGCTATTATCATTTCCCTCTGTTGTTTCTACATTGAAATTATTGACTACAAAATGCATGCTGTAAGTAAATATGAAGCAAAATTTTATAGTTTTTAACTAACATATCGAGTATTGTACAAGTAAATTCAATTCATGTATTTATGTTGTTAAGGAATATACACCAGCTCATCAGAGGTACGGTATAATGTGTTTTAACAGCTATGCTACGATGTTTGCTAGAATTTAGAATTTACTAGAATAGCTTTGAGATGTTTCGGGTACGGCAGGGACATTATAAGTTGAGCCCTAAATAATATAAGGTGATATCTAAATCTATACCAATTAGGGTCTAAAATGATATCTCTTCCCGTAAATAAATCAATCATTTATCTAGGTATTTTGCAATTACCAAAGTTACAAATATACGAATTTAATTCACTGTCATAATATGTTTAATTTTATTTTGCATCGCAAGTTTTACGCCAATAGGGAGAGGATGGTCGCTTTTACGGACGTTTCAATATTTTCGATTTTCGTTGCGAACTGTGTGCATGTTCCGGTGACATCGACAAATGAATGGTCTGTCTTTGGTCTGTCGCGCCCTCTCATGGGCCCCTCTGCCTCATGGACCATCGCTCTCCGAAGGAAAACGTCGTCACGCTCCATTAAATTCCCTCTTCAATCTCTCTCTCTTTGCGCTCTCGTTCCATCTCAATCTTGACAGAATCCTTTGACAGAGTGTAAGAAGGACGAAGTGCAAAATCTGCTGTTAACGACTTAGAAAATGCTATTAGCGAGGGTTAAGATGGTCGGTATTTTAATTTTGTTGAAGAGATCCTGACGGTAATATAACTTCAGAAATTGTTTCATTTCTCTGACGTAATCGCGCACTCACCTAGACAGATATCTAGTTGTTTCATGAAATGTAATTCATAGGAAAAGCATTCTATTTTTATATCTACGAAAAATTCGTTATTTTTTCCGGGGCGAGTAGTACTATTTCCACTATAGTCATGATTCTTAATTTATAATTATAGGCTAAATTAATAGAAAATAATACATATGTGTTCCAACTTTGATGCTATTTCATTCGCCCATGCTTTTTCGAACGTGAATTGATACGCCTTGATGCTTACCTGGTCTCAGCATATTCTTCAGACTAGACGAAAAAAGTTGAAATGGCTGAAGATTAATTGCGTATGTGTACCACTGGAATTCTTTTGACGATAGTCAGTGATGGTGTTGATAAACAAACTTCTACGCAACAGCATAATGATCGGTAATGGTACGGGACATCTCTTTGGTGGCGTCCAATTCCAAGATATTTTTACCCAAATTTAATTGCTCGAAAGTCTGTCGGTCCTTTAGTGACTCTGGAAGCACTCACTCCTGGGCAAAACGATTCCTGGAATGAACTGACTGTCCGAGGACTCATTTCCTCACACCCCCGCACAGCAGCAGCGCCACCCTCCCCTTTTGGGAATCCGCGCCATTTGACCCACCCCATTCAATTTCTCTTTTCATTTCGAATGAGATGAGAACGTCGAAAGGGGCAAGTGGGGCGTGTTTTTGTTTATATTATTTTGCGGCTGGCTGCTTGCTGAGCGGAATGGGCTCCAACACGCGTTTCGCGAGCCGGTGTCAACGTGCTCTCTCCCGCTGTAATGTGCGTGCTTGTGCATTCGCATTCCGTTTCCGGAACCTGAGGGCTGTGTGCTTTTATTTCCTCCGTCGAAGAGAGAGGGAGGCGCTGCTGGTCGAAGCGGTAAAGAAGGGTGGAGGGAAAGGGTTGGGCCGGCGCCGCGTGGGCGTCGAGAGGTCACCAGTTGGCTCCACACTCCAATCCCTGCTCATCCTGCCTCCCTTCACCTCTCCCTCTCTCGGCGCCTTTGAAAAGTCAGTTGCAAACCGCTTTTGAGGTTCGAGAATTGGTAGGTGAGGGTCGTGTAGAAAAGGAGGGTGGGATCTTTATAATCTTGGACGGGTTAAATTGCCACTCCCGAATCTGTTCCCTTGGTGCTGAGTGTAATCGAATGCGGCGCATGAATCAGTTGAAAGCTCGAGAGAAACAGGAGATCAAGGAATCGGAGATGTGGGAATTCTCATGGGTCTTTTGGCTAAGGTATTTCATTAGGTAAATCAAAGGAATGAACGAGGGAAAGGAATTTGCTGCCTATTTTCCTATGGGAAAATGGTGTAGATACTTTTTTTCGAAGAATATTGTCAAGAACTGTTAAAAAATTGTACTTTCACTGTTTTCACTGACAAGGTGTCATAATTTTATTGATACATGAGAACATGGATTTTAGTAATTGGTTCCATTTTGGACGCAAAATACTGCTGCTTGTATCCCTAGATTGACCCAATCTCCCGAGTGTAGTTTCGGAATCCTTTCATTGCTTTCATTTTGGCTAAATTTGTTTTTTTTATATCTTTAATATCTTTAATGCCATACATTTTTTACTGAAAGAGCTGAGGAACCTCTCAGGGGTATATCAGGCTCGAAATGAAACATCCATTTGCGGGTGAAATCCGGTTTTTATGAATTTTGATGTTGAAGGAATGCTGAAGCCTAGGTTTGGCTTTCTGCTCTGGTGGCAATGCTGTTAAACCGCTGTTTAAAGCACGCTAATAACGAGCGATGGTGTCACCATCGTGAGCTAGGCCTGGGCTACAAGTCCTAACGTCATCAGCGGCGTTGCCTGGAATGGATCGCTGATGGGAGAGAGCGTGATTGAATAAATGGAATATGTTTGCTATCTATTGGTTAGGGAAATAATTTATAGAATATGTTCAACTGTTGTAATGCAATGCTTTCTCTAGATAATTATTACTCGACGCTTTTTTTTCATGAAGCTTTTGGGAGTGCTACAGACAAACTTAAATTAGGCCATCTTGAAGGTAATATAAGCCACAAAGCAACGGACAGTAATAGTTGAATTACTTACCCTCCAATTTTTATACAATCCTTGTTTTTAGTGCTTGGACGTTCTTGATCTGAATGTATAATGTTTAGTTATTAATATTATCCATCCTAAGAATGTATATAAACTCTAACATGTTATCCGAAATCATTATAGCATATCCAGCAAAATTGTAAAATTTCATTTCAATACTGTGGCATTCATTGAGTGATTTCGCCTAGTTCCGAACCCAGCTACGTAGCTAATGCTATATAACCTTACTTACCTTAACGTTTAATTCGTGTAACAAAATTTCAACTGAATTTCCTTATTATGAGAGCTGGGTTTACACCACTATTGTCTTCAATGGCTGTTTTTTAAGGGTTAGTCATTAATAAAACACGGTTGCACGCCCCTTGCCAACATTTCGGAAAATTATATTTGCACCATCATGGCTTGATGTGGAAATTTTGAATTCACAGAATATACTGGCATTTGACCGATCCTGCTTTAGATAATAGACTAGAAATTAATTTTCACCTCAAGCCTAGATGCAAATATCATTTAGCGAAACGTTTGCAAGGGGCCTGCAAGCTTGCTTTATTGGTGACCAGCCCGCCAAAATCGGCTATTGAAGACTGCTGAATTTTCGTTGTAATGTTTTTGGTTTCAATAAGTGCTGTATCTGTGCAGATAGTTCTGTTGCTATGTGGGGAAGGTTAAATTGAGAAAGAAGTACGACAGATATTTTATGCCGAAATATTTTACTTCAGAACATTAATTTGTCAAAATATAATAAAATTCTAGTTTTAATTTTATTTTATAAAGGTAATTTTTTCCAGAACACTCCCAGTTTTTCATAATTTTTACAGCGGTTTTTTACAAATGTGAAGACCACAACAACATTCTGGCTCTTTTTCTGCAATGTGGCCTATTCCCAAAAAGTGTGGGAAATTCATTTTCACTCCCCATCAGTTTTCCAATCATAGCGAAGGAAATTTGAATTATCCATCTCATCCAATCTGTGTTTCTTTAACAAAGTATAATGGTGCATAATTAATTCTATGACCTCTATAGAATGTCTAGGAATCGCAACATTAACAGTAAGGAGAGAAGTACACTGGACTCTTTCGTTTATTGGAAGAAAACTCCCACAAAAATTGACTCCCGCTCCCTTAATATTTTCACGCTCTTTTGACGTCATCTCCAATTTCATACCCTTCTGAAGTCTTAGCCCAGCTGAGATTCTAGTTACTGCCTAATGGAAGATTGGCCCTGGCTAACATAAATTTGTCTGTATAGACCGAAGCTCCCTGCCCAATGATCTGTTGAAAAATGCAAGCAAAAATAAAATCACGCTCTCTTTTGCCCTATAACGCTCTATATGGAATGATATATTTGCTCAGTCTTGATGCAGGGTGAGTCTTCCTAATAAGTAGCCCAGTTGTACAGTTCATCCCATCATACTTGTCCAGCCAATCCTAAAGCACACGCAAGAGGAGATATGAAATACCTCTCATCATTGCATGAAGGAGACCGATGACTTTCAAATGGGCCCTTTTGCCTGCTACCAATATAAATGACTTCACATTATAATTTTCCCCCATAAAAACACTAAAAATTTCAATGCCAGCCGTGCTTTTGTAGGTCTTAATTTCAAATGTTTCTCATTTCAATGAAAATTCAGCAATCACATCGTTGCGTAAAACTTATACCGTGAACTGGGGTTACGGCGCACAGTGGTCTGAATACCCTCATTTCCCGGACAAAAGTCCCTTTTTCGAATATTATGCATGTTCCTCAAATTGGAGTTCAAATTGTAGTTAAATGTTCATCCCAAGTAAAACAAACAATTTTTGATGTCCATCTTCAACTGTTCCGATGCTACAGACCTGAGAATAGAAGGATCGTGACTAGCTTGTTTTCAGGCAGAGAAATTAGCAATATTCTAGTTGCGCTCCTCTGCTATCGGGTGTGATTCCCTGAACGAAACTGAATACAGTTGGTTCTTTGGAACTTAAGAATTGCGTTCATATGCTATACGTCGTGTTAGATTAGAAATAAGCTATAAAGCAGAGCTTCATCTGGCCTCCTTCAATAATCGGCATTCTAAAAATAAATTTGAGCTACAAAATTTCCACTACGTTCTGCTTTAGTTGCGTATGTAGAATGATATCTCTATCCACAAGTATCCACTATCCACAAGTCAAGAGTGAGGAAATCGAAAGGGGTAGAATGAATAACTCAATTTGACCGTCCACAATTTAGATAAATTGACTCACCTACCTTCCCACGCGAGGGAAGGAGACTGAGTCAAAAATCATTACTATACCAAATGTGTGTAATGCGTATCACTTTATTGGCTTTAAAATGTACTTGTCTTATTTAGGATGAATTTTTAGTAATAAATTGGACTCCAGTTTAACTAAAATGCGGGAAGTTCGAAAAATTGACTTTTGTCCGGGAAATGAGGGTTTTGATAGGAGGGAAGTTTGGTATCGCATGCCCACAACGTTTCAGCGAGAATTTAGATACATAATATTAAAAACTTGAAAGAGATGCTAAATGTTGTCTGTATAGACAGACAGTATATGAATTTCTAAATTCATATACTGTTTGTCGCAAAATCCCATATTCCTAGAAATTGTGAATTCGATACCTTTTTTTACGATACGACGATATTTTACGCCTTCTCCTAGGGAACGAGGGTCTTTCAACATTCGTCACGAGTGACCATGATAACCTCCTCAAACGAAAATGCTCAGCGATGCGCATCTAATTCTTTCAACAATTGATAGACGAGATATCATTCTACATACGCAACTAAAGCAGAACGTAGTGGAAATTTTGTAGCTCAAATTTATTTTTAGAATGCCGATTATTAAAGGAGGCTAGATGAAGCTCTGCTTTATAGCTTATTTCTAATCTAACACGACGTATAGCATATGAACGCAATTCTTAAGTTCCAAAGAACCAACTGTATTCAGTATCGTTCAGGGAATCACACCCGATAGCAGAGGAGCGCAACTGGAATATTGCTAATTTCTCTGCCTGAAAACAAGCTAGTCACGATCCTTCTATTCTCAGGTCTGTAGCATCGGAACAGTTGAAGATGGACATCAAAAATTGTTTGTTTTACTTGGGATGAACATTTAACTACAATTTGAACTCCAATTTGAGGAACATGCATAATATTCGAAAAAGGGACTTTTGTCCGGGAAATGAGGGTATTCAGACCACTGTGCAGTGGTGCAGTTTCGGAAGTTTTTAGCTCTTCATTCGCCAGCACTGAGTATTTAAAAAAATGGGATTAGAAGAAAGCAATTAAAAAATTATAACTTAGCCGTCATTGTGTACGAAGTTGATAAGAAGTTGCCCAAATCCGGAAACCTCACTTTTTCTACCAATTCTGGCATGCTTCTAGTCGCAATTTCCTCACCGTACCGTTATTTTCCTCTTAAGCTTTATTCCATTAATTATGGCGAGCTCCTTCATCTAACTCTTCTCATTTCGGCTGTCTCGTGGGTTTCTTTCTTTGGAGAGTTGTTTGGCTCAGTTTGGCCGCATGGTTGGTATAGCGCCAGGCCGAGGAAGAGGAAAGGGTTAAAGGGGACCTTATCTCTCTCATCCAACTCCGCCTCTTCTCAAAAGACATAATGCAAGGCAAACTGCTTTCCACATTCATACCTGTAATTACAAAGAAACATTGTTTACTGGTATTTTTATTTAATAATGCTATTTTAATTGCAATGACTGTATGACTGAGCGTTGTACTCGTTTGCATGTTCGTAATTTGTCTCTTATTTTATATATTCTTCTCGATACTTGTACTTTTGCTGAACATACTTCGACGGCCAAGTTCAGCTTATTATGATATTTATGAGCTAAGAGATTTGCATGTCTGCTCTTTAAAGATGTCTGTGAGGATTTTTACCGTTCAGAGAACTACGTACATTAAGAATAAAATCACTATTTTAGCGGAAGAATGATCCAAAAATATCAAAATAAATAGCTTAGAGACTGACGTCTTCGATTTTTAATTCAAATGAATGAGAGTTATCACGTACCTTGCTATGGAAGGACCTTCGATGGAATATGAAATCGTTTACTCTTCATGTTCTCAATAGCTGTACTTTTGCCATTGCGAAGCACCTTCTTCACCTCTCCTAGAGAACACACGTGGTAATGCAGAGAAGAATTGTTTGAATGGTAGCAATACTGTGACCCCCGCATCTGATGACGTCAATGCTCACGTGGGGCTGCTGGTGAAGTCCGTATTCTCGATGGTTACGGAGATCCCGCGATCTTCCATGTCGCTGATTTGTTATCATTGTTGCGTCCTCACGTTAGTATCACACTTCTGTAGATGTGTACTCAATCTGCTTCCGTCTTGAAGGCGCGGGAGGCCAAATGACTCTATTGGTAACGCGCGGGCAATAGCATCCAAAGGTCACCCGTTTTAATTCAGCTCGATTTATGGACATATACTGTTGCTGAAATGGGTGCATCGCAGGGACCGAGCGGAGAATTTAGGAGCGCGCGAATGATCTTGAGCGAACTTTCTCTTTTCCGAAGCCTGTCTGGATATCTTAGCCCCTAGCCCGAAGCATCTAGCCTATCAGGCGAAGCATATAGCATATAGCCCTCAGTAGATTTGCTTGGCGGGCTTGGGTGCCTCCATTACGTCACCACCGCGTCACGCTTCAGAATGCTTAAACTTGCAGCAGACAGTCGGATATTCGGCCAGGGCAATGGTCTTGGGTTCAAAGGTGAGACATAAATGGAAATGGTCTCAGTTGTGTAGGAGAACGAGTATGAGAATGCCGATGGAGAGAGATGGTTGAAGCAATCAATGAGTGTAGTGGAAGATGCATTGCATCAACACGATTCAATCACGAAAATTGGCATAATTTGTGTGAATATTTGTTGAATGAAAACATAGGCATCGATGAATCAATCTTCAAACCCAATTCCACAGTGTCTGGATTTGGCCTGAGTTACGGCTAGTGTCTTGGAGTATGCAAAACTGTTTCGTACTCAGGCCGAATGCAGGTATTGTGCAACCAGTATTAAGTTTGGTAGTATGTCAGTCTATATGTACTTACACAAATTGCCTAGAGGACACACGTAATTAGCCGATAATTTATTACCGATAAATTTGGCAGAGTAATATAGACATTAAAGCGAGGAAGAAAGGCACGAATCCCCCGCCGCAAAGATCATTAAGGATATTGCTGGGAACGGCAATTGAAAGCCCTCTCTTTAAAAGTAGTTTTAAGCGAGACATAATTTAGCGTGAAATTCTGTAAATTAAATCTTCTCAAAGAGAAAAATGTCTCACATTTACGAAGATGCGAAAACGCCTGCTAATTAATGCTGTACTTTTCGAGGTATATGCCAAAAAAATGCCGGCCGTTTTTAAACGGAAACGGAACATGGATGCACCCAAGGATGACTTAATTTTAAAATTAGGACTTTTCGACGCGTACATCTCGTCGTGAATTTAACGATGTGCTGATTTTATTATAACACAACCATTAATTAAAATACAGCAAATACTCACCGCTGTAATTTTTACAGAATCGCAAAGGTCTTTTGTTATGAAGGTCTTGTCAACTGCACGGCGTGAAAAAATTACAACTACATCAAGCTAAGGATTTCTGTATTCATATTAAGTTCATGAAGTGGAAATTTCAGTCGTATTGAACAATATAGGTTTATGCGCCCTGATTTTACAATATTTAAACCACGTTGCTTACAGCTGGTGAAATTAAATTGCAGTGTATCTCTATTGTGATTTGGGGAAAAGCTCGCTTAAACCATCTTAAAGTGGTTGCAGTGGATTTTGATTATGTACAGATATTGTGAAACTTTGCATATGCATGAATTAAACTGATGCTAATTGAATGTTCCTTATATGTATTCTTGGAAATTAAATGCTCTTTTAAGATTTTTGGCACGTGACAAATATTTCGTTTACATGCGTACAGATGACCCCATTAACCTGAAATGACAACTTTCGTGTAATGAAAATGGGGGCTTACAATTGTATCATGCTGAGTAAATAACTTGTATTCAGATGGGATTTTCACTTAAATTTTAAATTCGGCGGTGCCAACATAAGTCATAGCAATGATTGAATTAGACGGCATTTTAAAATATTATTCTTGCATCGTTTACACTAAAATGTGTCCGGTCTTTTCTACCGCTTAAACGGATATACTTAGTAAAATCCAAGAATATTTTCCAACGTAGTCGAAAAACTATTTAAACGAAGACTCCGCGACTCAGGATTGGCGTCCAACTTAACGACCCCTCCTCATTTTCACCATCAGTGAATGCCGACTGCTGACCTCATATGTGTGTGTCCGACTCCCGTGCTTGCTGACCCCCGGCGCGTGTGTCCGACTCATGTCTGCCTTCCTCGAGTGACGCTTCCTCCTGTCTGTTTCCCCGTTGACCGGTGGATCATCGCCCCTCGTGGATGGAGTGCAGTTCGCGTCGACACTTTGCTCAACATCGCTGCTGAGTGCGAGCGTGAAGAAGTCAAGAGGAGCTGTAGTTCGGCTGTGTAAAGGGGAGTGGATGGGGGCCCCCTTGAAGGAAATTTCCACTTGCCGATGGTGATACTGATAAGCCTTTTACGCGAGGCATTTGATTGCTCAATCTGATGTATGAATGGGTGTTTATTGGACATCGCGTCGTGTAAAGTATTGAATTGCTGGAATGCATGCGTCAATGCATGAACGACAGATGGAAAAATGGCCCCTACTCCGATTCCGTGCCCGCGTTCTCGCAATTTCTGTGCTTAAAATTTCTCAGTTTAGTACCTAGTGTGTCGGCGGCTTCAACAGTACCTACAAAGGTGTGAAATTGAAATACGGAAGCCTTAGAGTGAAAGAATTCGAGGCGCTTGCTTATAGAATCACGAATGCAAGTGAGCATTGAAACATGGATTATTCATTCATGCATAAACATTGAAAATATGGAGCTAACAGTGAAAAAAGGAGCAGTACAAATATTTAATACAGGGAATATGATTATTTGATTCATGGCAATGAAAATATGCTATTCACATAGAATGCGAATGTTGTTGGTACGTTTTTCGGTCTCACAGACCTGCGAGAAAGCGGAGGAATAGGTTTGGGTGATCAATTAACAGAAAGAAGTGAACAACAAATATTGTGTGCTAATTTGAAAGTTCAATGAAGATTGGCCACGAATTGTGAATTTGCATAAGAAGTGCTGCATGTAGAAATTAAAGTTGGTTTGGAGCTTGGTAGATTTTAAATAGACAGCTATGGGACTGCGTTGAATTTGTAAATCTACAAAGGTTTCTTCTCTTTGTTTTGACGATAAATCATGAGATGAAGGCGAAGTAGTTTTCTGGAAGAGGATGGAGCGTGATTAATCCAAAGTTTGAGAGACTCAAATTGCGGGAGGTGTACCAGTTCGTTTATCCTTGATATATTTTGGCGGAGTTTGGTGAGAGTGGTGAGGACAAATGTATATGTTGGCCCAAGAGTTATTTACGAGCAGGCAGCTATTGATGAGTGGAACTTGGAATGGAGACGCGGAGGAAAGTTGAAACTCGATTATGAAGCGCAGTGTTTTGAAGTTCCGAAGCAGCGTCTTCGTGGAAGGAGAGTGAAAGTTGGAATATTTCAGAAATAAATGTGCAAAGAAGAATGGGGTTACTAAGTTGAGTGGAAACGTAGGCATGAAGCGTTGAATACGGTGTAGAAATTATGTTGGACGATTTTAGAGTGAACTTGTGTAATTCTAATGAGCACAAAAAGTAAAAAAGTGTTCTTAACTGTGGTTGGATGCCTCTAGGCTGTAATGGAAGTAAGACGGATAGTCGACATGAAACTTGACTTCACTAAATGGAAGCGTGCCATGGTAAATTACTTATTGTCAGGCAGTGCTTTCCACGCTGTTCCAATGGTAAGTAGGAAGTTAGCTGGGGAAAATGGCACTCCTTAGGAGAGGGAACTGGTAACTTCATCAAACATTCAATATAATGGTTGTTGAACACCTTAAAGTGTAGAAAGTTGTCGCAAGGTTCCTGATTTTCGTCTCTCAGGAAATGGGATGTATTATATATGGTAGATCTTTGCTGTCTAATTTTTAAGGTTCTTGATGAACACTAGGCGTGGGAAGTAAGGCGATAAGTTACGCATGGCTTGGGATTGCATCAATTTACTTGGATAATATCGATGAGATTCTGGAGCTTGGAGATTCTGGAGCTGATGGAGGAGGTATTGTGCGATGGTGAGTTACTTCGGGTTGTGTAGGGAAGGAGAGTGTTTCGGGGAAATATCGACCGAGGCAGAAGAATCATTTTCGACTGCTTGAATTGATGTCGGATAACGGGCAAGGTAATGTAAGAGTAAGTTACGGTAAATTGATTTAGTTAATCTGTAAATAGTTTGTCAGTGTATATTTTTCGGATCCTTAAATTTACGAATAGTTTTTGTATCTTGAGGATAACTTATTTATCATATATCTTGCTCTTAATTGTGATTCAAGTTTCATGTAAATGTTTCCGAATTTCATTTTTATTTCATCCTCTATACTGTTTGAAATTGTAGAAATATTTCAGAAAAAGTGAAGATCAGACGATCCGTACAGAAAAGTAAAACGTTGACCGGTGGTGGCGAGGGGGAGAGGAATTGCAGTGATAACAAAAGAGGAAAGTTGATCTGAGCGCCAATACAGATCCAAGGAAGGTGGAAGGAAGCCTTTAAAGGTTCTATGGTATGGAAATAAGGTCCAGTAGGTTAGATATATCAGATTAGTGAAATCAGTTGGGAGTGAAATCGAAGAGCGCTTCGAGACATGAAAAGGAATTTGGTTGGTGGGAATGGGAGGCATAGGTAACAACGGCGGAGTTCCTAAAGAATTTGGGCCAGGACGGAAGAGAGAAGCCTTTTGCTTTATACGGATGAAATGTGGCCGGAGGAATTCACGAAGAGAACACTAATTCCGTCACCAAAGAAGAACAAGGCAATTAATATCCCACGCGGCCAAAGGAAACGAATGCCTGGGTGGCGACCACTTCGGATTCAGGAGACGCGGCCCGCTCAGGAGTGATGAGGACTTAGAGAAATGAACCTAGAATATATGCAGATTATGTTCGCTTGCTTCGTAGATTTCGAGGTAATTGAAGGCGAATATGGATGGACTATGAATATGGATGGACGTGATAGGGCCGGGGTGCCCACTATCGCAGTTGCTTTTTAATGTTTCTTCATAGGAAATGGTGAGGGATGGTTATTATTGAGTTATGTGGTTATGAGGTTATTATTGGTTGGATGTGTTGGAGAGAGAGTGCGAGAGGTATAGGATGAAAATAAACCATAAGAAGACGGAAGTGATTAGATTATATACAAGCAAGAAGGTGGGGCTGAACATAAGGGTGGGAGGGCTTAGAATAGTAGTTAACGTATCTGGGTAGTATTTTGGAGAAGAATGGACGTAGTGGTTGGGACATAAGATATAGAATTTCCATGGCTAAAGGGATTGATGAGGGGGTCTTAGTAGAAACGTAAAGAAATGACTGGTGAAAACTCTAATACGGTGGAGCGTGGCGGTGTGTGGTCGGAGACTTGGTCATTTCGAATTGAGGTTGCACGTAGACTTGAGGCGTTTGAGACGTGGAAGAATGGTGATGATGAGCTGGGTGGCAAGAAGGACGAACGCGGAGGTATTGGATGTGGTTGGAGATAAGAGGAAACTATTAGTGGGGGTTCGGAGGAGGCAGAAGAGTTGTATGGAGGACGTTTCGAAAAGAGAGGGAATGCTGGAGAGGGGAATAGAAGGGAAGCCCTGGGGAAGCGTGGAAGAGGAAGGAAGATGATTGACATTCTGGACTAAAAGAAGAGGAAGACGATATGAGGAATTTAGGACGGATATAATGGCAGATGAACCGTAGGAAGGAAATCGGAACGACATGTCAGATATTGGAACGTTAAGATAAGTAATGTCCAAAAACTACCAGTCAATCGGTAGAATACCAAAAAAATAGTATTGGGCATTTTTAACCTGTTACACAATGGTGTTTCTGTAAGGATGGCTATTGCCATTAATTGATTAATCGTGAACTTTACAGCGAATTAAGATATTGCAGCTCACGGAATTAGAGGTTTCCAACTTTTTTGGAAGATGGTACACGATAGCTGTATTGTAGTACTTATTTGAAAGAGGTTGGCGTTGATTTGAAGGAGATATATGAAGATCATACAAGTATGAAGGCATAGTAAACTAATTTTTTAAGTGAAGTTCGAATTAGTACTATTCCTTTTCACTAATTTTGTCGGAATTAATTCGTCTTCACCAAAGTGATGAGGTTTAATAATAGGCAGTAACGATTACTCGCTGTGCAAAGTAACAAAGGATTTTTTCTATTCGCGCACTATGCTATTTCTTTAAGAAAAATAATGGTACTTATTTCTACTTTTATAGCCCCTGGTAGCCTATGAGGTTAAGGGATTTTTCTGAACTTAATGTTGAATCTCATTAGGGGGCGTCCATTAATTACGTGAGGCGATTTTGGCGATTTTTCGACCCCCGCTCCCCCCTTGGTGAGATGTCGTGAGATTTGGCTCGACCCCCTCCCCCTAATCTCACGTGAGTTTTTTCAAAATGCGTATTTTTAGTGTAAATACATTGATCTGTGCTTGATTGCGTTGGATTTATTTAAAAAATATCATTTAGTTTGAATATAATTTAATTATTTATTTTAATTTAATAAAAATAATTTAATTTAATCATTTTTATTTTGAGACTAGTTAAGACTAGTATTTGAGACTACTAAGATTGTAGTCTAGAATCACATTGAGAAAATGAAACAACAAAATACTGAAATAGGAACTTTGTACTAAAATTCGTATGGCTGGCCGATGGCGGCTAAACAAACGAGGGGCTACTGTGCTACTTTGTGACGTTCGCATAACCGCGATATATATCATTGTGTAGGATTTAGCCATATTTTAGAGGAGAAACATGTTTTACTAAATTTAACCCAGTTCTCTTGCAATTTTACACTGTTTCTTGCGGAAAAAAATTACGTGATATTTACCGAGACCCCCCCTCTCCCCCACGTGAGATTGGGTGAGATTCGGCTCGACCCCCTCCCCCCCCAAAATGCCTCACGTAATTAATGGACTCCCCCTTACCTTTGTATGCCTTCAAGTAAATAGAGCTACAATTTCACTGTTGTTTTACCGTACATGGATGTTAGTGTTTACGCAATCGGTATTACGGTATATGAACTTTTTTCTTTGTCACCCTTTTTTTAGAATGTTATTTAGCGGCATCTCTGAGAATCATTTTGTGGACTTTGTCTCCTGCCTCTAACCATTTGACCTTTGACACGGCCTCAGGCTCTCACCTCATTCATGGTGGAATTGAGAAGCTTTTGAGCCTCATTCGGGTCGCTTTAGAATCGCGATTCGATCGTTAGACTTTTGAAATTAATCATGATGTGATGAAGATATATTTGAGGAATTAATTTTTATGAGCATTACAGGACATTCTTTCAAAATATCCTCCAACTACATGGTGAGAAGCTTCGATATATATTGTGTATATTTACGTCTGTCAATTACCTGGTGTAAAATAACTCTATATAAATTTATAAAACAAGGAAATGAACGTTCAATGGTATCAGGCTCAACTATGTGGAAGTAGATATTCACAAATGAAAAAACGACTTCGTTTTCTTCCACTGATTTATTTTTTTGGTACGACATATTTCGACACATAGAGGTCATTTTCAAGTACAAAAAATTTTAAAATTCAAGCAAATATATACCTGGAAGGGTCTTGGAGGAGGTTGGAGAGGGGTGGAAGAATGGGTGCTAGGAGGGGGGGGGGAAGGGGAAACCCGGAGAGAGGTGAGGGGTGGGGGTTATGGTGAGAATTAGGGAAAACCCTTAGGAGGACCGCGTTGGTGAGAAAGGTGGGGGCGGGGGATGGAAGGTAGAGGGAGGGGTGGGTTAACTTGGAAAGGGTCGTTAAGGTGGAGGTGGGTTATCAGCGGGTGTGGAGTTGGGCGGGAGGTATCTGGGTGTTCGTCTTTCGGTGAGGTTTAGAGAGACTTGTAGGAGGGGAGAAATTTTTTCAAAAAGGATGTCGTTTAGTAATTTACATTTACTCATGGTCCTCCTTATTTCTAGCTCCTCCTTTTTGTCCATCTTCCTCCCTTTTATCTCAAAGTGTAGTATCTCCGGTCTGAAGTCGCTCTCGTGGTTCTCTTCCCAGAGATGTTTGGCGAAATGGGACTGCGACAGATTGCAGTTCCGGTAACATCTCTTATGTTCCTCGATTCTTCTCTCGAATGTACGCCCTGTCTGCCCAACATATGCAGCACCACAGTCGTTGCACTTTAATTTGTAAATGCCACTTCTTTCAAAAGTGCAACACTTGGTCTTTTGTGTTACCCAGGAATTTTTTGAGGTTTTCACCGTTATAAAATGTCACTCTATACTGTTGTTTTGGAAAGAGGTTTCCTATTTTTACAGAGATCATGCCATAATACGGCAATTTACACCATCGAATCTTTTCCTTTTCCATTATTACTGGAGTGAAGAGCAATTGCTGGGCTTTGAAAGAACATTTTTTTTGGAGCATTTTGTCTATTATGTTTATGTTGTAACCGTTTGAGATGGCTATTGATTTTATTGTTTCTAATTCTTTGTTGAATGTGTTCTTGGAGAGAGGGATACTCATTAGCCTGTTTAAAAGAAAGTGAAACACGGATAGCTTTTGAGAAATGTGATGGCGGGAGTCTGAGGGGATGACATGGTCCGTTGCGTTGACGTTCTCCCCTCCTACAAGTCTCTCTAAACCTCACCGAAAGACGAACACCCAGATCCCTCCCGCCCAACTCCACACCCGCTGATAACCCACCTCCTCCTTAACGACCCTTTCCAAGTTAACCCACCCCTCCCTCTACCTTCCATCCCCCGCCCCCACCTTTCTCACCAACGCGGTCCTCCTAAGGGTTTTCCCTAATTCTCACCATAACCGCCACCCCTCACCTCTCTCCGGGTTTCCCCCCCCCCTCCTAACACCCATTCTTCCACCCCTCTCCAACCTCCTCCAAGACCCTTCCAGGTATATATTTGCTTGAATTTTAAAATTTTTTGTACTTGAAAATGACCTCTATATGTCGAAATATGTCGTACCAAAAAAATAAATCAGTGGAAGAAAACGAAGTCGTTTTTTCATTTGTCAAGGAAATGAATAATGCCATATTTTTGTAAAATCAATAGTGATGTAATGAATGTAATAACCTTAAAGGAAGAGGTTTAATTGTACGTAATTCACCTATCTTAATGACTTGAAAGAATTCATTTAGCTGCCGCAGTTTGATATTTTTAATAAAAGGAGAAATGAAATACTGTTCCGTGGCATTTTTTCCCGCTTGAAAATAATTGAAAGCATTGGGAATTTTTTATTTTCTTTATGTTATTTCTGCCTATTTTTTACATGTACATAATTTACATTTTTTTAAAAATAATTTGAAACACTTAGCTGTCAAATCCACCCACTCTATGTATTTCAACTTCCCCTTCCTCAACTATGCATGAAGCAGTTCTTCGAAGGGTACTTATTGTGCGTCGTTTTTTTCAGCCATTTTGGTTACACATAATTGGGGATTTTCACATTTGCGCACCATTCCTCGAGCGTGCTCTCCGTCTTCCTCTCTTCGTAGCGAAGAGCGAGGAGAGGCATGCATGTCGCCGTCAACATGAGTCGACTCATCTCCACGTCCCACTTCACTATAAGCCGTTCGTCCGTTTCCTTCCTCTTTTTAAGGATTCTGCATTTTCTCCACATTGTGTAAACTGACTCAATTGACCACTGCTTAAGGTCATTTTTCACCAAACTTTGAAGCTTGAGTAATTTTTATTTTTTGCAGTTTCCAGCTTTCATACCGAGGGGTAGTTCAACTGCTTAGCGTTTTAGTCCCAATTGACAGCAAAGTTTATCCTTTTTGATACGTAAAAGTCACTCAAACCATGACTGCCCTTAATTTTAATTTGAAAGTTATAAAAACCAGCTCCTACAAATAGTATTTGACTCCTTCCAGCGATGGCAAAAAACGAGATGGAATAGGAGACCTTAAATTCGGTTGGCACTAATGATGGGATTCCCAAAAGCAAATGGAAAGGAAGTGTAGAGAAAGATTGCGGTCATCATTCATCACTTTCATCGATACCAAACACGCACACCCTTCGAGCACACGGTCTCACCTTGTCGCGCACATTCCCAGCGCATGTGACCCGTAATATTCACCTGATTATTTTAACGTTTATACCGTTCATTAGTTATCCTCAAAGGAGCGCTAATGGTTTCAATAAAATGAGTGTTCCTCAATGAAAATGGGGGAAAATTGCAAAATTTTGTTAGCGCCTGGTCGGCGAGCACATGTCCTTTGAAACTTGAGTACGGCGCGGCGCCTCAGACGGCATCTCGGATGCATTTTCCCAACAACAGCCATCACGTCAAATGGAACCACGGGATATCATGGTACTACCCTTTTGATGCTGTCATATGTTCTCGAATCTCTTCGTGATCAAGGACGTTCGCAGTACTATATCTTTGTCCTCTCTTTGTATTACCATTGCTAATTCTTGCATTGGAGGTAGATTAAAGTTTTATCACGCGCATTTTGTTAAGTTTTGGCCGTTTTTTTGGGAAACTAAGATTTGACGCAGAAGTGTACTCTTTACACTGTCAATGATTATTCCATTTTCGACTAAGATAAGCCAAGCGGCCGCACATCCTTGTACGCACCAGAACTTCTTCAATTATAAAGGAGAAAATGATACTCATTCTTGCCTAGCAGATCATCATTACTTTTAAAATAGTCCCATGGCAATGCATTTTCCATTATTTCACTGTAGTAACGCTGTTGGATTTTTTTCTGTCTGGTAACCTAGTTCTGCTTGTAGCTATGATTAAATTTGAGATCGATGCAATACATTGGGTGTCTCTTGGATTCCTTTATTTTCCTCTGAGAAATCATTTTTTACTTACGATGCTTCAGTATCGTTCGTCAATTTTTCAGACGAATCGATAAGTTCTTGTAATATTCTCTGCTTAGGAGGTGCTCAGGACGGTGTTACTTCATTATGTATCCTCCAAATTTGTTAGTCTTTGAGGTCACGTACTGCTGGTCAAAGCGCCGTGGAAATGAGACCCTCGGAGTGTTTAGGCTCTTAATTTGATGCATTTCTTCGTTAGCAGAAAGTAACTGACGTATTGATTCCCTTATGTTTTTCATGAAGAGAAGTACCTGTATGAGTGTTTAACCGAAGAAAAATACTGCCGGCTGAGCTAATAATCATCGTTTCGTCTTTGGTAAACAGTTTCCGTGTTTGGTTACGTATGTGGAATGCTGGCAGTCCTTCTGTCCGTGGGTTTCTACTTAAATACAACAGTCTTCATCACTGTCAATATTACCACCTTCATGTATCTATCACTAGCCGCATAGACCCTGGAAGATGGGAAATTAGTAAAAAAAATCCCTTGATATGATCTGGAAGGACAGTTCTTCACGAAAAGGGGATATGTGTCGCGAATTATACAGTGTCCGAAATAGAAGAGGAGTCTCAGATGACTGTCACTCGATGTGCTGTCGTTATAACTCCCGCCTTTTCATTGCCGTGAGTGTCTCGCACCTGCACCACTTCAGCGAGTATTTCATCTCCCGTTACCTCCGCCCTGCCGTTGAGCGCATGCCTCTGCAGCGATCGAACCCTGAAGCTGAGACCCATGTTTGATGTGGCCGGCGCTCCTCCAGATGCCGTGGACGCGTAAGTGGACAACCTGTTTCTGGACATGACGTCGCCACCAAAGTATCCGTGGTCTAAATCGCGGGATGTTCTGCAGCAGCAGCAAATTGCCAGCCCGTTCCTCGTCCTCCTCCGCACCCTGGTACCGTAGCCGTGGTTACTGTCCGCACCCGATGCCGCTGGACCCGAGCCACCCCCGGCCGATATTCCGAACACATTCTCCTTCATCCTCGCCAAGGCCGCCTTGATCTCCTGCATCCTCGCTGCGTAGATAATGGGGTCAGACAGAGACTTGAGGATGATAAGGAGGTTAGCAAAGCTATAGGCTGCCAACATCACCCGCTTGTCGTTGTCATTGAATTGCAAGACGCAGTTGTCGCAGACGAGTAAGAAGAGCATCACGGCTGGTATCCAACCAAGGATGTAAGTGCCAAGGATCAGCATGGTGGTCACGACCGCCTTCCAGTTGCGTGCCAGTTGTCTCGCCCTCGGCGTCCGCCCGCGGCACGATTCGGACCTGGAACGACCGCTGCTGTCTCGGCCCGAACTACGGACCAATCCCCTGGAGCCCTCGTCTAGCTGCCGTCCCAGCCGCGACCGTTGTCTCGAACACTGCGTCCGACGGACGATGCAGTAAATGTGAAGATATATGAAGGCCATGAGGACGAGCGGCGCGAAGAAGAGGCAGCTGAAGACGGCCCTGAAGCTCAGTTGCTTCATGAAGTGATACTCGCAATTCGCTGACTGGAACCCCTGTTCCGATATCGACGAGAAATACACGAAGAAGAAAGCGATGGGAAACTTCCAGAGCACGACGATCAGGATCGACGTAATCTTGGGAGTGAAGGTGGCGGCATAGTGAAGGGGCCTCAGGATGCCCAGGTAATGGTTGACGGCGAGGGCCAGTAGGTGGGCCACGGACACGAAGATGCCACCCACGCGGAGGGCCTCGACGCCCAGCATGATGCAGTTGCCGTGGGCCATTTTCTTGACGTCCACTCCTGCACGGGGCAGCAGCGAATTTACGATTAGTCCCGTGCCCAAGAACAAGGCGTTGTATGCGTCGGCCGCAGCCAGGCTGATGCTAAGGGAGAGTGTGGGGGACATAGGGCGCCGTATCCAGGAGACGGAAGCGAGGATGACTGCGTTGCAAGCGAGGGTGATGACGCAGAACAGGACGAGAATGGAGACACTCGCGATGGCGTAAGGGGCGAGAGCGTCATCTTCAACCTCTGAGGCAGTTTCCGGCGAGGCTGACACGGAGACATTTGTGGTCCATAAGGTTGTCGCGGTGGGAACAGCTTCTGCTTCCTGCGTGACGGTCTGTCCTCCGTCGTCTAAGTGACGTCGAAAGGCCTCCCCAGTTTCGGCCGCCGCCTCGTCGTCCATTTTTCTTCCTCCTGTAAAATAAAATAAGAGAGATCGTGAGTGAAGGAGATAGCTAAAGAGATCGGGATTTTGATAAGACGTCATTTAGGTATGTCTTTCCGCTCCAGTGTTTTTTGTCGGTGCTTTAAATTTCCCGCTAATACGCTATCTCTATCGCTCCGTCACATCACAAGTAAAAGTTTTAGGTTTAGCTCTGTTCGACTCATGAAATACTATCTCGCTTGTGCATTCCTTACTGGTTTATTATTTCCGACCATGGTTTCGACGTATGATGTTTGTATTAAGGTAATTTGAGCGAAATATCATATCACTTAGAAATCAATGAATTTTGTCTCATTGTAGAGAAAAATATCTCGCTCTTCCAAAAATACCAAAATATCAGCCCCTTGCTGCACTACTTTCAGATATTTTTGACGAGAGATACCAACCCTTTTACATGGGAAACTGTGCTCGTATGCACTCTAGACAGAGCTTATTTTAAAAAATGACGAATTTCTAACTCCTAGATCTCGTCAACAAATGAACACTGCGTAGTAATTATATTTTCTCCTCTATTATTGAAAATAAGTCATATATGTATCGCAGTAATTTTTTCAGGATCGTAAAAAACCTTGTGTTATGATGGAGTTTTCGACGTACCGCATGAAGAAAATTATTCAAGTTAAACATGTACATAGATGTTTTTATTTTATTACTTAAAAGTTCAGCCTCACAAAATTTTATTATTTCACTATTTAGCAATGCAATATTTACTTCTTGTTTCCTGCAGCTGCGCTGAAATTAAGCATATGATTTGAATATGGTCTCCGTTATGACTAGGGAACTACCTCCCTTAGTGACCTTAATTATCCTTGATACTGACACGTTTCTAAGCCATAGTCCGAAATAGTAAACCAGTGTGGAATGTGCAAAGCGAGATTTTATTTCATTTCCTCCATCGTACTGTGCCTCCTACCAGTCTATCACGATACCGTTTGATTGTGTGAAGCGGTGTGGCTATAATGTGCGCTAGTAGATTAAATCAGTGCGTATCCATTCTGCGTGTAGCCGCTATGAAACCTTATTTGCACTAAAATTCTGTCTTTCCACATTATTCTGTCATAGAGGTCCGATAGCATCACAAGTTTTCATGCAAGGAATACGGCTAGTGAACATCTTCTTCATATAATGGAAAGTTGTCCGAAGTAATGGAGTAAGTTCTCTATCATCAGACCCCCCCTGGGTCATATAACTTGGTCATCTACCTTGTGGTCGACATTTATCTCATTGCAGCACCATTATAAATTGTGGAACTGTCTTATTTTGAAGGTTAAGAAATCTTTTCAGTGTATAAAATATAAATTTTTAGCGTGCTTGTGTCACGTATATCGTTTTGTACATTTAAACAATCCTTTGTGCAATGCAGTCCGTAATATAACCATTCATTTATTCACAGAGGCCGCTCAGCGGCGTGTAGAAAGAGGGCATTCCTCCTTTGCCTCTGAAAAAGACACTACGGCTGTCGAAATGTTAGGAGACTACTTTTGTTTTTTCGTCTGTGTCGCTATGTTATTTGCCTGCCTCCCTTTAACATACTTTTTATTTTTTTCCTGACCACAGATGTGGTCAAAAATATAAAAAAATTCACCTGTGATTTTTCATTTATGTTTTCTATGTGTTACCGCCACTTATTGTGTATTTTATTACATTTCATTTTATGATATCGCAACTTGTGATACTTCCCGGAATATTTAGTTAATCATCGTATTTTCCATCAACTGTAATAGTCATCTGGATGATGGGCAGTCAGATATAGGCTTATTAGGCTGATTTGATGAATTCGGGTGGAAATTGAATATTGTTTTGCCGAACTGCATCGACGGGTTCTGGTCTAAAATGGGAGGTTTATTTGAAGAGGTTACGTTGCTAAATATGGACGCAAAGAAAACGTGCCAATTTAGCGAAAGTTAGATAAAACCACTCAATATATAGCCTTCAAGACTTTCTTTAGCAAAGTTTACGCCACGAGAGCAATTAAATTAGATTAAATCTGATTTCCGCCAGAAAATAAGGTACTTTTTTTTAACGCGGACCCGACGTTTCTTATTCTTGATTCCCATATCGCTGTGTCACGCGCTTGTCATGAGTTTGTCTTTTAATGAGTGAAAGGGCATTGATCGTGTCATCGACTTGAATCAATACACTATTAACTTATCTTTTCTCTTTCCTTTCCAGGTAAGCATGGGGATTCTCTTCTTTTAGCAATGGGCTTATGGAGATAACGTCATCCAATCCGAGAAAGAGCTGCCTACCCGCGTCTTCGTATCGAATTGCATTACACGTGAGTTCACGCAGTTGCATTAATTTTGATCTTGCAATATTGGGGATGCTAGACCATGGCTCTTATATGTCATAGTTCGTCGCTTATAGCCAAGAGATGCTGTTATGTTTTTTCCAGAGGAATAGCGGAGGATGGATATCGATCTGATGCAATGGAAATACCGATTCCCGCTCGATAACTCATTGACGCATCTATACATACAGTAACATCGATACCTACCTACCGGCTCATAATTAGGCCGGTTCCTATTCCTTGTGAGCGCCATTGTCTTGGCTTGGCAGAGCGGAAACAGTTGGAGAATGTCGAAGAGCTCTCAGCGGAAGTGTACTACGATGGAAAAGGTTGAGACGGCTTTAATTTGCGGTTGAGATTATTAATTTGGTGGATTTCTCACCAGTTTATCTTCGTTTGCAGTAATATGTCCGCCAGCAAATGTCATATTCACAGGACCGGAAAATTTGTCACCCTGTGATATGCATACGGCTATGTCACCATTATTGTCGCATTCTCGAGGCTAATCGATAAATGCTCTGATTATCTGACCTCCATTGTCGAGGAATGGCTACAAGAAGTGTGAAGAGAAAGAGTGAACCCCAGAGATTTTCGTCTTGTGACGAAAGGAGGATACGTAGAGAATATTTTATATTCTGAGGAAAGCATAAACGAACAGTAAAAATCATCCATGTATGATTAACAGATGCAATTGATTTAATATAGTATGATGCAATATCTTTAACTCTATTGTTTTATATTTACTATGCATCATGTGTTGACTCTAGGCATTACGTGAATCGGGCATGTGCCGTTGAGCTCGCTAGGAAGAAGAAAATGACCTTTATGCAGCCTCAGTTGTGATGGTGATTTGTCGCCCATTTTGAAATGGAGGTCTGTCAGCCTCTTAAAACCAGCGCGGGTTGCAGCTGTCCGGAATGTCATTTTCAGATGTGGTGTCAATTTTTTCGCGGGGTTCCGCTAAAACTTGCTTAGCATGCCGTAAAATTTATGGCTAGCAAGGATGAGAGTTTTTTATGGAGACATCCGGTGCTGCTGCGAATGCTTTTGGATGTCACAAAGCTGCGTCGGTGATGTTCCGGAGCCGAGTCGCCTCACCGCAAAATGTGCTATTCAAAAGAACAGACGCGTTGGCGCGAAGAAGTGGTCGGATTTTCCACATCTGGCACTGAAGTGGCATTTAAACTCTAGGAAATTCCCGATTGGGATGAAAGAGAATCCGTAACTCTTATCATCCGACGAGCCTTCTTGAATTTCCAGTGATGAAACTCAGGGGAGCAAATTGCGAGCTTGAATAATTGGAAGGCCGGGAAACCTAACGGCACCGCGACATGTAATGTGCAGTAATGGGCTTCGACGATTTCAATAAGTTAACGTGGAAAACTAACAGATGTTTATTTTTGGATATTTTCAAATTCGTTGTCCGGACTCGTGACTTAAAATCCTTTTTCTTATCTTTTTCGGGAGTATTTTCTCAGTGGAGAATACAAATTTTTGTAGTGGTAGTATTTGTACATTCCCGTTATGATTCCAATGCTTTAAAAAATACCTCTCGCTACTATCTTCAGGATAACAAGGTCTTATACGGCTGATGGGGAGAGAAAGCTAAAAAAGACTGTTCAAAATGGAGAATAACCCTATTCAAGGAAATTTTCAATCATGGTATCGAATACATGGGGAATTGTGGCTTTAAGCGCTTGCCGACATTTAAATTGCTCCATTTTTACGCCGTCATCAAATACACATGATTCTTTCATACTTGGTCGTAGTAGCAGTTTTTTACCATATTTCATAGCCTAGGACTATTCCATGTGCCGAGAAAATTAATTTCTCAGAAATAGCGTACACCTCTGAATGATTTGGCTTATTTTCGATATCTGGTTATTTGTATATCTCATTTGTTGTTATTTTAGTCTTTTCACTTTCGATCAGTATTTTAACTGGATGTATGAAATAATCGACCTCGATTGACATTTTAAATGACATCGGTGCTAGGTTCTACAACTTGATTTACGATTCATATGGTAAGTTCTTACTTCGCATTTATTTTCATTTCTGTGCTAAGGAATCGTATGACGTACGTTCCAGGAGCGCTCATCAACTCTCTACCTTAAAGTTTGTAATACAGAACTTGACCTTATAAGTGTAAGTCGAGGAAAGAGGCGGAGTAGTTTAGTCCGATTGTAAATTACCCGCTTTCAATGAATGAAGCTATCAAATGGTCGACAAATAACTCAATAGTTTCTTAATTGTGAAAGAAACATACCATTTAATATTATATACCATCACTATTCTCATTTATCTTGGGGTCAATTTGACCTCAACTTTGGGTGGATCTTTGAATGATGGTTTGGCATTTTTTAAACTATTGATGTTTTTATATGTATACATAATGCTTAAATATCACAACATTATAAACCTTTACGTAATCACATAAGCAAATCACTCGATCCAACCCAATGATGCATTTGTAACTTACAAATATTTGTTTTTGAAAGATGGTTCATAATGAAATGTTAACTGATTTATATACATTGAAAAGGTAAATCAGAAATTGATACAGAGAGAGACAACTTAATTTTTGTTTAAAAACTCACGTGAATCTTAAAATTGGTGAAGATATGGAAAAATACTATTTGAGGATGGAGGTGTCATCAGCATCCATTCATTCCCCAAGAACCATTACATTAAAGACATACAGTTATCTGCCCAAAAATTGTCTGTCCAAACAATTATGACAAATGCCTTTACAGTCACATATGTTTCGATGATCTGTTAACATCCCTTCATTTCCTCTTTAAATAATTTTTTCATTTAAATTTTTTTCCTTATCATACAACCCACTTTCATTCTATTTGCCTGTTCTTTTACTCCCTCTTAATACTTGCTGAGCTTTACCCACCAGTAGTGCCTTCAACAACCTCGTTTCCTCCAATAACCTAATACCTCACCTTAGTGAGGTATTAGAGAACTGGCAGTTCCACATAGAACACGCACAAAAAAAGAAAAAAAAAGAAAAACTCACAGCTATTTATATATTCGGCGGACACAACCGCCTTCCTCAGAAATAAGAAGGTACTGACGGGTAAAGGATAGAAGGGAGGGAGAGGTGAGGGAAGGGGGAAGGGGAAGGGAAGGAGAGGGGGATTAGTGAGAGACATTGATGCCGGGGGGCAGGAACGCGTGATAGAGCCAAATTAGGGAGAGCTCTACAGAATTAAGTTTAATAGTGGAAGCAGATGGTGGAAGGGAGTACAGAACTGAAACAATGTAGCAGTTGTCAAAGGATTTCATGTGTTGAGAGGCGTGGATCGCCACGGGAAGGGAAGCAGATTGAGATGGGTTTTTGCAATTGGCTCGGTGATTATTGATCCGTATATTGAGGGGGGTGGAACTTTTTCCTACATAGAAGCAAGGGCATAGCCTACATTGTAGGTGGTAAACAACATTGCTGGTGACGCAAGAGGAGGGAAGAGGGTTGGGGAAGGAGGCGAAGGTGGGGTTGGGAGGAGGGGAGGAACTGAAGATGTGACATAATTTGCACCGGGGACGATTACAAGGGGAGGAGGTGGGTTTTGATGCAGCAGGGATTTTGGAAAGAGGCGTCGTGGATTTTAATATATCGGACAAGTTAGGAGGACGCTTGTATGTGATTAAGGGTGGCTGGGAGAAAATGTTTGAAGTGGAGGAGTGATTTTATAAATAGCTGTGAGTTTTTCTTTTTTTGTGTGTGTTCTATGTGTAACTGCCAGTCACGCCTGTGACACCTTTTTTTATAATATATATTTTGTCGGCAGAAGTTAATTTTTCTGGAACAAACACGCCAAATAAATTACCAGAAACACTATTTCGCTACAGGGAGTCAGTGAAACAAACACCTCCTTAGATTGGCGAGAACACACAACAACGCTTTATTTATTTATATTTCCCTCTCTACAAGTAAATAGATACAAGTAGCGACAATGCTCACTAAATTCCTGTACTTTCCGCCAGATGGTGACCCATCTGTGCAATCGCAGCTAATTTTGGACGATCGCAACTTCCAACACCTCCCCTCGATCATTTAAATCAGCCTTAACATACAGCATTAAAATTTTACACCAACTGATGACTGAAAATCTTAATAGTGACTCCAAATAACACAGATTAAAACAAACTTACTTACAGCTCAAAAAATTACATACAGCAATTGAATAAAACTTACATGTTAAAACAAAACAGTACATGAGTAGTAAAAAAAATTAAATGAAACCCAATCTCTGAGTGAGCATCTTAGTCCTGACACCCGATAATATTTTTGTCAAGAGATCAGCTAAATTATTTAACGGCTGAACATACTCCAAAATTATTGTCCCTTCTTGCACTAATTCCTTTACATAATGGAACTTTGGTCTAAAGTGCTTCGTTCTTTCAGAGACATTTGTTCCTTCAGCTAACTTTATTGCTCCCATGTTATCAACAAAAATTTTTGTTGGACTCTCTACAAATCCTCTCACTCCTAATTCCTGGAAAAAGTACTTAAGCCATGCAACTTCTGTACTTGCTTCGTACAAAGCCATGTATTCTGAGTGGGTTGTAGAGGTTCTGGAGCAGCCCTGCTTGTGGCTCCTCCAGGGTATTGCTGCACCTGCAAATATGACTACATAACCTGTGATGCAAATTCCATCTTGAGAATTATTAAAACCTGCATCCACATATACCTTAATTTTTTCACCAGTTCTTACATAATTTAACTTGTAATTCCTAGCACTTTTTAAGTACCTCAGTACATGCAAAACATTGTGCCAATCCTTACGGCTAGCTCTCTCACAATATTGACTTAACTTTGAAATGGCAAATGAAATATCTGGTCTAGTTCCCCCTGCTAGATACAAAAGACATCCAATCCCTTTGCGATACATGTGATTATCAAAAATTTCATCCTCACTTGGCTCCTCTCTGTCCTTTGCATTTTGGTCCATTGGACTCGCCACTGGCCTACAGTCAACCATACCAAACTCGTACAGTATCTCATCTACATACAAACTTTGGTCCAGTGTTAGTCCACTTTCCTCTTTCTTTGCTGACAAGGACAGTATTTTTGTCACTTCCATCCAATCACTTATTCCTATCAGTACTGATAATTCAGCTTTAAATTTAATTACAGCCAGTTTTTCACCAAAAACTAACATGTCATCCACGTGAATACCTAAAATTACAGTTGCCCTCCTATACACCCACTGGTCATATTTGCATTGATAGAATTTCAGATCCAAAAGAGTTCGATGTAGGAAATGGTTCCAATTCCTACCCGACTGCTTGAGACTATACAAGCTCTTTTCTAGTTTACAAACAAAATTTTTAGGACATTTCCCTTCCATCAAATGCATTTCTGGCTGCTCCATATACACAGGAATGTCTAGGCTGTTCAGGTAAGCTGATATTACATCGACTTGATGTATTACCCACTGTTTCTCAATTGCTATAGCCATTAGTAATCTAAGACATCTTCTTCTCATGACTGGGCTAAATGTCTCCCAAAAATCTACCCCTGCAACTTGCCTAAACCACTGTGCAACGAGTCTTGCTTTGAATTTTATAATTTCCCCATGGATATTCCTTTTAAGGGCAAATACCCACTTACAGCCAATTACATTCCCCGCCTCAGATCTTTTAACTAAGCTCCAAGTGTTCCCCAAGTTCCCCAAGTGAACCAAGGATAGACATCTCCTCCTCCATGGCTGCCCTCCACTCAGCAGCCTGTGGGCCACCCAAGGCCTCACCTATAGAATTTGGCACGTCAACGAGAGCCCCTTTCAGCTCTCCTGTGGTGATCATGCAACATGGTAGGTGGCATGGTGCTCTTGAGTTGTGCTTCCTTCTCTCTCGTCCCTCAAGGGCTGGATTGGCACCATCGTTTTCTTTACCTTGGCACCTGGTCATGCTCGTTCCCAGGTTGTTGCTCTATTCCTCCCCTGAGCAGTGCCTCCCCTGGATCCGGCGCCTCCCTGGATGCTGTCTCTCCTTCATCAGCCCCTCCTTGGCCTCCCCTTAGTGGTGTCTCCCCTGGATACAGTGTCTCCCTATGTCCAAATCCGGGTTCACCATCCACTTGGTCTACTCCTCCTTCCTGCATTTCAAACATTTGTGCAGGCTCAACTGGGTGCTGCTCCAGCTCCTGTGGTCTCATAGGAAAAACTGCTTCCCTGAAAATTACATCTCCTGCCACAATAACTCTCTTCTCCTTCAATACCCAGAGTCTATACCCCTTCACATCGTCTTCATACCCCATCATCATACATTCCACTGCCCTGGCTCCAAACTTCCCTTCTTGGCTCAGTCTAGGAATCCATGCCCACGCCCGACACCCAAACACCCACAAGTAAGAAAAATCTGTTTCTCTCTCCCTTTCCATATCTCCAAAGGTGTCTTGAACCCCAGAGGTTTAGATGGGCATCGATTTCTTACATGACAAGCAGTCTTCAAAGCCTCTGCCCAGAATGCACCAGGCACCCCCGCCAGGGTCAGCATGCACCGTATAGTGTTGCATTGCGACAAGTTCATCCGCTCTGCCAATCCCTTTTGTTGAGGTGTGTAGGCCACTGTCCTACGATGCGTGATGCCACATTTCTCCAGAAAAGTTTGGAATTCCTTGTTGGTCAGCTCCCCTGCACCATCAGATTGGATTTGCTTTATTCTCCTGTCATGCTGAAATTCCACTTTGGCCTTGAATTTCATGAATTCTTCCAAAGCTTCACTCTTACTTCTGATGGCTGTGGCAGAAACATACCTGGTCGCTTCATCAATGAATGGGATGATAAATTTCTTTTGTCCCAATGAGGCTGGTGTGATTGGTCCCATGATGTCGGTGTGGACCCTGTCTAGCACATTCTTCACTTTGTCATCATTTGCTGTAGGAAAACTCTCTCTCCTTCATCATCCCCTCCTTGGATACATGCAGAGCAGTCCTCATCCATCTTCTTCTTACTAGTTAAAGAGGTCAATACTTGCAATTTCTTCATAGCATCCCAATTGGGGTGCCCCAGTCTACCATGCCAAGTAGTGAAAGTCACTTTACATGCCCTCTTGTCATGATAAGCTCCTCTTACATCTGTAATGCTAGGGCTCCCAACTGTTGACAAATAATACAGCCCGGAAATTCTGTGGGCCATAAACAATGTCCTTTTCCCCTTGGATTTCAATTAAGTTTCGATTAAGAAAAATGCTTTTAAAGGGTCCAAAGCTCTAAAAAGAATATGGTAAGTATCGCTACATAATTGACTACGACTTCGGAACCTCGACTGGCTGCGGGGCGAAGCTAACTCATCACGTTTATAACCCCAGGAGAATCTCGCGAACGTGAGCCGTATTTGTTTTCCTATTAATGTTACGCGTAAAATCGATATCCATTCATACAGAGTTTGAATATTCCCGGTGTCCATGTCCCGGTATCTGTGTTGTCAAGTTGTCGAAGGAAAAGCGATTTCAATTAGTTCCCATGTACGCCGCATTCAGACGCCAATGAGTTTTGCGTTAATTTTTTCCGCCACTGTACATGATAACACTTGGTTCATGAATGATAAAAACACCCTGTGAGACAACTCATTAATTAGTCATAACTTTGCAATTATTGCGTGTTCTTAGGTAATCACCATTCCATTTGTTGGGACTAATGTCATTTGTGGGAGGTGTTGTCAGCATTAAAGCACACTGAATTATTTTTTTACAAACAATAGCGCATTTCATTGAATACACCGTGCATGGAAAATTAGTATTAGGTTAGTATATGGTTAATCAAGCATTCCTTAATAGTTTACGACGCTAAATACATATTTACCTAAGAACTTATGACCGTCAGCAAGTTCGCGGTGGATGTTAGAAGGCTAGGGATTGCAATCGATAGCAAAAAACATAGTATTATGTCAGATACGCGAGAAACGTTCTAAATTAGATATAAATCCTTCAACTGTGTACAAAAACTTCTTAGATTTTAACAGGTACCGAAAATGATGAACATGAAATGTCCCATGCAGTCCTCTTTGGCGCATGAAGAGCTTTATGAGGAGAAATCAACAGCAGAGACGACACTGACGCAACATCACAAAAGCAAGCATCTGAAGATTAATTGCTTTTGTTAAATTTTTAAATACATGAGCTACGAGAACCAAATGTTGTGAACATAATGTCTAGGCCTCTCGTATTTTCTCTAATTTCACAAATATGCGACGGAGAAAATATTAACACTGTACACGGTCAGAGCCTTCAACGATCATGACTGGTATACAAGAATTGTGACTTTTGGGGGAATATACAATGTAAACAAACTTGGACATCAGCTGAACGATCAATTCTCCATGCATTGCACTAAAAACGCGACGTTAACACATTGCATATACACTGCAGAGAAATAGGTGGTTATTTCAGAAACACGGTGACTTTGAGGAAATAATGACATAAATATTAGTGCACTTGAAAGTTCTTTGATTCAGGAAATTCAATAAATCACATTGACATAGAGCAAAACATTATCCTTGAAGTATTTGTGTTTTGCAATATTATCTAGAGGCATGTTATTACTGACCTAAACTGAGCTTATGACTATCTCAAAACGACCATGACTGATTTATAAGCACGGTAACTTATGGGAAATATACGACGTAAACCAACTTTTGGCTAATTTGAACGATCGCTTTCCTCATGCATTGGACTCAAACACACTATACACCCTAACTGCAGCTAAACGGGAGGTTACTTAGGAAGCACTGTAACTTTTAGGAAATTATGATGCAAGAAAACTTAAGTGAACTTCAAAAGTTCGCTTTAATCTTAGAAATCCAGTGAAGCACACTCGCACAGAACGTGTGCTTCACTGGATTTCTTCACTCAGTGTTTCTGGTATCTCAATATTGTCTACAGGTGTGTTCTAACTGATGTATACTGGACTTTCCTTAAGTATCTCAAACATACACATCATCACCTCGATACGTGTTCAATACGGCTGTATACTCTTCGGCCGGGGACTCAGCCCATGAAACGAAACCGAGGATGAAACCTAACCCACGGTGACCGAGAATACACCCTAACACCCTCATTGGTGAACAATAACTTGGGACTGGACACAAACCTCGCTTACGTCACAGATTATTTACGGAATACCAAGTCTCCCCGCTCGGGTTATACTGGCGAGTTTGCTTGGTTTCGCGACAGGTTAGAAAAATAGGCACAGACCCCCTCGTAACAGGTTAGGCAGTGCAGACTATACCCCCTCGGAACAAATTATGCGGACGGACGACACTCAAAATTAATGCTAGGTATCTCCGCGGATGACTCGGAAATTTTTTGCAAAAATCTCCGAAACCCCGTCCGAATCAATAACGCATGTGGCATTGTGTTGTATTTCAGACGAGAACTGTGGTCAACACGATACACCGGTATAATAATCGTTCCGTTACCTCCTCTCTGCAATAAGCTTCCACAGTAAAAACTGAGCTCCACTAAATACACTCCCATAATTTACAGCACCATTTCACCTCCCATAACCTTATCCCTTACATCTTTACACGGCTAGTGTCCAAACACCCTCTGCCACACACCCATGCGGCGGCACGCAGGGTAGTATGTAGATGCAAATCTCTTAAACCTATTCTGGAACTATTATACGATTCGTTATATTATTTACATTTTCTCAGTATCGTTCAGAAATAATTAACTCTTGCAAAGTTTTTCTGCTAAAAGCTATTTCATGGTTAGTAAAATAGTTGTTGTGATACAGAAATAGAAATAACCGATAAGAACGTCGACCCTATCCCTTTTTAAAGCATTGACGGCGAACCATTTGAATCGGTATGTCAAAAGTGAAGAAACATTTTCCTTAACTCGGGTGCCGTGTCACTCTCAGAAACATTTTTAATTTACTGCTATTTGTAGTATGAATAAAAAAAGAGCCATACTTTTGACATTTTTTAAGTAAAATAAGCAAAAACAAAATATTAGTTACATTTGTAGCTTATTTTTTGTTAAATTTCATTTTCAAAATCTTCAATTGAAGTTTAGTATTTCCTACATTACCAATCCAAGCAAGAGCTCATACCCTCATATTTCAGTCGCTTGTATATTGGTTTTAATTTGATGTGGAGAGTAAGGTCTTTCATTAGTACGTAGAGGAAAATGTTGTGAAGAAAGCCATCGCTTGATTTTATGGCTACAGCGTCCTGTAATCGGAATGGAATTCGATTGTCATTAATAGAGGCTTAGCTGTCTGGAAATAAATAATTTTCTTTCACACGCTCTTTTTTATAGATCAGGCAGTAATTAGTTTAAAAATGTGTTTTAATATTTTTTTAAAATATTTTAAAATTTATATTCTTTGTTCTGCTCACTACTGTTTTATTACACTGTATGCAAAATGATCCGTTGTTTCTGTCAATAGAGCTACACTTATGTCTTGTAAGGATCGGCTACTGCTTCCACCAGCTTCTTCATTACTTATTTTACATTTTTTGACTTGACTCGCAGAATGTCAAGTAGTGTCTCTTTCTCTTCTACCCCTCTCTAACCATTCTCTCTTCTAAAAGAAACGGAAGGCGATCGAAATAAGAGGTTCCACATCGTGGGTGGAATCTTATGTAATATAATAAGGTAGTTGTGAAATACTTTTTTTAATAAACGTGACTCTAGGGCCGGTATTCATAGTCCTCAATAATTACCGATTCGTTTCAATCTATGATTATATCTCTAATTAATTACTATTTCTTATTCATAGTCGTCAAAGAATCAGTGATTCGTCAGTCGATGATTCTTGAATCAGAGATTCATCAATCTCTGATTAATATGTATTCATAGTCGTCAAATAATCATTGTTTAGAGTTCTAGTATTCATAGTCAAGCAAACTGTAATTATTTGGCCAAATAATCATCGATTCGTGAATTAAGCTCTCGACCGTAATTAGTTAGAGTTTCTCTTTGTTGGACGTCGGTAGTTTGTGGTTGTTTACGACATATTCGTGTCTATATATTCCAACTGTACAATTTTATACGGTGCTAAAGGCATAGAGTACTCAATATGATCGTCTTGAATTGATTAGGATTATTGATCACCTTGAATTGCTTAGGATTTCCGTGCAATGGAATTTCGTTCGGATATATTGGCGTATGTGATTTCCGATGACGATGTACCAGCGTATCACTAAAGGCTGCGAAAAACACGCATTAAGGAACCAACAAATCCAATGAATTATTACTCACAAGGGGAGACAACGTACCCTGACTCGCCGATTTGAATTCCGTATTTTCTATGTCGTGTACGAGGTCAAAGGCAAGTTCGCCTTGGACTTCGTCCAACGTATCCAAGTTATATTGTAATTAATCAGTTTATGATCAGCAATATCCGCCCTTAGTATAAAAAAGCTGGGAAAATTTACCCTCGCTAGGTTGGTCCGAAGCCTCACATCGCGTCTCAATCGCCCACAAAGCCTCTTTGCTTATGACTATAATTATCACTAACAATGTGTAAAAGTTTATCTGGTGAAGTGGTTAGCACTTATGACTTTCCGCGGCTTCGTAAGAGAAGTATTGCTGGTTCGGGCCTTCGGGCAACCGTATTGTTTTACCTTCTTCATATTCACGACCAGAAAGATATTTTTCCTCCGAGTTACATATCATGTCATAGGATTTCACCTCATTTTTTTTCTCGTAATTCTTTCCACAACATTCGTGCTCAAGTTTGAATCTTTAATGGCAAATGGCCTCACTAGGGTCTGGTGATGGACCGCTTATGATATGCGTCAGTCTCTGTTTTAAATCCGTTATCTAACTTGCTGTAACAATAGACGTGAGAGTTGACTGACGAAGAGTTTAATAGAGGATACAGATTCTAACAACCCGTAGTGATCGAGTATATTCTTCTTAGAACTGATGTTCACATATCAACACTTTCCGCGAAGACTGACAGTTCCTCTTGTGCTACTGTGGCTCATTGCTTTGAGATTTTACGCTTAGGCATCAATATTGAATTCTTGAAATCATATTACAAATTTAAAAAAAATATCACAGCGGTTTTTAATCACGCAGTATTTAAAAAAATCTTCATGCTGAATTTAACATCGGCCGAAATTGCCATGAATGTTTTACTCGTAAGCTATCATCAATTGCTACTAATTACATATTTCAAATTTTCTTTATCGGCAATGATCAGTTATAAATACTGCTACTGCTACTCTTCGACTTCTTTGGTGTTTTACGAACATATGTAGGGATTGCTAGTTCTGTACGTTTCGCAGCCAACGGTGTCCAGAACTGTGAAACATATAACTAATCTTTTGGCCGTCCAAATAGTTGACACCATCAGACCACTTGCATCTTTTTCTTACGATGGTCAGGTGACGAATAGGTGTCTCTTTGTGAGAATAGAAAAAAAGGAGACCACACTTATGGTCGGACAACTCCTGACGTTAAACAGCACACGCCACATCATCAACACTTGCCGGAATACGAGATTACTGTTTGTTGATTTTCCCTAGTAACGCCTTCATTTACGTTGAATAATCATAAGAAATAATTCTAATGTAGGCACGGCTAATTCATTTTTATGAAAAAAACATTGCCAATCCATTTTTTATTTTCTTTTTCAATATGCAATTAATAAAATTATATTGTCAACTTGAATAAAAATTTTACGATACCCACAAAATGTTTTGCCTTTTCAATTTCTCATACCACTCAAAAATAAACATACATCCAATCTGTAATTCTCCAATTACAGATTATTCCAAATAATTAGAGATTCATGAATTGGAGATTGTTTACTGTCTATGAATACATAAATCAAATAATCAATGATTGACGAATAATCGTAGATTCAGTAATCATTGATTATTTATCCCGTCTATGAATACCGGCCTAAATGTTCAAAATATAACTTTTATCGTAAAATAATATTGCAGCATGTGTTGACTGTTCTTGGGTAAGGACCGCTCGTAAACACTGCGGGTCACCTTTGACATGTGGATTTGCCATCTCTGGTTTTGAAGTCAATTTTTCACTGCCGGAGAAGCCATGAGGATCGAAGATATCGTATTAACTTCCGGAAGTAAAAAAAATGAACTCAAAATATATCAGACCATCTGAAACTATGGACCATATTTAATTGATACAAAGGTACGCGCTAACTTGTAACAACAATTTGTAATAATCATTGAGAATGATAATAAAATTAAAGGCCTCTTTCAAGATTAATTTTCTTCCAAAACAATAGATTTTTTTCTGCCCATAATGAGCACTTATAGAAACAATTCATAGTGACAGTGACAACCCGGAAGGTAGACTCCTCGCCTGGCTAAGCAGTACTGAAGCGCGCGGTCTTGCGGGTGGAAAACCTTAATCTAAGTTCTTTCACGACCCTCGGTCGTTCCCTTGTTACAAACACCAAAAAAATACTAAATACTAAAAAAACTCTTTGATGAGCGGAATTAACTGTTGCCGAAAAACTTCTGAGAATGGAGACAAGGGCACGCTATGTGTGGAGGAATATAGGAAATGTACATTTTGAACAGAAGACAAAAGTGTGATTTTTTAAATTTTATTGAGCACCCATGTAATATTCAAGATCTCAATTAAACTTTCCTGCACGCTTTTAATGATTTTTTGTTCCTTTGTTTCCTAAAAGTCGCAACTGCTTGCAAAATACTGCAAGATAGTACTACCATATCGCTGTACGATTATGCCTACTTTGATTGAAAAGTGATGCCTCTATCTTGTGACGTTGCCTTAACATGACATGTTTTTCCCCGCTGTTCGTGGTGTTGGATGCGTGAAGGAAATCATAAGAGATGAATTAATTTTTGGTAACAATAATTATTAGTGTTAACATACCTTAAATGCAAGAGACTGGCAGAGAAAGAAACATTACTGATATGAAGTAGTTCCAGTATCCTAACCATCCCTGGATGTTTTTCTTATGGATACATTCCGGAAATAATTCTTCTCGATATATACGGGACTATTATTTAAATCATTCCGCGTCCGATCTCATCCGAGGAGTAAAATGAGAAAATGAAATCCAAGGGATGGCTTTTGGCGATTGGTTTTTTTTTCCTTGGAGAACTTTTCCAATTTCGTACTTTCGATATCCAGCGGGGTGGAACTGTTTCATTCATCTACGCGGGAGGGAGGGAAGCGATTCCGAGTGGAGAGAGGGGGGAGAAAGGGGGAGGGGAGCGACTCCTCATGGAGGGAGCGACTCGGGGACTCTTTCGACCACCGAGACACTCTCTTGCGAAGGAGGGCGTTGGCTCTGAGAGGGTGAGACGGGCGGAAGGGAGGAGAGGTCTTGGCCGCCCCCCCTTCCCCCCCCCCCTCCGCCCCGATTGGGGGATTCAACGATGTGAGGGCGGCGTTAGGGATGAATTCGAGGGGTGTGATAGGGTTCGAGGCGCACGATTCACTTTCACCCCTTCAAAATCACACGCAACCTAATGGGGACTGCCTCTTGGGGGGGGGGGGGGGGTTGGGTGTGTGTGAGTGGGATGCCGGGAAGACGGCATCAGTTCGAGGACACGATTTTAAGGAGCTGTAAACATTCTTCTCTATTGAATCACGGGGGGGAGTGTTTGTGTTGCGTGGTCTAACGTTTGCGAGAAAATTTGTATGTAGTAAGAAGAAGTGGAAAGGCTTGGCGAATACTGTAAATGTGGTGACCGGGCGTTTTATGTGGGGTGTATCGAGGAATTAGTTAGTCAAGGGGAACAGTCACAGCAGTGTAAGTACTCCCACTGTTAATAAGGTCACGGGAGTACCTCGCATAATTTCCAAGCAGTGAGTATCAGATACATGAAAATTGTTTTTGTTTAGAGTCACAAGAGCTGGGTAAAAGACTGATGGTTTCAGAAAATAATGTGAGTGAGGTGTTTCACTGGTGAGGTCAAACGAAAGGACCGAGCTGTTTAGTGCTGATTGTGTAAAATGGGCGAGGTACTGAAATTAAAACGTGTGTGATACCAGAGAAAACGGGTTTGTGTGAAGGAGGTTAGGGATAATATTTAATTGCAAAAAGCCATTGCTTGGAAATGTGACGAGTGTTAGTTTGAGTTAGTTTGAGCGAGATATCATTTCACCTAGAAATCAATGAATTTAGTCTCGTTTTAGAGAAACATATTTTACCCTTCCAATTACACCAAAAAGTTAACCCCTTACCACATTAATTTCCGAGATATTTGCCAAAAGATACCAGCCCTTTTACATGGGAAATGGTACGTAAATACACTCCAGAGAGACCTAATTTAAAAAATGAGGAATTTCTAACACTTAGATCTCGTCAAAAAATTAACGGTGTGTAGTTAGTATGTTTTCTCAACTATCTTTTTAAATTAGTCACATTGTCACCGCAGTAAATTTTTCGGGATTACTAAAAAAAACCTTCGATTTTGAAGAAGTTTCAAACGTACCGCTCGAAAAAAATGCGTCAAGTTAAAGACTTATTTAGATATTTTCATCTAATTACTTCGAATTTCAGTTTTATAATAGTATATTATTGAGCCGTTAATAATGCAATATATAATTCATGTGTCCTAGAGCTGATGAAATTAAAAAGTTTGATTCGAATATTGTCCGTATTATTTCTAGGGAACTATCTCGCTCACACTACCTTAAAGCGGTGGATTAATCAACCAGAACTGGAAGAGTGACTTAAACGAAGTCACCCTCTCATGGAAATCCGCACGAGTGTACAATAAAATTGGTTCCGTTAATTCTATCCTCTCCTATCATTATTTTCAAAATAATCTTGCGTAGGTGGAAAGAGTTTTTATAATTTTTTAAATGATCTGTAGAAAACCTCCAAGCGTTCTGCTAGCAATAATGAATTAATATTCAAGGAGTTTTTTTTTCAGACCCGAGTCCTCAGAGTTACTGCTAATCCTTAATAAACTTCATCTTCGTTGGGATGAAATTCTATGCGTGTTTCCAACATTTGATATGAGCATGGCAAATAGTAACTGAAGGCTTTTTAGCTTTTCATTATTGATTTCCATGTATCCAAAGCGACCAAATGTCATTAATGCGGGCCCGCGTAATGCATTCTTCATATGATTGGTTTTGCTCGAGCGCGGCTCCAAATCACTTGACTTGATCGGCGATACTTGGATCCGCTTTATTTGCTCACGTCCCACTTATAGGTAATCTTGATTACCATCTGTTGTTTAAACTTTTAAGTTTTTGTCGCTTGATTTTTTAAGAAGATTTGAAAATATATTCTTACTGATTCAAGGTACATTCCTCCAAGTAACCGCAGTAATAAAAGAAATCGGAGACTGTAAAGTTATGAAACCCCAATTGCATTTTACTAACTTTGGATATGCAAAAACTTGTATACCTAAAATATGCGCGATATTGGAAGCCTGGGCTTATTCTGTAGGTCATTGAGGTTGATGCTTGGTATCCCTAAACAATTTTTGAAGTGTTTGTGTATTTTGATTCCTGAAGTATAGGGGCCAAAGAAATATATAATTATCTCCATTTTTTGCTATCGTCGTAGTAGTAGTATTAGGGTGATTAGGGTGCTTCGACGACTAAGGTCATTCGCACCAACTGACGTCTCTCATATAATTTTGTGAACAGCTTACTCAGGTGTTCTGATTTTTCAAGACGTTGCTTTCCAAGAATCGTTAATATTGGGCACGTCAGAATAACAAGAATATTGTCGGCTAGTTTGGTCGCTAATTACGACATCTTTTCAATTTTCACCTGTCTCTCCAATTGAAATGACTCACCCGTTTTTGTGGGCACAAGTCTTAAAAGCGGCACACGCTTCTTACAGTGGTTATTTTTTGAAAAAGTATCGATACTTTAAGCTAGCGCTGATACTCGTACTGACGCAAGAATTATCTCCTTCGCTTTAAGCTTTGTGCTCAATGCTTATTTTTTTGTAAATTTGCCAACCGCTGTTTAACTTTGCTTTGTTCAATTTGTAAATAGGAAATATTTGTTTAGTTAAGTACACATTTCAAGCATTTCTTCATTGTACTATTCAGTGTACTATTAGTACAACATTAACAGTGCATGTAATCGCGAAGTATCCTCAGGTAGTCGATGCCTTTTGTGCTGTTGTCTTGTTTTTATTTGATTTTATTTGATCTGCGTCTCAAAGGGAGCTATAAAACAATCCCTTGGTGGCGTATCCTCTTCCTGATATGCGCCATTCAGGCGATATTTTGAGAGCCTTACGGCATTTATTAAGGGAGTGCCTTGTGGATGTCCATACGACATCTTTTTGTGCGACGTCAAACTTTGCGGAGAGTTGTATTTCAGGCTGGAGTGGAAACTGAAGGACTTCGGCCTTTATTCATTGCGGTTGATGTGTGTGTGACAAAAAAGGTCTGTCTCTCCAAGCGTGTCGTGCTAGGGCAAAAACCCAACGTTTTGCCAAACTACATAATTCCCTTTGACGAGTTTTGCGCCGGATTGCTTGAGCGGTTTTACGCGCTGATAATCTTTATTTGAATCCTTTTCCTTGTCTAGGGGAAATGCCTTGTCATTTTTTTTAGGTCATTGCTTTTCTCAGTTGCCGACGTTCTAAGTGCATCCACTCCGCTAAAATCGGGGAATGCCTTCCTCTTTTCAGTGATAAACTTAGAAGTTTTTTTATCCTCTTCGTCCTTCACCTTTATGAATCTAACATTTTTCCGGTGAATATCTTATAGGATGAGAGCATTGCAATTAGCGTTCATCAAACTGCGACTGACCTCTAAAATCACTCACCTCGCATTTGCTGAGGAAGTAGCAGAAACTTTGACTGCGATTATTCAGCAGCAATTTAAGCTTGCGTTTTGGTAATGAAAGGCGACAGCGAGCAGGAAAGATACATGTTCGAGCCTCTGGTTCCACGTGATTGGCCGGCGCGGAAGAGGAACCTTCTTCATGTGTCGTGACGTTTTTTTGAAACGGAATTTTTCTCTAACCTGCCTGAGACGGATGCATCACGTCCAATTATTCCACTGCTTGCACTATCAAGGCCACTTTACGTGGTACATTTTATTGCACAAACGAATGTATCATAGAATGTACAAAAAACGGAATGTTATTAGAGCAGGTTCTATTTCCCGTTAAGTCATTCAGACAATCATACAATTTGCCGCTTTACACGGTACAATTTCCTTCATGAAGGAATTTGTTCATTCGTTTGTACAATAAAATGTACCGTGTAAAGCGGCCTTCATTAATGTAATGCTAATACTAATTAACCAATGGTAATCCTGAACATGCCCAAGATATGTGAACTGTTCCACCCGCTCTACTGTATCTTCTTCTTCTCCACATAAACCCTAAGGTTGGTGGGCATTTAAACTCTCTCTCTGTCCAAAGCTACACTCTTGATTTGAGAGTATCTCTCACCGTCCATAGTCGTATTGAGATATTTCTGTCTTGGTCTTCCTCTTCCAGCTCGTCCTACCTATCCTTCCATCAAGGTAGTGATCCAACACGAATGTCGTAACCGGTGTCCAATCCATGTGTTTCTTCTCTCGGAGATTCATTTTACCAGAGTACGTTTTCCCCCAACTCTTTCCAAAACTTTAATGCTGGTATCTCTCCTTGTCCAAGATATTTTTAGTAGTCTTCTCCAGCACCACAATTCCAAATCTTCCAACTTTTTCTCTTTTTTTCTTAAAGTTCGTGTCTCTGAGCTGTATGTGCGCACACTCCATTGTTATCTTATTACAAATTCCTTACAGGTTTGTAGGGAGACATTTTTTTATATCAAGAAAGTTTTCTCCTTATTAAAAGTTGATATTTTCAGTGATACCCTTCATGTAGCACAAATGCCACTTTATGTGCTTCTATTTTCATTCTAGCCCTCCTGCTAAGGGAGAATATCATTACAGAAAATGTAATGAAAACATTTACAATACCTCATACTTAAAAACACATGACCCGGGTTTCAACGCTAAAGCGTTATCTTCCGGTGTCATCATAATCAACCCGGGTTGTGTGTTTTTAAGTATGTGGTATCATAAATGTTTTAAATTGAATTTTCTTCAATATGAAATATTACAAAGTTACAAAGGAACTTATATTAGAATATCATTACCTTTTCTTTCCTCAGATTGATCTTCATACTAAACAAAAGTCTAGGAGGGTAGTCCAAAAAGTCATGCCCCCAATGTTTTTCTTAAAAACTATTCATTCTTCAAGCATGAAATACACAAAAGAAATAATGATACTTTATGCACTCACTGTATTTTTCCGCGTTATACCCCTCAAGTTCTATTTCCTTCCGTCAGCGACTTGCTTGGGCGTGTAGGCCCTGTCGGCAGCAGCCCTCGCTGTGGTTATGGAGCCACTTTTTCTCTGCACTAATCAGCTCTACGTCGTCCAAAGTAGTAATGTAGAAAGGTATTTCGTGCCGTTATTCAAAATGAATGAAGAAAGGAGAGAAATTACGAAGCAATTTACATTCTTTCACGTCTTTAGTGTGTGCTCTACTGGTATTTGCTAGCCAAGTCTTGCAGTCCGTCCTCTGCTGAGTCCACGACATTGACCAGAGCACTCTTATGTAAGATACGGTAGCGTCGTGATGACCGGATAAGGCTTTGCAATCAACGGAGATGAGTCTCTCGTTGACCGTTTCAACTCACTGATTTCAGTTATTAGGGATTTAAAAAAAAATGTGGGTCATTACATATTGGCCAACACTCATCTCTCCTGCGCCCTCTGAAATCTTTACTTTTGCTTCTTGCCTCGTAGAATCGAATATATTACGAATCTTCCTCTAAATTGCACTAATTCCCAGTTTTATCTTGTCTCTTAAACGTAGCAGCCTGCGGACGTAGGGTTTACGTTTACTTGATGCTGACTTTGAGTTCGGGTTTCGTACATTGCATGTGACAATGTGGTAGTTGAAGGGAGCTTGTCGGTTTTCATTTCAGGAAGATATTTAATGAGGAATTGTAAAACGTGGCCCACTGAACTCACGCGTCGGTCGTCTCCTGCTACATATTCGGTCTCTTCGCCTTTCCTCCCCCTTCCTTCTCCAACCCTCCGCTCTCCTGCGTCGAGTTCTTGAATCATTTAATTCGTCGAACCTTGTGTAGATCTCTCCTTGGATTTCGGCTGTTCTTTCTGGGATGCGATCGACGACTGAGATCATTTGGGAAAAGATGGAGTAGAGAAGTGTCATGTAGGGAGAAATGGTGGAGAGATACCCGGGAGTTCAGTATTAGTCTACCCTCTACGAAATTCACCTCATGGAAGGCAGTTTAACACCTCAGACTGAGGAATGCCCTTTTCTGTTTGTGACGCGATACCCCGCTGGCCAATCCGCACCTCCGGACGCCACCACCGCGCTCCTCCGTCCACTCTCGCCCACTCGACGCCAAGCCGCCGTCAGCTATTACCCCTCCCCGCATTCCCTCCCCCCCCACATTCTCCCTATCTACCCCTCTCACTTGTTGCCGCCATCCCCCTCTCATCCCTTCGCGCCGAAAACCCTTGAACCGTATCGCAGCCCTTCTGTGTTCCACCCTGATTCCATTGCGTGAGTCTCCCTCGGCTTAGCTCTTAAAGAGTCATTCCCCTCGCAACTCATTCTAGAATTCTGTTTTTATCGTTCTTAACTTCATCAAGACAATATTTTTTGGGTAATTGCATATTTTTATGAGAAAACTAGTACGATAACTTCGTGAGGTATAAGGATTAAATGCTGTTGAATCAGATTAGTAATGTAATCAGTCTGTCCTCTTGCTTCATCTCTCCGCCCTTTCTTCCGCTCTTAACGGTTTACACGGTGTGTTCATTAGTTGTTTTTATGTTTTTATCTCTTAACTGGCTTGTTTGTCTTATATCGTCTTGAGCTTATTAGCAAACGTTGTGGACTTATTATCAAATCCAATTAAGACGGCTTTGCAACGAAACTCCTGAGTGAACTTTCCCGGAAAGTTCTGCTAAAATGAGCAAATTGTCATATCCTACATTTAGGCGTATTGATTTTGTATTTTCCTAGCGAAGTTGATGTGGTTTTTAGCACTTACCTGTTGTCGGTTAATGACAGAATACGAGTCGCATTATTCGAGGCAAGGTTTTGTTGCTTCTATTGTCTCCTTTTCCGTTTTTCAATTTTTTCTTTCGATTTTGTGTGATATTTATTCTTTGAAGACCAAACTTGTATGCTATGTATCCTGCCCCGTAGTTTCCATGCAAAATAGCCTTACTTGCTTAAGAGGCCATGTATGGCATGTTTTCTTCCTTTGCGTAATATTTGCTGCAGCTAGTTTAGCTTGTCATTACCAATTTAAAAAAATAAGTCGGAATGTCTTAATTCCGGCCTGAGTAGTGCCTATATGTCTTGATTCTTCTTTTTACCTCATTTTAGTAAATTTTATGAAATAATATTATGAATTAATAGGCAGTCGATGCCTATAAAAATGCAACGTATTTATTCTAAACTTTTTACGGTTATTTAATTCTGTTTTTCACTTCCCTCAGTACATTTCATTTTTGGATGTTTTCTGTATCTAGCTGTGTTTAGCTACCAAAACTTTGGTTTCAAAATGAATTTCTTGTGTTTTATAATGATTAATCTTCCTTATCTTTGCGTTTCACTCCCCAGTCTTCCAAAATAAAGAGTTCGTATGGTTTTGACGCTATTTCTCATGGAGCTTAATGTAATCAAGGAACAATATTTTTTCTTTTAATTACTTAACTTTTGTTGGTGTAGACCAGAGATTCACGTCCTCTTTTGTTTTGCCTTCCACTGGGACACTTTCATAAAATAATCGTGTCTGTTACAATTGATATTGAACAATATTGAACTTTTTCACCCACTTTTACCCGGATGATGAATGCTGATTTATGCGCTTTCAATATTTATCTTTTATTCTGTTCGTTGTGACAACGAAGCAGTGTTTTAGAAACGGCAAATTTCGGTATTCTTTTTTTTTTGGGAAAATTATAAATGCAGGAAATTCTCATGCTTGCCCAGGTACAGAATCTTGAGGTACCTTTTTGCGGAAAGCTTCAAATGTTATTTATTGGCAGCTTCCAAAATCATAAACTGTTATTTAAAACCTTTTGTAAGAAGTTAAAAAAGATAATATTAATACTTGATTAATGTTAAATTGTCTATATCCCTTCTTATCGGAATTTGATATTGTGTGTGCCCCATATGCGCGTCCCACATGCATTTAATTATTATTTTACCTATCCTTGCTGTGTCGTTAGCTTTCTTAGCTCTCCAAGCAATCATGGAATGTATTGTTTTTCCTTCGAAAAATTTATTTTGCTATTATCATCGCCAAAGATTACCTGTGATTAGATGAAATATTCGCATCAATCTGCGTAATTGACCCTGGTCAATCGAATTGATCTCTGTCAGTGAAACGAGTGAGCGGATAGACTTTTCAATCGCTTCTGTGTAATTTTTCGATGTATCGCGCAAGAATTTTCAAAGGATTGTTTTTTGCTCGATTTGCCGAGGTTGTGAATGAAAATCTGGTGAACTGTATCGATGGGTGGTCTTCACAGTTGGGACTACCACCTTGAAGGGAAATAATCCCTTTACTTGAACTCCAGGAAAAAAAATTTCCCTTTGATCACAAATACAATGGTTACTATTATAATGCAATCCGGTGCATCACTGGAACCACCGTCTCAGTAATATCCTTCGCCATTCGTAGGCCGCTGTGGCCACGCCCATATCTGGACCCAACTCCCGAATCCGTCCACGTCTCTCTCTCTCTCTCAAAAGAGTAACGGATTCCTTGAGAGCCTCTTCGATTGATGAGCTGCTCTCAACTAGTGCTTCTCTGTGTGCTCAGAATCTGTCTGGCTCCCACCCGCTGCGTCTACTGTTTCCTCTTCGGGTAGGATATCGCTCTGGTTCGCTTTAATTTAGCCGTTTGTGATGTGCATCTTTGCACCGAACATTAGCAATGTCGCGTAAGGGGGACGATACTGCTTGGCGTGCGTTGGGGATAATTGGGTCTCTCAGGAGGCCCTGCGTCAAATGTCGCTCCGTAAGACCACAGCTTTCTGGAAAATAGATTGATCGTCGGCATGGAAGGAGTTCTGAGGAAATTTTACGCTAATTCAGATGCCTTTTCAAGTTTCTTCGACACTTTCGGGTGTTGGTTTGATCCTTTTACGGCCTCTAGTGGGGTGAGTGGGAGTGGGGGGGGGGGGTGGGGCTGTGTTTTCGGGGGACTTAACGCCCAAGATAGTGGAGCTATTGCCACGTGAAGTGCGATTCTTCAAATGATATTGTTTACATTTGAGTAATAATTTTATTGTGTTTATAACATTTTCTGGTTAATTTTATGTATTCAAATCAGGAGGACAAATTTAAACGAGTTACGTGTGTGGCTATTCTTTTAATTACATGTTTTTTACGTTTGAAATAAATTGAATTGGTTTTATCTGGTATGATGTCAATTATGAATGTTTATCTCAAGGGCAGGGGTTGCATTAATTTGTTTATTATGCCGCCAATAAGTTGACTGGGTGCCGCATAAGAAATGGAATATCGCTTCATTCCGATATAACCTGAGTTACCTCAGATAGAACTTCTATTTGCCTAATGCATTCTCTTTTATGAAATGAAAATCATTGGGACATAGAATGTGATACGATTTTGACGCATGCCAATTGAAAAATGTGTATTGTTTTTTGTGTCAAAATATCTGTGGAGCATTCTGGAACAATGACTGACTATGAGGATCTCTACATGGCGCATAAGTTAGTTGGTTTACGATCCTCTCCTCATAAGCGAGTTCCGCTGCGTTGGAAGCACATGGCGAAGTTAGCCATTATTTCTTTCCAATATTATTAGTATGCACATTAAAAGAAAACTTTTGCCTCAGTACTCCTTTTTAAATCGCTGAATAGCGCAAAAAATATTATCCTCTCCCGAGAATAAGTATTAATAATTTCTAGTATTGCTCTTAATTTGCGTACGTTTCGCGTAATTATTATGTTTCTTCAGGGGTGCATCAGGATTCATATCGCGTTATTCAACGTCATTTACTTTACTTAAAGGGCATATTATTGTAATTATGAGGTCTATTAATATGTGATGTGTTAAAATATAACTGAATTTTATCTATAATTTTGAATTCCCAAAAATCTTTCAACAACTAACCAACAGACAAATTTTTTTAGTGATCCAATGTATCAGACGTTGTGAACAATGACAGGTATACCTTGTTGATTGTTCCATAATATGTAATAGGTACTACTCCTAATAGAGCCCTGAAGAAGTATAATACATATGCGAAACATCGGTAAAATAAGATAAATATCATAAGTCAATAATTTTACGTATGTCTCCGCAGAAGATTGTATTAATTTACTAAGATGTACTAAGAGGGTGCCTAGCATGTAACCGTGTCGATGAAAATTCCAGACGGTTTGAGAATATTTTTTTTTCAGGCGTGCAATACTACTCCCTTAATGGGTGGCGAACTCTAGAGGTATTAGTCGAGGCGACTGAAATGCGAATGAATGCGACTCCGTCCAGTGCTGTCTCAGGTCCCCTTCGTGGCAAGAGGTGGCGCCCGGCCCTGGGGGGGGGGGTGGGTGGGTGGGAGTGTGTGGTGTGTTTCTCGGTGTGTGGCGGTGGAGGCGCCGCTTGGGATAGAGAGGCGATAAGGCCGAGGTCCTTGGAAGGGTGAAAGGGAGTGGCGAGGAGGGAATATTTTCTCCGTGAACGGATTTCGAAGGGTTTGGTGAAGGATTGCCTTTCCCTTCCTCTTTCCTCAACAGGTTAAGCCTCACGTAGCCCTCACTCGTCACGTAGGGACCTCACGAAGCGATGAATATTCGTTCACTGGAAATATTATTTCAGTGGAAATGTCCGCCGAGTGATCGTGATTCCCATATAAATTTGAATGCGGGTCTAAAAAAATTCTGCGTGCGCGCCGTAAAGCAACGAAAATATATTGATTGATATAGGCAGCGTCTCAGCCACTTTTGCGTCATAGCCTTCTCGACTTTGGTGTAAAGGAAACGAGACTCAAGGGAAGACATCTGTTCAGCCAGGAGGAGAATTTATGAAACGACTGTAGGGCTGTGCGGAGATCAGGAAATTATTTATCATACATCAATCAGTGTTATTTTACCTAATAAGACGATAAGCGTGACACTTTGATCACCATTCTCGGAATTTACGTATTTCACGGAAGACATGGACAAAAATATTTCTAGGTATTAAATCAAAATCTTGTGTCCGAAATAATGAATAAAAATGATTTTTGTCCAAAGACTAGTGATGCTAAGTAGCTTCATGTTACCATCTTCTTGCCAAAGAGGAGACCTTTGGAGCTTACTGTGAAAGCATAGTGAGGACTTATTCGGGAAAGTTCGGACTACTGAAGCTATTATTGGTGTGAAAGTTGATTGTAAGAACTTTGCCCGACGTTGGTATTAGTTGCGTTGATTGATTTAGAAAGAAGAATGTGATTTGAAACCTTTTCATCACGGACCTTAGACGGAACCTTAGTTCATCCAATCGGAAAACGCCGTTGAAGGACGACAAATAGGTCCACGTGTCCATCGGTAGTACAGCAAAGAGGGGAGTTCGGTCGCGTCTGAGGCGGTTTAAAGAAGAATGCCTGACTTCTTTGAACGCTGACCAACGAGAAGGAAACTGACAACGATATCTCTGTTGATGCCTTGCCATTAGGAGTGGTTGTCAACGTATGAACATTGATAGTTGGTTTCCCAAATACCGTACCATTATGTTTTATAAATGTGATATTGTCGGCCCTGGTGGCGGCGGGGTGAAGTCCTCGCCTGCTAACCCGAGAGTCGCGGGTTCGAGTCTCGCCTGGGTAGAATATTATCTGTCCAGGACAAGGGTGTTTGTGTCTCGTCTGTTGTTACTGTTATTCACCCGACGTAAATAGGCCTATTTTGCTGTAATCGGGATAATGAAGATAAATAAATATTGATTAGTTCCTCTACGTATTACGTTACCTGGTAAGGAGTGCAGTTAATTATACCCCCCCCCCCACTTAACCCAGTCGGTGACTGAAGTCTTGAAGCGGACCGTGCCATAATTGCCTCGGTATCTTTAGAGGGAGAGTGTGGGTAAACGAGCGGATCTGCGGCGAACCGACGCTCGCAGCAGGTGTTCCGGGTCTCCCCGCGAGGTCTAAAAACCTCCCACCAGGTCTGCAAGCCTTCGCTTATACCCTAGTGGGAAGTAGTGGTATAAGGAAAAGGGAAGGGAAGGTTAACGAAATCACAACCCCTGCGAGGCCGACATCATGGGGCGGATTGACGTCAAAAGGACGTCAATGAGCCACCGCCTCCCCGCAGTGCTCGTATCTGTTGGGTGACCCCAACAACGTTAGACGAGCCCCCGTCAGTCTCGCTTTTGCGAAAACTTACCGCATATCTAATGAAAACCGGAGGAGCCCGTTGCCCAACAAATTGGGATTAGGTATCCCCCGACTCCCTTTTACGGGTAGACGCCGTGCGGTCTGCCGCAGTACGTCATCAAAACAGGGACCACCTTCCCTTCCCTTTTCCTTATACCACTACTTCCCACTAGGGTATGAGCGATGGCTTGCAGACCTGGTGGGAGGTTTTTAGACCTCGCGGGGAGACCCGGAACACCTGTAGGGTCAATTCGGACCAATTCTGGTCGAAGCGTGGGTACATCCGTCATCTCACTACTCCTCGTCTACCCTTAACGACGCTCGCAGCAGGCAGGCGAAGGCAAAGCGTCTCTCGACTGTAGTACTCGAACGCTTTCGAACACCCTGAAGGGATTCTTACACATCCCACTCCGCGCCAACTCACCTTATTATATAGAGGGCACGAAGCTGGTTGGAGAGTGTTAGAAACTGAGGGAGAGAGGAGTCTGCGTAGTGAGGAGGAGGGGTTGAGCGCCGAGGATTAGGACGTGGGGGTGTGGAGAGGAGATGCGCGTGAGAGGGCGGTCGGTGTTACTTTTTTTCCTCGGCTCCATTCCTTTCTCGCTGCCTGCTCGGAATGGGGGCGAGAGGGGGGCAGAATCAATCTCTTCTCGAGGGGAAACAGACGCTTCCTTCTCCTCCTCCAATAGACGCTCGCGTAAGTACATAAACTCGAATTATACCGTGAATCGTTTATAAAAGGGCACTCTGAGAAGTTTTCGTACAGCTTAAGGTATATTATTAATATAAAAAGCATATTTTGTCCGTCCGCCAATTTCTTTCCCATAAGAAAGTATACGTATTGAGTCCATTTCATTCACTCGCAGTCTTATTTTCTTTTGCGTAATTAAATTAGATATACTGGACGCACAAATTCGAGACGAACGCCACTCAAAAGGATACATAATTAAAATTTGTATTACTTCGGGCAAATTTTGTCTTCCTTACGAATTTGTGAAATAATTAGATAATCGCAAAATTGCATTTACGCGATTTTGGTGAATCGACCCCTTGACGACAGTGATGTTGAACCTGAGGCTCAAATGAATGTGTAGGGAAAATAAAGGTCCATAACGATTCCATTGGAAACTTAAAGTAGCTTTTATCACGGGGGAAGCACTTACTGTAATAGCGCGTTTCGTAGTTGGAGTCATAGAATTTAGTAGAATGAGAGATTATCAAGAAGCATTTAGTCGGTGGTATTTTGTTGATGTTGGTCATCCTGCACTGCACTAGAGATGAGACTCGGGATTGTACTTTGCAGACTTGAAATTATGAGTGACTGCAATGTACTGACCCATAGGAAATGCTTGTTTGTTACCAGGCTTTCATTATACGTACAAGTCGTCAAAAATTCGATTCATAGAAATACGTCCGATCAAGAGATCCAAGTTTTTCAATAACGGTCTCTTCTTTTGGGATTTTTATACTTTTCCTAACTAAAACATTGCTTTCTAAGGATCACCAGTTACGAAGCTTACGAATTTTTTGATACAGAAAGTACATCCGTAAGAAAATGATAAGTATTTTGATAAGTTAATGATAAGTATGCTCTGAATCAAATTCCTTCATGATTGATGGGGTGGCTACTCTAGTGTAGAGTTAAGAATATACTAGAGTTGGTCGGACCCCTCCCTCTATGCGGAGGATTCTTTCATTGGTTTTCAATCTTCTCGTGTTTATTTGTTCTCCAGTGATCAATCGGGCGCCCTCTTTACTCCTCTTTATACTAGCCTCCGCCCAACCTTCATTTCTCCACCCGGTGACTCCGAGTTCCCCCGCGGGTGGGCGTTTACCTCGGCGAGGGAGATACACGTCTCTTGCCCTCGAACGAGCGTCCTTACTTCGAACCTCCACTAAATTGTTTAGCTCTTTTCTTCTCATTAACGGTCAAATACCCTTCAGAATACCCTCTCGCCATAAACCTCTGAGAGTCTTCTCATACTATATAGATGGGATTTGGAGGAATTCTAGCGAGGAAACTCCTTCCGCGTATCTGCCGGTTATCTTTAACGTTTCTTCTCTATTTCTGTTCGCCCTCCTGTTACTCCCATTTTATTTCTTCCAAATTTTCCTCTCTTAGATTCTGTTTGAAATTAGCGGTCTTCACTCTCATTTCAACCCTTTAGATCACATTTTCCTCGCCTCTCTCTCATTCTCTTTAATTTCTCGTCACGTCTGGATGGTTCTCTCGGCCATTTTTTCATGAATCCTTCTAATGAAACCGTTGACATCTAATTCTTTGTATTACCTTTCTTAAGGGTATTCTATCTGATTTTTATACATACACACATTTCCAAATCTTACTTACGTCTTCGTATTCTCTTTTTTTGGAGAAATTTCCGAGCCATGTAACGCATAAGTCCCTGTTAAATTACTTATACTATATACAAATGCAGAGGACTGGGGTGCCTTAGGTGTTTTGTTCGACTGGGTCATGTTCGACTATCAGTCTGATGGTTGAAGTCAAATATTTTCCGATTTCGAAAAAATATACTGTCGGAAAAAATCGAGTGAGCGAGAATTTTCTACACTCTTCATGCTACCCAAACATCCCGGCGTAAGAGGTAGTACAAGGAGTAAAATTACAAAATGCCACGAGTAACCAATCAGTCAGAGAACTGGTGGAAAAGGCAATGTGAGGAAAAGAAGAGTATGCAGAAAGAAGGGGAAGTGGGTACACTAAATTAAATTGCTATTAGGCGATAGAAGAAGGCAAACGTTACGGAAGTTTAAGGACAGAATAGGTTAGATATTTTTCGATCCAGAAGTTATCCAATGAAAAGTGGGAGAGAGTACATGGCGAAACTTCATGGCAGCAATATTAGACCAGTTAACTTCGATATAGAGGTTGTTGGGACGCTAGATCAAGATTACTCTATCCTGAAGAAGAGGAAAGAGTCAGTGTGAGAGGAAGTTTGAACAAAAAGCTTGATATCACACACAGCTAAAATTCTGCTTAGAATAATCAATGAAAGGATGGAAAATAAGGCAAATTACTATTAGGGTGATTAGGAACTTGACTCGTTTTTTTTTTCGCGCGGTGCGTTTGAAACTCCTTCAAAACGGAATATTTTTTGTGATACCCAAGAACCTACTGCGGTGACAATATGATTAGTTTTCAAATACAGTTGAGAAAACATACAAACTACACGCTGTTAGTTTTTTTTCGACATCTAAGTGTTTGAAATACCTCATTTTGTAAATAATGTCTCTGTGGTGTGCATACGCGTACCATTTCCCATGTAAAAGGGCTGGTATATTTTGGAAATTATATCCGAAAGTAATGTGATAAGGGGTTGAATTTTTGGTGTCGTAAGAAGGGTGAGAGATTTCTCTTTAAAATGAGACCAAATTCCTTGATTTATAAGTAAAATGATATTTTGCTCGAACTAACTTAATTACCCACAAGCGTCTTAAAAAATGGCAAGGAGTAAGAATGACATGATTGAAGAGGAACTTTCATGAATATAAAAACTGAGGAGGTATGACCAAAGCGATCTGTTTGAGGCGGGCGCGCGGGCACCACTCTCCTCTCCCTGCATCCGTGTCGCCGCTGTGTCGCCTCCGCTAGACAAGAGAGCCTTCGTCCTCCGTGTGATCGGCCGGCCCCAGTGGCCGTGGGGTTATAGGCTCTCGATTGCATGGGCTACTCTTGGAGATCTCTCTTTAATCCTCATCCGATGGGAGATTTTAATGGCTAGCACCCGTGTAATTAAGAGAGGTGCGTTTACAACTAAATAGAATCGGACAATAGAAAGCGATAGCCCGAGATTGATTCCATCAGCCTCGCTTTATTCCACATTTAACACCAGATAACGAAATGTCTGCTCCTCTTTAATAAACGACAGAGGATGGAGCCTTTTCGTCAGTGTGAGATTGACTAAGAGGTTTTGTAAAGTACGTTGTGCTATGCGTCAGTTAAAGTAAGCTTTACTTTGTCAAGTGTCGTGTAGCATATTAGGTAATATGCATTCAGCTATCTCTTTTGTTTCTGGTAGACTTCAGCTTGACTATCTAACATGCAAAATCATTTTGCATTGCGCTCGGAATTTAAAGTCAGCTTTGTAATTTTAATATGTAGCAATTGTATCGATTCATCGCCTCGAAAATAGTCTTGAAAATAAAAATGCTATTACTTTCTCGCGGAAATTGCCTTTGTCTATTTTTTTATTTAGCTCTTAATTTTCTAAAGGACCCAATGAAGTTAGTGATGACTAAATACTGAGATAATGAAACATTATATCCAGTTTGTTTTTATTTAGATAATAAAAGTTGTGTAAGTATGGCATCGACCTTAAATCGCTTCGAACAGCTTTTTTTAAAATTAACATGTAGCAAAGGTACAGCTTCAGCGTGAAAAATATTCTAGCTTATATTAACGTACTCTAGAATTCATATCGAAATTTAACTTTTTTAAATCTGGTCACGATGGAAGGTTTCCTTAATTTAAGCGGCTCCATTTCTGTTGCTGACAGGAATGCCAGCCAGGAATCATCGCGAAACAAAAGGTTGTCGAAATGAAATGTATTTTCTATTCATATACTCTATGTTAGTATTTGAGAGAATTTGCTTTGATGCCGAGTAGCCTGCAAGTTACCCTGACCACTAACTACTACAGATCCCTAATCGAAACATATGTCTTCCAGTGACGCTTAGGGCCATATGCTCGTTCATTCTTTTCCTCCATTGGCTTGATTTATTTCCGTTATTGCCGAGAAAATTGAGTGATGCGAAATCCAGTTGCTTTGGTAATTCCCATCAGGTGCCTTTCTCAGTGCCTATCTACCGTGCGAAATGATTTGTGTGCCCAGGACGAAATTCAAGCGAAGTCGCCCGGATCCGCCAGAGACATATCGTGTGCTGTCATCGTTTGTGTTTTTCCCGCTGTCCAATCCTTGCTCTCCTTTCACGGATCTATTTTATTACCAGCCCTACTTTTTAGTTTAAGTAGTCTTTTATCACTGGAAAATGGGTTTTCGAGTGGTCGAATTTGCCGATGGCGCCATTTCGACGGAATGGAATGTTTTGCCCTCTAGCTGGCCATTTATTCTAAGCGTGTCCGTCTCTTTGTGCAAAATTTGATTTATCCTCGCCGCCGCGTTAAATCTTACTCAAGCCTCACTCATAGAAACCTAAAGCTTTGTCATGAGCAAAATGACTCAACGGTTTCTTTTTTCATTAAAAAATTTTCTTTTGATGTATATGGGCATTTGGTGGTTAAACGAAACGCATGCCTACACACCTGTGACTGTTTCAAAAGCGACTTCTAAGTTCACAGCTGATCGTATTTCTGATCCTTTTCTCTATTACGTCAGAATCATTCAACTATTTGTATCAACAATATTGTAACATCATGCGGCAATCACAAGTCGCAATCTTTTTCAATCCCGTACCTAAATGTTTCGCGGTGCTTTACCTCCTATAGTGATTATGTTTTCTCAGTTTTTATATGATCTTCAACTTCAGATGAACTTGTTCACCTCACCTAATTTCTGCAGTTATTGTGACCCGGCGTTTATTTTGCAAAAAAATTACACCATACTCACTCGTTGCCGTGCGTTAATTCTTACTTTGGTTGTTTATCTTGGAATTACCTTAACTTCTGATATATCGTGGGGATTACACATACAGAACATATTTGGCGCAGGATTAAAGATACTAGGTTTTGTTAAACGTATAATAGGAAGGTCTTCGGATGAAAAAGTCAAAGAGAGATGCTACTTCGCTCTGGTTAGGCCTCATCTCTAATTCGCCGCGAGCATTTGGAACCGTGGTCATATAGTTTTAACCAAAAAAATTAATAAAATACAAAGGAAAGCAGTGCGCTTCGTTGGAGACTGCTACGAGCGTACATATAGTGTCTCACAACTTCTAGAGGGATAAAGGTGGAAGCCCCTAGAGACTCGGAGGCTGCACGCTAGGCTAAGGTTGCTTGATAAATTCAGAACTGATATTTTTCAGAGCGACATAGAGAATATTATCATGACTCCTCACTACATCTCTAGGTCGTAGACCATTTCATTATGCTAACATTACCTACTACATGCTAAATAACTGTCTAAACTGTATAAACATTGCCAACTGGAGTGGTTATACTTCTTTTTCTTATCATTACCTTTGAGCATGTGGTAGTGAATTATAGATTTAAACGCCGTGAAAATTATCTTTCACGTTGTGATCTTGGGTTTTCAGCGCTCAGTCGTCTTGCTAATTTATGTGTAGATTTTGGGAGAAAGCTCCGAGCACAACTGTGAATATTGCCCTATCGATGGGGTTTTCGAATACTCTCCAAACGCATTATTGAGCACAGGATTTTAATTTTCCAAATGTGAAGATTCGGATGGCTTTCTCCTCGTCTCTCGCTTCTTAGCATGCGGTCTTTCGATTTCCCCCGGGATAATTATAGTGAAATGGATACAAAGACACTCCTTCGCCCCCCGCCTCCTGTTGCTTCCTCTTGCACTCTCCACCCACCCACCCACCCTCCCTCCCTCCCACCCCACCCCACCTTGTGTATCACCTCCCTTTACCGCTAGCCGTCGACGCCTGCGTCTCCGTGGTTACTCGCTGTTTGAACTGAGTCTTACTCGATACTGATGCGCGCTCTGGTGACGGAGCCGAAAAAGTAATCTGGATCCAATGGTGCGGAGAAGACGTGTGGACGCTGGGAGGTTTATTTAAAGGGGGCCATTTGATCTTCGCCTCGGGAGGGGGAAGTGACGTATGGAGACTGGGGTGGAATCAGCCGGGCGGCGATGACGTATTCCCCCCCCCCTCCCCTCTCATACCCTGTCTGCGAATCCCATCTCACCTCGCCGGAGATCTCGGGAAATTTGATGCGGTGGGATCGAAGCGACATTCGTCGAACTCCCATCGGAACCAAATCGAATGAGTTTATCTCCAAAAAATTCATGAGCGTCGTTTGGAGAACCAAGAAAAGAATTCCGGCTTGTTATCCTCGAAGTAAAAGCGATGATCTCATTTCACGTGAAAAATGCCGCATAAAGCTCGCCTCGCCTGACATCCTGAGGTTGCGTGTTTTAAATTTTTAGTTTGAAACATATCCTATACCATGGGTATGTTTTGTTGGAGTCCGTGTTAGCACGTTTATGGAAAGCCTCTTTTTATGTCATGTAGGTCTGTGCGGATAGCAAGGTCTTAAAAAAAATGGGGAACACCTTGTCGTCTTATGATCCTCTATTCTCTTCTTCATGAATTGATGTTACATAATTGTTGAAATCCGATTGCATCGGAAAACTATCCATATTTGCATTCATCATTATGTTTAATATGTTTTATAGCACGCCGCTCAATAAAAATCTCGTTATAAATGCCATCGTTTAGTGTCATATTCAATTTTCGGTTTTTCTCATTTCGATTTAATTTGTTTGGCTGCTGATTTGAAATCAGGTTTAGTCTGACATCATAGGTATATTCTCAGGTGATTTGAATTAATTGCTGGGTTGTACTCCGGGCTGGCAATGCGAATTGGCGTGGATGCGCTAAATTATACATCGATTTACTGAGGAAACGTTTTCTTGTTAGATCCGCCTCGCGAGATAATCCTTCCTATCTTTAATTTTCCATGGCGTTATTTTTGAAGTTTGTGAACCACGAACACCCGTGCACGGATGCATCGCCCGCAAAACTTTTATATAATGTCTCATATTATAATTCGGGAAGTATTTTTGTTTTGCTTCGGAAATAATGTAATCTGCGTGGCACTTTGTATTTGTCCATATATCTCTGATTATTAATGGAGTAACTCCATTTGAACCCAGCAAGCAGGACCATAAAACATCCGGCGGTCAGTTGGGCATGTGGCGAGCAATAGACACGTGTCAGTGACTGCAATTTCACCGGAAGAGGAAAATCATGCTCGGATCTTCATCCACTTCCCAGAACTCCTCGTCTCCCTTAATTTCAGTTCGCGGCGTCAGTGCTTCGTGATGGGAGCGCTGCTAAGCGTTGGTTGGACACGGCCAGACACGGACAGCGGATGGCAATCAGAAGGGAGACAGAAAAAGCAATTCAAATCGAAGGGTACGCGGTCGCCTTTTGCTCTATGATAATTACACTAATACCTCGATTTACGTCGGGAGATGCGTGTTGAAGAAGTCGAAGCGACGTAAGTCGAAACAACGTAAAACGGATCCAGGTATTCGTAACCACTTTAATCCCGCGACTAATCGAGGCGTTGATTTCAAAATTCGTTTTTTGCCTGCATCCAGGAAAAAATAGGCATTTCAGATGGGGTGATTATGTCTCGGTTATCAAAAAACGCACGCATATGCACGCACATACGGTCTATTTTATTGGCATTGAATAGAGAAAAATTTTCCGACGACCCTTGTCAGCATGAACGTACCAACGAATCAGACGTAACTCGAAACGACGCGTACCGAGGACTTACCTAATAGTACAATTGGCAGACTTAGTATACTCCTGTCCAAAAAAACTTACCACCTCAGAGCCGAAAAATTTCCAAGTCCCGAGTTGACGTCGATGTGACTACGCCGAACCACGCCCCCTTGCGCGGGAAAGCAATTAACGCACGGGACGGAAAAGTAGCCTTCTTCGGAACGTACTTGACGAGATGGAACACTCCTCAGCGAAAAGTTTTGACCTGCAAGGGACTATTTCTAGGGTGGGGTGAGGGTGGGTTGGGTCTATTGTGTCGGTCCTATTCCGTCGGTGTCGGGTTGGGGAGGCATGGAGAGAAAGGTTGGTCGGAAGACGAAGTCGCAAAATCGTCCTTTTTTCGGAGGATACAGGAATGAAAGACAGAACTCAGAGATCCATTTTATGTCTTCATTGCCACACAGGAAACGTTGTCTGAAATTGATGGGTCTTCCTCGTATTAGGCCGCAGAAAGTCTATTACCGTCGCGATAAGAGGTTGAATCTGTACATATATACGTGTCACGTGTCACAGCTCTCACTCGGCCCAAGTATTCGCATCATCTACATGGCGCTCCAATAAATTTTGCTGGCCGTTAATTTTCTCTCCGCTCAAATCATTAAATGATTCGTTGGTAGTTTATGAGACTGTGCGTGCTAACTTTTTAGTCATTGAGAATTCTTCAGTTGCAACAGTATTTATTGACTTTTTTTAAAATTATTACTTGATGTTAATGTGTTTGACGTACCTAAATGTATAAACCTTGAGGATAAATGAAATAAATATTTTCCACTGGGTGGAGCCCTCGCTGAGTTTCATGAATATGGAATGAATATGGTATGTCATTGCCAGCCTACATTTTGGAAGTGGGAAAGAATCAGGGAAGTTTTTAGGAACACTGCTATATTGGTTTGAATGAGGAAAGCTATTAATTTTACACACAGTCGCGGGTCTCCCAGAAATGCATCTAAGTAGCGCGACGTTCGTATATTTAATTTCAGAGCCTCACGTGCGAGACGCATATACCGAATTTTCTTCTGTTTGGAAGATCGAACATTTCTTTATTCGTGTTCCAAAACTTGCGTTTACAATGATTAATGCCCCGCATATCTATACCTATTTTCGCTTGAGAACACCCCGTGGAACTTAATCATCGACACAGCACGTCCGTCCTGGGAAGTGAATATGATGATGGGTAGCGTGAGTGAAGGACTTCAAGAATTGGCCTGAAAGGCTTCGACATGATTGATTGATGCTCGCGATCAGAAGAGGAAGGGTACTCCGCCCGTCACTGAATACACCATTCGGGCCTCGCTTTAAAGGGCGAGAGAGGGCAAGGGGGAGAGAGAGAGAGAGAGACTGGGAGGAAAGCCCTCTTTCCTCCCCCACCCAGGGTGTGTCTTGTTTTATATAATATTTTCAGTCTCAACCTCTCAAATCATGCTACAGGGTGAAGAACGATTATCCGCGAAAATTCGGCTCGATTAGTTAACATTTTGAGGTCGCTCAAGAGGCAGTGACACTCAATACTCTCGATTGCAGGAGAATAGCATCATTTCCAGGGGTAACGCCCCACGTCACAGCTCTTCCGGGACCAAAAGTCACAATGGGCAACCGTTTTCCATTGATAAGATATCTCTGCTTCGGCCAATGCCGCGCGCCCCAAGCGCGACGCCGGGCCGGGTGCTCGCGGGCCGCTGTCCCGGTCAGCGGATTCCTCATGCACCGCCCTTCATAGCCCAACTACGCCCCCTCTCGCTTTCCCGAGCTGGAGTCGAGGGAGGAATTTCCATTGGGTTACACCTACAGAGTGTTAGTGACACACAAAAAGATACAGTCCTCACAGGAGTCCGACTTTGAACTGAATGAAAATTAGTTTCGGAGCCAATTGTCTTCACTTGCTCGTTTTCACAATAAATTTTGTTACGACGCGATTCTCTATTGAAGAGTATATTATCGGCGATCCTGAATCTGTATCCGACCCTATCCGTAGAAATGAGCTGTCTTTGATACGTGATGTGCTGATTGTGTTCTATCATCACCACGTAATCCTAAAAAAACGGTGCCTGCGATTTCAAAAGCAACGATAGTCTGTTGTCCCATTCTAGACTGATGCACCAAGGTTCCTGAAATACAAGAAATTCTTGGAAAAGAGAAGGATGGAGCGCTCTTCTGAAAGTTGATAAAACTTAAGAAAAATCCCGCCGTCTCTTCAACCTACAACAGAAAAATTATGAGAAATATAAAGGAAAATTGGCCGATGGTTTTACATTGCTACTTTTAATGATTTAGAAGAAATAAAAATAAAGAGGACAGAGAGTTCTTGAAAATTCACAAAAAAAGGTCATATTGGACAGAATTAGATAGATGGACTAAGTAATATTCTCATTAAAATGTGGAAATAGCTTAATTTAATAGAAAGAGAAAGCAAGAAGCTTCTAGCAGTGAATATTTTCTTTGGATGATTGTAAATTTTTTCATGGTGCACGGCCACTGACGCTCCTGGGGCACTGACAGACGATTTGGATGAGATAGTTTGAGCGAGATAGTTCCCTAACCATGAGGGAAAGCATATTAGAATTATATATTTTAATTTCTGCAGCTAAAAGAAGCATAAATTATATTTTGAAAGATTAATGGTGGAATAGTATACTTTTATATGACTGAAATAATTAGTAATTAAATAAAAATATGTGTAAAATTCTTTGATTTAACTCATTTTTCACGCGGTACGTTTAAAACTTCTGCGCAAGGGAAGGTTTTTTGCGACTATGGAAAAATAACTCCGGTGACAATATGATTAGTTTCAAAAAGAGTTTAGAAAACATTCCAACTGTTAATTTTTTGACGAGATCTAGATATTACAAATTCCTCATTTTTTTAAATAATATCTCTCTGGAGTGCATACTTGTACAATTTCCCATGTAAAAGGGCTGGTATCTTTCGTCAAATATCTCGATAAGCAGTGTGGTAACGGGCTGATATTTCGGTATTTTTGAAAAGGAGATATATATATTTTTTAAGTGAGAACAAATTCATTGATTTCCAGGTGACATGATATTTTGCTCTAACCACCTTAATGCTCGTTTAAAAAAGTTAAAATGTGTTGACAGTGCAACCTCATCCATTGCCCTAAAGTAATTGAGAGGGCACTTGTCGAATCTGAGCGCTCAGTGGTTAGGAATATCTTTATGACGATGTAAGCCCATTTCAAAAGTAGAATCTTGTATGACGCTAAAAAACGAAGAGGGCATATTCCACCCTCATACATGGACAAAAGTGGAGTGTATAAATTAAAGTGTGAGGACTGTGGTACTTGTTATGTTGGACAGACTGGTAGAAGTTTTAAATACAGAGTGAAGGAACATAGAAGATGTTTTATACATAATGATGGAAAATCTTGTTTTGCAAATCATTTATGTTGGTGTAATCATTTTAGCAACTTTGACACAGATATTTTACATTGCAATGACATTGTAATAAGGGCTTAAATTGGTTTTTATGGCAAAATTTGAAATTGTCAATAGCCCGGATGAACTTAGCAACGATGTTTTATTCTGTTCTGACTCACCTTTGTTAAAGCTAAGCGTCCCTATAATTAAACCCTGACCTTCACCCACACCCCACTTCGTCTCTGCTTTACGTCATCGACCTTCATATGTTCACCCAAACTGTTCTTTCCCCCTCCCACTTCCCCCCCCCCCACGCCTCTTCCATATACCCCCTCCTCCTACCTTGCCTCTGGTCGCTCTGGTATAAATACATGTGAGAGTGTCTGTCCCATCACCTTGAAAATGACATAGTATGTCGAATCCATGGTCGGTGTTGAAGTAGTATATTTAAGTGTGGATATTACTATTGTTGTGTTATATTTTATCATGACCTCAAAATGTTAACTAATCTAGCCGACTTTTCTCGGATATCCGTTCTTCACTCCATAGCATGATTTAGGTAGTTGAAATTGGAATATGGAGAAAAAACTGAATAAACCACAGCTAACTCCCCGCCTCCATATTCCTCCCCCTCCCCCCCCCCCGTGGTGAGGTTTTTAAATGAGCAGATGTCTCGGTCTTTTGGTGTCTGGACTGTAAACTTCGAGTAGGAAGTGGTGAATATTCTTAATCAACCACTGTCTATACAGCTCTAATGTCCAAACACGAGTGATTTTGCCCGGAGTTGGTGTGGCTTCATTTAATTCTAATTTTAGGACACTACTTGTGTGAAATCCATGGAGAAAAAACCATTCGCCTGGATTGGGATTCGAACCCAGACGCCTCGATTACGCGCCGAGTGGTCTAACCTGTTCAACTAACCACGCCTCCTCTTCCATGTGAATCTCATGGAGGCTTTAAGGAACAAGTTGCCCTCACTGGTACCGTGAATGCAATGTCATGGAAAGCGTGTGCTAAGCGTCACGAGGTAAACCCCATTTTAAAACACTGGGGTATTTTCTTAGACAGTTTCAAAGAACTTCAGAGCTAGCTCCATGGATGACGCTGTGACAAATTTGGCAGGCACTATTTTTTCGCCGGAAAACCTTTTTACTGTATACACTTCATCGTGAAATTAGAGAGCGTCGGATAAAGTCTTTTTTTCACTTCATCATTCAATCAATGGAAAGACTCCGAAAGATTTCCGTAGCCGAACGCGAAGAAAGGATTTCATACGCTGAAGTTACAGATGCTAGATGTTGATTCCTCTTTCTCTTAAATGATTAATCTATCTTTCTACAGGTTTCAATTGGATTCCCCCTATAATACTCTATTCTGCGCTTAACTTCATGTATTTGCGTAATTTATATCCTTACTTTACATCTGATCCATGTCATTTTCCTCGATTCTCCGTAATTCTTTACGCTCTCTATGCAGAGTATGTCTTTACAAAGTTCCTTCCTTATGTTTCATTTTCATCCGTTTATAAACTTAACATATTTTACTGGATTTGTTGTATATCTATGCAAAAAAACATCTTGAAATGTATGTTTTATAAAACTAGATAAATCGAATAAAGATTTTATTTTTCTGGATTAGTTTTATGCCTATGGAAGAAATTAGCTTGAAAACTTAATTTTTAGGTGGCCAGTGGCTATAAAGTTTGACGGCTCATTTATATTATTCTCAACGTCTTACCGGCTGACGCTGTGCATTAAGATTGATTTTTGTGCATTAGAATTGATTTAGATTGAAGTGTCGATGTAAGTAGGATAATCTGTGAGCTTTTAGGTATATACGACCTTTTTATATTTCTTCTATAAAATTCATTTTGGTATGTGTTTTCGCTTGAAATTAATCTAGAGGAGAAGAACGTATTTTCGAACTTATTCGGTACTTTTTTATCAATCAAAAATTACTCTTCCAAAGCCTCTCTTGTGTGTGAGCATAACTAGATTTGTGTATGTTTTATGCTAGTGGCCGAGTCAACCCTTCATCACATAAGGTGTTGAAATTGACACTGGGATAATATAGGTTGTAGCTCACGAATCACGCCTTGAAAATCGATTGAAGTGTAACTCGAGGCTTTCTACGCGAAGTGATACATTCTTCTCAACTTTTCATCTCTTAATCTTTTCCTCTTTTCTTTCGCAAGAATGCGCGCAGCATTTTAATAGCATCACTCTGAACTACCACTTCGTTGTCACTATCACTTTCCAGCGAGAAGGATGACATGAAACCTTTCCCAAATCATCCAACTCTTTCGTTAACCTTCATCGATCGTGCCTCGAAGGGAAATGAGGTCACGCCGATCATCGCGGCAAATGTAAGAAGTTCGATGTCAGAAGGTATGGGGTTGGGGTCGTGTTGGGGCGTGGGATAATGTCAAAATCTATCAGGGGCGATCGCATTTTTCAGGGTAACCTTGAATCTACTCTCCTTAGTCAGGGCAGATCATATAACACTCTATCACCTGTTTCTGAACTTTTCGTGCAATTTTGATTCTCCAATGAGAATGTAATGGACGTAACACTTTTTGTTACTTAATATTGTTATAATTGCTACATTATTATTTTCCATTTTTATTGTTATTGCACAGACGGTGATCTTCATGAATAACCTTAAACGGAAACTTTTTGGTTATTCTAAAAATTATGCATTTCACCTCTGGAATGTTGGTATTATGTGGATTACACGTATTGCCGAACAACACCTCATGGATAGTGTCAGTTATGCCTTCCATTTACCCTTCTTCTGTAAAAGTTTCTTTTAATGTACCCTGATCCCTCTCCTTGATGGGTGCCTTTATGTAGTGTGTGATATTTGCTTTATCCGAAACAGGCTGCAGAACAGCAATCTATGGTACCGCCATTTAAGTTAAACACTTGACAGTTTTGAGTTCATCAAAACTGGATACAGGTAGGTAAGTAGGAAAGTTGGGTTGTATACTCGCGGGTCACTTGCTTCAAGTCTTTAAAATAGTATCAAAGGAATAGAAAAAAATGAATTTCGACTTTGACTTAACGCAAGAGGAAGTGATAGAAATTACATATGCGTCCTAAGTGCCATTTGTTCGATTTTAGGCGTTGCGCATTGCCAATTGCTTTCCCTCGAGAGGTTTTTTTTTCGGAAAATTTATATGACACACCTCACACCAATCAGGGAGAAAAAGATGAAGATTGTTATACTATCTTGACTGCAACTTTGTTGTGCGCTGAGTATTAAATGCGCGATGATTTTTTGTGTTTTGTAACTTCATGTCACTGCCGTAAATGATTGTAAATATTATTTCCAAATAATAATCTGCCTAAATGACAGGTTTATAAGGTTTAAAATTTTATTCTGTCCGGACACGGGGAGGAATGAGAAACCCAATCATGATGATTGAGAGGATGCGAAAGAGGTAGCCTGGTATTCGGACTCACTGTAGAACACTTTATTATACAAAATGCTTCCAACTATAGTTTGGAATTCGAATCCTACAATGAAAGTTTTTTCATTTTACCCACGAATCTCGTAGATGAATGCTCCTCGGGTAGCCGACCGGCTAAGGCGCTTGGCGATAAAACGGTCAGAAGGAGTCCCGAGGATTACGAGTGGACTGCCATCAAAATCCTGGCGCAGATTTCGATGGCAGTGCACTCGTTATTTTCAGGGTTGAATGCTTTGAATGGCAAAGGGTGTTATTTCTCTTATTTTTCGTGAAAGGAATGCGCCGTTCCGTCGAAAATTTGCCTTTGTATTCACCTTTTTTTCCGGGAAACAAGTGCTCTGTGATCGATCAATTGTCTTCGTTCTCACTGAATTTTTCCTTAATACGTGATGATCCTCTCAGGGTAACGCCAAAATACTAGGCAACAGGGCTATCCCATCCAATATGCGGCCTGTTTTAACTCGTCTCTCAGGTGTTTGTTCTTCATGGGCTGAAGTGAAGTCTCAATGATCGATTGATTTGATGAAGCCTTTCTAAAAGAATTTATTTTCAAATCAAATGACTTCGACTAGTTATATTTTTCCAAATTGGCTTCGTACTATGCCATGTGTAGCGATGGTATGGTATGAATAAATTACTGTTTAAAAGAAACTCGCGTAAGGGGGAGTGATGGAGAACGAGAGGTGGCTTTTCCTTTACTTTATGGCAGTTGTCTCATGTTATACCCCTCACTTTTTCATGGTTGAAATTAAATTTATAACTTTGCTACAAACTGTATGCCGATGTTTGATGTGTACATCATAGACGCCGATGGTTAGAATACTTTTTATTTCCGCTGACTAGGCCTCACCTTCCCAGTGAGTCGCGCGTCAAGAGAAATTCCCATCTGATTCCCTCAGCTTTGAACATTTTGAACAGAAATTGGCGGAGAAAAAGGAGAAAGAAAGCTTTTACCAGCTTTTCCAAACCTGCCCCCAAATCCTTTCTTACAATCAGGAATTCCGGTCGTAAAAAGAGCGCCCTCCTTTACCGCTTCGGATAAGTTGTGCTGTGTCGTCGCTCAATGAGAGCAGGAGGTGCTGTATTGAATCCTGGCCGCCCTCAATCATTTTACGCCTCATCCTTCGCAGTCTAGGGGGTTTGCCGTTTTAGCGTTATTTCCCTTTCCTTTCTCGAGGGTTTCGACTTTGGACCCTCTCCGTCAGTGAGTTCATCCCTCCGCCAAGGTCGTCGACCACGAGTGGTTGGCGATGGCGTCCGCCCCCTTTACAAGCCGTGTCTTTCCCCTCTCGCGGTGCTTGATTGCCGTTAGATATATCTCTCTTTTGTTTGGATGGCGGTGGGCGGGTTGGATTTATGTGGGCGCTTCAGCAAGGGGCGGCGGCTTCCAGGGAGGGATGGTTTGGGAGGGGGGGGGGGGAATCGTGCGAGATGAATGGGGCGAGGGCTCGAGATGTTTGCCGAGATAGGGCCGGACGGAAATTCGCGTCGTGCGTCTCCCGGAGTGGAAGGCTCGAATGGGGGAAGTCCTGCGCCAGATAACTAGCGGACCGCCATGGATCTCCTTCGACCGCCCCGCAACGGAAGACGTGCTCGGACTTCCCTTGTCGCCCACTTCGGGACAAATACGCGGGCTTAACATCCGCCGTCCTTAAGGTTGGCGCCAGTGCCCTCCCAGAGCCTCTCTCCATCACTCTCCTACTTCCTGTCTCAAAACAGCCTTCCTCTTCTCCGCTCTCGCCCACCCCTCGTTTCTCTTTGCATGACATCAATCACTTCCATTTTTTGTAGATAATTAAAAAAAAGTGGCTCAGAATGGATGGCTCCATTAAATGCCTCAACGAAATTCTCTTCGTCCGTATGTTTCGTTGTCGCCCGCTATCTGTCCCTATGCGTGCTCATTTTTTTTACCCGAATGACTTGGCTCCACAATGAAACGGGAGTGAGTGATATTAAAACTATTATTATCAAAATGAACATGCCTTTATCGTCATTCCGTTATTGCATGTGACCGCTCATTTTCAATGACCTCGTTATATGTTGAAGTAACGCGTGATTGTGACTTTCATCCATCCTATGGGAATAAATAGACGCTACCATTCCGTCGAGCTCCGTGAAACATCTACCCGACTTCAGTCTCCGCGTCTGGTTTTACGAGTTCGTGGTAGGTGGTGGTTCTTACTAAATTTCAACTTGTAAAATGCAACGTACACCGAATGGAAACAACTCCTCATTTACCATAATCCCTTGCTTCCGTTGTGCTTACATGTTCAGTGAAAATACCCTCCTCGAGAAATCACTGCCTCCTTACAATAATTTTCTGTTCGGAAGGAGCGTATTATGAATGGGTTTTGTGGTGATTTGATTTTGAATGATTGTTTGAAATGCTTCAAATCCCATTTCCTCGAATGATGCCTGCGTAACTATCCTGGGAACATCTGTTGAAATTTAATCTCCGTCACATTCTCTAAACGCGTCAAGGCAGCCTCCAGCGCATCAAGACAAAGAACTCTTTTAGCCGGGATGTTCGTGGTTGGATTTAATTCGATGTGTTACCCTTTCCTTCACGACGACGCCGAAGGCCTCTCTGGCCCCAGGTGCGGACCTTATGCGCTCCCCCAACCCCTTGGCCCTCCCAAATCCACTCCTCCCTACGCCTCCCACCCTCATGCGGGAGCTTTGCCTCATCTCTCTCTCTTATTTCCCTCAACGGGATAACCTCCATAATTGTTTCTTCCCTCGCGGAGTGAGTGGGCCAGATGGGGGAGGGAGTGCTGGTATTCGAGGAGAGAGGGGTGAGAGTGGATTTCGAGGAAAGGGAAAGGTGGAGAGAGAGAGGGAGGGAGGGAAGCTACGAGCGTGACGTGCGACCTCGCGAGGTCGCGTGTCTGTGGTTCCGCGGAAGTCTTCATCTGAGCGGAGCAAGAGAAGAGACGCGAGCGAATTGCCGTTTAACGCCGTATCCGACGAAACAGGTTGGAGTGATAGGGCAATGACTCAACGTGAGAGCGCAGTTGGAGTTGGCAGATGATACAGGAATGAGCCTTTGGAGCGTGAGGGAGACTGTATCAATTCGAAACTCCTCATGGGAAGATTTGGGAAAGGGTTGTGAGATCAATCTACTGCAAGCTGGTGATGAATAAATCGAGAGAAATCCGTTTCGACGTTGCTAATGGCAGTTCAGCGAGATTTTTCCGAAAGTCGTAACGGAGACCTTGTACGAAATTTACGTTTAAATTTCAGCAGCCCTAGGAAGCACGAAGTAAATATTGTAACATTAATTGTGCAATAATATGCAATTTTGTATGACTGAAATTCTCTGTAATGAAATAAATATGTATGTCTAAATGAGTCTTCTACTTGACCCATTTTTTTCACTTTACGTTTAAAACTCCTTAAAAACGGAGGGTTTTATGTGACTCTTGAAAAATTACTACAGTGAATAAGTGATTTATTTTTGAAATAGTTGAGAAAACATGCGCTTTTCCAACTAATACATTTATGACTAGATCGTAGGGCATTCCTCATTTTTAATAATAAAATATCTGTGGAGGGCGTACACGTAACATATCCATCGTAAAACAGCGGTCTGTTCCACATTCAGCACCCCTCATCACTCGCGTGTCCCACACTAACTCTCTCAATCTCTCATCATACACAATAAAATCAATCATGCTTTTACAATCACCCCTTTTCCAAGCAAATATATGTATTCTCTTATGTCTAAACCATGTATTCGACACAAACAATCCTTTTTCCAAGTACACACCTACCAAGTTTTCACCATTATCATTCACTCGGGGTTACCAAAAGGTCCAACCACTCTCTCAGATGCATCCCGCCTCACACCAACCCACCCATTCATGTCACCTAGTAAAATTATTCTCTCACCAGGATCACATTCATTCAAAACTTCTCTCAGTTTTTCCCAAAACTCATCTTTCACACTGTCACTCTCTCCATCCACTGGTGCATAGTACGCAACAATCACAACTCTCCTAATACCTACTTTCATGCGAACCCAGAGCAATGTAGGGGATACTAACTCGTACTTCCTTACTAGCAACTTAGCTCTCCCATTAAGAATGAGTCCTACACCTTAACTGCCGTGTACATTATCTTCAACTCCTGACCACAATGCCAGACTAACTCCATCTAATGTAACAGCATCCCGTCCCTTAGTTTCACATACACACAAAACATCCATTCGTCTCACTTTCATTTCATTCTGCAACTCATGCTCGTTTCCGTACACACCTCTCACATTCCGAGTATTCAGGTACCGAGAGTCCAGTTCGTTTCCAGTAAGTAACTTGATGGGCCAACCTTATTCAGCTTCCGCCGCCCATCTTGGCTTCGGCTATCCGAGGCAACAGTTAGACGTTTATCAGTAAGTTGTTATAGAGTATGCAAGGTTACCAGCCTTCGCAGTACCTGCACCACATGCAGCTTTCCCTGCTAACGGTTACGGCGCTCTACCGGCCAGTTTTGGCACATTTTTGCCAGTATGCCACAAGAGAAACCAAAGCATAGTAATACCCTAGGCCCGCTTTCCCCCTTTCTGCTCAAGCTAGGATCCCTTCTGAAAGGACTACCTTGAGAACCAGCTTACCGTTGCCCGCGACCCACCACTATTATATAAGAGGAGGTAAGTATAATGCAGTGTACTTACACACCGGGTCACCTTGGTTTAATTGATTATAAGATTTTAAATAATTAAAATCTCTTGCACTTTAGCATATCTAATACTGAAAACAATTTTTTTCACATTATTATTGGAGGTAAATCATTACTGGGAGTTATCTGCCCTAAATCGCCATTTAATTAAAAGCTGATTTCTAGAACGCTCCCGTTACAGTCTATTTTGGCCTCATAATGTATCTAATTCATTGCTTCAGGATTAGTCTATTGTGCGCATGAAATGCAATTTGGGGGAAATACGATAAGATTTGTTAACTTTTACAACTATGGAACGCTTTTACATAATTTAATCTCGTGGTAATTGACATTCAAAGATTCTCATCGCTTGTGTAGTGACTGGGATAAGGCCATGATATCTCTCACTTGGTATGCGTCTAACCTTATTGCTAATATCTAGCAATAAATCAGTGATGGCATCAGTGGTTACCCTAAATTCTATTGCTAGCAGAAGTCAGCAGACATATTTTTATTTTGTGATGTCGGCTGTTTAACTTGTTCCTATGCAAATAATAGTTAATCTTTCATGAGTGCTTTTATTGTCATATGGATTCAAGGGTTGCGTTTTCGTCGCAGCTAGCAATAAGACAAAAGCATTAAAAAGATTGTCAGAACGAACCCTTACCTCAATTAAGCACTACACAGAATGGAAATATCATGGAAGTGAAGATGGCCGGAGAGATATTCTCCTGGATTAGCTCTTTATAGGAAAAGGAAATCGTTAATACAGTGATCTCCAGAAAAATAATGATGTAATTTAGGACATGAACCCCTATAGCTAATTTTATATTTTTGTTGTGTTGTAAAAATCATATTTTTGAACCTGTTGACTCTAAGGAGAAACTATTTATTTTCATTTGCAGAATGCTTTAATTTTACGATGTGGTTTGTGGCCAATTTTGATCCCACTTCAGTATCTGATGCAAATATGAATTTCGTAGCACGTCCTAGCTTCCGAGGATTCTCAACAAAATGGAATAATGTGTTCTTTTTCGAAAAAAAAATGGAATCGTAATAGCAGGGGGCGATTTTTGGCTCTTCTTATCGTGATTCGTCGCTCATCGTGTCTATTTTTGTAAGCAAAATTGGGATTAAATATATGTGGCGTTATCTCTGTTATGCCTAGCCAACAAAAAAGGTGTGCTATTTTTCATTCATCCTCGTTAGGATAAAAATATTCTGCTTATGTACGTGATACGATACAACTGATCCAATCCTCCACGAAAAATGCCTCTCGTAATTATATTATTTTATTTCCGCCGTCTGCCTTCTTTTTTCCAGACTGAAATCAGACTTGCTCGGCGTTTAGTTTCAGCCCCATTAGTCAAGAGTGCAAATTGTAAAATGCGTTTTCGCCCCCGGCTGTTTGTTTTTGGCCGGCGTAGAGGATGCCAGGGACGTTTAAATGAAAGTTCATAAATATTTCCTCTTGCTCTTCGCATGACTTGAGGATTAGCTTTGTCACTGTCCACACGCAGGTTGCTTTATTTTCTCCGTCTTCTGCGGAAAGTGAAGACTTCCAGATCGCGACTCCTTTTTTCCTTACGAACATTCCGAGACTTTTGTGCCCTCTGCGACTGTTCTCACCGCGGCTGATGCCGCTAAGACGCCCGCCTTTGAGACTCAAGAAGACCCGATTCACTTGAGCAAAGGCTCGAATTTTAATGGCGTTTCTCGGTAAGCGTTAAACGTTGTTACCTTAATTCTCAGATTTTTAGCAGCTCAAGTTATTTAATTGCCTTAAAGTGTATCGATCTTCCCTGCCGTTGTCCATAATCGTACCGCTAAGTGGTATCAATTTCATTTAATCGATATTGCAGTATTTATAGTGGCTACTAAAAATGGAGACTTGGTAATTACTGCTTTCTCATAGTCACATTTAAGTTTAAATAAAATACTAATATCTCTTCCAACTTTCTTACGTAAGGTAGAAAGGAGGAAGAGATGCTAATGTTAACCAAATGGCCCCTCAGTATCTTGGAATCAGATTATCCGTGAGTGACTGCGTGGAATCAATTATTTAAGTATCGCTTTCCCTGGAATATGCCTTTGTTAAGTCATATACGTTCATCAGAGACAAATACCTCCTAAATATTTTTTCAATATTCATTGTGACGGATAATATATACTATTTTATCGCCCAAGGACGTACCTCATTTAGAACGATATATCAACAGCATATAATGGATATGTACTCATCTCGGCTGGAGAATTTAAATTTTTGGAGGATATTAAAAGCAAAAATCCATGATGGTTGACTTGCTTGAAATATTCTACATTTTTGAGTCTTTTGTAAACCCACGAATTCATTGAACATCCATTAATAAATAAAATACCACAGACCTTTAACGTGTTTGATTCTTGGACTTATAGGGTATTCTCAAGGTGAAATTGGTCTGTGATCACTTTAAAATACATCCTAGATTCCTATCATGAAAGAGTGTATATGAATATTGGATTTTTTGAAATCTCCTTGAAATCGGTTACACACGTAGCATATTCCGCTGACAGTGGCAGTAGATGGATGTACCCTCCTGTCGTTAAGTGATGAATTCAGACTTTCTTTACCATGACTTTCTCCCTTCGAAGTGAGTCATTAGGCGTCTGATTGGTACTTCAGTCTCCAATCAAGTGATGTAATCAAATTAGAAGAAAAGATTAATTTTCGAGGGAATACCTATACAGCCATAGGTAAAGCATTCCTCCTCAGTGTGGAAAAAATGTATTTTAATCTCCGAGTAAAAGGGCTCTTCAGAATGTCACGACGATGATAAGCATCGATAACTTACGACGGAGATAAGCATCGGAAAAACTAGAGCTATACTGACTGTGTCGTAAATTATGTTTAAGTTCCCCCATATTAGCCCTGTCATGCCCACTGTTGTGATTTTTATATTCTTTTAGCAATACTGTCGAACATGTATGAAATCATCGTTCCATCAGCGTAGTAAATAGGGTGCTTGCTTTGTTCAAATGTTTGTAATTTTTCTTACATTACTTTTGAACTACCTTCGTTAGATCAGGTCCGAATCCCGTATTTATTTTTGTTAAAAGTCTTCTGCGAACAAATAGTGGTCGGTTAGTCAATATAACCTATAGCAGCTTTGACAGCGCAGGCAATTTAAAATTGCCCTAATCCTCCCCCTCCACCCAATGGTGTTCATCAAGGAAGTGTGATTGGCCCTCTTTTATTCATTATTTATATTAATGACCTTAGTTCTCGAATTAGCAGTAAATTAAGATTATTTGCAGACCATTCAGTAATCTACAAAGAAATGAGCGAAGACGTGGACTTTGAAGTTCTGTCATCTGACCTTAACAACGTTCATTCGTGGTGCCAGGAGTGGGGATTAGAATTAGTTGTTAGTGATTGCACCACAGTTCACTTCCTCCGAAAGTCATCACACAAAAGCCATACCTAAACAGTGGGTGGAGTAAACATAAAATCTTCAAATAGGTATAGTAAAATTTCTTGGAATTTCCTTAACTTCATATATATCGTGGGTAACACACATACAAACATATGCGGCACAGCATTAAGGAAACTAGGATTTATCAAGGAAGGTTCTCGGATGAAAAAGTCAAAGAGAGATGCAACTTCGCTCTGGTTAGGCCACACCTCGAATACGCCGCGAGCATTTGGGACCCTGGTCATAAAGATTTAACCAAAAAAATTAACAAAATACAAAGAAAAGCAGCACGCTTCGTTAAAAACTGCTACGAACGAACATACAGCGTCACACAACTGTTAGAGGCATTAAGGTGGGAGCCCCTAGAGACTCGGAGGCTGCACGCTAGGCTTAGGCTGCTTGAGATATTCAGAACTGGTGTGTTTCAGACCGATACAGACAATATTATCATGACGTCTCACTACATGTCTAGGTCTGACAGATGCGATAAAATAAGAGGGATACTCTGTCGAACAGATAGGTACAAAAAGTCGTTTTTTCCGCGCACAATAATAACTGATCTCTAAATACACTCGCATTGTACATGTCACCATTTCACCTCCAAAAATTTTACATCTTTACACGGCTGTTGACCTACCACCCCCTGCCACACGCCCTTGTGGCGGCTCGCGGGGTAGTATGTAGATGTAGAATGATTTCTCATCCCTCCTCTTTCACATTTGGGCATTGAATTTGATAGTGCACGACCTCGTATTACTGCATCAAGTAGCACACGCGATGCGGTGTACCCTGGTCGCTTCCTCGTTCACCCTTTCCTCGCACCTTAACACCTTCCGCCGCCGGATAAAGTCCGGAGGGGAAGTGCGAGCCGCGGGGCAGAGGGTGAAGTGATGCTGGAGGGAAAGGGCCCCTTTTGCACATTCCGAGGGATGCCTCGTCGTGGGCGCTTGCTTCTTCTCTCGGCCAATCTTATCACGATACAGTTTTGCCGCTCATTTCGTGGAAGTAGCCGTGAGGGGTGGAGGCCGTTTCCGCCCATTCCCCCCCCCCCCGCTCGGGAGTGGGATTCTGGTGTTCGGGAGGCACGTTGGGGGCGGGGTGGGTTATTTCGGGAAGAGGGGGGCAGCGGGAAGGATGCGATAGTGCGGACGACAATCTCGTTACGTCCGGTCGTCGCGCGGATATGACGTAATCGTGAATGCGGAAAGGCTTTTTGGGGCGCTCGAGCCTATGAAGAGATTTCGCCTGCTCATCGCTTCGCTGCATTGGATGCTTGAATGGAATTCCGTTTACGGGATTTTACGATTTTCGAACTTCAATATCACATTCCGATACCGGTTTTGCATCGATTACTAGGCGATGCATCGCGTCTCTTTGCAAGAAATTATTCGCTAATTCATAAGTATATATATATAATCCTCGAAGCTGACTGTTGCACTGCCGTACTCGCTTCCCAGGCGGCGGGCTAGTGCGTAGGTGCCCGTGGCTACGAGGATAATATATTTCGTGCACGTTGCCTTTGGGTAACCGTAAAGGTCTTCCAGGCGACCCCTTATTATTTAAGCAGATGAGCGGAGAAGAATTTCCTCGATATTTCGTGTCTCCTAACCCAGCGTCGCTGTGATCTCTGTAACGCTGTAACCAAGTCATTCCTTGTTATCAGTTTTTTTCTCGGTTTTCTAAAAGGGATTTTTTCCTTATTTTGGCTTACTTAAACACTTAGATTAGAAGGAATTAGAGTGCAAATAGAGTAATACAAGTTGAATAAGATTCAACTCCCAAATTTCTTTTTTGAAAATTCACTTAGTGACAGTAACACTAACAGAAAAACGACATCACCTGACTCGTGGATTATGCGTCATATTGTCATGAAAGCGTAGAATATCTTGGTTCGCTGGAGCATTCTGTTAATGAATACGTAAGTCTAAAAATGTGTAGCTTGTTCAAATATCGCTTTACACTTTTAGTTTAGTACAGAAAGAAGCAGATAGGGAATGATCATAGGGTTTCAAGATCGAGTGTAATCATAAAAAATTAAACATGCAGAGTGGAAGCAAAAGACCCCCTCGCCAGGGTATTGGAAGAAATCAAGTGTATATGAAAAATTATGCGAGGCAGAAGAATGAGGAAAATATGCATTTTAGGCGGAAATAATTGGTTTTAGGCTGTGATTGATGGGAGAGCTATGCGAAAGGACTGATAATTTATGTAATAATGGGGATTTGGGAATTCCTAGTTTGCGCTCGTGGCAGAGCATAATGCATTAAGTAGTCAAGGAATGAAATAATCAAGGGAATGTTTTCTGACTCAGTTCTTAAGCATAAGTTTTGAAATGCTTAAGAGTGACCATCCAAAACTTTCCTATTAAAGTTGGATCGTCAATCAATCCACAACGAGAAGGTAATAGTTGTGAAGTTCGCGGCCTCCAAATTTAATCATCGAAGGAAGAAATAATAACGTGAGGACTAATAAGATAGGTTTTTACTTTGGGCTTTTTTATCTAATTAGGGTACTAATAAAAGTAATAGTTAATCATCAATACCTGCCTCGTACTGAAGGTGCTCTTGATTATTTCAGTGGTAATTTTTATTACTTAATATCTGTCTGACATTAGCTTGACTTATCCCTGCTTCCATTCTTAGATAATCCGCTTTTAAGCATAAATGTTATCTCATAGTGATTAATTGTGCAGGGCACAATTCATTTCTATCTCACAATTAAAATGGAAGCATAGAAAATGCTTCAGAAGATGAATCAGCTTTAAATGGCACAGTTCAGGCGAAATAACAATCTAGAAGCCGTAAAAATCTTAAATATTTTGTTGCGACGCTACTCGTAAATGATGTGATAGGGAGTAGCTTTGACGACAGCGGGGTCATCTGGGCCAAGTTACAGCTCAATTCTTGACAAGCTATTTCTTTTCTGATTCAGTATGCACTCACAAGATAAGATTAGATTCTTGTGTTATAGTTTGCTCGTTGTCTAACAGAATACTGAAAAATTGGCCTTATTTCTCTCTCTGCATGCAAGCATTCGTTCGCAGTTGTTAGTTAGTATTGCGGGAGCTGTTCCATAGAATGAAGCGGAGTGAAGTCTTACTTTTAAAGAAAAATGAACAGTTGACTTGCTTTAGGAAGATGATAGCATCTTGGCTAACAATGGCAATTTACGAATATAGGTTATTATTCACTTTCGATTTCTTTCGGCGTTTACACTACATACTCCATCTATAGCTTGCGAGCTCAAATATTCGATAGATTATATGCGCAGCGGACCTATTTTTGCGTTTACTATGAAAATCCTAAAAGCGTCTGTTATTTTGAAATGCCTTGGGTTTTCATTTAATCTCCAACACTTGTAGTGATATTATCTCCAAATCTCCAAGTCGCTGTACTTGTGCTTTATTATTCTCACAAATGTCAGTTTTTAGAATCAGGTTCAATCAATTTGGAAATCTGGGTACTAATTAAACTAAATTGTAAGCATCAAGTATAGTTTTTCTGTTACTGGGATTGATTTCTGTGCAGGAAAATACCCAATATATTGAAAAGATATTGACAACTTCACATTTTGTTGCAGTAAATTTTTCTTATACGTATGTAGTAGTTAGTAAAATACGTATTAATAAAAGAGAATGATAAGCTGTGTAATTTTCAGGTGTCGATGTCTGCTTTCCGAACTTCCGTTAAAGAGCAGAAATGATGAGGAGACGATGGTTGATGGTTGCAATGGGCTAAGCATATTTGGCTGCACCCGTGGGGCTAAAATTAGCGTGATTTGTATTTGATGAGATGAAATCAGGTCACTTAGGGCATTAACCTAAATAAAATTGAGATCTGCTTCGGACGTGACGGCTTTCAAAAGAATCCGAAAACAGTCCATTGTTATGAGGGAAAAATTGGTATTCATTGCGTATGCGCAAAGAAAATAGTTGACTCAAACAGAGCGTTGCACAATTGCCGGAATATTCATTTAGGTCGGGGTTTTAATTCATCATCATCGTGCACATTCTACCCGTACCGGGGTTTTGCGGTCAACCTCAGCCTAAAAACAATATTTGCCGTGGGACTTCCATAGCATCCACTCAGTAGTCCGTTTGACCTGGATAATTTTCCCCGTAGTAGCTTCCAACTTTTTTCTCCCACCATTCTGTCCATATCCCTCTTTTCTTTCCTCTCTTCTTCCTTCCATCCGAACGTTCTGCATTCTATCACCGCCGTCGTAATACCCTCTGGTGCTCAATCTGCCTCCATTTTTATGAACAGCTAAAAATTCATATATTGGACCATTCTATTACTTTTTGAGGTGAGAAATCTACTTTTTTGTTGTAGTCGGTTGCTGGATACTGAGAGGAAAAACGATTAATGTGAGAGCGATGAAAAGAGAGATGATTCAAATAGATTAAAGGTTTTTCTGTGGGAGATTCCTCGTCGTACCTTTTTCTCCCTTATTTTCGTTGTCAGTTCAAACGATTTCGCCTCGCTATTACCGTCAGCCTAGTCGTTGTATGGTGGCCCGCGTTAGCGCAGTTATTTTATTTTTTCTTTGTAAATTAGTTACTTTTACAATAGAATTCCTCGGTCGGTCTTGTTTGTCTTTGATTATATTTGCTGGATTGAACGCCCTGCGGCGATTGTGCGATTGACGTGCTATCATTGGGGAAAACTGAGCATGAGTTAGTCTTTTCCTCCTAAAGCTGTGTTATTTAATTCCGATTTTAAAGTTTTCGATTTATTTTGACCAATAGATGGCTTAGTCTTGGCGTTGATGCAGTGTTACGTGCGAGTTCTCTTAAATTGTGTCAGACTGGCAATTAGTCTCGGGTGTCAGGCATGGAAGAGTGCGTGTAAAACGATGATCATTCCACGAAAACGTGATCCCAGGGATTGGTACAGTTACTTCCTCTTCTACTCTTCTGTGTCCTTTCATTTCGTATTTTTTCTGCCCACTTTATCTCCAGTATCTTCCTACAGTACCAGGTTTCGAAAGCTTCATGTATTTTCCAGTCTGTTTTTCCCGTGGTCTATCTTCCGGTTCTCAGAGAACCACGCTCCTCACGATTGTTTTCACGTACTGTGACCTCGTCTGAAGTCCTATCTTCTTTGAACAAAGCAGTTGTCTTTTAGCCATGGAACTTTTCTTATCTTGGATTATTCTTCTTTTGATGTCCGTTGTACTTATACCATTCCTCATGATGGTGCAACATGAACCCTAATTGTCACAAATTTTAGGTATCGGTATATAATGATTTCAATTATAAGCATTTATTGACAAACAGTCTATTTTCTCCGAAACATGTCAGTGGTAGTAAATGAATGTGATATTAAATATTCATGAAGTGTAACGTTGACTTTTCGTGTAACAATAAATAAAACGAAAGTAGTGAGCACGGAGTTTGTAAAGTAAGAATTTACGTGCAGCACAATGCAACGTTATTTCCAGAAATCACCTAACCGTCTAAATTAAGTTTAGCTGGCTTTCTGAATGAGAGACTAGGAATGAATTACGTGATTCATCTCCTTGTTTTGATCTATATGAGCCTTTCGCAAATTTTACGCACTCAACCATTCAAATTTAGCTTATTATGAACTGTTAGATGATTTTCCTCTGTGAGTTTTTCCTATGAAACCTATAAAACGGAAAGTGGTAATTACCTTACCATCAGTGGCTCTTCTGATTGCCGTGAGCTTTCAATCGAGGTTCTTCAGCGGAATTCATATTACATTGAGGCTTTAATACCTATTATTTTTCTCGCCAAATTTCTCGAATTTCTGACGATGATAAGTGTATATTTTGAAGCTATAAATGAGGAAAATGCGATCATACCATGTCAACGTTATGCATATGTATGTAAAATGACGATATATTATATGGAGGAGAAACGTTGGGAGAATACAGAAATACCACCACTAGGTCAATTATAAAGCGTTACAATTGATCTCATCAAGCATTTTCTGCTATATGGTAATTTTAAAACATTTAATTAGATCACCTAGCCTTATGGTACATTGAAACTACAAATTTTACGTGAGGTTTTGGTGAAAAGGCTATTTATTATCCATCGAACACAAAGAAATGCGCCAAAAATTCTAGCTTGAAAGTGTTTTACTCAGCGCCCCAACAATCACGTTTTTGCTTTTAAAATTGACACAAAATATCCGAAGTTCTCCAAATACTTAACCCCTAGTGATACAATGTTTCGCGATGCAATGAGGTAGCAGAATGAGTAGCTACTAATAATAAGCTGTTTGAAATGTAAGTAAATTGAACCCCGTCTCCAGTGGTCCTCTTATTATTTGATGTTACAGATGTTTAGATGCTTATGAAGGAAATAACCGGCTATCAGGAATCAAGAGGATGGAGTGGGAAGCTGTAGAGCGAACCAATCTTCGATGGATCGATGACTGCTGGTGATGACTTCAGCAGCTGTGGCCGCGGACTGTAAAAGTCGCCACATTGCGTCGCCAAACCCGAAGGCTATCCGTTCATCGGTCGCGGTGTTTTTCCATTCGGGGGAAATGACGGCGCGCCGCCGATGAAGGTGGGGCCGCGTTGAGAGGCGAGGATCGGGGCGACGCCCCCCTCGCTTCCCCCGTCGTGATTTTTTTCATCCTTTTTGAAAGCGCGAACCATCTTGCGTAAACGCTCTGCCTCTCGCCCATCTGACTTTTTTACGGTTTCGAGCAAAATATTGGCTCGTGGAATAGGTAACCGTAAGGCAGCCGGCACGGTCCCAATTTTCCGTCCAATAATGCGGCAAGAAGATAGGTCAATCGATTGGCCGATAAAGTGGCCATCGGAGTGGCGTCGGAGGCGGTGATCTGTTTGACCCCTCCCGCGAGTCATTTTTTTGCGGCGGTCGGCAAGTTTGCTAGCTTTCCATAAATCCACGTTGATGTTGCTTCCCCTCTGTCAAAAACTGTCCCTGCGAATTAGTTCAATTTTTATCGAATTAATGGCCCTTGAGAACAGCAATTTGGGTGTGCGGGAAGATAATGAAAGTGAGGCATCATCAGATTGGCCGATACTGTTTCGGTAGTAAGAGTTGAGCTCTTTATGATGGGGCTGATGGGGCATCGGACAATTTTACTTGATAGCTATATATGTCATGCAGTATACGATTTTTGAAAAAAAAAATGCATACTGCAAGCGTGCGTTTTCACTCTTAAAGCCTCGAGAATTGAAACAAATAATACTTTTACTGCATAATGCCTTTTTAGGGAAAATTTTAGTTAGTTATTCTTTAGTTTCCTTTCATCATTTGCGTAAGAGCCACTTTTGGTTAAGTTTATTTCAAACCTTCCCCTATTTTTCCTATGGCGTATATCATTCCGGTAATTAATTATCGTGAATTCGTCCTAGGAAAAGCGCGTCATCGCATCTAAAATATTCATGTTTCATTCTTCGTTTCTCCTTTGTACTTCATCTGCTATTATTTAAATGTATTCTATGGTATTTTTTGTAATTTTAGCAGATTGATTCAAGCAAAAAAAATGGTGCCACCACAAATATCCCAACTATTGGAAATAGTAAAGCGTAGAATGTGAACACAGGGCGATGGGACACTTGAGCGAATGAGCAAAATGGAGAACACCTATGTGGAATCGGAATAGGAAATGCGAATTATTTTTGTGGTTGAAATCTCTCGTGCAAACGTAATTCACTCGGACGAGGAAATTCGGATAATAGTGTCATCACAGCATCGAGCTGGTTTTTCGGGGGACTCCAAGTGCGTACTAGTGAATTTGCCGACGGATTTATGGGGCTTATACTGACGAACTTGTAAGATTAATTTCAGTAGAACTAAGCTTAGCATCCATTAATTTTATTAATATTTGGAAGCCAGAGACTGGCCTCAAATCTTGCGGATAAATTGAATGTCAGCAGTGCAATTCCAGGGTGACTTGTCGAATTGAAGAAAATCACGCATCCAAAATGGAAGTAATTTTAATGGATGAGTAGTGCGGAAGTATTGAGGTCTGGGAAGAAATAGAATGGCGAACATTGTCAGAACGCACCGAGTATTCGAGGTGAGTGAGACTAGAATACACGAACAGAGAGGTTTTCAGCGGAACTTGAGGATGGAGTTTTTTATGGAACAGTGGAGAATGAAAACTGAAATAAAATTGCAAATTCATAAGATATATCAGCTGTAAGATCGTTTAATTTTTACATGCCACATGTGGGGTGAGAAATTAGAGACCTGTAAAAATAGAGAACATGACGGAGAAAACAGAGACCTGCATTTTTCCTGCAAGTAATGTTTCGATTCAGCGATAAAATCGAATCGCCTCTGGTGAAATCTTGGGTCACGTGACTGCAAGAGGCGCTTTAAAATGTAAAAAATAAAATAAATTGGTAGGAGGACTCATTTTTTCATATGAAAATATGTATTTTTATTTCAAAATTTTATTAAATGTTAAATAAAACAAATGTAAGCTCTGTGACTTTTCTATTATAGCATAGTATTTATTTCTCATACTTGATGCGATGTATAATGCACATTTAATACAATTTATACTCATTTATAAATTCCACGAATGTCTTCGGAACACGAATTGAGCATTATACGAACACAAGTATTGCTTAATGTTGTCAATTTTCGTAAATATCATATTCATTGTTTACTACCGTCATCCATTTATATGAGAAAAACTGGAGGCTCTGTGTAAACAGAACTCTGCCTTGCTAGTAGCGATACGATTCGAGATATTGCTAAAATCGTTACTTCCGTAGAAGTTTACTTCCATGTGTAAAGTCGCCTTTAAACCCGTTCGGTGAGATATCGTGGGCAATGTCGCATACACTGCCGTGTTTACCAGCGAGAGGTATTCAAGCGTGGCGTGGGACTGCCATCAAAACCGAGAGTATATCGGGGCTTGCGGGTAAACGCGACGGCGGTGTTTGTGACCTTCCCGGCGAAATTCACTCAGAGGAGGGAATTCGGAAAAAAATCGTTCTATCTTAGTTTTATTCCTTTTAAAGCGTCTTTGATCGACTAAAGTGTCTGCGAGTCTTATTCCGCCGCGCTGGTCGTAGGCCGTTTGTGCCTAATACACTGCTTGTCCCGTGTTCCTTTCCTCAGCTGTTGTCCTCAAAATTGCATTTTATTCCTTCAGTGACTTGATTGAAATAAAATTATTAACTTCCCGACTTATTATACGGGTGCCGTTACAAGGAAAGAACCAAATAAAGGTAGACTCTCAGATAATATGGATTCCAAGGGGTAATATTTCGGGAACAGTTGTCCGTGGAACGTTTTAGGTGATCCTTGGTTGTAAACTGTGGTGTCTTCTCGTTTCGTTCTCTGCGTTCGCGCAATAATTTATAACGTATCCTTCCATCGGTGGGATGGACGCGTTTCAGCCGCTATGCAATCGTTTGAAGTGTTTAAAACCTTCGGTTTTAAATACTTCTAACGGTAAATCGCAGATGAGTAGGGTGAAGCAGCCCCTGGTCGGATGAAAAATTTCCAGTGTACGCAGGGGGAGGGAATGAAAATGGATGGAAAGAAGAAAGCTCTTGGTCGATAGAAGGACGGAGAAAGTTAAATGGACCTGGAGGAAGACTAACAGAACGACTAACGTGGCACGGTAGGAAAGGAATGGAAATGCCAGGCTATTAGTAGAAGATGGCGGTGAGTGGAGCTGGGGATGTGGGGCTAGGTTTTGGAGTGTGCATACAATTCTAGGAAAAATGAGAAGAGTAAGGAAATGAATAAATAATGTGGGCAATGTGAAGGAAAATATGAAATAATACGACTAGCCTAAGACTTAACTTTATGGAGTAATGTCATTTTCGCTAGAAAAGAAAAAAAGGTATTGCTAAATTCAGTCCCGAGAGGAAACGTGACGAGGGAAGTAATCAGGGAAGGAATTGCCCTATAATACCTGCCGCTACAGTTTTCGCACTAAGCATGTGGAAACAAAAATCCAATAGAGCTCAAAATGACAATATGCTGCTCGATGGACAGATTGTGTCGACGGAAGTGAACATAGTGCCGGGCAACTGCGCGACCCTTCGCGAGATTGGAACAGAGGCGACCGAAAGTTGGTCAGACCTAAGGACGTCGGGTCGATTGGAGTAAGAGGGGTGATAAATGAGATAATGCGGAGTCTGTTGATATGAGGGCTGGTGTTACAGCAGTTAAGTTTGTGAAATCCGTAGTGGTAGTCGAGAGTGATGCATGATATACACACATCCATTCATCGAACGATACATGGCGTTTGAGCACATCAAGCCATATTTAACACGATAATCAGGTGTTCCTCTTTCGTGAGTGTTATCATCGATTTTTTTAGCAAGTTATAGTCATTAATTTAGGCATTCGTTACTGCGCGAGTTTGCCGTCGCAATGTGCCATAGTATTTCATAGTTTATGAACTTCCCTCGTGATTGGATGCACTCCCATCCCTTCTCACCGCAACCCAGGGGCATGTGTTACGCATTTTTTGCACGTTAAAGGGTATTAGCTGAAATATTTTGCCTAATAATATAACTTATCTTTTCAATAATACTGATTCGTGATGTTTGAATTGTTTTAGTGGCAGTTTTCCGTCGAGTTAGCAAAACACAATTGAGCGATGCCATCGTAGGCAATTTGCCATAATTATGTAAGGACGAAGGGAAATCATCGAGGAAAAGTTGATCTGGTGGATGCAGCGTGAAAAGTAGACCAAGAATTTAAAAATAAACAGCGACCGATGTTGTCGCATATAGATGCGTAAGTATTAGGCCCACTATTAATATTGGAGCGGAATTATTGTGGATTAATAATTTGATGTGCGCGGAGAAAAAGACGCGGCTCAAGGTGACGATTTTTATACCCAATTTCTAGGCAGACCGGTGTTCAGAGTCAGTGTTAGTCGATGGGTTCTCAGTGGAATGGTTTTAATATCGATGGGTGCTTCAACCATCAAAAAGGCGAAAGTAGCCTAGTAGTTGCGAGAAGAGTCCAAGTTGTAAACCGTAATATATGCCCATGTTTCTTCCGTGATGCCGGTGTTCTTCGTGGTTAATTTGATTCCATACTAAAATCACTCTATTTGCAATGTACAGAACGATTTGCCGATAATTTAACCGCTATTTGCTCATTAAAATGCCTAAATTATTGTATTGAAGCGTGCGCTCTTAGTAGTCCTTTGTGTTCAAAAAGCAGGAGAAGTCCATTCGGTTAAAATAGTCAGATTAGTGCAGACACGTAAGACGTCAATGCTCCACACCCGGTGCCTTTTGTCGTGCCGCATGTAAACATGGGGCTGGCAGATACAGGGAGGAGTGAAAGTAACACTCTTGATATACCGACTGTCGATGTATCTCATGGCCATTCCTTCACCAGGGCCTCTCCCACTCCGGCATTCCAGCCAGTGTGAAATTCATCAGGTCCCTCCCCGAAATAGAACCGCGCCATAAATCGACGCTCCCCACTTCATTGAAATCTCCATCGGGGGTGATTAATACATCACCGTTTACCCTTCTTCGGCGGAGTAGATGTAAAAACGGAGCGGAGGGGCCGACTCCAAGAGGCTTCCCCGTTAGACACCCTCTATGCCGTGAATTCAACTTCAGACCTGTCGTATGTTTTCCTAAATTATTTTCTTATGGCTACCTTTCATTGTTTTCAATTTTTACCACGAATGTATCGTAGAAAGAGTTCTTGAGTTTCCTGCCAGGTCTCTGGTTTGATTATCACAGACGTTTTGAAGGCTGAGATTGCTATTGTTTATACGATACGTACCCTGACGTGATATGACAGTCTTACTCTTCGAAGTGTCTAACCTGAGGGCGGACGAAAAACCTGAGTATTATTCCTCCTACGCTTTCTGTTGCGTCTATTACTTGCATACGGGTTTAATGGAACGGCACTTCCTTCCATCGCCACCTAAAGTTTGCGGTAATTGTGGTAGCGGGGTCGAGTTTTTTATTCGGAAAATCCCCTCTTGAAAGCTGCGAAACAATCCAAACACACTGCCTGAGAGCTAAATTTCCATATTATGACGCCATCAGGATTCTTCCAGCATACCACGTTCTATTCCCTCCACTCAACCTAAATTTGTCGTAGTACAGATTGTAGTTTTCCCTTTCATTTGGTATTCCGTAAAAAAATGTGAGTACTAATGCCGTCGTGTGCATAATTACGTGTCGGTCCAAATTTGAATTCCTCAAATGCTTTAGCTTCTCTCGTTTTCGAAATAGGGATCAGAATTGACTTTACTAAGACTTCCACCCTCCTTCCTCGTCGGGCAAACAAAGAAGTCCACAAATATTTCCTCGTCTCGTTTTCTCGTGAACTGGATATTTCCTTGTAATGTACACAGCCGGTGTGGTGTCAGTCGGTGAAAGTTAAAAAGGCAGTCGAAGTAATCCTTCACACAGCACGGGGCTCGGCCCATGCCTGGAATGTCTGACCCAGCCAGTATGGAGGAATGGAAGGGGAACTCCGCGCTACACCATAGTTCGGTCATCGCCACTGAGCGAGCTATCGACTGAATGGAATTCTGCTTGGCAGACGTCTTTTTTCACCCGACGGAGCCATATATTCTTCCTCTCGGATCCCGATTCCATGGTGGCACCCATTTTATATTGCTACGGGGTTATTCCATTTAAAATATCCAAAATAGCTGCAAGACAATTTTTTAAACATCCATTTTTTGCAAATGTATGCCAAGTAATTTTTCAAAGATGACGCCTGGGAATATTTGATAATGTTTGATGTTTCCTCTGTCCTCAGGAACTAAACAACGACAGGGAAGAGATACCGAAAACGTACTATTTTAAGCATTTTGGAAAAAACATTTTCTTCAATTTTTCTTTTTTTTTACATTTACTCTTCTTCGTTGTTCAAATAGACCTTTAAACGTACTTTTTTTCTTTAAAAAATTGGTTTTGGATTCGAGAAATGTACTCGAAATTGGAAAAAATTACTGATTTGAGTGTATTTTCCTTTAGGTGGTCTGAGCGGGATAGTTCCCTAGTCATAATGAAGACCATATATATTCAGAGTATATATTTTAATTTGAACAGCTTTATGGAGTATGGAATCAATATTGCATTATAAATGGAGCAATAATATACATAAATACCCCTGAAATTCCAAATAACAATAAAATTCTCTACATAAGTCATTCATTTGACTCATTTTTTCCGCGCCGTACCTTTAAATCTCCTTCAAAATGGAAGGTTTTTTTATGATCCTGTAAAATATACTGCTGTAACAGTATACTTAATTCTCAAAAATATTTGCAATGGATGCAAAATGGCTGCCGCGTGAATACGAGTGGGAATATTTTTTTTATCGTCGCATTAAAATGCCAATAAATGCGGTAATACGTGAGCATGAATAATTTTTTTTCAAAAATGGTCATGCAACGAATTTAATTTTTAATTGGAGAGTTCCAATGGAATGGATCCACTCACTTTAATCAACAATTATCTCTAAAGTCTATTAATGAGGTGAAGTTGGTCTTACATTTAAAATTAATTTCCTTACATATCCACTTTGCTGCCTCAAATAGAAAAGCCGTATGCCTTTATAATTTCATGGTCCTCATTTTTAGTGCTATGAGCTCGAAAAAAGATCCAAAAAAGAAGTTAGGCGTATTTAGCTGATGTCTCCCTGATGCGGGGACAAATCTTTTTTTTAAATCTCTTCCATTTCCTGTTCTCATCTAGGGCTTTTTTAGTGACTTGGCGTAACTAGGCGGAAAACCTCATAAAAATAAATTCTCTTCCTCTCGCTGAATAAGGATGAATGATCGTGAGTGGTGCTTTTCCCTGCCCTGTGAGGCTTCTTTTAATGGTCCCTCGTGAATGATAGGGACATTTTTTCCCTGGCTTGCATGCGGAATTTGCGTATTGCACTGCATACAGACACGGTGGCTCGCACCATATGGCCTCGAAGTCAAAGAAATGAGTTGAACTGCGGCGGAGGTTTGATGAGTGAGTACTCATCCACATTTATATGAGCTCTTGCATTAGGAGATAAATTTGGGAATAAGGCTGAGGATAGTGCGGGCTAAAAATGTCAAAAAACGCAGCCTAAGTAAAATAGGTATCGTTGCTTGGCAACCTGGAATGGATCTCCATTGTATGCATAATGCCCTCCCGCGCATTTTCCAAGATTTTTTTGCTTCAATTTAGTGCCAATGTTTTCTGATTTTGGCATCCTTTGGCTTTTGTGGCAATCCGAAATTAATCCGGATTGCTATAATTTAACCTCAACAAGGTTTTACTATTTAAAACTCTCTATCCAAGTATTTTCTCAGAGAATTCAACCTCAAGCATAGTATCATAGCATTCCCCCTGGAGTTTGGTGTAGAATATTTTTGATGTCTGTAAAATGCTCTAGAGATGTGTAAATTACTTTACGCCCATCGTATTATCGTTGCTTCATAGTTAAACGGTGTCTCCGAAAAGGCTTTTACTGCCGTATTCCTTAAAGAGAGCCGTCAGCTGCTCGTAATGTTACTCTTTCATCTACCAAGCTTTGGCTCCATGGTAGAGCACCCTGAGTTCTAAATAAAGCTGCTGCTGCATTGGGACTTTTCTGCTTCTGAATAGCAACGCTACAACCATTTGAATGGATGAGAATCTTTCGGAGAAAACTACTACCTCTATATTTCATCTGTAATTTTGATGCGATTACATTTGAGGAAGGGGAAAATGAATCATATACGTTATTAATACTAAGTTGTGCCATATATTTTTGTCGCTGGTTCAGTTAAGGTCATTGAATCCATCCTTTCCCACGTATATCAGTGCATTTGGTTTACTTCAAATGGTGTGTGCCTGGTTAGAAAAAGCATCTGGAAATGAATTTCCATGAATATCTAAAGCCAGGGCTCGTTGCCTGCTCCAAGTTTTCATGGGCTTCAGTTCTTGAAAACAATGGCTATTAAAATCGCTTCGGGTATCATACCCAAGGCGTGATCGGTAAGTATTACGTCGGTATTCAATTATAATGTTTTAATTTCTTGGGTGATCTTCCTGATAGTGTTTTTCGGAACACTACAGCCTCCACTATCACTACAGCCTCTACTATCATTTTCCATAATAATGTGCGACACAAGTCTTCATGGTTAGTTAATAGTGCGTTACAATACTAGTATACTAGGGACTTAAGTGGCTCATCGTGGCACGGCGTGACAATCACACGCCGCGAGATGAGAGTCACTGATCGTAAATCACGATTATTGTATACTACGTTGTAGCTGCGCATACATTGTATTGTGTACTGCTTTATGGCTCATGTGACATAAATTCGCCTTCCTCTGCGGTAAAACAATGTGATGAGTTAGTATAGTAGATAAATATTTACAATCAGCAATTTACCGTTCCCTATCTTTACTTTTCATTTTCAGGTTATTTTGAGAGCTTTGTGAGTATGTTGAAGATGGTAGAATTTGAGCTGTGATTTTTTAGTGCTACAATATAGTCTTTTGTAACTTAAATTCTCTCGCTGTCCTCGGCGGAAAAAAATGTAATGAGTGCGAGGTAATTCAAAACTTACAATCAGCGCCACAATGTGTATACACTGAATTGTGATTAATCATCACGCTACTGTTGTTTACTTTTGACTTTCAGGTTACTTTGAGTGTTTTTTCGCAACATAGATGTAAGATTTCGAGCTATCAATTTGTTTTTGTGCCAGAAGATCGTCTTTCACAGTGTTTAGAGAGTCAAATTGAACTCGGATTGTGATTTTGTTGATATTGTTTCGGAGGAAATCATAGAAGCAGCAAAAAATATACGTATTAAAGTGCACAATAGAGTTAAATGTTTTTGACGGTTATACTTTGTTGACCTCTCGGTCTGGCTCATGTTCCTTGGGTTTATACCCAAGGCAGCTCCAATGTTTCATTTTGAATTTTTTTTTATAAATCGTGCTGGATTTAGCGTATTCGGCAAACTTTATGTCGAGGAAAAACTAAACTTCATTTCAGGTGCATAATTGTCATCAAGGCAAATGTCTTATCAAGCTTAATTGTCATCTTAGCTTCCTTCTCACCACCCAAATTTTTTTTTCACCCACTATCGGTGATATATCGCCGTCGATAACATAATGTCTCAAAATTCATTATACACGTTATGCCTTGCGCATTTCTGCAATGTTTTTACTATTAATAACTAAATTTCACTAGCAACAGGCATCAGCCAAACCTGTGAAGTAAGCATATTCCTCTCCGCTATTACTTCGCTTCGCCGTCTGTCCCGTAGGTGGCTCAGAGCCATACCCGGCAGCCCTTTCTCCATTCTTATAGCCGGCACACTGTCTTCTTCCCGCCTTCTACGTAAAATCTCCCACTTCACGACGAGTTTCAAACAATTGTGTCTTAAGCGTGACTTAATTGCGGATTCAAGTCACACATTACTATAAATCAGTTTTTCTCTTATGATGCCATTTATACATGACTGCCTGCCGTAAGGCCGCTTTACGTGGTACAATTTATTGTACAAACGATACAAAATGTATAATAGACTACTAGAAAGTGCAACATTGTACACTTGTAATTTTTTGCAATTGTACATGTGACATATTCACCCGCATATGCATTGACTAGGCAAAACGTCTCTACGCAACCCGTACCTTTCCCTGATTGTCTAATTGATGTCAGATGGGTCGCTGAGTAATGTAGATTGCCATGAAGCATCCTTCCGTTTTTTTCCACATCCTCCTTGTACTCTTAATCTCTCATTTCCTATATAATTCACTCGGCATGAAAGATGTGGTGTTTTCCTGGTGAGTAGCGAATGGGAAGTTTTTTCGGGTTTCATCACTGCCATAAAGGTGAAGAAAGTGTTAATCTTTGAAATTATGACCGCAGTCAATTACTTAACCCGGTGTGAAACCCGAGAAAACATCTCCATTCACTTGTTACATAGCAATCGTTTTCCAAAATTTGTCAGTTACGCATTTCATTTCTGACATCCCGGTTTTTTTAATGAATTTAGTATAGAGCAGGTATTATACTCTATAAATCCTCCTTTACGTAATATTATGGGTCATTAAAATATCAGGAGATCGATTCACGATCGACGCCTTTATTTTCGTATTTTTTCAGGGCTTTCATTTTCACACTTTCATGGTTAATTAAGGGTTTAATTATACTGTAGTGGAAATAAAATCACCAAGAAACTGTTTAGCATTTTGATATTGATTGATCCGTGTGAAAAATGCTATAAACCCTTTTAAATTGATCGTGCTTGGCCATGTCGTGGTTTCCATCCATTGAAGGCCTTGATAGTGGACATTTTGTCGTTTGCCTCACTTGTCTCCTTCATTGTCGTTGGGCCTCTCCGCTATCCGCGCGTGACAATTGCACTCTATGCTCATTGTGGTGCGGGCTTCCCTTTGGGATGCACGCCCATGAAGATGGCCAATCGCGCTCTTAAAGCAACGGGTGAGGGCATGCCTCGCCCGTTGGGCACACATCGTATGTGAGTTTGAGTGTTGGTCTTTCCTCACATAAGGGCGCCCTTTTCGGCGCGATCTATCTCTCTGCTTCCCCACGCGTCATCTCACAAAGCCCTCGCAATGATGGGGATGATGTTCGGGCACCAGCCGAGGAGGGAGGCGGGAGGGAAACGGGACGGAGTATTTGGAAGAGGAATAAAGAGTTTGTTTTGAAGGAAATCATTGATTCAATCGTAGTCACCGATGGTGCGTTGGGAGAGGTACTTTCACCACCAATCAGTTTGACAGAGTATTTTTCTTATCTTGTCACTTTTACCCGTTCCAGAGATGTGCACTGCATGGTTAAAATAATATCATACGTGTCACACTGAAACTCGCACTATCAAAATTCTCGAGAAATCTAAGCCTAGCGCTTAGAATTCCATGTACCTAGTGGCGAGGAACCGAATTAGTCCATCGATCAGCTGTGTTTCCCTACTAACTTAGTAACATCCATTACTGTCATTATGGATCATTAACGACGGTGGTGGACAAAAATTACATTTATTAGTGAGTCAAAAAACGCACCACTAACTGGTAACTGCTCGATCGGCGTCGTTTTTATCGCTCTTCACGTGATCTCTAATGGCAAGGTCCCGAACGATTGCAGTAAACTGTCGTCGGGTTGAACAAGACTATCGAGGTTTCGTCATCGAGAACCGGCGAGAGGCCATCGTCGCCTTCACGAGAGCAGCAGCCTTTTGGATGCACAGGGTACGGGAAGGGAGGATGACGGGAAACAAACGAAGGACGGATCAAGTTTTCTCTGGTTGTCAACCTGGTCAGGATGGTCATTACTAAACTTAGCCCTGATGACGATGACAGAGAAGGCCATCGAAACGTTGGCAGTAATGGCTATCCTGACCCGGTTAATAACCGGAGAGGACTTCATCAGTAATGTTTGCCGGGAAAAAAAGCGAAATCCTTCATCTATCGAAGGGCGGATTGGGCTGAATTTGGCAAACATTTCTTCCAGCACTCTTTTCCGTCGTCATGAAAACACCGAACAGCTGTTGCTAAAATTTTGAATTACATTGAAATTAGCTACCATTAGCGTGGGGCACTGCTTTGAATAAACAATGCAGGTCTAATGTATTACTGTGACATGTTTCCGATCTTTTCAGTTAGTTTGGGCCACAGTCACTCGACCATTTCGTGGCGACTGCAAAATATTCTTTGGCAAACGTGAGGAATTGCTATCACCGGGAAAAAATTCATGAAGCAATACAATCACCTCCGGAAATGACATGAAATGGAAACGGAAATGACGGATAAGTGTATGCGTTCTCCCTTTCTCTCTGAGAATCGGACTCGTGGATGGAAGCGAGGCCGTTGTTTTGCACTGCTCAACAAGCCACGTGACCCCCATTCGCCACATTATTTCGACCACTTATTGGAAATTGCCGTCAAGTGATCCGAGTCTTCAGTAGTCACTCCAGATATATTTAAGTCAGGCATAGTCGTGGAATGCTAGTTATAGTTCCTCATGTAGATGTATTTTTTACGTATCTAAATACTTTTTTTTTCTTGAAGATTATTTTAGCATGGCAAGGAATATAAATTTGATTTTGCTCATTATTTCGTGTTCTTATTGCTCCCTCCGTGATTAACTTTTTTTCTGGGCATGCAATTGAATTAAGATCCTTAAAGACATCTTGAACACGTTTTTCCTCATGTTCTCGATAGTTAAAACTTGTTAGCGTAAATCTGGTTATGGTTTAGTTTAGGTGTACATTCAAATCCAGGTGCTAAAACAAATCAAATGGGTCATAAAATGAAGACTTTCAAACCTTCATTTCGATGTTTTTTGACTGCCCATTCCTTGTTTATGTTACCTGGGACTGAATCAGCGAGAAAATTTTACGAATAAATCTTTTTTTTGGCAAAGTGGTTCTTTCCATTTTTATGCAAAAAGGCATGGATGTTTATCCTACCATGATTGTATCTCGCCTCAAATTTTAATAAAAGCTTAATTCCAAAATGCTACATACCGGGTGTCAGTATCCCGGTTTTTTGGCCATTTTTAAGCAGTGGTGGTTATATATGTCATGTTATTTTGTGGATTAAATGAAGGTACCGTCCATTTCATGATAATCTAATCTTGAAATATTATTATCTCCCATATGGCTCTGACATCCTGCAATTATTTTCTCTAGTTTTTGGTGTTTTGATAGTTACAAAATATTTATTTACCTTTTACAGGGAATTGTTTTAAAATTTGCTGACACTTTATATTTTCCAAATATATATTCTCTGATCTATTGGGGTATTTTCAAAAAACATATACTCTTTTATAACGTCGCATTTACTGTCTCTACTGCCGTTACTTCGTACAATAGACTCAAAACCGGATTATTCCCATCGATTTTCCGAAATTATTGAGGTGGTTATTTTCACATCCCGCGACGATATTGTTTATTAGGCATGCGCTGGATTATATTGGAATAAAATCGTAAAATTTGGAACTAACTGATGTAATCACTTACCATGCAAATTTTGCTCGGTATTGTGAGTTATCACGGCTCGATGAGGCTCTAATTGAGTTTGCTTCGATTTTAAAGTGATGTCCTGCAAGCGCAATTATTTCCATTGTTCCCTTCTTTAGCGTCCACGCTTTTGATGTCGCCCCAATTGCGTGTCATTGTGCGTCCGTTAAGCGCCGACCCCGCTCGCACCACAGTTGACTCTGGACGCATACGCCGTCAGCGTGGTCCAAATCCCAACTCATTATCAACTGTGTTTCCCCTTTTACCTGGAGAGTGATGGATTGCGTTTTTATAGTTCATTTTTGTGGTAATGTAATATGTCTGATTTATACTAATTATTTTGCTAGTCGCTTAAAAACGATTGCTGCGTTTAATAATAATTTATTTTTATTATAATTTTACCACCGATATCATCCAGTTATTTGGATTCTTTGTTGTTTTTGTACATAGCATTAATTCTCTTAAGAGGTGTACAGTGTTAAATTGCTTGTTTAAATTGCTTGCTTGCATTCGCAGCAGTTTCCCTTTTTGATTCCATTCTCATTATTGTATGTGTAATTTTATGGAAAGCATCTAGAATAAATGAATCTAGAATATAAGCATCTAGAATAAATGCAAGGTATGCAGTAGAGGTATAAGTCAAACTTGCTGAGCTTCAGAGAACGATTAAGTTGCCGGTTTGCTATTTTATAGGAGACTCGACGACCGTTTTTTCTGTTATCTGCTTTGTTTTTCGCATAGGAACCATTTTTTTTGCAGAATCCAATTCTACTCCACTGCCCTGAATTGCTAAGGAAAGCTGTGCTTACGTCCTTCAATCACTTGTTACCATGAAATAATACCAATAGCTATGATGTTTAGATGCTGATGCATCGATGTTCCTCCTAAATGCCACCTAATAATCTGATGTTTTCTACTATTGTATGAAAAAATATCACGTAATATATTTTAATAATATTGATTCTAGTTTAGGAATGACATTTTTGATTTAATAAAAGGAATTTTGTACAGTCTAACATTTTTGCACTAGTAGGTACATGCATGATACATTCTCCTACAAGAACATTTCAACATCTCTGTTGTTAACACAATTTTAATGACGTTCGTAGCAATAATTTCATGGTGCTTTCCCCTTAGATTTTCAATTTGCTATTTCAGCCATTTTTTTCGAATTTTGAATTTAATAGAGGTCTCATAATGAGAGGATTTCTATCTATCGCGTTTGCGCTTCTGTGTACTCCACTCTGGAGGTGTTTTGGGCTCATTATCGTTTATTTGGATGTTCTCCGTATTGCTGCTTACATTTCCACAAAAATCCAGTTCCTCTCAGTATATTTTTAGTGAAGCTGTTGTATCCGTTCTTCACTCGTCCATTACTTTACGGTTTAATTAATTTGGTGAAAATGTTTAAAACGTGTCTTTTAACTATAACGCCTTAATTTACTTCGTTGTTATCTCGGCTCTCGTTTTCCGTGGATACAGATTATTATCTCGCTAAATCCGTCGCTGACGTATGTAATCCTTCATTTGTTCATCCTTTCAATGTTTTATGAATCGAAGGCTTTAGTTTTTAATGGTAACTCACTGCAATAATTGTATGGTTCACAAATAACAAACCGTGAAATGGACGCAATAGAGTCCCAATGCCATTTGCATAAGTGACCTTGTCGGTCAAGCCACTGTCACACTTGAACTTTTACCAATTGTTTTTTTACCATTGTTCTCAGAATAATTAACCTGCTGTTTATTATCATCAATGTCATTTTTGAAATGGAATTCTTTGTTTTTCAATATTAGGCTAATTATATAAGGCTAATATAAGGCTAAGGTTAATAATTATATTTCAATATACAGGCCTCAATATAAGAGAAACAATAACTTGTTTTTGCGTTTTTATTAGCCAGATAGATAGCAGTAGGGTTACTACTTAATTGTTGTGTGATAACCGTTCTGGGTAAATAAACATCACCCAAAATATGGGGAATTCCACTGAGGAGAAAACCCTTCACCTTCACCGGGATTTCTCCGGAACCCGAGTCTATAGGCATCGCGCCGAATTCTTTAGTCTGTTGAGTTACCGAGGCGTCCTTGTCCTCTGCGGGTTTTTGAATTGAGGTACGGAAAATGATATTTCCCACGTGGAATTTTGCACTCTCTTGCGCCTGCGGGTGATTCTATAAAAGTAATACCGTGCTCTGTTCCTGTATGTTCAAAAATCATCATCTAATATGCTTGATAAAATTCAAGACAAAAGAAAATTCCAAGTCCTCTGTCATGATACCAAACAAATTAGCAGGTTATGACGTGACTGGGTTCGCTGCAGCATCACCTCTATGTGTCACGAGTGCTTACAGAAAGTTCTCACAATATCTTCAAAGGTTATTGTTTTTCCCTCCTTGTTAACAGTTCCCATCTGGCTAACCGTTGTCATCATTTTGACGACACGTAGTGCATTGAACCCACAGTCATTATTTTTCTCTACTCTTCTCATCGATTGGTCGTTTCCGATTGTTTTTGTAATTTTTTCCGATGTTTGCGCGCCTTCAGGTCGTTAAATCGTGAAATTTGTCGCGGTGGACCACACTCGCCGTCCTCCGCCCGCGATGGAAATTTGAACGCCGTCCGATGTCTCCGCTCCCTGCCTCCGCTGCTCCGTCCCTTTGTCGCAGGGAGCCGCACCGCACCCCACTCCGCCAGCCACTCAAGAATATGGGAATGTGGCACGTTGAGGCCGACGACGCCCATCATCAATTTTCATTTGACGCCATTTTCAAAGACGACGCCAATCATTTCGTTGAGACCACAGCTTCGGGTCGCGATCGGTGCTTGCTCGACTTAGTTTGGGTCAAAGTGGATCACATTGCTCTCGAAAAAAATGTTATTTCAGTATTTGTCAGTGCGATCTCTCCAGCGTAGTGCTGAAGCTACGGCCCGGAATTCTCTGGGGGCGTTAGAATTGCGTTTAACTAGTTTCCGAGTCTCAGATGATCTGATGATGATCTCAAACCTTCTGCTGACTCTCGGAGCGAGCGGACGTGCCTGCCTAACCTCTCTCTGGAACCGGTTAATCCCCTCAGCGAGGCAGACCCCTACCTACGCTGTGCACCTGCTTTCCCTTTGCCGTAGTTCGTTGTACTGTGTAGTGATAAGTAGACATTTGTTTTGGTTTTATTTTTATTTTTTTCGTTGTGCTAGAGAGTTTGTGTTCTTATTTATCTCGTAGTTTAGTTAGCTCTTTGCCAGGTGCGAGGTCTGTGTTAAAGGTATTTCGTAGAAGTAACATTGTTACTTTGTTCATTGTTACCGAGTTTAGGATCGCTCAGTTCTTTTGAGTATAGCCATCTTTTTGTACAAAGGAAATGGTTTTAAGTTACATCTTTTTGTAGTTAAGCTTTCTTCCTTGGGAGTTCATTGCGAGTAGTGCTAGGATGTCTTCGAATAGGTCACCTGTTGAGATGATCAAAAAACGCCGGCGAGTGTGCGGCTCTTCGAGCCCGCATCGCCGAGTTGGAGAGAATCCTGCGGGAACTCCAGTCCAAGGTCGAAAGAGTGGTATGCGTCCCGAAGGTGGATGGAAATTTGGGTCGCTCTTCGAAAGTTCGCCGTGCCCTACGGGCCGCACGAGTTCGCTCGATTGCTAACAGCGGCTGGACGATCGAGAGTTTGCCTGAAGGTCCTTCTTCTGATGAAGGGGCAGTACAACTCCGTAAACCGGAGGACTGGAGGGTCGTTTCTCGGAGGAGTGGAGGTAAGATCACTCTGAAGCGTGATTCAGGAGATGCTTTGGCACCTCCCATTCCCGTTTCGAACAGGTATCAGTTGCTTTCGGATGGAAATTCCGTGGTGCCTGACGTGCCTACTCCCCCTCCGAGACCGGCACCTAGGAAGAGGCGTCAGATTTGGAAGGGGGGAATTGTAGTGATAGGTAGTAGTAACGTCCGCCGTGTGATGGGCCCTTTGCGGGAAAGGGCAGGCCGTGAGGGTATAAGCCACCGTGTTACGTCATGGTGCATTCCAAGTGGCGGTGTTCCGCAGGTGACGCAGGCGGTTGGTGCGGCGGTCCGGGGCACGAAGTGCTCAAGTCTGCAGATTGTGGCCCATGTCGGCGTCAACGACGCCATGTACCGTGGATCCGAGGAGATCATGCGTTCCTTCAGGGAACTGGACTCCGAAGTGAAGCGGGTACATCTACATCTACGTCATACCCTGCAAGCCACCCAAAGGGTGTGTGGAAGGGGGTGCTTCCACAACAGGCATGCATGAATGATACGGTAGAACACCGAAATTACATTGAAACCCGCGTACTACACATGCAAAGCGCCAATTAAAAATCTTATACCCAAGAAACATTCAATCTCCAATCGTTCTAACATGCAAGGGATACAAAGACTACTACTACAGATTCAAAATATCATGCATAAATGAGAACATCAATATTTACACAATGCATAAATAAGAACTTAGAGAATATATAGAGGAAAATTCACTTTCTGCCTATTATCACAATTCGAACTATTCATGACGACGATCACAGCTGTTATGGTCTCGAATGATACACGGAAAAAATGACATTTTATACCTATCAGTTCTACAATCTATCTCTCTAATTTTATTGGCGCGATCTAATCTGCCGTAGTACGAGGGGGTTAATAGTATGTTTTTCACGTCGTCAGAGAAACGATTTTCCTGAGATTTAGTTAGGATGTTAAGCCTATAATTGAATCTACGCTGTGATAGCGATTCCCATCCTAATTCTTCTAACAGTCCAGACACACTAGTAAACTTATCGTAGCATCGTTTCACAAAGGCATCGTTTCACAAAAGTCGCGTCAGGTAAGTCGCGACGAGGGGGTTGACTTGACGCTTGCAATTTGTACTCATGTCCCGAGGATCGATTGTGGACCCCTGGTTTGGAGCCGAGTGGAGGGCATAAACCAGAGGCTGCGTCGCCTCTGCACGGACATTGGAGTCTCCTTCGTCGACCTTCGGCCGGCAATCCGATCATGTCGGTCCCCTCTGAACCGTTCTTGTGTCCATTACACGGCCGAGGCAGCTAGCTGTGTAGCGAGTAGCATACTCGATCACTATAGACCTTTTTTAGGATAGAGGCTAGGGCAGAGAGTAGGTCAGCTAGTGGGTCGAATCGGGTACCATCGCGAAAAAAATTTAATAGAAAAAATATCCAAGAAAGTGTTAAGTCTAACGAGAACAGTAAGAGGCCGGTTTAAAAAAATAGCAGTAATGTAACTTGGAATATACCTAAGAAAGCTAGTTGTAATGAGAATACACTTTCCGGGAATACGCTCATTGATAAATCCTTTTCTGTCATGGTAGTAAACTGCCGTAGCTTAAGAAATAAAGTAGCAGACTTCTACCATCTAATTGAAACTACTGACGTAGACTTAATATTAGGAACCGAAGGTTGGTTGTGTAATGAAATCGCAGATAATGAAGTATTCCCGAAAAATTTCACAGTTTATAGAAAAGATAGAGTCGAAAGAACCGGGGGAGGAGTTTTTATTGCAGTGAAGGATTGTTATATTAGTAGGAGGGAGACATTTTCCGACGACCATGTAGAAAGCGTATGGTGCTCCATTCAAAATCCTAAAGCAAAAACAATCTATGTGTGCGCATATTACAGACCACCAGATACCCATGTAAGCTCAATATTAGGACTAGAAAGTCAACTCAGCAAGTTAACAACTCAAAAAAACGACTGTCATATTATAATCGGTGGGGATTCCAATCTTCCGTCCATAGACTGGGACACGTACAGTTTTATCACTGGGGGGGAAGACAAAGACCTTTGTGAGTCATTTCTGTATACATCCACATCTCACTCACTGCATCAATTAGTCACTGCTCCAACTAGAGGGAAAAATCCACTTGATCTTTTAGAGACAAATATTCCACACATGGTTGTAAACATAGGTACTGATAAAGGAGTAAGCGACCACAAGATAGTTAAAGCTAACTTTTCCGTGAGCATTATCAAGAAACATAATCCACAAAGAAAAATCTACTTGTTTGATAAGGCTGACTACGAAGGTATGAAACGAGAGTTGCAAAAGTCATTTACTAATTTTCAAAAAATAGGTATCAACAGTAATACTGAGGTTTTGTGGAATACTTTCCTCAACGTTACACGATCAGTAGCTAGTAAATACATACCAAGTAAATGGAAAAGAGCCAATGCAGAGCCTAGGTGGTATAACGCGGAGGTTAGGAAAACATTAAAGCACCAGAGAACATGTCATGCTAGGTTAAAAAGGGCAAAAATAAACAAATCCTCCGAAGAACTATACACAGTCACCGAAAATTACAAAATATCTAAACTCTTAGCAAAATAAGCGTGCCGAAGGGCGTTAGCTGATTTCAAAAGTAAATTACTGGGAGAACACTTGAACGATAATCCCAAGGCATTTTGGTCGTATGATAGGGACACTCAAGGAAATAAAAAATCAACAGTACACACGCTTAAGAATATCAAAGGGGAAAATCTAACCAACAGTCTACAAAATGCCAATTCGTTAAACTCATTCTTCAAAAGCCTTTTCAATACTTGTACACCACAAAAGCGGCGACAGGGAATACCCTAGTAACTATAGGCCTATTTCTCTCACATCAATTTCGTGTAAGGTATTTGAGCACATAATCGTAAGCTCCATTATGAGTCATTTAGATAGGGAGGAATTATTAATAAATAACCAACACGGATTTCGAAAGGGTAGATCTTGCGAAACCCAATTGGCCCTCTTCGTTCATGACGTCTTGCTCTCGGGTGAAAAAAAATGTTCAAGTTGACGCGATATTCCTCGATTTTCAGAAAGCTTTCGATAAGGTACCTCACGTTAAGTTGCTCTCAACACTAGAAGCATATGGAATAGATAAAAACATTATTAGTTGGATTAATCAATTCTTACATGGGCGGGAACAAAGGGTTGTCAGACGGTATCATGTCAAACACAGCGTTACATCGGGTGTTCCTCAGGGAAGTGTAATTGGCCCACTTTTATTTCTCTTATACATAAATGATATTAGCAACGTCGTTAAAAGTAAGTTTGGACCTTTCGCAGACGACGCGGTTGTGTATAGTGATATTAACAATTCCGAAGATAGCGACTCGTTAACAATCGACCTACTTGCTATTCATGCTTGGTGCGAAAAGTGGCAGATGGAACTAAACATAAAAAAGTGCGTAGCAATCAGCTTTTGGAAAAAGAAAAATAGGCCAGGTAGGGCTTACAGAATTAATAATGCGGAAATTATTCACGCCGAGTCTGTTAAGTACTTAGGGGTCACAATTACTCACGACCTATCTTGGGGAAAACATATTAGGGAAATATGCGGTCAAGCATATAGGAAGCTATGCTTTATCAAGAGACTACTCGGAAAATGTGATGAGAAAGTGAAAGAACGTTGTTATTTTTCAATCGTTAGGCCTCATCTGGAATATGCTGTTAGTGTATGGAATCCATACGAAGCGGGGTTGATATCAGAGTTAGATCACGTGCAGCGAAGAGGAGCTAGGTTTGTGAAACGATGCTACGATAAGTTAGCTAGTGTGTCTGGACTGTTAGAAGAATTAGGATGGGAATCGCTATCACAGCGTAGATTGAATTATAGGCTTAACCTCCTAACTAAATTTCAAGAAAATCATTTCTCTGACGACGTGAAATACATACTATTAACCCCCTCGTACTACGGCAGATTAGATCGCGCCACTAAAATTAGAGAGATAGATTGTAGAACCGATAGGTATAAAATGTCATTTTTTCCGCGTATCATTCGGGACCATAACAGCTGTGATCATCGTCATGAATAGTTCGAATTGTGACAATAGGCAGACAGTGAATTTTTCTCTTTATATTCTCTACGTTCTCATTTATGCATGATGTAAATATTGATGTTCTCATTTATGCATGATATTTTGAATATGTACTGGTAGTCATTGTATCCCTTGCATGTTGGAACGATTGACGATAGAATGTTTCTTGGTTATTAGATTTTTTATTGGCGCTTTGTATGTGTGGTACGCGGGTTTCAATGTAATTTCGGTGTTCTACCGTATCATTCATGCATGCCTGGTGTGGAAGCACCTCCTGCCACACACCCTTTGGGTGGCTTGTAGATGTATATGATTTTTGTCTGTCAAATTTCCCCTTTTCTGTGACGAAGTTCTTACTACACGCGATGAATGCTGCAACCGTAAATTTGGGTCGTAACTAAAAAATATCAAATAGAGCCATACAGTAGGTGATATTTGTTTTAGGGGTTTTAAGTGACATCCACGGATTTTCTGTGGTTCAACCGTGGAGGCGAATCCTTGCTGGATAAGGCTCCCTATAATTCATTTTTTGTCTGTGCTCTGGATTTCGTGTCTCTTTGCACCAGACTCCGGAACCATAGATGGGATCCCAAGCAGCGTTAAAAACTATCAGTTCCTTTTACTGTCTCCTTCTTACGATTTTGAATGCTTTCATATTAAATGGCTGTATTTATGTTAGTCGTGGAAGTTTATCAGGGACTGATAACAAGTATTCAGAAAGTCTCGGTTCATCGTCAGACTTTCCTCCTCGCGATTTGATTTTTTTTTCTGCTATGGTCATGTAAATGTTCGTCGCAGAAGTTTATCAGTGACTGAGATACGGCTATGCCAAAAGTTCTACCGTGTAAACCGCTTGAACCATAAACGAGGCAGCAACCGGTCATCGTGCAAGAGGACTTTACTTTGCCGAGGCCGCTAATACCGCTACGGCTCGATAATTTACCCGATAAGCGGCATTGTTCCGAGGCAGGCGTTTGGCGTGAATAGAAGCCAGTGGGATTGAACGATTGAGTATCTAGCAATGCGAGGCAGACAGCTTGCTCACTTTTCTCGCTAGCTTCCAGTGTCCATCTTTTTCCAGCGATAGCTCATGATTTTGTTTCGCAACTCTCCCGAGGCGAGCAAGGCCTTAGAGCTCTTTTCTGATTTCACTTGCTCCTCTTCCGTTTTCATCTTTTCCGAGCTACTTTCACTGTCTTCTCCATTTTAGAAGTGGATATTATTAGTGTACTTTCATTGACCATAATGCATATACTATTCCGTTGGCATTATCGTATCTTTTTTATTCTTACTTTATCTTTGACGATAAAATTTGACATTTTGCAGCAAATCACTGAAAAGATGTTGATATGGGTAAACTTTTATTATGCCATAGTATCATATAATGGAACACACTGGAGTAATTATTTGATTTAAGCCGATGTGGATTTCTTCTACGGGGACAAAATTTACTGAGTAGAAGTGAGTTGCAATAATTAATGAATGTCATTACTTTATGAATTAAAGTTAGATCATTAATTGCATCGTTGAAACTGTGAATAATATTCTGAGTTTGTATTTTATAGAAGTTATAGCCTTCTTTGTTCAGCGATTTTGAATTGTTTTTCCCGCAACCACGGCGGATGTTGCTGCTCTATTGTTTTTGACGACACATTCCGCTCGTGGAAAGCGGAAAATATCAAAAGATTCTATCGGCCCGTTTCGCCGGTCTAAGCTCTGCTCCCAAGTTCTCCGCTGGCCTGTGATTTATTTCCGCTTTTCCGTCTCGTATTCATGTGAATCCAGCTTTAAGTTAGTGCTAGCGAGATAGTTCCCTAGTCATAATAGAGACCGTATTCGAATTATACGTTTTAATTTCATCAACTGTGAGACACACGAATTAAATATTGCTTTATTAATGGTGCAATTAAATAGTTATACATGGCAAAAATTTTAAGTAATCGAAATGAAAATATTTAAATAAGTCTTTAACTTGACTCATTTTTTCCACACGGTATGTTTGAAACTCCATCAAGACGGAAGGTTTATTGTGATCCCGAAGAATTTACTGCGGTGACAATAAGATTAATTTTCAAAAATAGTTGATAAAACATATAATCTACATACTGTTGATTTTTTGACGAGATCTAAGTGTAGGAAATGCCTCATTATTTATATAAGTTCTCTCTGGAGTGCATACACGTTCCATTTTCCATATAAAAGGGCTTTTAATTTTTGGCAAATATCTCCGAAAGTAATGTGGTAAGGGGTTGAATTTTTGATGTCAATGGAAGGGTGATATGTTTTTCTTTGAAATGAGACCAAATTCATTGATTTCTAGGTGAAATGATATTTCGCTCAAACTACCTTAAGAGACCCTTTCTTATTGCTGCCAGCGAAAGAGCTTCGATATGTGGGATGATTCACCGCTACCAGGACATCGCATTTCTAATCATCTCACGATGAGGCCTCAAGATTGAGCAGCCGCTGACGTCATGGGACTATGATTTTTACCACCTGCGTGGCCTTGCTGTTGTGTGTGCTTGGTGCGTTTTTCGGGAAGCACTCTGGATCACCCGCCCGAATCGCTTGTTTTGACCCCCTCTCTTCACCTTCGTCTTTCTCCATCTCCCCTTCCACTTCTACCTCCACTCCTTTCCGCGCAGTTCTATGCCAGGAACTTAGGCCGGCTTCATAGGTCGGCGGCGGAAGTGGTACTCAGCCAATGAGGACACATCTTTATAAATCATGACGTCAGACCGATGAGCTGTGCTATGATAGCTAGCGGGGGCCGCAAATATTCACACTGACTGAATCTGGACTGAATTCTGTGGCTGCGGAAGCTGGCTGAGTAGCGGGAAAACCCACTGCCTTTCAAAAATGAATCCTCTTTGGATAATTTGCGAGCCCTTCTGCTTCCGTAAAAGATTCTTTAAGTGATGCGTATAATGTTTACGATATATTTAAGATGTTTAGACTATTAATTTATAATGGCTTTAGAAAATATGGTGTGGTATCCAACGAAAATTGCCTTCCTTAAGGTTATATAACATCATTAGTCTACTAGCGTTAACCAGATAGTGGCTTAAATCAGCCAATTGAAAAATATTAAGGCAAAATATTAGTTATCCATTCTTGATGCTGCAACCACGGGGAGAAAATTTTCAGGTTGTGGCTATTGTTGTTGCATGTTCGGAGAGTGGAGCTGATCGCGCATAAATGCTGATATGACATTGCCTAACGAGTTAAACAACGACCGAATTATTTCACTCGCTCGAATGTAAGGATCAATGCACAATATAATTCTTGAATTGAGTGGCAAGGCTTTTTCTCCACTTATTGCAATAAACATGTGATTCAGATTGAGGCGTTGCACGTTAGCTTGACGAATATGGTTATAGTGATACTACTGCCATCAAATAAGCATTAATAAATAGTTACTTATTAATCTTTAACCAGTTCATTCATTAAATCGCACGAATCATACTCAAGAGTCAAAAAATGTTGATTTTTCCGATGACATGTGAGTACTGCACTGTCAATGTTATTGTACGCCTACCACATTTCATTTGTTTTCTCGCCGCCGACCTATGAGGGGTCCACCGCCACCGTCCGCGGCCTCCATCCATCGTGATCCCCGCCGCCGCCGCCGACCTATGAAGCCGGCCTCAAGCGAAAACTATACTCTCCCATTGAGGATCCGAATCGTACTGGAAGGTAGAGGATACCGCTCGGTATTGGAGGAATTGAAGGGTTCCCGTGCCATTTCTTCCCGACTTTTCTCTCGCCGTCTGACTGCACATTAGGGTGGTCCAAAAACAGGCAGTTTTCAAATTTTTCATGGCGCCCCCAAATCGATGACAAATGACTAGAAAACTATTTTTGCAAAGTATCAGCTCAATGCGACCAGCAGAAGTCGTGCCTCGCGCATTTTAAGTTTTGGCATTAACGCCCTTCAATTCCCATACGGTAGGCAACACGGATGAGAAAACTTTTTTTCCTCTTCCTCGTAGGCTCGCGTTATGGGTTGGGAATCGGTGGTATACTTACAAAGATAGTTTGTTATGTTTACTTGACTGACAAATAAAAACATTGTCCATTACATGGATGCATACTTTTTTATTTTTTGGCATTATTTTATTTTACAAGGTCGAGTTTCTCCTTTTCACATTCATTTTGTGTAAACTTCGGTTCACTATTTTTCGGCTCCATTTTTCAGCACTTGACGTTTCAATGTTTATTCCCCAAAATCTGTTCTGAATGAGAGGCAATCGGTGGAATCGGAACACGGAGAGAAAATGCGACCGGAGGCTTTTCCACGCTCATTGCGGAATCACTTAAGGCTGTGCATGTTGTTCAGCTATGACTGCTACTAGTCAAAGAAGGTTTTTTTCATGGAATAAAACTATTGCATTTATATCATTCACTCCATACCAGGGTAGGGGTAGGAAGAAGACTGTCTTTTAGTAATGGGGCTAAGGTTTCGCCAAAACAGCGGAAGTAAACCGAAGTTTATACAGAACGAGTGTGAAAAGGAGGAACTCGACCTTATAAATGCCAAAAAGCAAAAAAGTATACATCCATAATGGACAATGTTTTTATTTGTCAGTCAAGTAGACATAACAAACTATCTTTGTAAGTATACCACCGATTCCCAACCCATAACGCGTGCCTACGAGGAAGAGGAAAAATATGTTTTCATCTGTGTCACCTACTCCTTGGGATTTTAAGGGCGTTAATGCCAAAACTTCAAATGCGTGGGGCACGGCTTCTACTGGTCATATTGAACTGATATTTTGCAAAAAATAGTTTTCTAGTCATTTGTCATCGAATTGCGGGGCGGCGTGAAAAATTTGAAAACATTGCCTATTTTTGGACCACCCTACTGTACATGCTTGCCTGATTTTGGAAGGTATGTCCGCGTCACCCAAAGTCTCGAAACGGAAGTTTCAAAGTGATGACTCACGTTGCTGTTGGCGCGAGGGCAAGACGATTGTGAGAGCCTCCTCCTCTCTCTCCTCTCCCTCCCCTCATTACCGAACCGCTCTTTACCGAACATTCCTCGTTTAAATTCAATCCTTTTGCCAGAGTGCTTCCATTTGGGTCAGAGGGCAACGGCGTCTGGTGCGTGCAACAGAGGGGTTTGGTTAATTCCTATGAAGTCATGTGAATTAAATGAGTATGTATGAACGTGTGTGTGTGTGTCTGTGTGTTTGATGGTTAGGGAGACGAGAAAGTGGGACGCAGAAGGGAATGGGCTTGCCGGGTGCGTGCAATTAAGTCGGCAAAGTTGGGATAGAGGACGGTGTTGGGGAATGGGATGCAGGGAGAGGGGGAGGGGTGTGACCCTACGGACGGCGGCGGGGGGGAAGGGTGGAGGGTGGGAGTTGGAGAGGAATGGACCCGGAGGAGGAGCACTTATCCTCCGGCGCGCGGCCCGCATTCATATCCCTCAGATTTGCTCTGAATCCGCACTCGCACTCTTCGACAACTAAAGGGGAAATACGTCATACTAAGCGGAACCATATGATATTCGTCCAAGACTTCATTCGGTTTCTTGCATTCGAAATTCTAAGTTCGAAATTGATTTCATATTTGGCTTTGTGTGGGTTACAGTATAGTCATTGTTTCTCAAAAAGTCAGACTTCATCTACATCATGATAATACACCGCGAGCCGCTGCATGGTTGCGTGGCAGGGAGTATTAGGTCACCAGTCATTAAAGGTGTCAGTTTTTTGGAGATGAAATGGTGACATGTATTATAGGACTGTAGTTAGTGGAGCTCAATTTTTACTGTGGCCGCTTATTGTTCGTGGAAAGAACGAGTTTTTGTACCTAACTGTTCGGCGGTGTATCTCTCTTATTTTATCGCATCTGTCAGACCTAGAGATGTATTGAGGAGTCATGATAATACTCTCTATGTCTCTCTGAAAACTATCAGTTCTGAATTTATCAAGCAACCTAAGCCTAGCGTGAAGCCTCCGAGTCTCTAGGGGCTCCCACCTTCATCCCTCTTCAAGTTGTGAGAACCTATATGTACGCTCGTAGCAGTTTTTAACGAAGTGCGCTGCTTTCCTTTGTATTTTGTTAATTTTTTTGGTTAAATCAATTTGATCAGGGTCCCAAATGCTCGCGGCGTATTTGAAGTGTGGCCTAACCAGATTGAAGTTGCATTTCTCTGTGACTTTTTCATCTGAGGACCTTCCTATTATACGTTTAAGAAACCCTAGTGTCTTTAATGCTGCGCCACATATGTTTTGATGTGTAATCCTCAGGATATATCAGATGCTAAGGTAATTCCAAGATATTTGACTGTATGTGAAGATTTTATGTTTACTCCTCCCACAGTATAGGCATGGCATTTTTGTGATGACTTTCGCAGGAAGTGAATTGCATTTGCTAATATTTTATTCTAAGTCCCACTCCTTTGTCGATGTATCCAATTATCTCTTTCAAAAGCTCTTGTTTATGATCTCCCCGTTGGGGTTGCTGTTCGTGGCTGATATCACAGTGTGAGGTAAGGACATTATGGACCGTCTTTCTTCATAATGCTTTTCCCTCCAAAAGGTTTTAATGAACTCGTTAAGTCTTATTAGATGACCAGCGATTTTCATTTTTTCAAGTGAATTGCTTGGATATGCGTTCTTCTTTCGCCGTATCCTTCCTAAACATGTGCATTTGTTTTGCTCATGAGCCAACTTGCTTTTAAGACTCTCCTCCTCAGCCTCATTTCAGATTTTTGAAGCATGCATTTTTTGATCCATATAATATACTTCAGAGCCATACGTATGCTCCACACGAGGATCTTTACAAATCTTTTCCTTGTGTCAATTAAGAGGTGGTTGTCTATCTAATGGTTACCTTTTCTTAGTAATCCTTGTTTGGGCAGGACAATTTCTCTCCTAACGTCTTTTACTATATTATACATCTACATCTACGTCATACCCTGCAAGCCACCCAAAGGGTGTGTGGCAGGGGGTGCTTTCGCACCAGGCATGCATGAATGATAGGGTAGAACACCGACATTACACTAAAACCCGCGCATCACACATGCAAAGCGCCAATGAAAAATCTTATACCCAAGAAACATTCAATCTCCAATCGTTCTAACATGCAAGGGATACAAAGACTACTACTACAGATTCAAAATATCATGCATAAATAAGAACACCAATATTTACATCATGCCTAAATAAGAGAGCAGAATATATAATGAGAAAGATTTACTGCCTGCCTATGTCAATACTCGAGCTATTCATGACGACGATCACAGCTGTTATTATAATGGTTTTAAATAACGACGCTTGATTTGATGGAGCAATTCCAAATTGATGACACAATTAGTACATTTTTTCTTAAATTAGTATTTAACGGACACATTTTCCATGGTTTTTCACCGTGGTAAAGTTGGCGGTATATTGCATTTGATTAAGATGCAAAGTTGCAACCATTTTGTAAGCCTTTGGTGTGAGCCATATATTCCGAGCTATTGAAAAAAGTGCCCAATTTTACTTCTATTTTTGCCAAGTAGTTAGCTCTCCACCAAGAATGCTCAAGTTTCCTCTTTTCGAACGGCAGGTATGTTATAATTTATACCCAAACGAAAAAGCCGTTGAGTTGCGAACGTATTTGGCCCAAACTTTTCCGGTGTCGCCACTCTGTGGAAAAGACTTTCTTTCCGTTCTTAGCGAAGTGGATTGAACTGTTAATGTATAAGCAATTTGAATCTCGCCTAAAATTCATTTTTTACGAAATGGCAGTGATCTGCTATCGAAAAAATATCTTTAATGGTTAAATATATTTTATTACTCATTTCATTACTACCTTAGACCTCACGCTTTTTACTTCGCTTTTTACAGCATCTTCAGGTCAAAAAGCGAAACCGGTCGGAATAAATTTATCACAGTAAAAGTTGCCTATATTTTCATAATTAGTTATGTTCCGATTCCACTCCATCAACCCTGTAACCACAGAGTACCCTAGACCGCATTTTATCCACGTACCGTATAGTTAAAGAAGCTGAAATCTCCTCCGTACCTCTTCGTCGTCATGAGGGTATTTCTCTTATTTTTCAAGGTATTGGTCGATTTTTTTACGCTAAAACTATTGCGCGACTGCTTCCCCCCAATTTTTTCTGTTAAAATATGTATTATTTTAAAGCCTTTGGCACCCTAAATTTGTTGAATGCTGTTAATTTTTCTGTTCATTTGACGCATTGGTGGTACTTCTTATTTTAATGCTCGATGGATGGCAACTCCATTCAGGACTCAGCGACCTTTGCACAAGGGTGCTCTACCTCGGCGGAAGTGAATCGAGGGTAAAAGGAGTCTCTTTCATGTTCCTCCATTCCGTGTTTTTCAGCGCCCTTCGCCTAGGAGATGCCTCGATCCATACGGGATAAGCTCCAGCCGCGAATGGGCCAATGATGCTAATGATGTTTGCCGACTCCTCGCAACCTTTTGTGCTCACCTTGGTAATCAATCCGGAATCTCACGCCCGTTTCCGCTCCGGCAGTCACTCCGCTCCCGCTCTAAGCTGCCCTCCCTCCCACAAATTCCCCGACCCGCCCCTCCCGCCAAAAACCGCCCCCAGGGGGCAAGATCGCTCTCGATGTGCACTCGGCCCCACGGCCTCCGAAGCGAGGAAACCGCTTGTTCACGAGATTGGGTGGGCCTTGTCTACATGCTTAATGGCACTTAGGAGGCCATCATTAATATTCCGCCATCAATCGTTCTACTTAGAGTACGTAGAATTCGCCGCGAGTAAAAAAATTGCCTGGACCGGAAGTCGAACCGCGGACCAACCATTGGCTTGCCGACCAAAATCGCAGAGCCACTGAGTTACTCAGGCTCAAAATTCCCGTTGCAGTTTTGGGGGTAGGAATAGACTAGTGAACTGGGCATCATCTTCAGAATGCTGTTCTCCCGCAAAACGCCCCGCCCTCTTCGAATCGTTCTCAAAAAAACTTATTTTCTTGCTATCCCTGACACTTTTCCATTTCTCTTCCTCGCTGTACATTTTACCCTCTTCATTAGTATCTTAACCCGAACTTCAAAAGCTATTATGAGATGGAAACTGAACATAGTTAATCATCAATACGAATATCAGTCTGGGAAATCTGGGATAGCGGAACGTGACTTTCTTTCTGCATTTTTCACTTAACAGATAAATGATGTTCAAATTTTATTCTCTGAGATGCTCTATCCGTATGGTGTATTTCCTGTATCTTTGGTTTTATCGTTCACCAAAAAAAAGACATTTCATGCCATGTGTAATTTAGGGTATCATTCTCACCCTATTGTTATTTGAGGTTCTTGTGGACGGTGGAGTCCGAATGATAAACTAAGTTATCATTATGTTGATTGGGTTCAGACGAACATATAAGCTTAAAAAAACTAATGTTACCGGCGGTGTGTTTTTGATTCACTTCAATGTTATTGCTTCGAGATGTAATTGAAGCCATTCACTCAGTGTAAATATACATGTTGTAGTAGAATTTAAAGTCAACCTCACCAAATTATTGCTGAATGTATGAAATTAAGTCGTCGCATTGGTGATCTATTTCACGTGGAATACTCAGAAGCACGTCACGGATTTACTTCTTGGACCCTCTGATCTGTTGCTAATCACTTACTTTGGTCTCAGCCACTGAAAAGGCCAAGATTAAGCCTAGTTAGCATTCCTAGAGCTCCTAAAGGAAAATGTAGGCTAACCTCACTGGTTTCAATAATTGATGTTGCTATTACAATAGTGAAATCTTTTTTCTTGATTTTTTAAAGCGAAAGCATTATGTCCAAGTCTTCTGCGTGAATATCGGAGGAAAAACTTAGTTTGGAATTAGCTTTGACGTTGGTGAATCTTCATCTGTTGATACGCATTATTATTTTCTGCTGCTGCTGCTGAGCAAGTATAAAATTATTTTGTTTTTCGTACATGATTACATTTGTTATTGGTAGCAGCGAATAGCAAATAAATCCCATGTTGATATTCGTGCTGACGTCAAAGTGTCTCAATCAGGCCCATCCTGTCTGCTACGGGAGAATGAGAGATCCAGACAGCGCTAGCTCGACCTTATACTCTGGAGTGGTCCTGCTGGGAGCTGTTCGTGCGAAAGACCACCATCCCGATCGAAGTTGACCATAGAGCGGTGCTCACGCGGTGCACCTTTCTCTCGTCGTCGGAGAAATTTGCTCGGAGACGGAATTGAGGGAAGCGTGCCGTGGGATCCGGCGCTGGATGAGGGATTCGCCGATTCCTCAGCAATAGTTGAACTTGCCCAAGTTCTTTCTCGGAGAGAGAAATCAAAATGATTTCCCCTCCCGCATGTACGTGAATCGATGTCATGGATAATTTCTAGAGTAAATATAACGCACTCACTGATGTCCAAGTCTTCTGTGTGAATACTGGAGAAAATGCTTAGTTCTGAATTAGCTTTGACGTTGGTGAAATGTCATCCGTTGATCCACATTATCTATTTTCTCAACAGTTAAGCAGGTATAAAATTATTTCATTGTTGTGCTCTCTTTCATTTTGAAGGCACGAAATCGTATTCTTTCGGCAGAGCAATATAGACCTATTTCCATATTCCACTCGTTTTAATTCGCTGCCATTGCTTCCAAACGTGCAATTCATCTTTTCCGTCTGAGTCTTTTATGTCTGCTCGCGTGAGTGCTACGTCACTCGGAAACTTGATCAAGGCGAGACCTTCCGGCGAGCGAAACCTTGAGCAAATAAAAACTCCCCTTTCTTGAGCGAAAGGTGTCGCTGAAGTAACTCACACCGGAGGCAAGGAACCGAGGGCAATACACTGTCTGCACGGCGCCCTTATATTCCCAATCCCTTTTCAGAGTTAAAATGCAATATTCCGTTGGTCTTTCAATGCCACTAACTAAACGAATTTATTGTGTTTCAGTCTTAAAGCGAAAAAAATCTCTCAATGTTCCAGCTATGATGGTATTGTTAATAATTGTCGAATTTAGTCTTTTGGGATGATGGATAAAATTCAATCAATTGCCTATTGAAGAGCTTTATTTTGAAATGCTCCTTCCTTTGTCTAAATAATAGCTTTCCGGCTATTATAATCTAACTTAAAACTGCAATGAAGAAGTCCCTTATTCCTTTAAATCTGAAGCTCTCGCAGTGGTAAAATTAGTAATCGGATTTCAAGTCAGTCTCTTGATTTCATTTTGTAAATCGTTGCTCATAGTTTCATATATTTTGCAGGATATACCATGGTCTGTAGATTTTGCATTTAGTATATAATGCCAAGGGCCTTGTTGGTACCCGGACACGTCACCTTAGAGTTAATATTTACGCTGTACCCTCCTATACATCCCTTTAAGTATTCTCTTTTCGGGATACTGATAGGGTTATAATTATGTAAAAAGAATATCTCCTCTTTGTCGAGATGTGATTTCGAGACCCCAGTATGGAATGACAGCGCTGTAGTCTTTACATAATTGTGATTTTCCCATAATTTACTAATAGAGCACATGGAAATTTTTTTCATTTGGTGTGTCTCTACGCAACTGTATCCATGTGACATGTAATTTAATTCAAATTATCATTTAATAGTTTAGGTTAAAACCAATTAAAAGCATTAATATTGAGTTTAAAAAAAAGTCAAACGTTGTGTGAAGTCTCTAATTTCAACTTCTTTTGGACGTCTAAATAGTATCATAAATGGGTGAATTAATGCATGCAAACAATTCTATTGTGGCTGAGGTGCTGATCATTTTAAATGCCTTCATTGAACATTAAGTTTTTCTTTCATTTGTACTCTAACCTCTAATCTCGCCGGGAACGTTTCCCTAATCATTGAATTCATCCGATTGTGGACATAATAACGTCCAGAACTCACGTTATCAAATAATGCATTTTGCCTGATAAATAATCAACAATTTACATGTCTATCAAAGCTTGTCAAATGTCGTGGGCATTTTTAGAAATATTCTCTATGTATGACTGAATACGGTGTGATTCAAGAAGGCCGTTTGTTTCGACACAGTTTAATCAAATTAACAGTGCGCACAACCTTTAATTCATGAGAATGACTTTCAATTACGTGGGAATATTTTGATTGTTGTTCATTTTTTTATTGCATTGAATTCAATTACCACCTAATCGGAAGAAATTTTTAAAACGGAAACGCGTAATAAGTGCACAGAGGTACCCCAATGCTCATATGAAGCTGCCATTGGAAAGTTGGCGTTAAAACGCATGACAGCTGAATAGGTCATTGTTCCCTCGGAATTGCATACAATCGTATCTAATCGTTTCGATTTCATAACTTTGATTTTAACTGGAAATATGCTGGGAATGTTTGGATTCGCTCCCAGTAATTTTATCTCAGTAATGACCAATCCAAATTGATTACAAAATTCGTGGCGTTCCGAGGTCAGATGTAATATCAAGGATAGTAAAAACGATTTATTGTTTGACGTTGTAATATCTCTTTGTGCATTTTTATTTCGAATCTAAGAAGTAAATAAATATTATCATTCGATTGCAACTGACGTGCTTTCTTGGGTCTTGGTAGAACTATTGGTTTTCCACTTTGGTGGTCGGGCTTAAGTTTCCTCGTCGCACTCGTAAAAACTAGCAGAATTCAACCATGTTTTTTCTCCTCTCAAATGAGGCGAAACTCATAACGTAATCGCCGAATACGAAAAAATGATGTTTAAAAACATTAGTACCTCGAAATTTATTTACAATTCTCAATAAACAACCATCTACAAGAAATAAGTTGCTCGTAATGTTCTATTTAAAATAATTCTATCAATCGAACAGCGCTGCTATCACTAATTGATGCGCAACTTCTACAGATCTGGAACTTATTTTGATAAGTATATACATAATTAAATGTAATTTTTTTCTAAATTATTGGTTATCATGCCTCAGACATAATTATCCGTTTTGTTTGTAATCAAATTGATGGACCGGTCCCTTCGTTTTGTTAAGTCATTTAATTAAGTTAACTTTTTCTTAGTAAATTTCCTGAAATACATGTTTAGAATGAAACCTTAACATAATTTACTTGTGTTCGGAGATTCAGATTTTCGTGTGCATTCCTCTTGGCGTCCACATATTTTCATTTCCAGCCTCTGGCTTTCCGCCTGAATGCGTAATTTGAGATCATAAACTCTTCCCTCGGTTTCATTATTAAATTCTCCACATTTGTACTTCCATTAGGTTAACTCTTGCGTGTGATCATTGTTCGCCGGGCGATCCCGTCTCTGCGGAACAATGCGACCCACTCCATTCGCTGATGTCGATTTTATCGTAGGTAGCATGAGGCCTTCTTTCTCATTCGTTTAGCTTACGAATGAAATCCTCCTGCGATGGGAATCCTCCTCGGGGTCCGGAGGAGTATTCACGATGAGCCCCGAACTAATTCGCAATGGCGACGCTCCCTCCGTTTGCCTCTTCATCAGAATATAAATTTCGCCGATATTCGTTTTAATGGAACCACGCCTTTATTTTCGGCCGCCCTGGGGCACTTTCGGAGCGCCCCCCCTTCCCTCACTCCTCCACTTCTTCCCCGACAGTCCCATGAGGATTCTTCTTCCGCGCGAAATAATATCACCGGAGGAGAAATTCCCACTCCGACACGGAAGTCGGAGTGTTGTACCATCCGTTTCTCCGCCCCTCTCAGCTGAGGCGCCAGCATCCGCCCTTTCTCCGCCTCCAACCCTACAATTGCAAAGAAACAGCTGTTGGCTGGTCTTCTCACTTCCCTCAAATCATCTCATCTTCCTCGTTACCCCCCCTCGTCTCCAACAACCGGGCTATCCTACTTTATCCCTCTCCCCCTACGGGCACTGGAATGTGTACATACCCGCGGGGAGGAGGAGGTAAGGTGGAGGAAAATGCAGAAAGAATGCAAAATATAATGGAAAGTGGATGATTCTAAAGGTCATGGCGTGGGGAGAGGTAGAAGATTTGTGGCGTGATATTTGAGACCGGAATTTATCAAGTGAGTGAATGGTAAGATCCTCGGATGAAAAAGTGAATGAGAGATGCTATTGTAGCGTGATTAGGCTGTCTCGAATACACGACGAGGGTTTGTGGACCTTGTTTTGAAAGATTATATTTTCAGAAGAGCAAATACAAATGGAAACCGCGTGCTTCGTTTAAAACTCCTTGGAGCCTGCGAGCAGATAGAATGTATTGCACAGCTGATGGATGCAGTAAATTGGGAGATGTTAGAGGTACGTTGAGCTTAGATTACTTCTGAATTGATTACTTCTATTGAACATTTCTGAATGTGCAAGTCTCCGAATGACACAGGGAATATTATTTCAACCTGTATCTTTATTACTAATAAAAGCTATAAAAATGAGAGATACACTGTTGAACCTAGTAAAAATTCATTAACGAAGACCGAAACACGACGGATGACTGATTTTCTTTGCGAATGTGCTTTAGCCATGCATCTCCTAACTCCTAACTTCGCGCCATACAGCGAGACGCCAACTTTACCTCTAGGTGAAATAAGGTTAAGAGGTTATTGCTCTTCATATCGTATATTTGAGCGAAATGTTAATATACATTATTGTGTAGCAGGAACAGATTTTGTATCAAGTAACCTGTAAATAAAACCCATTGATTCTTCAAGCTACAATTATTTCCTCCTCGATACTTAACTAAGGCTCGTTAACAGTGTGGAAATTCCTTGGCCATTTATTCTATTTATACAGATCATGCAGTATAGATTCTTTGCCACAAAAATATTCTCATTCGGGCCGTCATCCGGTTCCCACCAAATTCATGAATATTTCTTGCTCTTATGACAAGGAGACATGCACGTTCATGAAGCTTGTTTAATCGATTTCATGAATTAATTTACAAAAAATTTACCTTGGCTTTTAATTTGTTCTTAAGCATTGTATAACGGCTTTAAAAAATTTTCTCATCAAAGTCTGAGACGACTCTAATTTGAACGCAACCTGTGGAACAAGATGGAACCGTTTCAGTTACAGTTCAAGCCGACTATTCTCTCCAGCTGCCGAGCAACCAAATCTTAGGGCTGGGAATTTTTCAGGAAATTGTGCCTCTCAATGTCCGATTAGTCTTTTCAAGCATGTTGAGATTAATTATTCCGTTTCAGCACTGGTGCATCTCTGTAAAGGCACCCTTGTTATACTCGTTTTATTGCATTCTGTGTGTCATACTTGGTTAAGCAATTATACGAAAACGCCAATCAAGGTTCAGCTTATGTTTGACTTTGCGAAAAATTTTATGAAATGAGAAAATGAAGTTGTGGGAAGTACCCTCCATAATTAATGCTGTATGAAATATACTTGAAATACATAAATTTTATTTGCGTTGCATCTAAAAATCGGTCGAGGAATGTGGTATGCAAAATACGTGCAAGCTAAATCATCTCTGAATTTTATTTACCACTGCTAGTATCTGCAAATGAATATTTCAAATGTTACCGTGATTCAGTGTCATTGAAGGCTGCTGCTAGAGTTTTCGGATACTCATGTCATCACTCGTACAGCGGGATTCAAGGACTCTCGACGGAAGTCGATAATCTACAGACAGCGGACTCCGAGAAAAAGAAGCAACCCGCAGTTCGCTAAATTATAATACGGAAATCATCTTCTAAATAGCATTTCCGATTTTGCCACTCACATTTGCCATCTATGTAGCACTGTCATGGAATATTTTATTAAAGGGAGTCTGTAAATAAGTTAAGTGTCGATTCTCAAATACTTTTATCGTTCCATAATGCATTTCCTCAATATTTTATCACGTTTAATCACCAGTTGGATTTGTTCCATGTATCATTCCGACAAGTAGACCTAAATCCAGAAGACTTTACAATGAACGCGTGCATGCGTCATACTATTTTTAATTTCTGCCGTAATAATAATCATATCATTTATTATTACATTATATATTACAGTATATACAAAGAGATATTTAATGTGGCCTTTAATATATAATAATAAATTATATATTATGTTGTGTTGTGGTGTGCTGTTCTGTGCTATGGTATACTATGCTATGTTATGTTATGTTATGTTATGTTATGTTATGTTATGTTATGTTATGTTATGTTATGTTATGTTATGTTATGTTATGTTATGTTATGTTATGTTATGTTATGTTATGTTATGTTATGTTATGTTATGTTATGTTATGTTATGTTATGCTATGTTATGTTATGTTATGTTATGTTATGTTATGTTATGTTATGTTATCTTATGTTATGTTATGTTATGTTATGTTATGTTATGTTATGTTATGTTATGTTATGTTATATTATTATATATTACATTGCATACAAAAGGACCTAGAGTTGGTAATTTTTTATGTATTAATTTTTATATTATTATAGTATTTAAGGATAATTAAAATCGAAGAACGTCACCAAGTTGGGAGCGAGTGAATTATGAATGACAAGGTTCCTGATAGTTTTTTTCTTAATAGCCACACGTAGCTTCAACAATCTCGTGTGAGAATTGTAAAAACAACACACAATCAGTCGCGTATAGTCTAAGAATATCGTCACTTTTTTATTTTAAGTATCGTTCTCATGCGTTTCATAATTTACAGTACAGACTTAGCTGTGGTGCATAGAGGTGGTGCAAAAATACAAAGAGTCCACGACACTCTGTATTCAAGTATTAGTTGATAATAGTAAATACTAATTGTTCTTTCTGTGTATTCAAATGCGTGTTCTTTTAGATTTTTTATGATTATCTCCCTTTGTAAATATTCGGTACCAATGGTAAAATCGTTTTAACATATGTAAAAAAAACTTTCCGCAAGTACCTTTTTTGACAATTGGCCTCTGTTTCCACTTAGCCCGCTTAGCCTACGTTTCCATTGCACGCGGAACTGAATCTCTTGGCAAAAGACTCGATCGCATTTTTCTTGTAAAAAATGGGATGTGATTATTCTTGAGAATTTCTGCAATCTGTGTGAATTTAATTCCTTTTATGCTTGAAGAATTAGGATGCCTTATTCTGAGTTTCGCTGTAATTGGTATTTGAGGGGAATGCTGGGAACTCGTCTGAGGTTGAAGAGGTGTCTAATCTGGAGGAAGTAAGTAGTGTACCTTCAGTGAGGGGTGGTCATATCAATTTGAAGTTGTTGGGTCGGAAATTGGTGAGATAGGCGGGGAAAAAGGTTAATTTGCTTCCGGTGACGCCTTCTAAATGGGCCAGCTATGTTATTTTACGATTGCTGTGTTGTATATACTGTTTATAAATATTGTTATGTCATTAATTATTAACTCATTGCTCTTTTTTTCGCGTGATCTTTCTCAGTGCTTGAGAAGGTCACATTTAATTTCTCTACCCGCTTAAACAGATGATAATGTGTACCTTCCGTGTTTGCAGCGTTCGTTGTACTTCGAAGTCAGGCTCCCGCAGCCGACCGTTTCACGTGGAAAATGAAGTGTGCTTATTCAATTCCCCTGGCGTAGCAATAGAATTTTTCTAATTTGATTACCGGAAGGCTACTACAATATTTCAATTGATAGAAAAAATTAAGGGGTCGAACGCAAATTTCGGTGTTAAACTTTAACAGAATTTTTCATGTTTAAAAAAATAAATGAATCCCTCAATGAATTGATTCAATCGAAGTCACCTGAAGCTAATCCCTCCATCTATTTAGAAATCGGCCCAACGCGAAAGATAGGCGCCTCTCCATGGTCGCCCTACTACCGACCCTCACTCACTCTCTCCCTGTCTCCCCACCTGAGTCCCTCTATTCGGTTTGGTGGCGCCATCTGAGAAGTTTCGGATTGAAATGAAAGGCGCCGTCGGGTGTGGATACAGATTGTCCTGCGAAGAAATAAACTGTTTTTCGCTCTCTTCCGACACCCCTGCCTACTCATTTCATCCACAGCTATCCTTGGCTAATTCGGCTTTCCTACATCAGTCTCTTATTAAACGATTTGCTCTCGGGATGCGGGATAACGGACTACTACTTTTTCTCTGCGCGTAAAATACATATAAATAAAAATCGATATTGGAAATCTCAGGATATTTGACTAATGGTCATGTACATATTTATAAAGCTGGCGTCATTGCGGTTACAATGGTATAACTCAAACGATAGAGCATCGTTAATATCAGAATTAGCTGAGGTTTACAACTTCTACAAGAGCTCGTGTAAAACTCAACATAGAAACAGTTTTTTCCTTTGGTATGTTATAAACATGTTTGGATAACTTATATCAAGATCTCTCATCTCTAAAATAAATATTAAGAAAATGGCGATAACATAAATTCGGGCCATCGGGTTTTGAGCGCCGAAAACAGGGTCTTTTTTCAAAACAAATATCGCAAAATTGTAGATAAGGATAGGAAAAATGTTTTACATGCATCAGTAAACGTAGAAATAATCATTCCATCGTATGCATTTTATTTCGTTAAAATCGGTTGGCCCTACTTGAAGATGCGGTGTCTTAAACTCGACGGACTCGACTTTTTTAATGGACAGTAGATCTTACAGTCTTATCTGAACGATTCGCCTGGTCTTCTTCGCTTCGATCGTGCCAAACGAATCCTCTGGTCCCGGAAATTGAATTTCAAGGTGTATTCTCTGGACCTATGGCCGTTCATGCGTGACGGGTCGTAAAGATTTTTGTTCATAATTTTTTGGCTGGGTGTTGAGCTTGTACAAACGGAAATATGTCCGTGGATTTAAAATCTGATTGTGTAACTATGTCATCCGTGAGGGTTGGTCGTTTTCATCCTGCGCCGTCTTCGTAGGGCAGTTGGTAAGTTAGTCGGACTAGTTTCGTTCCTAGCCGAATTAAGTGCACGATTTCAAGTTGTGTGCCTCTGGGCTCGCCGTGTAATCCTACCCCTAAGTCGATTAGGTCAGGAGCACGAAATTAAGCTCGTTCTAATGTGAGGATTTTAAGCGGGGGTCATTCCTCATGAGTAGCATCGCAATGCTTGCTAAGAAGTAGTAGTAGTCTCCCGGAAGTAGTCCTACTTCCGGAGTTGTTCGCGATATTAGTCTGGCCTGCCCGACTCCCGAAGTTGTTCCTTTAATGTTAATTCCAGGCCGTGATAAGAGGACTCGTCGGGTGTTGACGCTGAAGCGGATCTCGGGAACGAGACAACTCCTCCAGGCACTTGGAATGTTTGCCTTTAATGCTCCCCTCTCCTTCATTCGTTGAAGGGTCCTTCAAACTTATTCGTGGTTTGACAGTTTGCAGCTGTTGTAATTGCCCGTGCATCGGTCCGCTTCAAATCCTTTATTCTCCTTTGATGTGCACCAGGAAGAAAATGGTAACTCGAGATAATTCTCGCACCCCTTATTACTTACGTCCATATCTTAAATATTCATATTTATACGCTTATTAATTGTACATCATGGCTTTGGACTAATTGGGACTGTATTGCGGCTGTGCAAAGTGAAGAAGTGAATGGGAGAAATACGTTAAATCATCCCCTTTGTCAGCGACGCCGTCCACAATGACCTGTTTTTATTTATTGTTCTCTGTTATTTTAACTCTCCGAAATTGCCTCATTTTGCTTGCTTGCGTTTACCTGAAGGTTTTTTTTTATAGACTGGTGATTTGTTGAATTAACGTTTTCCCGAAGAAGCTCTTTCATTCGTTTAACAAACGTGTCCTTTTCTTCCTTTTTGCTCCGTACATAAGGTGTGTGCTATTTTTAAAGCATATCCGAATGCTCTTTCTAAATTCGGTTTTCATTCTCTTAGTTTAAAGGACTTTATATTAGAATGATGAATTAATTTTTGGAAAGACATATTTTTTTGTCTAAGTGAATCAAGTCTCTATTTTTACTTGAGATAGGTGTTAACACTTAGGGAAAACTTTATTTTACGTAATGGACGTATCAAGCTATCGACGAATGACATTGTGGAGAAACTAGTGCTGTAAAAAAGACCTTTCTTTCAGCCAGGTTGGTGTTAGGAGAATTTAAATATAAATGTGTTCTGCCTGCTTATGTTTTTTTGAATTTTAAAAAAGTAATCGCTCACGCTGGTGACCTTTCCGATGCTGTTTTATTTGGTCTATCTGGGTATTGGCTAAATTTTCTCTCTTCACTATAGTTTCTTGACTCGCGAAATATTGCTGCAAATACGTAATACTATATCTGTGAGTATGCTACTCTTTTTCAGTCTCGTTGTAAGATTTAAGGGGGAAATGGTGTATCACCTCTGCGTGCTCATCATTTTTTATCCGTTTTGTAGCACGGATATTTTCTTCGTAATAAGTTACGCTCGATAATTCAATTTAAAAGCGTGCTTTTGTTGATTATCGGACATATATTTGCATTAGTTTCATGTAGGATACTAATTTTCTCAAACACTTATTCACTATTTTTTATCCTGTTTTTCTCGTGAAAGACTATGAACAGCATTTGGCTTTTTCTGCCGTTGAACGTTCTTTTACTTCATCGTCCTTGATTATTCGTGACCACTTTGCCTCCAACGCAAGCGTTACTGCCGGGGCCCGGGGCTGCTGCCCCCCTTCTCCTGGTGTACTTCAGGATTTCTTCGATATGATTCTTAAGATAAGGTGGTTGGAAAATCAAGAAAATAGCTCCTTAAACATCATGACAACATTGTATCTATATGAATGTATGCTTTAGTTAAGCCATATCTCGAATAAGGACCTTGCGATTATAGATACAATCCGTGAAATGCAAGTAAATAAATAGCAAAGGAAAGCCACAACCTACGTGAAAAATTCCAAGCAAACATTCAGAGTAACACAATAGATGAAAAGACCGGGGAATATCGATAATTCCGGAGTGATGCAATTTCCGATCTCTATTTTCCGAAGGCTGTAAAATGTCGGGAATTTGAAGATGATAACTGAAACCTTATTGGCGATCGACTGTGGAACTGTGGATCATCCATGTCGGTCCCACGTATTTATCTCCCAGAAACGTCCTCTCCTCTCGTGCGAATTTTTACATTTTTGTGGAAAAATACGTTCTAATTCGGTGCGTAAAACCTTTGGGGATGTGAGTCTTCCGTTAAGGAACTGTATGTGGCAGATTTACGAGACTTAACACCAGTTGATTCGGAGCCGCTTGCGGTTCAATCTTTTGGACTTCCTGGGATCGCGAATCAGGTTTATCGCGGTTTTCTTGAACTAGTGCATTGTAAACAAAAGAGTGACGCTGTCTGTCTCCTTCTTTCTAAAAATTAACTTTCAAGTAACCATCGGCCTTTCGTTTTGCGTCATAGTTCATCAATAGTGATTTTCACAGAATTACTGGAGCGAACTGAATGATGAAGTTTGCGTTCATGGTGCTGGTGAGATCAGTCGGCGCCAGGAAACTCCGCTAATGACCCTCATATTTACTTGATGATCTACCTCTTAAACATTGAGTGATGCGAAAAATGACTCGGGGCCAAGTTGAAACGTGGATCATCGTAGATCAATGATGAATACCTATAAATCGATATCCTATGGTCTTCCCTTTATTATAAATTTCAGTCTTTATACAACTGGTGAAATTATTTGATACAGGTATTTATCCGATGTAGTTTTCCATGAAAATGGCGGTTAGCGCTTCATCGGCCGAGTAAATATCATCTTTTGGCAGAAGGAAAACCTCTCGTTAACTATTCCGCTGCAATTTTAATCATCGCTGAATAACTTTCAGGACTTCCGAGGTCTTTTTGCATCGACTAGAACTGTTTCCATGGATGCTAGTATTTACATTATAAATGAAGGTATGTGTGGCTATATGGTTAGTTCAGTTTTTCCTCCTGGGATTTACTATTTAAATGGACGTAAATTGATCTGTTATTTATTGGTGGAGAGATGAGCGTCGAGAATGCCTCTGGAATGGATACTTTGACGTTTCACCCTTGAGATAAAATATCACTTCATATAAATTTCCATACAAAATCTAGTCTTTCATATGTCCAGTACGAAATTTGTTGTGCCTTTTCAAAACCCACTTGAACATTATTTTCCATGCATGTATTATTATGGTCTGTAATTTAGTACGTATTATTGTATTTGTTCTTCCTTGTGGCATGTTTATCATTTTCATGAAAAACATAGTGTTAATACAATTGCCACGAAAATGGGCTAGGATGCCCAGGTACCACCGTAGACCTTTCGTAAATTTAAATAAACTTAGCGACCCTGTTAACACACAGGTCGTGTTGATCGTTACGTGAAAATGTTCATGACCCAATGACTACTTTTTTTCACGGGGATATTATCTCAATGATCCAATCGTTCTTTTTCATATTAATGGCCATGGGATTTGGATGGAAAATCTTGGTGAAACTTATCAATGGAGAGTTTTTCAAAGCATTCTTTAAATCAGGAACCGCGAAATCCAATGATGTAATGAATGAAAAAGCTTCCTTTCTCTTCTTTCCCTTTCCGTATCGGTGTATTCCGCACCTTACGATCTTATTTTTGGAATGAAATTACATTTATGCCTGGAAATATTCTGATTAGTTTATGTTACCCGGATATTTCAGTGCTTAAATATTGTTTAAAAAATGCTATAAAAGCCTATTTACTGATCTTCTGTTTGTGAGCCCCATGGTCAATCTTATATGCATCATTTTATCTATTCCTTTTCATATATGGGTGTTTTTGTTTTATGTGACTAATATTCTTCTTAAACACTGCTTGAATGATTCAGATTCATGCCTTGGAGTTAAATCGCAAAATTTTATGAATGCGTTCGCGTGTCATCTATTTCTTTTTATAGCTGTACCTTTCGATAAATAAGTATAATTTGATATTCCTCTCCATAGGTTAAGACTGAAATTCTTAGAAAGACTGAAGGGTCACTAACAAAATTAATACCGTCCAAATTTTTGGTCTTTGGACGTCAGATATGCGTTAAAGACTTCTGTCCCACATCAAGCTTCCAAATTCCCATGCCGTTCGATTTATATTTTTTTAAAAGTAGATTTGAGAGACTCGTAGCGCGTCTTTGAATCCGCCTCGTGTATTCCACGTTCCGCAGAATCACAAAGAAAACGGCAGTAGAACGTTAATTTCTCCCCGTCTGCTGCGCCAGCGCTTTCATTATACCCTGAGCTTTCCTTTAATTTTCCGAAAGAGATTGAAGTAATCTCTCCCTTTTGTGGATCCCTCGTTTAGCCTGGAACCATTGGAGAGCGTATTTTCCCGCATTGAAACGAGATCGGCGCCGCTGGGGTACGCGGCCTTGCTTTCAATTGTTCGGATCTCGATGTTTAATGCCCGCGCTGATCGTGTTTGAGCGCCCTGGATATGCGGCGCCGTGCGATTGACGACTTGGGAAGGCAAAATGAAGTGACTGCGGCGATGAAGGGAGTCAATAGCGACCTTGGGTGTGTGTGTGGCTCGCTACCCTTAAGGTGACTGGAGCAGTCATCGTGGGTCATTGAATACACATTTAATAACATTTCAAGTAAGTTGAAAAGAAAATATGAGAAAAATATTTTACGTGAGTGCATTTTTACAGTAGTTTGTTTATGCGTTGGAAATCTCCGATCATGCAGCAATATGAATGATGCAAGAGTTGTATGTTTTAATTTTTGTCTTAGTTGAAGCATAATTATGACTCGGACTCATGGCGGAGAGCTCGTTATGCTAGCAAAATCATATGCAAATACATGTTTTCTACTTAGCGTCATACCTTGTTATTTATTTGCTACCGGTACACATTAATGAAATTCATTTTATCGCACTTAGAAGAAAATTCGTACTTACAGAATCGAATTATTTCGATGTACATGTCAAGTGCCGTACGGCCACTTGTTTAAATGGCATTCAATTGCCAAAAAAATCAAAGCGATAGCATGCAATTTTTTTACTGTTATCTATGCATATTATATATATATGCATAACATGCTCACGTATGCAAAGTTTCTCGTAAATCAGTGGATAAACAAAAATCGTTCCAACCACCTTAAGGAGGAGCTCACATTGTTGAGACGAATACCTTTAAGAAGTTGCATAGTTTAAACCCTGTGTTACACGATTATTTGTCTTTTGCATATCGAGGGTTTATGTACGCGATGCTTATCAATGACGGGGAAAGGGATAGTTTGAGCCATCAATGTCTCCCAATCATTCGAAGCGTAGATGTGAGCATCATTGTTGCAAATGCGACGTCATTTCGTCATTCATCGAATAAACTCGAAACAGTGCTACGAATTACTCTGATTTTCTGTGAGGCCATTCCACGTACGTGTTCAGGGGGAAAACTTGATGACCACAAATGATGGTAAATGCGATAGGGATCCCGTACTACTATTGCCGCCATCCCTTAAAATTATGACTTCTAAGAGGTATTATTTGAGCTGTCATTGCCGCCTTTCCTGAATCTGTCCATGAAAATTTATTGTGTGAAATGAGATTCAGGGACGAGGAAACAACTCCTGAGGACGTTTCAATGAATTTGAAATCTGCGGGACCAAAAAAAAAGTCGGGTGCGGTTTTGTTGGGTCTTTTCTGGGAATTCATTTATTTATCGGATATCAAACAGGTTTGGGTGTTTTGGCACCACCGTTTGAGCTACGCGCCGCCTCCAAGTTTTGATGATCTCGTTACTGTCTCACCGATGTAACTTTACCTATTGACATACGCTAATTAAACGCCCTTACTCATGAGACTTGTCCTCTTTGATTTCATCTGGGCTTTCCGGTGATTTTGGTTCAGAGTATGAAACTTGACTCGAAAGTCCGTAGCGTATTATTAATTTGTCGCCAATAGAACAAGAAAAGAAATGGATTCTTTCACCTATCTCGGAAGTACCATCACGTGGGACGGAAGAAGTACGACGGACATCAAACGAAGAATAGCCCGAGCCAAGGAAGCATTCTTGGTGAAAAGACGACTGCTGTGTTCAAAGAAGATAGGACTACAAATCAGGAAACAGCAAGTGAAAACATTCGTGTGTAGCGTGGCACTGTATGGATCGGACGCATTTACCATTGGAATTACGGACCAGAAAAGATTAGCAGCCTTTGAAGCCTGGTGATGGAAAATGATGCTTTAGGTCAAATGGATGGACAGCGAGAAGTAAAGTTTACAGGATAGTTGAAGAACAAAGTACCATATGGAATACTGTAGAGATAAAAAGAGCCAGATGAATCGGACACACCCTAAGACATAACGATTTGGAAAGTATATAATTGGATAAAAAATAGAGGGAAAAGTCCCCAGAGAAAGACCTAGAAAGAAGAAAGTATTATTTCAGGAATAACATAGGAAGAACTACCAGGAAGTAAGAGAACTAGCATTAGATTGAGAAGGGTTGAGGTCTGCTGTCAACTAATCTAAGGATCGAACGACTTATAAAAATGACCAATAAATTGTGTACAAAGCCAGTTATCGCCTTACCTAGTAAGATCGAGATTAGTCTTCGACACCATATCAAGTGCGCCAGGACATCGGAGCACGGGATGTAAGTATCCGCGGATGTTTTTCACCCAAATCAAAAAATTGTATGCCAATCGCCAGGTCCGATTAAACGTCACGCTCGCGTAGCAGCTGTTTACCCTAAGAAACGAAATATCATTTAAAGTTTTCATCGTATGTGATTAGTGACGAAGGCTTCAGCATTGATCGCCAGGATTGTAATAGGCTTTATCGCCGTGTTGTTCCCAGCACTCAATTGTCAGACTGATTTTAAAGTCGAGTAGTATTCGCGTCAAAACTGACCGGCAAAGAATATACGCTTACGAAGTCTGAAGATCATGCTACTAGATGAACGAGAGACGAAACATGCGAGACATAATTCACTTTATAAGAGATAGGGTCCAAATGGAGGGAGACACGGAAACAAGATGCAGCTGTTGGTTAGGGAATACCCTGAGATATAATTGGTTCCTTGGGTTCGTTGAGTGCTTTCATTGTGAAGAAAGTTATACGGCGGACCACCATTCATCATTTCTCTCTGCGGGATCTCTATCAGCCTCGCGCTGATTCTGCTTCTTTCCTTCATCCCTCGTGATTTACCCGATGAATCCGTCTTCATGGGGATTGCCCTTCTCTTTCACCTATCATTGAGCCTAAGTCTCTTGGTCACCAATTAACATAAAGGAATTTTCCTGATTATTTATTTGTCAAAATTTTTAAGTTATGTAATCAGCGGATAAATTTTCAAGTATGTCTATGCTATTCGTCCGCAGTCGTGGAATCTACTTCATCTACTTCCATCTATCACAATAATGCTCATTCTCTTGGTTTCTCGAAAACTTGCCAACGTATGCGTAATTCACTTTATTTTAAGAGTCCCGTATGGCATATACCTATTATCATATTTTCTTACCGTGATACCTCATCAATTCTTGTGGCGGCGCACAGTTCCTATTACCATATCGTCTTTGTTTCTGTAAATGGCTATATTTTTATGTGAACTTAATAATATCTTAACTGATCACCCAAATCTGACTCGCGAACATATCCTGTAGATTTAAATGCGAACAGTTTTCCAATGACAGTAAAGAGTACCGTTTCAAAGTAATTGTTTCTGTGGTGAAAAAGTAAAAGTATCTCAACGTTTTTGAGGATATCCATGTATTAAATTATTTATTCTGAGAATATGACGTTGCTATTAGTATTTTACGAATTTTGATCAATTTTTCTTCCAATACTATCCATCACAAGATACTCAATGCCGTTTGATATAATTTTCTTCGTCAAATTTTTAACCGCGATAAGTCTGCTTTAAACCTCATGGGAATTCGTTATTCACTTAAGAATGTAATGGAAGAATAGTTACATAGTTAAGGCCCTAGTCAAGGAAGTGGGGCATTAATAGGTGCTTACAAGGTCGAATGGAAAAGGCTCTAGCAAAAACCATTTGCGTAGAATTTTAAGAATTAGCATTTAGTTTTTTAAAAATATTAACATTCTTGGGACATAAAAAGTTCATAATCATTTTCGAATTGAAACAGATCATTTTATTTCTAAAACTTAAAAAAGATAATGATCGAAAGATCTTAAAAATGATAATGATATGAAGGACACGAGGTTACATAATATCAAAAATATAATATTGCCTACCAATGTGCCTGATTCTAATCTGTAAACATTTTTTAAAATCATAACTATAAAATGACTAAATTGTTCAAATTCGTAAAAAATACGTAAAAATTACGATGAAAATCAACCCTAACCATTAGAATATAAAAAGAGCACCTCCAGACAAGCTATGGATCATGCGGACCAGCGCATAACCTATGGACCAGAATGAAATATTTTCTTATTTCTGTGTATTTTAACTTTATAAGAATGAAAAGAGATCTGCGGTTGACCAGTCGTAGGATTGAAATCGGCGGTAATGATTTGTTTCCTTGCTCGTTGTTAGATCTTCTGTGCTCCACCTCCATCTCTTTTCCTCTCCATCGCCGCGATCTGCGATTGATCTCTGTTGTTTGAAAAGAGAGTTGGAAACAGCCTTAAGGCGCCCTCCTCCTTCCCCTGCCCATGTATACAGGGGAGGGGGCTTTCCCCTCCCCCTTCACGATGTCTATTTCCGTCCGGGAACACTCCTTCGCTGCGTCTCCATCGGACGAGCACTTGGCCTCACCGTGAGCAGCAGCGCCTCTACGTCATCCTCCCCGCTGAGACTTCAAGAGAAATATTTTTTCGCTTAGGACGTGTGGAAGGGATTGGCTAATTTTGATGAACGCGAATGCCACATCGCACTCCAAAGATTGCCTCTCTCACTGTCGTTCCGATGAGCAAAACATTTTCGGATCGATTGACGACTTGTAGATATCATTAAGTGAACCACACAAAAATCGCAAATGATGACTGTTCAGTTTTTTTTAGGCGAGATGTGTCCGAGATTCTGACCAAATATAAGATTTAGTGACTCATGTCCACATATTCAGTGACTCACATCCAATTTTGGGAACTGTAGGTAGTTTGAGCAAAATACCATTTTACCTAGAAATCAATTAATTTGGTTTCATTTTAAATAAAAATATATCACCCTTCCATTTACACCAAAAATTACTCCCCTTACCACATTACTTTCCGAGATATTTTTCAAAAAATACCAGCCCTTTTACATGGGAAATGGTACGTGTATGCACTCCCGAGAGACCTTGTATTAAAAATGAGTCATTCCCTACACTTAGTTCTTGTCAAAAAATCAACAGTGTGTACCTTGTGTGCTTTCTCAACTATTTTTGAAAATTAATCATATTTGCACCGCAGTATCCTTCGAGATCGCAATATCCTTCCGTTTTGAAGGAGTTTCAAACGTACCGCGTGAAAAAAATAGTCAAGTTAAAGACATTTAAATATTTTCATTTGATTACTTACTATTTTTGTCATGTAAAACTATTTTATTGCACCATTTATAATGCAATGTTTAATGCGTGTGTCTCACAGCTGGTGAAATTAAAACGTATAATTCGAATATGGCCTCTATTATGATTGGGGAACTATCTATCTCGCACTACCTTAAGGAAAAGAAACAACGGTCAATGAGATGGCTCACACTCATGGAGACGGCTGCTACGTATCTGGGTTTTGATAGGTATTTCTGAAATTCTTTTGCATGCGGAGTACACCCATTGATGCGTGTTAGATTTTAAAGTTTGTAATCTATTGGCTCATTCTGTTTTCACTCTGTGAACACCGTCTGTAGATATTTCATCCGACTTTTTCTAATGCCGACTATATGCTCTCCTGAGGCAGAAAGTCCCCTCGCCAATTTCACGTTCTACAAGTAATCATACCAGACCTTACCGTTGTTCTTGTTTTTATCGTCAACTCTTTTCGCTGAAGAAATCAAACGTAAATTGTCAAATTACCATTCAAAAACTACTGTAGCAGTACAGGTGAGGACGCCTTGTTTCATTATTTTGATATTCTAATCCTATTAGACATCAATCCTGTAATTAACGGGCAAAGGAACGTAACTGTTACGCGGGGTCAAATATCTAGCACTTTTGGCATTCACGTGAGTGCTCCAAACTTCTCGTAGATTTTTTTGTGTTCCTGTTCTTTATCTTTTTGTCCGTGTTCATATTATGTCTTACATATATAAATCTATGATTTATTTATCTCGTGTCCGCGTAAACATTTCAACAACGCGCAAGTTTACGAATCCGTGATTGCATGGAAGTGCAAGGAGAATGTATTTAAACAACAATATGAAAGGTGTTATTCAGCGTCAAGAGAAAAGTGAAATGATCTAAAACGAGGACGGGGGAAGTGAGCGAACTCTGCTACCTGGACTAGGTTCTCGGTTATGACGTGCTGAGGCTTCGTCCCTCAGTACACTAGGGAGCCGGATGGTAATAAAGGGGTGTTCACTTATGTTTTGGTAATGGATGCCTGCTCAGTTGTCGAGGCTCCGATCTCCATAAGTTACATGGCTTTCAATGTGTTTTCCAGTCAGTCGTTGGTGGACTCTAAAACTCTATTTGTAATATTGAGGGAATATCGTTTCTTAGTTTATGATAGGTCGTTTCATTGTGCAATTGCCTTTTGCAAAGGCTTCAGACTTGGTTTAGCTCTCAAATTTTGGAAGTTCCCCGCGTAAAGAGTGGTATATCGCTTGAATTTAATGTAGCAAACGATAGCTAATACTCATCAGAGTTGCTTGAGCTTTTGTGAAAGTTTATGGCTCCATAATATATTGGGGGGCTACGATGGGAGGGGATTGTTTCTACTCTGAGAAGAAATTTGGAGGGAAAGCTCCATTTTGCTGAGGCTCAAGAAGCAATTTCGATGCCTGTATTCCCTTAAGGTGGTTAGATTGATTTTCGTTTATGCACAGATGTGCGTGAAACTTTGCATACGTTCTTTAATTTCTAATATGTGTTGACAAAAGTGAAAAACATTGCAAGAGGCCGATTTGGTTTATGGGCAATTTCACTCTATTTCAACTCGTAGCCTCATGGCACTCGACATATACTTCCAAACAAGTCGTTTATATATATACAGATTTTATTCTAAACGCGAAATAATACATTTCTCATAATGGTGGCTAACAAAATCTATGTAACATGCCGAGTATAAACATATATTTGTATATGATATTTGCTTACATTTTGAATTCCACGCCATAAATCCAAGTCATGATAAATAATTGGATTGGATATTGGGGGAGGCGACCGACGGCTTAGGTCATTTGCGCCAGGTAAGGGGACAGTTAAGCGCGGGAGGGAGGATGGAAACCCGGCGTCGTCATTATCCTGCTCTTAACGAAAGACGCCAAGGGGACCACGGTTTAACGTCTCATATGACGGACGAAGTACTGTACTTAAGATTCCCTCCACAATGCGCTCAAGTAGGGATCAGGTTTCCTCTGAAAAACATCCTCTTCTGCAGGGATTTGAACCCTGGCCACCCGTATGGTTAGCCAGTACTCTAGCCACCACACCAACCTAAGTCATATGATAAGTCATATTGACGTAATATCGTAAACATGGAATAAAACAAACATAAGGGGTTGCTATGTATATTAGAAAGGAGAGATTGTTTTGTGGTTTTTAGGAGAGGAATCTGATGACTGTACGAGAATTTTCTCAGTATCTCCAATTGTAATAAAAAGGAAAAAGTATTGAACTAAAAATAAGTGCGATGTGTTATTAAAGAGTTTAATTCAATCGCTTCGACACGATAATATTTTTATTAAGATTAAATTTTACAAATAATTTGTTGTTTTATTTTTCTGTGCACATGTATGGTTAATTCACCCAATCGACGGATATACTTTAGTGGAGTGTGGTCTAAAAATTATTTTTCTACGTGTTTGAAAAGATGTCAAAATTTGCACTAAGTGATCCACGATTTCCGCTTCAACCACCTTGGCACTCGCTTGCCGGAGCAGTTCGTCGAAATATTTATGCGCCGATTCACAGTGTGCTGTGCTGTTTATTTTGTTGTCCACGCAGTGGACGTAAGATTTTGCGAAAGCTCGAATGTTTGCGTGGCCTATCGCGTCTGGGTGCGATTCGTGACGCTTGATGGTTATTTGTGCGTAAGCATTTGTAAACTTTGCAGGTTATCTTGCTCTGCAAACTATGTGATAATTATCAATAATGCTGATTTTATGCGATACTCGGTCAATCAACTAACATCCAACGCCAGTTGCCTCTGTTGCAACTCACTCTTTCATCTGCGATGGATCTGCAACTAACTTTATTTGACCGTCAGAGTATTGTCAGTGCTAATAAACAGCTTGTGCAGTTTTTTTGTATGAACATTATGGCGCTCAGTAATGTGAGCACATAGAGTTTTGAAGAAGTAAGCCTCCTCATTTTATTATATCAATCTCATTTATTTAACCTTTTTTATATGTATGAACGCGAGTATTGCCCTCCATCTTCTTCGCGATGACCTTCAGTGATATTTTCTTTAGCAGTTGACATATTCCCTTGCATGTTTTAAATTGTGGTTTAAAATTTGCGAATTATCTGGACAAATGTATTTTTTCTCCTCAGCTTTTTATTAAAAGGTACATATTAGCGCAAATTAACTTAAAGTATAGCAGAGCAAAATGTATGAATAAGTTATTAATAATATTGACGGTGTCTGACATGGTTTTTGATGCGTTACTCTTGCGGCAGAAAAATATTGCGTTCCATTACACTTGTGACCCACGTCATTGTCTAAAAAGTGTTTAGTTAGTCTGTGTTAACGAGTTGTGAGCCGTCTGACATGATTTATGAATGGTTTTATGAAAGATAAGAGTGTTTTTGCGGAACTGAATAAATACGTCATTTTGAAAATGCCGTAAACATTCAATTCATGAACAAAACGTGGTATGATTCCCTAATTTTGTGTCATATTCTCAGACTCTGCCTTCTAGCTGTTCAAGAACATGCCATTATATTTATGTACGCCGGTGTCATATCAAAACATCAGTTATGGTCATAGTGTGGGTTAAATTTAATACCTAGGTGTTCGGAGGTTGTGAGTTTGAGACTCGATTGGACATATTGTACTTACTCTGCGGTTTTTAAAACCACCCATCGCCTTTATGCGCCGATGTACCTTGTGCTGTGCTGTTTATTTTGTTGTTTTATAATAATTGATAAAATGAAATCATTGCTCGAGTGCTTCTTACAAATGGTGTGGTTTTAATTCGCTTACATCATTATTCCATTCACCAAACTCAACCGTTTTTTCACACAAATATTGCCATTTGTATGATCTGGCACTTGCTTGGCATGTTTGGGCCCCCTCTAATCTATCGCCCTGAATGTTCACCGTTCAAAGGGGAAGAGAGAACTCAGAATGAACGTCAACTAACTAGCGATGGCCAAATAAGAGGGCTTACGTTCGTAGCTGTCACAATTTGGCCGCGGTCTATTTTTCGCTAGGCTCAAATGAATGCTTTTAATTGCCTATTTATAAAGTGGTATGAACTGCAAAGTGAATGCACTACAGCGAAATACTGGATATAGAGTTTTTTAGTACCAAGGTTACATTTACTGTTGTTTCCAAAATTTTTGCATTCGATCTGCGGCTATAATATGCTCTCTCAAAACTTTTGATAAACATTATTCTTTTGTATTTCACTTTTTTGCCACTATAATGCCCAATATTATGTGTGAGATCCAGAGGAATGTTTTTTTTTTTGAGGATTGAAATTCATAGATTTATTTTAGGCCATCAAAAAGAGGTGATTTGGAATGTATAAAAGCTAAGAATCTTGTTTTTTTATAACATTTGTTGTTTCATTTCGGGATGAGAAAAAGTAACTAGTTTCTAAAATCCATCGCTACAGAGCTTTTTTTTTCAATTTAGTTGAGTTTTCCGATGCACTGCGTACACTAGAAAACTGCTGGCGTCCGAGAGGAAAAGGGATTTTTAAAAGGTAGTTTGAGAGAAATAGGTTTTTACCTAGGAATCAATGAATTTTGTCTCAATTTAAAGAAAAAGATATCATCCTTCCATTGACAACAAAAATTCAACCTCTTACCACATTACTTTCCGAGATATTTGTCTGAAAATACCAGCCCTTTTACATGGGAAATGGCACTCCAAAGAGACCTTATATTAAAAATGAGGCATTCACTACACTTAGATCTCGTCAAAAAATCGAGTGTGTAGTTTGCGTGTTTACTCGACTGTTTCTGAAAATTAACCATATTGTCACCGCAGTAAATTATTCGGGATCACAATAAACCTTCCGTTTTGAAGGAGTGTCAAACGTACAGCGTGAAAAAAATTAGTCAGGTTAAAGACATATTTAGATATTTTCATTTGATTACTTACTATTTCTGTCATGTAAAACTATATTATTGCACTATTAATAATGAAATTTTTAAATCCTTTATCACAGCTGGTGAAATTAAAACGTATAATTAGAATACGGTCTCTATTATGACTAGGGAACTATCTCGCTCGCACTACCTTAAGAGTCGGGGCGTAGTTTAAAAATATGTGCGTAAGCAAAGGATACCCCTCGACGATGTTAAACGAGTGGTTGTGAGTTGCTTCACTTCACTCTTCTGCCAGAATGCTTTGGTGGTTCCGCGCGTGCATGGGCTGATGGGAACTTGAATCCTTTGTAGCGAGGCGACTTGAACTTCAGCTCGCCTGCCAGGGACCGGAGGGCGAAATCAGGAATTTGGCGGCTGCGTGCTCGCGAAATTGGAGAAGGCCAGCGGGCGGAAAGAGCCTTGATTCCGTTACCATCAGCTATCATGTCCATCCATCACTCGAAACGACGTCGGCAGTTTCAACTTGTCCTTACGTTGATATTGATGCATTTGCGATGGGGCGCGGTATTTGGCTTCGGAGACACCTACCCGATCGAAACTAATTTCTTGAATTTCGGAATGATGGAGTGATTAACCTCTTTGAGGTAGCTACTTGTGGACTACATTGGTGTCGTTAATTCCCAAAAGCGAAATCAGGTGATTGACGGATAATAGTGTTAAAAAAATGCTTGCTCTGGTACCGCTCGATTACTCATCAACAGAATGAAAACATGCCTCACTTATCGTCAAATGAGGTTGCGAAACTGTTATTAATTTGCTGGAAAATAAAGGTTATGGTTTCAAAATTATGGTTTAATTGCATAGGCGCGTGCTTGGAAATGAGCGAAACATTTTGTTTGCCAGAAAAAAGCACGACTTTCCCAAGTTCTACGTCAAGAACAACATTTTGCCATGTCTGGTGACGTCACCAGACAGTATTTTTTGCTTGTTGTATGTTTAAACTTTTAACAACCGAACTTTTAACCCTTGTACACGACGAAAGGCCAAATCTTGACAGCTGTGCTCAAGTGTGTTAATGGGTTAGTTCATCACCAGACAAGTCTCGGTTACTTGGGCGTTCGCCGCACAGTGGTCGGAAAGTTCAATCTGGCCGGATATTATTTCCCGCGGCATCCGTTTTACTCTCATTAGCCCATATTTTTTATGAAAATGTCTGCCATGCGCTTTTCTGTGTGCTATAACGACAATTGTTTCAATTTCATTGAAAACCATTAGTTGGGAGGTAGGAGATAAATTGCCCAAATTTGCAAAATCTAGGTGAATTTTCTTCAAAATTATTTTTATGGTGGGATATAATTTACCTTTATGAGGCTAAATGTTTCAGTTGCCATTACTTTAAGAGTTTATGAGCAATAATTCAATATTAATAGACTATGAAATTAGTTGGACTCAAATGCATAACAATGACCAGGAGCGTTCACTCTGAAGCTCAGTTGCAAGACATTCAGTTTTGTTTTACTAGGAAAATGGTTGACTTGTTGCAGTGATTTGGCGATGTCTCTGTGACATTTCAACAACCCATTTATTTGACTTAACTTTTTATTTCGAGGACCTTGAATGTATTCAGTAGTATAGGGCATGCATGCCATACTTTTAGGGCGAGAAGCCAACATGTAACCCACTTGGCAAACCTTTGCTTTGGTATAGGATTTACAAAACCTAATACAAAAGTTGAATTTTCAACCACTGAATTTTTAAAATATATTTTTAATGTCCGTAATTATCACAATTGAGAGCATTGAGAGAGAATATTATTCCAAAATTTACTCAATATCAGAGCCGGTAAATTTTTCAAAGTAATTTGTTGAAGGTTGAAGAAGCTGAAAAACTTCAGAAGGGAAGACAACTTTTGCTTTGTTTTTTCCAGGACTCTTTAATTAGTATTTTGTGCGTTGACACTTGCATAAAGAACTGAACGGGGAACATCTGACGACTAAGGGCATTTAAAAAGCTTCAAGGAAAAGATTGGCTGAGTATTTTATACAGAGTGTGATTTGGTATGGATCGGAAAGGTGGTCAATGAGGGAAAGAGAGAAATGCATCCAGAAAGCTTTGCGATGCAGTAATGTAAGGTATGGAGGAGATACAATGGATAGATAAGGATGAGCATGATGAGGTACTGAGGACTAGGAAGCCCATATTAAATTGAAAAGTGTAAAGGCAAATTGGATTAGCCATGTTTTACGGAAAGATTTCTTACAGAGTCATAATTGTAGGAAAGATTACTGAAAGGGATGAAGAGGAAATTAGCTCAGATTTTGTTATTAAAATGTTGTATGTCGCTGCGTGTGATTATGTGTATTTGTACTTTTAAATGTTTTAAATATGAAAACAAAGGGATTTAGTGTGATGAGAGAATGATGAGAGGAGTTTTATGTAGGGCAATGAAGAACCTCATTCAAAACAGAAATATCTGGAGACAATAGTGAAACCTTTCAATAGGCAGATACAATGAAAGAGGAAGATTTTCACGCATAGATAACAAAATATTTAATCTTATTTAATCGAAAACCATCGATTGTAGGGAATCTTTTATGCATGAAAGTGCTAAAGGTATAATAGATTCAAAAATGCTTCGTAATAATTTAGTAGTGCTCACCATGCAGGAGTTACTCCCATCATATTTCTTCAAATTATGACACGCTAGCGAAAAACTTATCACGCCCTCTTTGGCGAAAACAAACGAAAAGTTACTTCATTTATTTGAAACATTAAAATTCACTCCTTCCTAGTGAGATAGAGTCAAAGCTCTTGTAAAATGATTTTTACCGTGACGGGTAACTGGGGTCTGGGACAGCCTTTCATAAAAATTTCCAGCTACGGCCTTTTTTTATGTAGATTCGATTTGTCTTTTGATAAATCTTTCACCTCCTCCAACACTTCGGTAGGAACGTTATGTACTGAAGTCCAAAACATTTTACTCCTAATATCCGTTCTGGTGACAAACTTCTCGGGACAGGCTCCTAAGAGTGCATAATGGAGGGAAACCGTGGAGCATAAGAGCGGAGGAGAGAAATGGGGGGGGGGCTCTTGGGGGGGTTGGGGGCTCTTGGGGGGGGGGGGCTCTTCGTGGGGGGCTCTGATGAGACTGAATTGAGAGAGGAAAGAGGGTGAGCGCGTGTGAATGTTGACGAAGGGTGAGAGACTTCGAGATTATTCCTCGGGCGTTGAGTCGGGGTTATTCGTTTAGTGTGGAGGCGGAGGGGGGGACGGGGAAGTGAACGGAGAGAGGGAGGGTGGGAAGGCATCATAATGTTCGAGGAAGGAAGGTTTACAAACAAGAGAGGTACGGGACTCGCGGAGCGCAAACAAAAACTCGCGAGCCAGACGGCAGTGTAGGAGTTCCCTCCATATCTCCATCGTGGCACGCGCTCGTGGATACGCGCCACGAACTCTGTGTAAGTGCGATATATCGATACGGCATCGACACGTGGTCTCGATTTCATAACTTATAAAGGCTGCTTCTCACGCCGAAGTTGCTTCCGTGACAGTAGCCTTGTAGGTCGCAAGCGACACTCCGAATTGTTAGCACGGAATTCCTTGGCAATAGGGATCGATAGTGATAGTAATCGTCCACGGTTCCCATTTGAAAGGTAAATTAGAATGGCTTCTATTTGGTCTATAAGGAACGTTTCGATTCCGCGATAAAATCGCATCGCATCCACTTAAATCTTGGGTCACATGACCCTTTATGGAGATTTAAGATATAAGTAACGAATAAATAAGTAGTAGGTCTCGTTGCTGCGTGTGACTATGTGTATTTGTACTTTTAAATGTTTTAAATATGACAACACTAGCAGTATATAAAACTTTATTTATCTATGGTGTAGTTTTTCACAGACTCAAAGCCCACATAGTAAAACAACGATGCCATTGTTACTTGAAGTACACTTGGAACTCAACTTTTCATTATTAAATGTGACTTATGGATAAATTCTCAGTATCAATTCAACTTTAATCTAGCTCTGTACTATTTTTTTTAAATAGGAGTTTTTAAAGCATATTAGTTCTTCCACCATTATAAGACTCTCAAAAGTTTGAGCAAGTTTCCCCTCCAATTTACTGGAGATTTCCTCTGTATGCTGTTACCTGGGTGTTCATAAGTTTCTGCTCGTTTAAAAATCTCCGGTGACGTTAAGTCAAACTTCTTTACTTTGCATGGCTTGGTTTCATTTTATCTCTATTGATGTTCTGTCATATCCTTTACAAGGGCTTAAAATTTGCCAAAAAGTAACATAGTTACTTGTTTTATCATGTTTTTTTATTTTGAACTATATTCCATCTGATCTATTACCTTCGCTGGTATTCCAAATGCAGCTCATTTCCTCTCATTTCAATTCCTTTTTTTCTTCGCTAGCACTTTCAGGTTAATCAGTTTAAGAGATGTTTCTGCTTTTTTTGTGGATTCATCCCTATTTCTCCATTGTGTTTTACTCATTGTACCGCGAAAATACTTAAATATCTCGATCAACTCTCATTTCGCGGCAATCATCGTTCTTTGGCAATATCAATGTAACGCTTAATCTTTTTATCGGAATGTCTTGCCTGTGGAGTATGAGCGCGTTTTCTATTTAAATCCTTATTACAATTAATCAACCGAGAACACGCCTGGTCACACCTTCTAATTAGAAATAACGGGTGGTGTATTGGATGGAGGCTTTCTCAGACGAGGCAAATGCCCGCCACTCCGTTCTCTGTTGCTATTGTACTCCCTGATTTAAGGGTAACGACCCGCCTTCTCGCTTTGAGAATCACTGAAAGGAGTCGGATAGGAGAAGGGAGTTGTAGTGGGAGAGTTTGAGGTTGTAAAGGGTTTCTCTGCTCGTTTGTATGTGCGCCGCCCTTCCCGGAGGGCGCTGCTTCATCAGCCGGGCCAAGTTTCCCTTTTCTGGAGAAGATATTTTTCCATTACAAACCCTTTACCTCTGGGGATGCGAGTTTCCCTAGCAAATTCATCCTTGTTAAATGCAGGATATCCGGGAAAATCCCTTAGAAGTAGTAATGGGGAGGTCGGAGTGAATATGTGAAAGGAAGGCACCAATTTCACTCCGAGAGCTTTTATTAAATCTTGATTAAGGAAATTTAAAATTGCATCGACAAGGCTCTTCTCCCAGCGTCAATTTTACTGTAGAAAACCGAATAGATATAATTATGTTTTTGTCTTGATTTTATGGCGCTCTCGGCCTTTCGCACGCTCTTCAAATATGTTTCTTCATCTGCCCCACATTTTCATCAATCCTTATATGTCCACTTTACCTTAATCGCTTAATCTCTTCAGTCGATTTATTCTTGGGTATAATATTTCATTTTGCATACCTGTTAAATTATATTTAACCCTGAAGTGAGATTTAAGAGAGCCGATTTGACTTAGTAGTTTATTCGTCCAACAAATATTGAACCTTCGGCCATTAATCCCGCCAGCGTTCACATGAGAATCTTGTTTCAGGATTTCCGAATATTTATCTCGGTAGCAAAGTTGTACGTATTAGTTTACTAGAATTTATAATAGTTTGATATTTTATTCTAATAAATTTTGCATCGCATGACTTAAACTCCATGTATTGCTATTTTGAGCTCAAAAAAAGTAGTAGTAAATAATTCAAAATGTAAATAACCTCCATCTTTTATGTTTGTAATTGATTGACGCGACGTAGATGCGTCTTAAAAATTTTTATAATAGTTCCCTCTCAGATATCCCTTTTTAAAGTGTTTTCATTCTGGCTGAGGCTGTGCTATCACTTATTGTTAAACTTTAAATTATCGCTTTTCCCCCTTGAAATGTGAGATGTTTATTTTGCATTTATAAGCTTTCTCTAGTGAACTACATGTAAACTACTCCATCTCCGAATAACTCGATTCGTATTTACTTGAATTTGAAGTATTCTTTCTTAACATTTCACGTTTAGAAGAATTTATCTCGGTTTGGGGAATAATTTTCGGAGAGATCCACTCTGCGCAATCGGTTTCGTTTGACGTTCTATGCTTTTAAGTACTTACACCTTGGGCAATGATGCTGCTAGGAACAGCCTTTAGCTCGAGTATACACCCCATGCCGAGCGAAGCAGCGAACTAATTTTATAAAGCGCCATCCCACTTCACGTAACTAACGCTTCAACGCGAAGGTGCATTTTTGGGATAATGGATGGACTAGTCGGATCCTTGAAGATGTTTTGAGACGAGGAGACAATACTAGGGCTGCTCTTAGGCAGTTCTCTCACTTGTGGTGTGAAACGCGGTCGTGATCTCAAGAGGGAAGCGTGTGACTGAGGGCAGCGAGAGCGGCGGACCATTGTCTGGAATCCTTTCGCTCGTACGCGTCCGTGGGAACGAAGGCTGTTGTCCCCGAATGAAGCCTGCCTTGTCCTCCACTCATCTCCTCTCTCTTCTTCTCCTCTCTCCTAGGATTCCGCTGGAGGAGTGTGCCTGGGTGGGGGAGGGTGAAAGGGGAGGGTTTGAGTGGATGAGGGGTTTGTCCACGGTCCAACGGAATGACGGGGTTGATCCCTGTTGGGATCTGAAGTGGATGAGAGCCTTGTGATGTCATCTTCCCCCTTCTTCCCTCCAATTCTAGAGTTGGATAAAATCCAGAGACTATGCTTTCTATTCATGGAGTACGGATTCGAAAGAATGGCAATTAAGTTCCAGGAGAAACAAGTTATCCGTTTGCTTCGAGAATCATAAACAGATCATCAATCACTTCTATATTAATAAAATGTGTTAGGAGCTCTAATTAAAGTGTATCGATCACTAAATGGGTTTCATATTGAGGGATTTTGTTTTTTCCCGGGAAAACGTGTCATTACGTTTGTTGTTCTTAGCGAACATCTACTGTAATTACAGTTTCAGTGATTCTCATCGTCCTGTGAGTTTGCTAGGTGGAGATTTTAAGTGTCAGCATTACAACATTCGTCATCGTATCCAGTGTTGATGAATTTCCTTTCATTATCTTCATAGGATTTGAAAACTACTAGTGAAACTGTTACTTCAATTCATCTTGCATCTCCTTTTCCCTCTTGGCCTTTCTCACATCGAGATTAACCCTGTAATCATAGATATTTTTCTTTTCTTTCATTTCCTTAAATCAATTGTTCCTCCCTTCCACTTGAGGGTAGGGTAATGATGTCGAGGCGTCATAGGTACGTGAATCCTGATTGCCTTTCAGCGGAGAGGGCGGCTTGAGAACGCCCTCGAAGTTTTTGAAACCAGCGGCCATTGATTTTACATTCTACATTTGTTCCTCGCCCTTTTTCACGAAACGTAACTCTTCATTTTATAATAATTTGAGGATATTAAGCCTCCAATCACTCTCAAGCGCCTAAAATGAGGAGGAATAATGGACTGGCCGGCTGAAATGAGTGGAAGGATATTAGGTGAATGTTTGCCATTGCGACAGAGTTTCTCTCTCTTCAAAGGTTGATTGCATTGCATAATAATTACAAGATCTCCTGGCTGTACCATGGAATGAAATTAATTTGTAAATAGTACGCTTCCAACGGAAATAAGTATTTGAAAAGCGAATCCAATAATGGAAAATAATCTTAATGATAAGCTATTATGTACTTCTCAAATTACTTTACGTTTTTAAAAGGTCTAACACTCGTCAGCCAAATCAAATATGATAATATCCTGTCATATTTGTAATGGTATGCGATGGTTACAGGCGATTTATCATTAATTGGTTGCTTTAAAATAAGACTGGGGTATAAATGCCGATTTCTCCTATTTTGTACGCCGAAGAGAGTTGTATTTGACATTAGTCAATGAAACGGTGCGTGTTTTGGTAATTAGTGAAGCTCTGCTGCCAGAGGAATCTGTCAGATGACTAAGACTCTTTCGATTAGATCGTTCGAGCTTATCCCCCATGGTGAGGGCAAAATGCCTCCTCTGGAGACGTTTGAGCACACCACCTCAACCCTTGTACCAGCGCAGCCATTCTATCGTATTCAATCCCATTGTTGCAGGACCACGACTGTTATTGATGATCCTTGTACTCACGCGTTGTTGGTTTATCCTCGGAGCTAGGAGAAGACTTAAGCCAAACATTAGCTCAGAATACGGCTGGTTTACGTATATGAGGTTTTTCTTGAGTGTGCAATTCTCTGCATAAGGCCCTGCGTCGTGAACAAAATTGATTCAATAAGTTTCTGGGGTCTGGAATTGTATAATGAGCTGCAAAGTCACTTCTAATGAATATTAACCATAGTGACCGGGACATCCATTAATATTCTGCAAATATGCGCTTATCTCAATTCGGTTCAAAAAGATTGATTAGTTTTTGAATTCTTCTTCTTCTTAGGGTTATCCTTGTTGTTGCAGCCACGACTTCCAAGAATCTCATTTTTCAGCCTTCCTCTTCATTTCAATGCACGAGGTGCATCCCATTTTCATCGCCAAGGTACGAAGTTCTTGGTCGTCCTCTCTGTCTTATACCTATAATTTTTCCTTCCGTAATATTTTGCATGAAGTTGTCGTGCCAGAGTAAGTGTCCGACGAGCTTTGCTTTTCTTGTTTTGTTTCCAATATTTCTCTTTCTGTAAGTACTTCATTTAGTACTTGCTCATTAGTTTTCCTGTCGGTGCACTTAGTTTTTATAATCCTCCTCCGAAACCACATTTCTGCAGCTTCAAATTTGGTCATTTCATTCGTCCTTAGTGTTCATATCTCGCATCCATATGTTCGCACACTCCATACAAAGCTTTTCAGGAATTTCTTCCTAGGCTCAATACTAATGCTGTTATTTACTATAAGACTTTTCTTTAATTGAAATGCTTTTTTGGCTAACGTTACTCTTCTTTTGACCTCAGAGGAGCAGTTGTTATGATTCTCTAATATGCTACCCAAATAGCAGAACTCTGTCACTTCCTCCAGTCTCACTCCGACTATACTTATTTTCGTTATCTACTAGATACTGGTTTCTGACTAGATTAGTTTAAATTGGAAGGAGCTAAATGCTTCGCTTTTTATCTCATTCGGATAATCTCACTCCTTTGCTCTGTATTGATTCCTTTTGGCTATCGTGGTGAACGGGGAGATCTTAAGCGAGTGCAGGGAAGGCGTGGGGGGAGGGGCTGTGAAAATCCTCTTCATGTCATGTTTTGTTTTTTTCGGATGCGTACGATTTGATCTATTGAGCGGATGTATGTACCCCTCTTTTGAACGATCACTTTGGATATACTGCTCTCCTGCAACGGTTCTTCCATCAGCCAATTACACTGCTCACCTTTGACATCCTTTAATTAAAATGCCGATAAAAGCAAAGGGAGGGACTCCTACACGCATTCATTTCAGTCAACCATGTGACCATCGACCGAGAGAGAACAGTGTTTTTGTTCTCCTGAACTGTTTTTAATCTCGTTTGTGTCACTCAAGACTAAAAATTCAAATGTTTAGTATTTCCTTTAAATTGCAATTCCAGAAAAATACGCAATGTTTCTTCGGCAATTATGTTAAGCCAGATGTCCGCTTTTTGTATCTCATAATGCTGGGTATCTGCCAAATCAGATAACTTAAGCTACATTTATGAAGAATTAATTCGCCCCTGACGCCTTTATTCAATTATCATGCAATAGTGTTTACTCTAAATAGGATAATTTGTTTGGTTATCATAAATTCTAGCCTGGTCGAAGATGAACTCTTTAAGTTTTGGAGTTATATCCATACAGAGTAACACCATGGTTTCCCTGAAATCCAGTTTAAAGCACAGATAAAAATATGAGAAGAAAGTGTCGAGCGGAGCCATTTTCCAAATGTTTATTCATCAATCATTTTTTTACTGATAACGCTATTTTTCTTTTGTATATTGTAATTATGATCATTCAGTTAAAGTTAACCATCGAAATTGTATAAGTTCGTGACTTGAGAGGAGAGTAAGCCTTCGCAAAATCGTGGTTTTACGATGTCCAACTCCTTTCCCGTCTTACGCCTACTATATTTTGCCGCATCGGAATCAAAAGTTCGTAAATAAATGCTTAGATTTTTAACTTTAATACATAAACTATCTCTCTTCCTTATAAACTATCTTCCAATGCTTCACATATGATGGAAACAAAATACGGCTATGTCGATAAAAACTTCACTTTGTGAAATACCTCTCTTTTTTTACTTAAACGGCCAAGTTTAACCTCACAGTGCTATTTTACAGATGAAATTCACTGTGTAAAGTTGAAACCTGCGTAGTTTAAATAAAAAATAGATGAATTTTACGTAGTGAAGTTTTTCTTATCATTATGTGGTTCTACCCCGTTAAATTTGATACATACGCGTATATCTACGTTTTTGACAGATACAGGATTGCTTTTTTCAATTAACGTTTATCACTTTTTGAAAAGTTATGCCCATTTAAGACTTTTACAATACATTATATAAATATATTTGAAATCATGGCACTATATAGTATAGGTGGTCGACGATTTTTTTATTTTTAATTGAAATTCATTACACTGTTAACGGGTTCTTGAATTTCAATTAATAATGGCATTACATAAAATTTATTTGAGCATATTATATTTAATTTACTTTAATTTTCTCGCTTATCGTGGTTGCTTCCCTAATTGTTAATCTTTGTTTGTCCAGTTTGACATTTGTAACAGCCCATGAATAAATCGCATTTAAGCGTTTAATGTGCACCATTCGCAACCATTTTTCCTGTTTGATTTTGCGTTTTAGTTGGTTTTTTTATTCGTTCTGGTGATTTTACTTTAAAGTATGATATTTTTTTAATTTTCACGAGTATATGTTTGACATAGTTCTGTTGCAAATGTCTAGTGTTTTTTTATTATTTGGATTTTTATTTGCAATACATGAATGGACCCATTATTTAACCTTACATGAAGCTTTAATCATTATTGACGTTGATATTAGGCCTAGCTGATAATCTTAGCGTAAATCATTTTTCAAGGTACTATTTAGTTTTCAATATTACTCTCTATTTTGATCGGTGAGCTTCCTACTTATTTCAAAGCCGTCATATTGACACCGGAAATGGCGGTATTGCTGATGTGCGTCGGAAACCGTGACGCGTTTAGTTTTCTGAATAATACAAATTCAAAAATTGTCCGAAGTTTCAATTTATTTCTTTCAATGCGCAAGACCTTAAGCAGTGTAAATAATCCGATTGCAATGGTAATCAAACACAGTGTAAATTTTAATAGTGCAGAGAGCTAAAGTGACACTCACTCATCGCAAAATAGGACAGAAAATGAATCTTTCGTTCAGGTCTGGCAAAATGTCAATTATTATCGAGTGTTCATTCATGTGCTTGTACTTTGAGGATACCCCATGAACTTATGGGAGAAAATATTGTTACATTTACTATGATATGATGTAGAAAAGTATGCTGATATGACACTCAACATTTTCATGTTTCGTTGGTTATTTTGTGAGAAAATACGTGTGATGGCAGAAAATAATATGGCCCTCCTCAATTTAGATTTCATGCTCAGGTGATTGTAATGAGTGTTCGATGTGACCGAATTTGACTGCTAGAAATAGGTTTTCTTGGAAAATTGTTTTTTTCTTCGGTAGTTAATAAATAGTTTTGCTTTTAATGAAATTCGTTGATTAGTCTTTGGATGTCAACAGAAAAAACCTTGTAAGTAAGTTCTTGAGTTGAAAAAAAAGTTCTATAAATGGGCTATGGGGACTAAGCTTAATTTATTTAATAAGTATTGTGGCAACGCCTTTGAGTTTATTTATCTCTAATGGCTTTCATTGGGTGGAAGAGTGCATTGATGCCTCATTGGCGAACTTTTTCTGCTAGATATCTTTATCATCTCACCTCAAATCCTTATAAGTATCGTTGGACTTGATTAAATTCCTTCGATTCAGCCTTTTCCCTTGAATCCTAGGCACTTTCTCTCGCAATTTTCGTGTCTTTCTTCTTCCTTTGAGACCCCCTATAAGTCATTTTATGTTTTATACCAGCTGCTGACTTGTTAGAAAAAGTAATTTCCCTTGTTAAATCAGCGGATTATGGTCTAATTTCGCTAACGAAATTTTCTTATTTAAATCGACTCGGGTCATATTTCATATCTCGTGCAAAAACTCGACATGAAAAGGTTTTTAATGGAATTCTGCATTTCACGTTGCCGGAGAGCAAATATTTGCAATTTGTTAAATGTTGTCAATACATTATATCAAACTTAAATTGATCACGAACTTTATGTATTTATTGGTCATAAAACTTTTGGGTCTGTATTGAGCGCTTTATATAACTTAGTACCGAAGTTCCTCTTCTGTCGAGCGTGTACGAACCGATACACTCATTTCTTCAATTTAAAAAATATTCCTCCCAGATAACTTAATTCTTTAATGTATATCCAAATACTTCTAATGAGATTATCCGTGTATTGAAGACTTTACCAAAAGCAGGCTTTCAGTGTGATTTTTGTTTGCGTTGCTTGCAAGTTGATGTGGAATGTCGTGTGAGGATGAACTTTAAGACCGCTGAGCCTGAATAGTTGCCAGATTGAAGTTTTTATGGATATTTTAAATGTGGTCCTATTAAAATTTTATCTTATAAGTATGAAGAAAGGTCTGAATCTTGGTTATATTGTTCAATGTGTACTTTTGGCACCGAATAAGAATAATGATAGTGGCGAAACTGTTGCAGTTTTCCGGTGGTGACGTTTTGATGTTACTATATCATCTTTTGAAGATGATATTGTAGCATTGAACGTGGTCAAGTTAAATCTTTTATTAGCGGAAAAATTCAAGTGTTTCGCTGCTATGATTATTTAATGGTTCCCCGAATTCTCAAATTAATGTGTACATATTTCGGATAAGAATTCGCGTCTGCTGTAGTATTCCCACGCTCATTTTTATTGAATCTCTTAGTTATTGACATCCTGTGCTCTCGTAAATTTATTGAAGATTAAAGAGAATATCGCTGTAAACAATGCCTTTTCTATTTATCCCTCGAGGGAGACAATGGATAATGAATCGAAAGACAAATAATTGCCCCGCAGAGTTGCCATATTTCCCCATTTATTCGTGTCAGTTTTAATTTTGATCGATACATGATGTTAGTTTTATGGTGGTAATGGCCACATGAATTGTGGATGGATTTTTAAAAAGCCCCCGGAAATTTTTACTTTTCCTTGTGTGTTTACTTGAATACTTGTCTTTTATTCACTGCTATTTTATCGCGCGAATTATACTCGTTTAAAGTACCAACGTTGTATTCCTAACTTACGCACGTCCTAACTGACCAATGAAAAAATATAACTACATTTAATGCCCTTATTGTTGATAAAAATGACTGCTGTGGGTGGTATGAACTCTACATTCATTCTCATTAACTTACAGTTGCTGACAATTGAGTTTTGAAATTATCCCAGCACATTAATATTACACCTCATAATGATTGGGAATAAGAGGTTAATCAGATGTTGTGGTAAAAGGGACTGTTCATTGCCTATCGAAGGCTCAGCGTGTATGTATGCGTATAGTCTTAACCATAAACGTTTGGGGATGGTGGATGTCTTTTAAATACTTGGCGCGAGTCAACGCAGAGGGATGTCGTATTGCGTGTTCTTTGCTCTCCATTGGAATCCCCTTTTCCATCTCCTCTTTTTCTTTGCTCTGCTCTGCTCCTCCATCCCAAACTCCCTTCGCGTCGATGCACGCAGGCGTCTGGTTGCGTACACAGGCTCAATGCTCGATTGTTTGTTGATTCCGTATCCGTAAATAGCCGCACCACGATTGACTGCAGAGCAGTGCGGGTTGCGTCTCGTGTTATTTCCGGCGCTCGTCCTTCTGGCTGCTCTCGCCCAAATGAGAGGGCATGCATGCGTGTATGGTTACGACTGTTTAAATTGACAGGAAACCTTGGGGTCACGGCCTTGGGAAATAAAGGTATACCCGCACTTTTGGAGGAGGGAAGAGAAGAAGGAAGGAACGTCGCAGCCAGACCGGGCGCTAGTTGAATGAACTTGTGAGAATTTATTGTCACGACCCGGGTTTTGACCCAATAAATTCTCACAAATGAAGTCGGCCAAGTTGTTTTATTCTTTCATGATGGATTACTTCCACAAAGTCAAACCTACAACCGTTTCGTCTGTATACAATATATTATTACTGCTCTAACCAGCTCATTAGTATCTAATACAATTGTGGTATTTCGTGGGATATATATTTAGTGTTTCTGCCACCGAGCATTAAAATAATCTCTGGAGTGACATTTCGGACAGTGATTTTCCACGTTCTTGCTGATGCCCATCGAGTGACGTCATCTTCCCAACCCGTTTCCCGATAGTATGCGGACGGGTCTCTGCTCAAAATTAGCGGCGACGGTGTGTTATGTCCTTCCTCCCCATATACCCTCCGCGCGTAGTGCTTTGCTGTGCCTGTGCTTCCACGCTAACGTCACGGGAGTTGCATATTTTACCTTCGCCGTTTAGGGAACGTAAAGTCTCAGAGTTTTTGATAGTATTACGTCATCTATCTCGTCAAGAGTTGTTTGCTGATTGAGGTGGCGCGAGGATCTTTTAGGGTTATGGACTTCTTAGCTGACAAAAATTTGCACTTTGCAGGGTATTCTGCTTGTTATTTGTCCTTGAACATGCGGCAGTGTACATCCGCCACGTGACGCGATGGCGAATATATCGGAAAGATGTCTCTAAACATTTCCCGCGTATCGTCCAGCCATCTACACCCAGTAGTTGAGTTATTGACTCTGACTTTCGTGACGTAAAATTGGAATACTTGCTGGAGTTAAGTGTTTATAGAGTTTATGTCATGTGCATTATAAATCGACGTTTATAAATAAATTGACGATGAAGTGGGCAAAATTATTCATGTATTTTCAATTTGTTATTTTGGGCTGATCTTTTGAAAAATATTTCAGGTGGTCACTGGGCATTTTCTTCCGGCCAACCTTGTTTCAATCCTGAAATTCATTCAAAAAATCTTAATATTTTTGTTTCTTATTTTATTAACTGCTTGCATTGCTTTTTGAGACTGTTATCGTCGATAGCACTCTGTAAGTTAGCTCCAATGCGGTAGATTACTGTGCATATATTTGGAGTTTATCTGGTAGCTTCGGCCATGAATTTGTTGGAACGTGTTTTCCTGTGATATCCTAGAGTCCAATACTTTCTTCAGTTATGAGTCACGTGTCTTCGGTTAGCAATTATTACATGTTAGCGATTCCATACGGGTATTGATCGAACCTTGTACCGAACCCAGCAGTACCTTCTTATTTACGGCCTGATAACATTTTCTTGGATTTCGAGGTGTTGGCCTCTTTTCCTTGGGATTCCGATTTGTTTTGGAATGCGTAGGTGGAAGAACATAGAAGGAGAGATACCGTTGGAATTCCTTCCTTCGCATGCCTCCGCAGCGTGAATTCGTCGATCTTTTCATTCACTTTGGGATTTTCATCTCGAGGGAGACTAGACTAGCTTGGCTTTTATGATGGTGGCAAAAATTGTGACCGAAAAAAAATTTGCTGACGAAATGAAGACCTTGGCTGAATTTTTTGATGAAACCATTGGCTTCTCAAGTTGGTAGGGGCGGAGAAAAATCGTGTAGGATGTGGAGATCAATGGCGGTCGGAAGGATGGCGACCTTCGTTTTACTGCGCCGTCGAGTGGGCGAGTAGACAGAGTGCCCCTTACTCAACGCTTTTTCCCTTTTTCAAGCAATTCTTCCGATTTACCGCTCCTTACTTTCCCCCTTTCTCTCTAAGAGGTCATTATCTGTTTGCCTCCCTTTCCTTTTCCAAAGTGACAATTATGGGGGCCATTTTGAAAATAATTGACGGTAAAGGGTTAGACCCTCCCTGGGTCACGTAGCCCGTGTCACTGTTACCTGCTTTTTATGTGGCTTTGATTTGCTGTGACTGCATAGGAGCCTCCCTTGGCCTTTTTTTCATATGGACTAGAAGTACCTCTTTTCCTTGAGAATGAAAGATTCATATTTGTTTTGAGTACCGTATTTACTCACAACGAAGGATTTACATGTGAAATAAAAGTAGCCTCAATATTCCTATAGGTATGCTACAGTCAATTTATAATACGTATTGTCCATATCGACCAGAACTGGATATTTTTCACAAATAAAATATTAGACATGTGCGCACGTTGACATGAAATAACGGCGAAGCAGTTTGCATTCGAGCGGTGTGTGCTTGGCGACGGGAGTTGGGTTGACTAACCCATTAAAGTGTGTGTTGTGATAGAGTTGAATAGTGATTGACATGACGGTATTCGAGGAATGGATTCAGTGATTGATGGATGGACGATATGAATAATATTGACTAAAACGCTTCATGCAACGTGATATGAGGCAAAAAAATTACATTTCTTAGGCACATCTTAGTAGGCAAAAAACTCAATGTGGACCTTCATGTGAGTAGTGCTTAGATGATTTTTATTGAAATGCGAGTATGATATTCTTAAAACTATAAAGGTAAGTTGACTTTCATGTCATTACATTGTCGGAAGATTGAGTCGGGCTCCCTGGAAGAGCATTTTCGCTGAAAAGAAAGATTTTTCAACGACTTCATGACATGCTGAAAACAATTTAAACAACTTTGAAATATTTTGATGCCATCTGTGGAAATGCAGTCTCGTATTCATGAACATGTTAATTGTGTATTCTCGGAAAACCCTGGTATGAGACTGCAAATATGCGCACTTTTTTTCTTGCAAGGACATTTTACGGATAAAAATAAGGGTGCCAGTCATAGTAAAAGTCAGACAGCCAGTAGATAGGCAATTTGTCTTCCCATTGAGGTTATTACTGCTGAGGACATTGTAAGCGAGATGATGAGTTCTCTGTTATTTTACGGGAATAGTCAAATATTTCGTTTATAATTTAGTGTGAGGCATTATTCCTTTCTTTTTGACCATTGAAAACGCTGGATTGAATTTCTCTGAATTTGGGTCAATTTTGAACGTTGCCAACATGATATTTTTAAGCTGTGACCCGTGGACGATATCTAGCTTATTCAGCGTGCGTAAGCATTCTTTTAATTTTAACGCATGCAAAGGAATTAATATAATAACGCACGCAGTGCGTAAATAATCATTTAGCATTGGGACAAACCACATGCTGCATGGCATTTTCCCAGCACTAGTGAGGCAAAACCTATTTTTTTCGGGACTTGCCCGTCGTTTGCCTTCACTTGCCCTCATTGTTGTGCCGCGTCTGCGGCTGTCAGAGGACGCTTCTCCGTTTGAAGGTATAGTGTCCGCAAAAGTTCCTGGCGCTGACCTGCGCGGCCAGGAGGGGAGGTGAAAGTGTTAGGGGTGAAGCGAATGGACGGAGGGGAAGATAGGGAGAGATGGCGAGGAAGTGAAAAGGGGGAACGATACTACTTCTCGAAGAAGCCTTTGGATACTAGGCAAGTGGTTCAAATCGCCCATCGCTTTGGCTTTACCCTGGACCCGATGTTAAAGTCTCACGGAGAGACGGGTCAAAACGGAACGACAGTTCCGTAATCCAATTTAGCGAAGCGCTTGTGCTGGCAGCAATTGCAAAGGTGTTCTAGCTGACCCACCACACTGAAGATTCTTCCTCTCCTGTTTCGCAGGATTTTTGAAAGTTCCGTAGCCCACTTCTCAAACTCGTCCTCTCCGCTGCGCCAGGAAATTTGTCTAGAACTTATACCCTTCCTCTGTCTCTCTGTCGCTTGGGTCTCCACTGTCGCCGCCGCGTGTCGCTGTAGGAGAGACGGGGTCTCGGGTGCGGAGCGAGAGGCGTCTTTGGGGCGGAGAGTCACGTCCTCCAACCTCGTCTTCTTCTTCGAGCGACGCCACCCGAGAGATCCATGGCAAACCACCTTCGGTCTCTTTGGAGACTTGGCTTTGAGTAAATAAAAAGCGTCTGTACCTCACATTGTCTCCAAACCCTTTCCTTTGTATTTCCTTATTTCAGACAGTTTATTGGAAATTTTACGAACGCAATTTATTGCTGAGGAGCGCTTGCAATGTGTTACTCTAAAATGGCACTCCGAATTTCACACTGTGGGTTGAAATGCTGATTTAGAGCAAAGAAAATCGAGTGTTTGAAATTTGTGAAGTAAGCGCAAAAATATGCCTTGGAAGCAGGAAAGACTCTTATTTCATAACCAACAAGACGATTTTAGGTTAATTGAATCGTGTAATTCCTTGGGAAAGGGCGTGAAAGTTGCTTCCACCAAGTTCCTAATTTTTTGTCGCACTAAATAGGCATTTTAGCCTACTGTGCGCCGCCTGTAACCTGAAGCCTAACAATAAGAATACGCATAGCCGCGAACATTTTTTTCAATGAATAATAAATAATATTCTTAGCTTTTTCGTTATTAATGTGTTATTATATTACGTTTGATGATCCACAGTTTAAATACCACTAGGAAATTAACATCGTGATGACTTTTCATTCCTTTTGACTTGCGTGAACGACCACACCTGTTGACCTTTCGTACCATTGTGAATTTCCACTCATTTCCCTTGCTTACTGTCCGAACGCCTGCGGTTTGTTTTCGCCTTCTTTTCCCAAGGAGGTCCAAGTCTCCAAGTTGAAATGCTCTGTAATCCTAATTACCCTCTCAGGATAGACGCCAGCCTTCACTGGAAGTCATCACTCAGGATTTTGGCCATTAGGTCAAACATATTTAATGAACTTCCCAATCACTTGCGCATTCCTCCATCATTTATTCTGCCGTAATTTCTGCGCAGATTTCTCACCGATCAAAAAATTGTTGCATTTATGCATGTTAACTGAAACCTCCTATCCTGTTTTTTGTAAACTTTAACTTTTATTTGATGATTGGGATTTTGAGCCATCCGATGTATTGAGTTATACATCCATTATAGCGATGCCACATTTAATAAATTGAATAACTTTTCAAAGAAAGTAAAGAACATAAAGTTCGAAAATATGGGAAAAACACTCGATTAATATGACCCGCGATTGTGTAACTTTCGGCACACGTATGATTAACACCAATTTTAACTGAAGACATTTCCTTCGCTCGAATTCGTGCCATGCAGCGCTGTTTAATGGAGAGTGACTTTATTTACTCCGTGTAATCTTATAGGAAAGGGTTACCTTAATGGTTGTTAATTAATCCTCTGAAAGTCACTCCTATTTTACGATCTCTATCTGTGTTCTACTGTTAAATGATAATATTTATATAAAATTCATTTTTAAAAGGTCGCTTACTTATGTCGCTTTAAGATTGTCAATCACTCTGGGCTTTGGCAGACTGCCAGCTCGCTACAAATCTCTCCGGTTGTCCAACTGTCGAACGAGTTGGCTAACTGATCCAGCTAGATGCCTCTGGGCTCTTTGTGAGTGTGTAAAGATCAAAGCTGTGATGTGAAATACAGCTAAACGAATTGTGTGTGTGAGTATGCTTGAAGGATGAATGCTTCACCCTTGCGCCTTAGATTAGTGTATCGATTAAAGCTGATGTTGGGACCAACTTTTTCGTATCTATCAAACTTACGATGCTTCTTTCAACGTTCAGAGTAAAACATCTGGCCGTCCAGGGAATAGGAAATGTCACGTTTAACAATAAACGAACCTGTGCAAATGTATTCGGATAGTATAAGGAAATATAAGATGCATCCTAATGTAGTAAAATTATTTGTACATTTCTACTCAAGTATTTATTTACACGACGCGTTTTACTGTTTTATGCCTCATCAGGTACAAGGTTTTGTTCTTGACGATGCCGTAGAACGATGAAACGTGTCGTACAAATAAAGTGTATCGAAATGTGCAAATCATTTCTCTTCGTTGTGGATACTAATTTAAAATACTTCTACAAAGTGAAAGTTTGTTTTTGGAAAATGCGAAGCTCTTAATATGAATGTAGGTAATCAGATAGGCTTATTTCTGAAACAGAGGCAAATTATGAGTCATTCTTAGTTTCGTCTTCTCTGGATGGGTGTGAATCTTTGGGTATGCTCGCCTCTGACAGTCTGATCCATCGGCGGTAGCTCGACGACCGCTACTCTGTATATAAATAAAATGAATTTATTGTATGAAGTATATGAGTGAAAATATTACGCTAGGCACCTCGGAACTTCTATTATCTATTTCTTCTACTCTTAATTCTATTCTATGCGGAATATTACGCAATAGCCACACTTTCGGACTACTTCCCGTACACTTCTTTTCGGCGTGATAATTCGCAGAGTTTCGTATCCACAAATGTTTTCATTACCTTTACATGCATAGTGTATGAATGCCATTTCCTTCTGAGGAGTTAATTGAGCTTTGAATGATTTCTTAGAACCCAAGGATACAGTATCTGCAATTATTATGATATTATATTGCATATTTTCATCCATCTTGAACCATTCAGAAAGGAGAGAATTGAAATTATGGATATCGAAGTGAAACAGCGTTGAAGCAGGGAAAGATGAGAGGAATGGCGGCTGAGTTCAGGGTAGAAGGTCGAAGAGAGCGTGTGGCGTCGTATTGCGTGGGCCGTCCGAAGATAAGGACGCAGACGGTTTGCGACGTGCTCCCTTTTCCCAAAACCGCTAATGGTCGCCTCGAGGAAAGTGAGATTGCCGACGTCCTTTCGCCAACTCTCTCCCTTTCCCTAGTTCTGGAGAAATTTTGCAACGTTCCAACAATTAGTTGTCATAGGTTACAGCACTCGCGCGCAACTCCGTCCATCCGCTCTCTTTTGGGAGAGTCGAGTCGACGGTCGAGTTTCGAAAGTGCACCTTATCCCCCGCGTCTCCCGAACGCTGCTCCCTTCGCTATTCCTCTCCTGTTCGGGAAGTCGACGGCGGGAGTGGACAGCGGACGGGGTCCTTATTCACGACGGGGGGGTGTCGGAGGGCGGGGGATGTTAAGGAGAAGGTTTGGGAGTGGTTTCGTGAAACATTCTGGACATGCTGAGTCGTTGCCGAGGAAATGGCGGAGGGCGGTGCAACTGATCCTTTCCTTCTTTGTTCTCAGAGGAGGGAACGCCCTGCGGGTCGAGATTTCGTCCAGAGTTAGAAGACGAGAATCCGTTTCCTTTTTTTTCAATTAAGGTCATTTGCAGACGGCAGAGAGCGGAATAAGGAACGGAGACAGTTGGTCGAATAGGATCTCCATGTTGTTGGTTGACCTCTCTCCCTATTTTCCTTTCCGTATCTCCGATGGAGGTGGGGAATCCAGAATGTGCGACCGAGCCCAAGAGTTTATCTTCCTGAAGTTGTATACTTTTCTAAGAATTGCAAGTATATTTAACAACTAAGAAAAATTCTCAGTCCTCACAGACAGTACCCTTGGAAGTGCTAATGTCCCCTAAAGATGCAATTTACTATATGTTCCTCCAGGATGCTGTGATCGAAGAGGCTGATGCATTTCGTGAGAGAGCATAAGCCGGTTTGTGGTTTTGCATATTGCTGAAGAGGGAAGGATGCTGGCTGAGTTGTCGACAAAATTTTTACTGGTGTCGCGTAGTAGTTCATTTATTATTCAGGGTCGATGAAGGTGAGTGTGATGGGGGCAGTAGAATTAGTTTTGTTACTCATGGGTAACAAAAAAAACAATCAATGATTTGGGCGAGGAAAGAGATAAATGGTAATTAAATAAGTTCTTTCGTCAAAGTTGATTGGCTATTTCGGCAAGGTGGTTAAATAGAACTGTACGAATATTGGAAGAAACGTTGTTTGTATTACAGAATGAAATGATGATATTATTTTTTGTCAGAAGAGGTTAATTAGCGAATAGTGTGAATATATTCCTTTTAAAGAATGCAGTTTAACGTTATTTACATTGAAACAAGAATGAAAAACGAATAATTCCTAGATAGATGAAAATGGGAGAGATTGTATCACTACGGAAGAACGTGCAAATAGTCTAAAGGTAATGTGAGATTTATAGGATAAATAATTAACTGAATCTTTTTAAAATTCTAATTTTATATATTTTTAATTACGTTTTGGATCTACAAAACTTTCATTATGATCTATCCTGCTCGTTTACCAAACAGCCGTCTTTTTTGTGGGAACCATGGGTGTATGTTATTGAAATTAAGAGTGGACTACTTTTAAAATTTTTAGTTTTGATTTTATTTCTTAATCTATAATTTCGTACGCGGCAGTTGAAACAATTATGTTTTGAAATGATCTATTTTTGTTTCTCCTTGGTCCCAATTTTTTGGACACCTCCTCTGCATTTAACTCTGTTAAATTTTAAGTAGTTCTGAAAATCATTGATTGCGACGAATACATGCACGATTCAATGTTATTTTTGCCCATTATGCTGAAATCACTGATACGTCGTACCTAACCGTGATGACGATGAAATTTTAAATCTTTAAAATAAAGTTAGAATATTGAAGCACCTCAAGTCTTGCTGTCCAAGCCCGAGATGAAGGCTAGAACACTAGACGTCCTGTGGTATCGTTGATTGGCCGGTTTTCTGCGATAAATGTGGTATATCCTGTCTTCATAAAGGACTCGGAGCGAAGGTGGCCGTATTTGCGCGATCAATGTGAATGCCCTGCATGAGTGAATCGGACGATTTACGCTTTCGCGTTGATGGAATCCTCGCGGTCGAGTTTCGTGTCTCAGATCTCTCCTTTCTTGCTCTTGGTCATAGTTTTTCTGTGTGGACGCAAATCCTTCCAACGTATTTTTACGATTGCACAAACAGCTGAGCGATAAAGATGGTCAATCCGAAGTTGACGGGAATGACGAAGTGGAATTCTGTGTGCCGGCAGTCGCCGAGACGATTCTTGAGAGGAATCTATGCATATTATCCTCCCCACCTATACGCAAACTTGATGCAAGCTATAACCGTTATTCCTGTAGTTAATGAGTGACATCGTATAACCTTTTACTCCTGCGCGGGTAATAGACGTATTTCAATCCGATTTTGATTCTCAATTCGAGGTAATAAAAGAAGTTTACTGTTCACGGTTTTGGGACTGCACTTTTGCGTCTTTTTCTAGCATATTTTAAGTGGTCCTTAAAATCATTTAATACGATGAATATCTACACAGTTTGGTTGTATATTCATAATTTAACCTGAAATAACTGCCATTTAATGCCTAACCAAGCTGACTATGCTTCTATATTTCCAGTTTACTGATTTATGTGAATTCTACTCTGTTTTAAGACGCATCGTACTCTCATTAGTGAATCTTCATTTACCTTATGAGTCACCTTTCAGCTGCCGCGGAAGAAGGTCGTTCTCACTGTCTGGCTGTGACAAGTGAAAGGCACTAGAGATAGCCCGAAGTAGTGAGGGTGAGAAGAAATGTGAAAGAAGGACGCGTTGGGAATGAAACACGGAGTTTGTCATAAACAACTGAAAATGGTGTGATGCCGTCAACTGAAGGTGCCACTTAAAATGTATCAAAAGAAATCAGTTTTGTTCAATTCCCCTTAAACTCATTCATATTTTAACGCGTTAATAAACAGTGGAATAAAATGGGTGTAATTACTCTGGGTTTTCCATGAATTTTTCCTCTTCGAAGGAAGCTTTCCACATTTCCCTTGCCAGTAGCGGTTTTTCACCTCTCTCATTACTTGGCAGTTTACCTGGCCACCCCTTTATCGAGTCTTATCTCGCTCCATCGTGCAAAAAGGAGGACTGGGGAACTGAAACAACGTCATCCACTCGGATGTCTGTGATCTGTGGCTTCAGCGGTGGACTTCAAACAGACGTGTTCTTGCCAAACAGCCTTTGGCGTGGCAGTGTTTCTCTCGAAGCCCTGAGGGTCCCGGCGGTCAAACAGTGGACATAGCGAGTGGGAAGCGGTGAATGTAGACAGCGTCTTGGCGAAGCCGTTGCTCGGTACTTCGGTGCCCTTTGCCTCGAGGGATTATGGAAGGAAGATAGAAGATCCCTGTCCAAGGATATGTGTGTTTAAAGATCTCTCTCGCAAGCTGCGAAAACTGGAGAGGAGGACACAGGAAAATTAGTCCTAGATTTAAATATCTTTCTCGGGCTTCGCACCGGGTAATGTTGAAAACATAACCCGGTGCGAAGCCCGAGAAAGATATTTAATCATAATACAACGGGAAAATCTTAAATTATTTATTAGTCCTAGATTGCTCGATGGACGTGTGTGGCTTTGGAGGTAGGCTCATCGTCATAGTCTACATTCATCAATCCGAATGGGTCATTCCACGTCAGATCAGCAGTGAGTTGACCCTTGGTGTCTCCGATTCAAACCAAAATTCTTTGTGGTTTCCATCTGGCGTTAAATGAAAAAGTGTAGAAGCGTTTTTAGAAAAATATATTTTTGGCAGATCTAGAGACTTTGTATCTTTATCAACTCTCGCAACCTTTGGTGAGAAGTCAATGCTGTAGATTTCGAAGTTTTCCTCGGCTGAGTTACAGAGTTCATGAAGTTGACAAAACTGCTAAGTTTAGGTAGTGCGGTGTCGCTTATTGCAGTAACATGTCTCCATTTTTTGTTATATTCTATAATAAAAATATTGATGAAATAGAAATAAATATATCTTAAAATTCGTGTTAGAAGAATTGCACTAGCATTTACACGGACTAAGATATAAATTCTCAAAGTACAGCAGTATATCATTTTAACGCCGATCCTCGTGGCGAACGCGGGCGTAGTCAAATCTTTGAAGATAAATATCTCCGTTGTTTATGAACTTCCTACGACCAAACTTGTTTCTGAGGGAAGAAAAAAGACTAATATGTCAAATTAGGAAAATAATTGAAAATAAAAATGGCTGTATTTTTGTTATTAAAATTTTAACATTTTAAATTTAAACAATTTCAATAAAACTAGTTAATTTAAAAAACTTATTACAAACTTTGCTATACATTCTTTTGCAATCAAAATAAGATGTCAACCGTTTCTCTAGCTGTTTTCGTTTAGGAGATATAGCAAAAAGAAAAAAGGTATAAGCGCAAAAAGGTCGAAACTTTGATCGTCTCTAGATCTGCCAAAAATATATTTTTCTAAAACTCTTCTACACTTTTTCATTTAACGCCAGATGGAAACCACAAAGAATTTTGGTTTGAATCGGAGACACCAAGGGTCAACTCACTGCTGATCTGACGTGGAATGACCCATTCGGATTGATGAATGTAGACTATGACGATGAGCCTACCTCCAAAGCCACACACGTCCATCGAGCAATCTAGGACTAATAAATAATTTAAGATTTTCCCGTTGTATTATGATTAAATATCTTTCTCGGGCTTCGCACTGGGTTATGTTTTCAACATTACCCGGTGCGAAGCCCGAGAAAGATATTTAAATCTAGGACTAATTTTCCTGTGTCCTCCTCTCCAGTTTTCGCAGCTTGCGAGAGAGATCTTTAAACACACATATCCTTGGACAGGGATCTTCTATCTTCCTTCCATAATCCCTCGAGGCAAAGGGCACCGAAGTACCGAGCAACGGCTTCGCCAAGACGCTGTCTACATTCACCGCTTCCCACTCGCTATGTCCACTGTTTGACCGCCGGGACCCTCAGGGCTTCGAGAGAAACACTGCCACGCCAAAGGCTGTTTGGCAAGAACGCGTCTGTTTGAAGTCCACCGCTGAAGCCACAGATCACAGACTTTCGAGTGGATGACGTTGATTAATATTTCATTATGTAATCATTTTGAGGTAGCATGTAATATTTTTCGTGGAAATGTTTAATACTTAGGAAATATTTTGGGTATACTATTTCATATAAGAAATCTATTGTGGCGGGAATCGAAGTAAATATCGAATAAATGCATATTAATTGATGTAATCATACCGGACTGGTTTGGAAAGATGAATAGTCATATTGAAGGAGCGAACTTGTTCATTTACACCAAGGTGCTATTTAACCGACACTAGTCATCGCAATGCCGCAGTGCAGCGAAACGCGAATCGTTCCTGTTACATGACAGCTTTGTTGAAAAAGAAAAATGTTGATATTCCAATATGGATATTTATCGTTACTGAATAGTTAAACTTGATTTTTTACTTTTACGAATGAAATCATATATGTGTCTGAGTCTAAGCATGAGTAACTGATCGACCTGAATTCCGACGGTGGAATTGCCTCTGAATAACCTTCCGAAGCGGGCAATATATGTTTTATCGAGTGTCTCAGGGGAAGTACGAGGGCCTTTCGCGAAGAAAGTGAGCCGATATATCATTCCTTTAGTATCGGTAATCTATGTTCGTGGCAATACATCACATGACAAATTAATCTCTTGGTTGTAAGGTTGCTACAGTGGACCTGTAATTCACTGTTTAAAAGTTATGCGTGATTTTTCTTGTCCTCTCCTGTCATGTATACCCGGTCTCTAATTGAATTGCTTTCTCTCTTTTTTGTACATCGCCGAATTTGAGCCCCTTTTTAAGTGTGTGTCCCGCGGTACTGAAAATTCTTTTGTCGACGAAAAAGTCTATTTTTATTGAGATTGAGTGCGAGAACGTCGATGGCGAACTTTCTCGAAGGTTTCGAATGACTTGAGTATGTGCTGCAATACGTGTGAGAGGTAGAACTAGGAAATTGACTGCACGGAAAAAACTTAAAGACGTATCACCTCGGCTTGAAGGAAACTTTTGTACCGAGACTATCTTCCCTCGATTTCTCATTTATTTTTGAAACTCAGTTTATCGCTTCAAAAATCCTTGAGGCGACTTAAAATAAAAGGAAACATTATATGCACTAGTAAAACGTTCCTCTGGTTCTCAAGAAGTTAACCTGCTAAGTACACTAATTGTCGTCTCCAAAATTTGATCTTTTCTTGACAGAATAAATCCTTTACTTTTATCTTTGGTCTCAGCAAATTATTACTTAGTGATCTCAGGAATTTATTCGCAACATGTTATCAGTCGACGTTGTTTCAGGGTAAGCTTAATATTTTTAAAATTCATGTTCACTAAATACATTAGCGATGTAGTTATATTTTAATTAGATTCATCACATTTGTGCTCGTTGTGTCTCAGCCTGCTGGCCAACTTTGTTTTTTTTATTTTTGGTCTTCTTTCTTTAAAATACACTATTCAAATGTAAGAGTGAACTAGATATTCCTTGAAGTGGACCCGTTGCTTTGGTTTCTTATTAAGAAAACCTTCCGAACTTTGAGTCTGCTGCTGATTCCGTGCAGAGCTCACTTCGTCATTCCCTGACCCGATTCACAGATTCGTCAAAATGGGAGTGACACGCCTCACGACGGTGAACTACGCCCTTCGTCCAAGGTTCAAGTTTGTGTTTACGCGAATCGCGTTCACTCGGTTGGGCGTGCGCGCGGAATAAAGGGAGTGGGGAAGAAGGAATAGGGGGGGGGTGGAATAGAGGGATTGGGTTTAGTGATTTCCTTACCTAGAAGGTATTGGACGTGTTTACGAACTGGGGTGCACTCAATTCAATTGCGCTCTCATCTTGGACACACTCAAAATTCCCTCGCACATCTCTGAGGATTTGATGAGACGTACAAAAGATCTAGGCTGTAACGCCGCGCTCCTTTCCTTGAGTTATTGTTTGTTTTGTGTGTTTTAATGTTTAATAGGTTTATTGTTTATTTTGTGTGTTTTCTCTTATTTCTCATTTTTGTGTTTTAATGTTTAATTTGTTAATTTTGCATGGTCGTTGTTGGTTGTGAGGGAGTTGTTGAAGTTTGGCGAGGGGGGATTGTTGGAGAGGAGGGAGAGGAGATAGAAGGTGTATTAGAGAACCGTAAATAAAGCGCTACCAAATAAAACACCAAGGCGTTACAAGGCTTTTCAAACTTATCTTTCTCATGAAATTATGACGCTGTGGATGCTATTACTTATAACACACTCTTTGGTGATCTCGAAGTGTTGCCTGAAATTAAGCTGGAAATCGGCCAGCTCAGACTAAAGGAACACTGACATCGCATGACAAAATTTTGACGCCAAACGTCTTTTAAATTGGCTTGAATTGGAGCGTGTGGTGGTGATGCAGGAAAATGTTTGATTAACAAAGATTTTTTTGCCGCACCTGAACGAAAAGTTCGTTTTTCTATTTTGTTTCGAAGGAAGAAAGTTGCGCTTCTGCTCCCTGTTGTGCGCACGTTACATCGTGGTCGGCTTTCCTAGAAGCGACTTATTTAGACTACTGAAAGTCTTATCATATTGAAATGGATGAATTGAAACTCCAATTTAGAACTATTTTTAAAGTGAACTAGATTCAAACATAAGTTCATTGCAAGATTCCAGAGATAGCGATGAAGAATTTAGAATTCTGAGATTTTAGTTTGAAATCTCGAAATGTTTTAAATGATTTGTTATCTGGAAAGTCTGTTGGCCGATAAAATTGGCATAGTGGTAGGTTTAGCGTCATAAATCGCTATAATTTATGAAGCAGCTGATAAATGTTTATTGACAATAGAATTCCCGTATTTGTCTCATCTTAACCGCAATTTGCTTTAATCATATGTCAATTGTAGACATATCGAATAATGATATATTGCCGTTATAAACGAAGAAGGTTTGCATTAACTTTCCATTCAAATGTGGCGAAAATCTTATTTAAAACATGGGGAAGAAGAAGGACTTAAGCAAGCCGCGTCAACCGTCTGACATACTTACCATGTCATTTATCGGAACCATGCCACCCGTGGACTCAGAAAACTGCAGCTTTTAACCACATGATCCATCACCCATCAAACGCTCCCCTTTCAAGAGATAACCTTGACAAACAATTATATGGCATTAGACAGGTATCTGAGGCTAATGGTTATTGAGATAACCTAGTTCACAGCATATTAAACAAGAAACGTGTGAGGTTGGCTTAAAACGCATTTCACTTCTGCAACCACCAACGTTAAAAGAATAAAAATTGGTAACGCTAGCCAATTTTTGAAAAATTTCCATTAAAGCTGCCAAATTGTTCCACAGTTACAAGTCTCGAGTAATTTTTAACTCGCTGATGACTCAAGGAAAGGTATTTAACAATGCCAAGGATCTGTAGGACTCCTTGATAAAATCAGGCGTGTATCGGATAGAATGTGACGCGTGTGGTAGTCTGTTCGTGGGGCCAGGTAATAGAAATATTTCGTCACGTGTGTCCGAACAGAAAAAGCGTTTGGTGTAAAGAGACCACAAATTCCATTTTGCCTTGCCAAACATCTAAAGTAGGAAGCCCATCACTCCACGTTTAACGTGAAAATACTCTGTATCCAGGATGCCGGTCAGATGTGTCTGGACAGTGGGTAATAGTTGAGAGTTAAAGGAAAGACACCAATTCCTTGAAATGCAATGAGTTTGACTGTCATTCTCCAGTATAGCATGATTGGTACAATTTACCCTGAACTTGTTCATACCCTAGACCCACAACCCTTCCACCACTCTTCCATCTTTTATTTCCTTGTTTTTATAGTAATGACGTCCACCCGTTGGCGGAAGAACAGTGTATGTTCACCATTTTTAAATCACGATTTTAGCCCACTGCCTCTCCTCAGCCCATCCTAATTTTTCTTTTCCTTAGCTCGTGTTAATATTTCCTCCTTCCCTTCTCCTCGCCCCTCCCTTGGATTGAAAACACATATATGCGAGAAAAGGTTAAATTATTACTTATTTATCTGATGATCACTGCTTGAAAGTTAAATCAGTGGTGTTGAAAAAAGTTGTTTTATAGTTGACTGCACGAAATCTTTCTTTTGCCATTTCAAGATTCAATTCACCATTCCTCGCATGACACTTGCATTTATTCATAATTAGAAAGCAATTGCCGACGGACATGCGTCAAGAATGAAATAGCTTCGAATTTTGAATCTAAGAAAAAATAAAATGTTCCCCGCGGAGTGCTCCTGAAAACTTTCGAGGCGATGAAAACTGAACGGAAGGCGAGTCAGCTCTATCTACACGTTTGAAATAAAAATGCTTTTTTCTGTTAATATTTTGTTTTGATTCGTTTCATTTATTAATCTCAGTTCATTCACATACCCGATTTACTTGCATTGCGAGTCTCCTCACCACAATAAACAGTCACCGGTAATGCTGCAGACAAAACTGTTACTTTTTTTGGACTGTGGAGAAAAATCGGAATGTCGATGAGAAATTTCCAAGGATAAGTTAATGAATTTAGTTCTTGTTTCTTTGTTACATCGTTCTGGTCAGTGTGTTTCAGCTCCAAACCATAGTTTAATGTGTAAATCGGATTAAGTATGGTGACCCAATATATGTTGTGCCTGCTAGTGCTGAAACAAACTGAGCGCTAGCTGGATGAATAGGAACCCGGTTTCCTCTCAGAAAAAACTTGATTTTGTCGCTGTGCTTGACAAAGATTGGAAGTAATCCTAGCTCATTGATAAGTAAGCCGCCCGAGTTGGGGTGAAGCGTTAGAGCGGGGTTGACTGCTAAAATATTGATTTAGATGTCATCTGCTTTCCTCGCGCTGTCGTCCAAAAGCTCAATCGAGTGTGCCATCGGTAAAAATGGATTTTTCTGGAGCGCTTAACACAGTGACGTGAAGATTTTAATATCTCACTTTTTCGACTCTTTTCTCTCCGAAGTGTGTGCTTCCCTTTAACCATCCCTTCATCATATCCAACTCTTTGGTCAGAAAAGCGTCGAAAGTGAGGCAGGGCGTAAAAACGTCCACTCTTCAATCATGAGGTCAAATACAAATAAACAACGTATATGGAAATGGAAGTCATGCTGAAAATTTGATTTAGATGTCAAGAAGTCCCCCGATACTATTCTGGCTTGGTTATTGAATCTCGCGTATTTATTAAAAGTTGAGATTTGGTGGGACCGATGTCGTCGTAAGAAACGGAAATGGAAATTTAAGCAACCCACGACGATTTAATCTCTCCTGTTTTCTCCCCTTCCCACCACCACGTTCTTCCTTTCCTCCCCCCGCCCCCACCCAGCCTCCGATCCGAATTAAAATGACACCCTTGACACCGGTGCGCGGCCGCCATTTTTAATTAGGGTTGCCGGGCATTATCTGCCGCGTGGAATTAGGAAGGAGAATTAGGAGGAAAGAGGGGCGAGTCGGGTCATTAGGCGTGTGTGTGCGTGAATGCAATCACCGCTCGCTTCATTGCTCACGGATTGCACATTTCTTTTGTCTTGTTTTGTCGAGCTCCTCCCACCCCCAAGCATCTCCCTCTGACCCTAGCTCTCTTTCTCCCACACTTCTTGGCACATTCGGCTGAGGATGTGCAGATTATCTCTACTTTTATCCCTTTTCTGTTTCTTAACCGTTTCTTTTTTAGTCTTCATTTCAACCCTCAACTGTTATCGTCGGCTCTTTTTGGACCCGACGTAATATGTTTTTGCTGTACATCTACATCTACGAAATACCGTGCGAGCCACCGCCTGGGTGTGTGGCAGGGGGTGATTCCATACCAGGCATGCCACACTCATCCAATTTAAATCTGAACCGCGTACGTTCCCCCGAATGCCAGAGATAGACCAAAAGCAGTTAGGACAACAGTGCGCAGTCTGATCAGAAACTAGGAGAACGTAGAAGAGCATGGCTAGGACATAATCCAGTCCGAAAATTGTTTTAACTACCTAAGGATGACAATACTAACAAAGAAAATTGGCAAATTTGTCACGTGAACAATAGACGGAGTGGGGGGGGGGGGGTGCAAGCCAGTCGAACTTGAGGCAGTGCAGGTGACGGTTGTTGTTTACGAGCAATTCGAAAAATCGTGTCAAAAAAGACCCAATAGGATAGTGTGTACGCGGCGAAAACCCGCAATAGCAGTTAAGGCTTAACGTCCCTCACGTGTTGATCCGTGAATTCCGTCTTTGATGCTCCTCAATAAGTCTCTCTCGAGGGCGGAGGTCATTCACAATCAAAATGCTCGTCCTGGATTGCACGCAGTGCTGAATGGCTTTGGATATCGGCGTATCGTCGAAAACAGTGGAATACATTGGATTGCCCACGCGTCAGTTTCGTGGTCAGATAGTCGTTCTGCCTTTCTTCCATTATTCTGGCCCTGAAATGCGCCTGTGTGGCGCGGGATGGTTGATTCAGGGCGCGGGGGACGAAATACTTATCGTATGACTGTGGAGAGTATATTAACCATTCCCTCGAGCGCTCGGAGGTATGTGCTGATCGTCTATCGTGCGAGAGTGAGGGAGAAGGAAATGAGCGCTAAGAGTATCAATACCTCAAAAAGGGCGGAAAAGATAAGATGAACGCATTGTTTTTCCTCGTACTCTACTTTTTTACACCTTGAATTTATTTCTCGCAGTACCCTTGCTGAGTTAAAATTTTCATTGATAGCTGCCTGACTTTTGAACTGAAAATACGCATTCATTTGCCTACTGCGGGGATTTTGTAGTCTTAAAATACTCATTTTTAAGCTACTCTGCAATTAGTCTGCCAAAGGTTGTTAATCACACTAACTCCTTCAGTCTAATGGAACTTGAACAGGTATTTCACCGGAAGTCTTGTGGGGATTTTTCTGGAAGAATGTTTTTAGTTCTTGGCTAAGGTGGATGACTTATCCTGTGGTTAATGCCTAAATAAAATCGTCTTTATTGTCCATGTTGAATGTATTATGTCTTTTCTCTCCGAAGTTAATATGCAATTTTGTTAATTTGTAAGTAATTTTTAAGTATTATCATAAAATATTAATGTTTTTAATTTTCATGGCCGACATCCTAAGTTAATTGCAATGAGAACCGTGGAGTATGCTACATTTTACTATGCCAAAAAATCATCACTCCGATTGAGCGTCATGTATATTTTTGGCTCGCATATCTAAGTGGAATTAAAGCCAAACATTCGTTCTTTCTGCTCCTTGCTACAACGTCTTATCACTACAGAAGATGGGTCGAAAATGGGGAATACGATTCAACCAGGAAGTTCATGCTCTATCTGAAATTTTCTCAGAAAATAAAAACAATATTGGTAAAGCGACGTTACCTCCGTCACTAGCATTAGACCTTGAGACTTATTGTTAAATATATAATTTGGAATAGCGGCACTCTAAATCCTGTATCATGGTCCATTTGCAGTGTGTGAAGTTATTTCAGTCTTTCTTCGCGAAGATATCCTTCTGTTGTATTTGCGAGAATGCATATGTGTACTCATGACTCTGCTGTGATGAGAGCGGTCTGTTTGTGTGTCAGGCAATGTTTTGCATGGCATGGTAATTAAAATTTTTTATTTAACAATTTTCCACTGTGCACAATATCCTTAGCACCTATGGGTCGTGCCTTGAGGGGATTACATTCACCGCAGGTATTAACCGGAAAGCTTCCGCAAGGGGTGAAGTAGAGTGTATACTTGACGGCAGCGCAAGGTTCCTAACCTGTCTTGACCTGCATAACCTTTGGTAACCAATGTCCCGATATTGTGCCCACTGCAGCTGGGTTTAGCGTGATATGCGCACGTTTGGTATACCTTCACTATTATGCAACTTTTCTTTGGTTCCCACTTCAGGGCGCGTGCCTGGTGATTTAGCATATCACCGGTCGAGAGTCGCTGCTCCTTCTGAAAGAAAGGGAAATCTAGAAAGCTGAAGAGTGATGATATTTGTGGCTGGTGAATATCTCGATTTTTTAGCCACGGCCCTGAATATAATGAAAAAAGTAATGCTTACACCTGTTTCGAATGCCCGAATTAGTTTTTTGGTTTTTATCAACATGCAAATGTAGTATACGGCTTAAAATACGTCAAGTGATATAAGTTATACGATCAATGAATACCAGGCCTTTCTTAAATATAAGACTTATGGCCAGTTTCACCAACATTCGTTAAAATTCGCCTAACGCTACGTTACCTAACGAAACATTAAACTTTAACGGGGCGTTATCCAGTTTTACGTTTCACCAAGAACTGAATCCGTATTTTAACGATTCGTTACCAAACGCTTCGTTAACATTGCAGAATTCTGATCGTATTTGTTCTCATACTTTTCGGCGGCCTTTTTCTAGGCACTCTGAACGACAAATGAACATCTTTAATCGCTGCTGCGTAAAGAATCTTCGCCATGGCTTCTGAAAATAAGCGGAGCAGAACTTCAAATTATGATTTGAATGAAAGAAATGTGATCGTGGATTTAATGTTGAAAGATAGCGACATAATTGAAGATAAAAGGACAGATGGAAGTATGATTAAAAAGGAGTTGACATGGAAAAAGGTCGAGGAGGAATTTAACAGCCATACCAATGTCAAGAAGAGAACCATCAAACAGCTAAAGGCCTTCTACTACAATTATAAGAGGAAAGTGAAGAGGAATCAGGCAGACGATAGGGTTCCAAGGCATAAAACTGGTGGTGGTACCTTTGCACCAAAGTGCACGCAGCTGCCGATAAATTGTGGTCGCTAATAAAGGACCAAGCAGAGCCCTTATTTAACGATAAGGACTCAGACTGTACTTATATAGGCAAGTACTATTATATACCTGTACATAGTAGAATATTAATGGCATAAATCGAGAATATTGCATGATTTGTAGCATTTGCATCGAATTGAACATTCTAATTTCCCCAGGTAACCTTTCAGAAGAAGCTTTAGAGAGCAATGAATTAGTGACCACTGTTAACGTTCATGTTACAGGTATGTTTCTTCTCTGCAAATTAAAATTGACAACAATAAAATGTACATTTGTGCCTAGAGGTGAATAGTGGAATAAGTTATTTTCATGAATATATTGCAGAACCAGAAACCAGCTCTTCTAATGAACCTGAAAATGTGCTGGTGTTAACAATGGATGAAGGTATGAGTTTAAATACGGACAGTGAGAAACATTCCAATAAAGAGAAACTCACAGCACAATAGTAGACCTAAAAAGAAAACCACCCAAGAGGAAGATGTCAGAAACTGCAGCCGCTCAGGAAGAAGTTGCCAAGTTATCAGTAGACAGGAGAGATCTGTGTGCAAAAGAAAAAATAGCGCTTGAAAATAGTGTCACAAGAGAAAGACATTTTCCATATGAAGAAGGATGCAAAACAGCAAGCTTACGAAGCGAATAGAGACTATTATTTGCTTAAAACGGAACTGTTGAAAAAGAATTTTGCAAATGAAGGAAAGTGAAGCTGGGAGAGAAATTATCTTAATTATTTTGAATTGGCAGGCGAGAACTTTACCCGGTCGCCACCGGGGCCGGCTAACATCAGAAAAATAAATTTTATATAATTGGAATTATAATGATTCCAGGAAACATATACTACATTATAGATGTGGAAATATAGGCTGGAAATAGTTGCTTGGAATAAAATATATGTGCAGTGTATATAAAAGTATCAAAAATATATATTTAAATTATGAGATGAAGGTTAAAAGGCAGTTTTTAATGTGAAGAAAATGCTATTTCTAAGGGGATTTACAGTGTTTATTCATCATTTATACACTGGACATTCTCTGCCTTTTGAAGTATTTCCTGAAGTTTTGGATATATTAACCTTGCAGACTACTCTTCAACCTAAAATCAATTGATATTGGCTAATTACCTCATAAAATGGATTTATTTTTATCACTGCCTAGCTAAGTACAGTAAGCATAGTGGATTTCAGATAAGTAATATGCAATTAAACATATGTACTCACTAGTTGAAATGATCCTCAATTATGCAATCCCTTACTATTGCTGCAGTTCCTACATTTGGCTGTATGTTAATAGCTGGGACAACATCATACCTCATAAATTGGGAGTTAGCAATCCTTCTATTTTGAAGAAACCGATGTAAAACACTTATCTAAAGGTGGTTCTTCCTCTCTCGTGTGTATTGCAATGTTGTGCAGAACAGCAGTTGCCACAATGAAATCCATTGTGGTCTCCAAATCTGTCCTCAGTCCATGGCTTAGGATAGGAAAGCGTCTTTTCCACACACCATACTGGCGTTCTACAGTATTTCTTGTCCGAATATGGGCGTTAATATAATTCTGTTGCGGCGGATCAGTAGGATTCAAAAGTGGCGTCATTAGGTAAGTTTTTTAAGGGTATCCATTATTCCCTAAAAGGAGATATCCTGGTGGTATTCTACCCGTTTCAAAAAACATTCTTCTTTCGCAATTTTGAAAGATAGTACTGTCATGTACTGAACCTGGCCACCGTGAAACAATATCTCTAATTAGTAGATTTGCATCACATATTGTTTGCACGTTTAGGGACATGTAACCTTTTCTGTTCCGAAATCGCTCACCAGTATTCCTTACTGGAGATTGTATCGGAATATGTGTGCAATATATGCATCCGAGAACACCTGGAAATTTACTTATGCGATAAAAATCGTGTACCACCTTCGACATTTCATCACCTGTTGGTAACACAATGTACTGAGACCGAAGAGCAGCAAGAGCATCAGACACTTTCTTAACACATCTGCATACAGTTGCTTTAGAACCCCGATTAAATCTCCTTCCACTATTTGAAAACATCCAGTTGCATAAAACCTGAGTGCCACTAATAATTGTTGCATCGGTGTTAGAGGATTGTTACAATTTGTCGTATGTTGTAACCTATCCTCTATTTCGTCAAGTATTTTCAGCACTACACTCTTGCTCAGTCGGTATCTTTCACAAAATTTGCTTTCGTCCAGCTCATGAAAGTGATCAGCGACCACCTGTCCCTGCCGTGGATGTCTTTCCTCAATATTATCTAATACTTCCAAGTACATAAGTTCGGCGTCGAAATTGTCAGCCGCCATGATGGATTCAATTAACGCCTCGTTAGTTTTTTAACGGACCTACCTTGCTCCGTTAAATCAACGAGAAGTTTAACGGAGCGTTACGTGTAACGTGCGTTGGTAATATCATATATTTTTGTAACGCGGCGTTACAGCTACCTAACGATTTGTTAACTGTCTAACTAAGGTTGGTGAAACCGGGCATTAATCTTTCTTTTAGTCTTCACTTGGCGGCCAATATTTCTTTGCAAACATTAAGCTATGTCTTTGAATCAAACGATCATCTCCATTGCACCGCACATATTTAGCGTTTCCAACTAGTGTACTCATCGTGATAGCTTTAAGCGATTTGAATCCATGGGATGGCTCACAACTGTGGCATAACCGTCGTTTGTGGCATTTCAGCTGAGTCACCTCAGTTGAAAAGTCCCGTTGCTTAGGGTTAGTGCTGATGCAGAGCCCTCAATCCGTGGATCCGAAGAAAATTACGCCCGTTCATCGAACGCGGGACGGGGATCAAACTTGTGTGTCATTGAAACGCTCGCATTGATATTGCTCCGGCGGCGTTTGTACGGGCGAGTGTACTTCCGAGTCTGGCCGTCGTCCCGCCTGAGAAAACGTGCGATTCGTGGATCGTGAAAATAGGACGCGGAAGAATGCCTGTTTGAGATGCAGTTGTATCTTGAAAGCTCTCTTCCTGAAAGAACGTCAAAGTCACCGCCTGGTTCACTTCGTCTCTTCTGCGGCACCATACATTTTCCTCTGGAGCCGTCTGTGACCTACGTTGCAAGGAATGGAAGTCAGGCTAATTTTGGGACGAGGAAAACTACACAAAATGCTATAGGTGTGCGTAATGCTCATAGGAAGCGACCTCACTAATACATTCCTGCATTTCACATTTGAACGCTAAATTGTTTTACTCAATGTATGCAGTTTCCTTGGATTCATATCTGCGCAGTCGTACGATCTGGAGCTTTTTAGCTCTCGACAAGAATGAGTTTTTTTGCCGAAAGAGAGGTTGAAAGTCGTGTTAGGGTACTTGGTTCGAAAAATAATGGCTACTTATGTCATTGGTTGAGCGCGAAGAGGGAGAACAAACCTAAAAATTGTCGATCTCTTTGGGTGGAATGCCTGGTTTTTTTCGCATCGCTTGTTTCCACCCTAAAGATATAGAAAGTCATTGGACGTAGCTGAATTTTGTAGCGGTGGTTTTTTAGTAAAGGTTCCGATTATTTATTCCATTGGTTTCCTCTAAATTGGCGAATTTCTCAGCCTTTCATGATACGATTTTTTTCGCTGCAATAGAAGTTTCAATGTATATTGACTGTCACTGTAACATGCCTTATCGGCTTCCATGAAATATTTCTTTACTCCCCAAATGTCTCAGTATTTGCAGGAAGATTTTAAGGAAAGTTTTAAGCGTCAATTTTGAATTTAAATTGAAGATGACCTATGGAAAGATATTCACTAATATACGTTTACGTAATTAATCGTCATTACCCAAAAAATCATATTTATTTTTCTTATGTACTTGGGTGACGGGAATTAAACATGCAAATTCCGTAGTTTCAAATTCTGCTACAAACTAGCTGAAGGGCAATTCACCCTGGGAAAACCCTTTTACTTTATCTCTGCTGTCATTTGCTGTACTAATATTGTACCTTCTTGTTCAGGGAAAATTGGTGCTTCAAATAATCTAGGAATGAAATATTTCGATCCCTTCGAAAGAAAAAAAACTAAAAGTTACTGTCCCAATGCTTCTAATGGCGTACGTTTATTTATTTCCTCTTCTATAAATACATATTCAAAAACTCAAAATGTGCTGAAAACGTAATTCTCCTTTTGAGTTACTCCTCACAAATTCCAGTCCGCGGCTTGTTTATAGATTGCTGCAGTAACAAATATCATTCATGCTCTTTCACTAATGTTTGTGTATGATTTATTTACCCAGGATTCTTACGCCTCCGATTGAAAACATTCCACTGTAACTAATGCATTTCCCGTCCTTATCTCAAGTCGTGCATAAGCATTGCAATACCAGATATACGTTTGCACCGAAGTCTTCCTTTTGCATTTGCTCGGTGTTCACGAATATTTTATACAATTCTAATTATTCGATGAATACGGTACATACATTCTAAATGTAAGCATCGTGAAAACTACTATGCGTTATAATATTTATGTCAACCCTTATGATAACTCTTCCAAATGTTTTGCCTCGAACTACATCCATCGAAAGTGAACGATTCGGAAAAACGCTCCTTTGTGAGAATCTGTGGCAGTAGTAACCCAACTGTTGTAAATGCAAATCACTCCTGGAACCACCTATTCATGTATTTAGATGATAAATCTAAGTTTTCTTATTACACTGCGATGCGCGAGAAGAGCGTGTTTTTCAGGGGCAGCTTGGACAAAGCCCGTTACAAAGATAATGAATGGAAAAAAAAGGAGTTGAGGATTGGAGGAGAGGAAAAGAGTTTTGGTTTTTAGGTTGCGCATTTTGTGATTCCCCTTGCGGTAAATATATAGTCTATAGATGCGCAAAACCCTGTCTTTTCTTATAATTGTGCCACCTTTTAATCGCTTGTTTGAGGCATGACGAAAAAGGAAAATCTCTTAGTAATTTCCACACTTAAAACTTTTATTACCGGCCTAGGTTTCGATTGCCTTGCAATCATTTTCAAAGGTCCTTTAAAGTTTCAAAGGTAATAAAAGTTTTAAGTGTGGAATTTACTAAGAGATTTTTCTTTTTCGACATGTCTGCGGTAACCTTCCACAAAGTGACGCCTTCAACCATTAAGACTATTCACTTTTTTGAGTCTTTTAAATCATAAAGCGCCGCTTTCTTAAAATTTTGCTTACGTTGCGTATAATAATTTTAATCCATCTTTACAAGGTACCTAATGCTTGTACACATTGTAACGATCCTAAAAATAAATGTAGTAATTTTTATCCCTTGTATTACCGTAGGGAAAGTCCGAGCTATTAGGACCACCTGACTTCGAGTGCATTTAGCCAATTCCATTAATTCACTACACGCACGACATATTTTCCTGTCAAACTAAACCCAATAAAGGTCTATTTTGTACGCTTTTATTTTAAAATTGTTTATAGGTTTTGTATTAAAAATATGATGAAAATTTCTGTTCCGTGTAATTTGCAGCGGGATCGTGTAATTCGGCCCCGTTATTTGTGTGATATGGACCAGAACCCAAAATATTCCCTTGAAATTAGAATGCATGGAGAAAAACACTTTCCCTTGCTTTTTATGTTTTTTTACTTCACATGACTTAAAGCAATAACTTATTTGATATTTCTTGCAAAAACTGCATTACTATATTTCAAAATTGATTATGTATAATTTCAGCAATGTCTGTGGATTTCACTCCAGATTGTACTGATTCTTAAGTGTCAATGGAATCATTTTAATCCAGTTTCCCATATATACCCTCCCATTTTCTTGCTGCTCGTGTTTTCATCTCCAAATTAGCACCATCATCTTATGCCCGGGTAATTTTGACTGGGCCGAAATACGCGATCTAAGGTTGTTCTAATTGCACAAAGAGGAACTAAAGCACAAAAAGCTGAATTTCATAGTAGCGTTTTTAGGTGCTCTAACGAGAATTTCCGCACGTACACCTCTATTATTTATAATTAAGGAGCTGCAATTCCTGTTATTCGACCAGTGAAATTAACTCTGTAGTTCTCTATTGCCCCAGAAGAAAATATATCTAAGATAACGAACAATTCCGCTCATTCCGCCTTTATGGGTTAAGACTCGAGCCTGAATGTTAAAATTTGAAGGGAAGAATTATAAAATAAACGCCCTAAAATTTGTTGATAGCTGGAGTGAATACAAAGTAGAGCTATCAGTTCGAATTACTTAAATGAAAGAATAGTGACTTGGATATGGGATTTTCTCAGTGAGCGCAAACATACAGTAGTTATTGATGCTATTTGGCTTGATATGGTTAAAGTTATATCCTGTGTTCCACAAGGAAGCGTTATCAGCCCTCTTTTATTAATTATTTATACAAATGAAATACGTTCACGTGTTAGCAGTAAACTAAAATTATTTTCAGATGATAAGGTCATCTACCGGGAAATTAGGGAAGACGCGGACTCAGAAAGTCAATCAACTGACCTAAACAACGTCCATTTGTGGTGCCAGGAGTGAGGACTAGCTCTATATCTTCGTAAATGCACTACAGTACACTTCTTGTGGAAGTCATCACACCAATGCCATATCTACACTGTGATTGAAGTAAGCATAAAGCCCTAGGAAAATCTCAAATACCTTGACATTACCTTAACTACAGATATATTGTGGATAACACACGTACAAAACATATGCGGCACAGCATTAAAGAAACAAGGATTTATTAAGTGTATTGTGGGAAGATCCTGGGATGAGAAAGTAAATAGAGATGCTACTTCGCTCTGGCTAGGCCACACCTCGAAAACTCCGTGTAAATTTTGGACCGCGGACAGAAAGATTTGACAAATAAAATTATATGATTCAAAGGAAAAGTTAAAAGCTGCTATGAGCGAACATATGATGTCTCTCGCCTTTAAGAGAGATTAGGTTGGGAGCCGATATAGATTCTGCGCGTTAGACTTATTTTGCTTGAGAAATTCAGAACAAATGTGTTTTAGAGCGACGTAAGGAACGCCACACTACATTTCCAGGTCCGACAGAAGCCATGTCACCTCCAAAAATGTCATCCTTTATACCATTACTCGGCAGGTATACTAGCACCCTCTGCCGCACGCCCATGCGATGTCACACAGGGTAGTATGCGGATGTACTCTTTGGTCCAAATTACCCGAACTTCCCCTTAGATCACTTAATAGAAAGATACAAAAACATAACGAAACAGGAAAAATACGAGGAATACAGGCCAGACCATTTAAGAACAATAGTACTGTTTTCTTGCTGTCGAGTCATTTCAATTTGTGTGAAATTCGCAGTGGAAAAATCATTCACCTGCACTGGGAATCGAACCCAGACACCTCGATTTCGCGCTGATTGCTCTAACCAATCAAGCTACCCAGGCGTTCTTTTTCACTGTGAATCTCATTAAGGGGGATTTAAGGAGCAAGTTGACCTCGCAGGTACCGTGCATATGATGCCAGAGGTACCCGTATGCGAGTGCTAAGTGCCACAGTCCACGGGGGAAAGGGGTGATCACTAGCGGGTGACTCCGTTGAAGAAACTGTGCGGCTTGTTCGTGGTTCTTTGAAAATCGTTTCAGTTTTTCGAGTGTAATTAAAAGTTAAATCGATCCGTTAAAAAATATTTTAATGCTGGGGCATAAGAAATGGCGGTAAAGAAATGTTGGAAAATCTACTCAATGCAGGTGTCTGCTCCTGCATTATTTTATGATACGTGTGGTGTATAAAATTTTGTACCAATTTTTAATTGTTCATCGAAAATATCGCTATTTATTCCAAGTGATCACACAGTCAGCATCTTCATTTTTAAGTAAAGTTTCAATTGCTCAATTACGTTACTTTTCACTTTTAGTTATCGAAATAACTGGCGGCAATGTGCATAGTAATATCATTCTCAAATAATGGTGAAACTGTCTAATTATGTAGTTCTTTTTTTTGGAGCCAGGGGGCTTTACATTGTGACTCTCAATGTTTGTCACGATTCCACATGGACTTTTAATGGCTTTGAAAAAAAGATCCTGAATTTGGTTCCGTTGCTGTAAATACAGCCTGCATATTCAGCGTTCCATGATGAAGTTTAATTAATGGCATGCCGGGGGCTCTCATTTTAATAATATCACTTGTGTAAATGTCGCTTTGAAGATGGTCGTCACTCATTATGCGTTAAAGTTTCTTGCTTCGTTTATATTTTCAAGTACTTCATGGCCACCTCGTCCCTTAATACCGACGCAACCTCATTGAACATTAATTTTAAATACTATTCTAGGGAATGGATTAGGCAAGCCGTTTTTGTGCATCAATGAATGAGCATAAAAAAGAACATGAACAAAGTCGAGAGAAAGAGTGGAAATCATAATAGATCATCAATATCTGGTGATCAAACATCTTGCACCGTGGACTGCGTACATTATTGCTGAATATAGTTCCTGGTATCCTTGATTTCATGCGATCTTAATTTGATACTGCTACCAGCTGAACCAGAGGGTTGTTAACCAATGACGTCAGTTTTTACCCTCTATGTCTTGCTCTAAGTTTTCAACTCAGGACATACCAATGCTGCCCGCGCTGGTGTAAGTGCCGTGATCACGTAAGTGCTTCGAGAACGTTATGCCAGCATCCGCCCCCGGCAACTATTGCCAGCACTAAATTTCTAGCGTAGGAGAAGTATGGTTCTTGCTTTGTTTTTCTCTTAACTCTTTCTCATGGGGCCGTATGGTGATATTTTTCAATGAAACAATTTTCAATGAATATTTTTCAATTCCAATGGATTGTGTGCGGTTGCCATACTAAACTCCCATCCTACGGTGTGGACTTTAACCTTCGTTTATGCCATGGAGGTTTGTTGAGAATGGATTGCGGGGTAGGGGAGGAGGTTAGGATGTATGTTTTAGTGGCAGCAAGGGAATATACTGTAAAAGGGGGAAGAGGGAGAGAGCAAATATCCCTTCGTACACAAACACGTCCGTCCTTCAACCCTTTGGAGATTCTCGTGCGTAAACTCCCCTTTAATCAGGCGCTCCTTTCACTCGCAGTGCACTCACTCACGTCCACCACCTCGAACTAATTATCATAATTCTTACGTTTCCTCCCCTTTGGCTCGCTGCCCACCTTCTCATCCTTTCTCCCTCCCTCCCTCGCCGCGTCTTTCCCATCCCAGGACGAATGTGATTCCCGGACGTATTCCAGTCCCCCCAGATCCTCGAGCGGACCCGGCGGCGTCCGACCCTCCTTTCTTGCCAAGGGACGTTAAGCGAAATGATTTTAGCCCCGAAGCACCCTTAAGCGTGCTATCCTTCCTTCTTCTTGTCTTCGTCCTTCGTTCGTGCGGAGAGACAGAGAAGTGTGCTTATTCGATACACGTGCGTATTTAACTTAAGAGAGAATGTTAGGCAAAATTTTATTTTTCACATATTTTGCTCTCAACGTGGATTTTCGTGTTCCGGAATCATAGTAACTCCAACATTCATTCGCGTGTACTACGTAAACATGAGAAATGAACCTCAGTTTTCCGGACTAAATTATTTTGGAGGTTACTAAATATTTGTTGGGGCCCTCGTAAATGAGAGTTTTAGAGAAATTGTCTCTATTTGTCGATGCCGCTCAAATATTTGTGGGTAGAAAGTTGTGATCCAGCCATGAAGAAAAATATGGATGCCACCAAGCCACCTATAAAAGTGTATGTAAAAAGTGTGGATGAATTTCTTTCTCCAATTCCTCTGCTGGTAGTTTTTACAGATCAAAGTATACTTTACAATATAAAGTATACGGAGTCGTTCCAAATCCCAACGGAAGGTAATGAGAAATGTGCTAAGACATAATTGCATTTCAAGGCAGTGCATCAAAAGGCGTTCTGGACGGTCTTTTGGACGTTAAAGGAAATATCCCCTTCGATTCTGTATATGGGTTAATGCGAAAATATTCGCTACATTCCGCAACAGATTATACATTCAGCGTTTCATTGCTGTGCATCGCCGCAATTGTAGAAGAAATAGCTGAACTGGTCAAAGTTGCATATCTTCTCTGCTGCGCACTCTATTGTACTCGTCTTAGCAAGTGCCAATCCCTAATGAATGGATCGAAGAGCTAGCGAGTAGTGTACTTGAAAATAATGTGGGTATATAATTTGTACAGTTAATTGTTGTAAGTCAGTAATTTGCAGAGTTTAAATTAACAAATCTATTTAGCGAATAAATATCCGACAACTCCCATTTCTTTCCAGCTTTTAATATGCGCTGAAATGGGTGAAACCTTTTTAGGTTTTTTAGATTCAGAATTTGATGCTTTGTATTTATGTATTCTCATCCCATGGGTCTTTACTTTCTTATTTTGGAGTTTCCTGATTATTCGAGCTCATGTGAACCCGAGTGACCTCAGATAGCCAAACATTCGGATAATACAAACGAACTGGGCAGTACAAATCAGCTCGTACAGTAAAATTTTAAATAAATACAGACGTCAGTAGCGACCAGAAAAATGAATTTATTAAAATAATACATGTTTTTTAAAATATGCCTTTAAAAAACTTGTGACAATAAAAACTTGCAGTATGTTGGAAAAATACTTCGTAAAATCCTTACTCGCCCTGCGCGCCGGACTACAACTAATGCTTTGCCAACCGTTTGCTGCGTCGCTGTTTTTTTATCCGTCTGTACCTATGATAAATCGGAACTCAGTTAATCGAGATTCAGATGAACGCGGATCTACTGTATAAGCGCATTTTCCAATAAATGTAAAAGTTTTGTCACTTAATTTTGTATTTATTTATTATAAATTCCGAGGTAATAGGAAATGCTTGGTCTATCGGATTTATTACATTGCCACCCGTGGCTAGACAAGCTTGCATCGCGCTCTAATTATTAATGGAATGGCATTACAGTTATAGATCGCATGCATTTTCCGAGTGGAAGGGAGCCGATCGCATTCCTTTGGAAATATGTCGTTAGGCACGAAATCAATGCTCCCCTAGTGATCGATAAGTTATTAAATTTCCTGTACTTAAACATGTTTCCGACATTTCTTACACCTGGGTGTTTGAATCGGCACAACACCTCTTCATAATTTAATCACCTACGGCCAATGTAATTTTCGCTCGTCCATAGTAAATGCAATTGGAAAATGTTTGTGAAAGAAAGAAATAGGCAGCTCTTTTGAAATGCTAGCGAACTGCGTCGTTCACTGCTCTTGTAGAGCACGATGTCAGTACGACAATGCGATTTTCATCGATTCCTCGCCAGTTCCGTGTTTTCCTCCGTCAATCTGATCCAAATTGTTTTGGCTTTAGTAATGTGAATGCCTACTCATGCGGTTTCGGAAGATTACGAGTTTACAAACGACAAGTGTACACATTCAAAAGTCTGTTAATGAGTGCTTCTCAACTTGCGTTCGCTGTGCTTGCTCACGGCGGAAAGTAGATTTTGGCTGATATCGGAGATTACGCTGGTGATTGGAGCGCGAGTGACGGGACCTGAAAATTCATCTACAAAACATGTCGCATCTCCGATAGCTAGTTCCAGGTCTTCTTCACTCCTTTGTTCGTTACCGCCCTCCCTCCCCCCTCTCAATTAACGCCTCCCATCAACGCACTCATACCTAAATGACCTAGTGACCTTTCGTTTTGAAACAGGAGGCTGAGTGGCCACCCGTCCTCAATATCCTCAGAAACCGGTGAAATTTCTTAAATTTTTGCCACATTGAAATATCTAGGAATCCTTCCTAATTTCGAGTTATTTTTTATCGTATCCGGTAATATTATCGGGGTTGTTTTGTGAAAAACGAAATTAGTACTGATATATAATGTTTTGAAAGCGCGTCTTGTTGTCTTTTTTATCCATTTTACGTCTATAGCCTTTATTAAATCGCTTTTATATTTTTGGTTTAACGTTTTCATTCTAACCATTTCATTAAATTTAATACTTACAATTGCATCAATGTATCTGAATTTTTGAAAAAAATGCTTCTTCGTCAATACCTATAATTTTCTGAGAGAAATTTTTTTCTCGTTCTTTTTACACGTTTCTTTATCTTTAAACCATATTCTATTGAATTTAGTGTGAAAAGTCTGTCCGGGATCTTTCAGGGAAGCATATAACTTAAAAATTTAAAATATGCCAACAATTGACCCCGCATTGCATGAAATCGCAAATTTGCAAAATTTACCCTGAAGAAATAATTGGTTTAGACTGGGGTCTGAAATCAAATCCCCCAAACACCCACTGAGTGCATTGCTCTACATAGACATCTTCATGTACTGTGATTACCAGACGGAGTTGATCACCAACAACACTTCCGAGTCGTTTTCGACCCCTCTGTAGAGCGTTCCAAATTTAGTGGACAAGAAGAGCGCTTTGTAGAGCACTTGCCAAACCTAATCTCGGGATGTTTTCACCTCAAGGCCACTCAAGCAAGAATTTCCCGACACCGCGTAAATTTAAGAAATTTACTTAAGGAAATGATACTATCTCATTCTAAAACTCCTGAAGGTGCATTTCGGATTATATATAACTCACATGTTAACTTCCTTGCAGCTATTGGCAACATCGCACCAAAACCTTATTAAAAATTACTCCTGAAACGAATCTCCGTAATAGCCAGTGTTGTTATGTACACGTGGTGGGACCTTCTCTAGTGATGTTCTCTTTCCTCTATCCTCTGCATTGACACGTTGTACGCTAGTATTACTTGAATTTTCGCCTGCTTTTTTACTCTTCTAGTAAGGTCATAGAGGTGACTGAAATGTTACTGAGGTGACCACCTTTGAAAAATCCATGTATTCCCCAAAGATTATGGAAAGAATGTTCCGGAAAACGTCATATACGAAAGTAATGCTCTTGTGGTGATAGTGATGTCGAGATAACGAATGAGAGTAGGATTATAAAACATACTTATGATAGAGGAGTAATTGATGTGCGAGGAATGAGGAAACCGCGAAATTCATGGATGTATGTCATGAAAAAGACTTTTTAGAGGAGTAATCGGGAGTCTTAAGAACAGAAGCGCGCAGATGAAGCAATGATTTACTGAAACTGAAGCTAACTGTTCTTGAATATTCGTCATCTTTTTAAATTTTCATGAGTGCAAATATTTGAAATTTTATGGGGGTTACCACCTCCAAAAATATCCAAATGGTTCTGAAGGTTCTAGAATGGATGCTTTGCAAATTGACGTATATGTAAGGAGCGCCCTTCGTTAGATTAGTCGTGACGAGAAAATAGAAGTGGAATGGCCTAACAGAGTGAACGGTGTGATTGAACGAAGTAGACCACGAAAGAAGAGATTCTAAGGGAGGAATATTGGGAGTCATTAAGAAAAGGACGTGCATGAAGCAATGAATTAGTGTAACGGAAGCAAACTATTGTGCGAGGAAAGATTATTATGGATGAATTGTTAAAACAGAATCATATCACAGGCCAATCACCAAGCATTAAACTTTTTGGCTTTTCGGCCCCGAAAGGGAACTGCACGATGGCTGTCTATGTTGTTCTAAAATGGAGGTTTGGTCAGCAATGACCCGCTCCACTTTGTCATACTTCCAATGCATGAATCCTTGAATTTTCATGTTCTATCGTCTCTTCTTCATTTTATCTATCTTCATTCTAGCTATATTTTTACAGGTGTCTTGTGTGGCCACTAGCTGGTGACTCAATTTAAGTTCCTGCGGGGCCAGTTTCCCAGATCTTTGAATTTGTAGAACCATGCCTAACCTCTTGTCACATTACATTCAAACGTACACATTGTTCAGCTTGGTGGCTCCGGCCAGCGAAAATATGCTAGCCAAGGAGTGTGAAGAAGTGTGTTTCACGGGGCCGAAGGTTTCCCACGGCACGGTCTCGCGAAGGACCCCGCGGTTATTTTGCACCGCTGAACTCGCGACTTCTCTCTTCTCTAACGTTATGATCTTTTCTTGATGGTGCCACAGAGTTCCATGGCATCGCTGATACGAAGCTGTCTATCATGTTTATAAAAATGCATTACGAACGAGTTGAGTGAAGCTGGTGCAAATCCAGTTTATCATCGGAATGTAACTTTTTTACACTCATACCACCTTTTAAGTCTTAATATTTCCTTATAATCACGCCCAAGCATAAGTATTGCTCATGTACTTCGTTACAAAATAGCGATGAATGTCGTATTTGCCTGCAAAAGCATCGAATGGAAAACGATACTAATTTCATTGACCGAGTATGTCGAAAGATAGTAATTGGTCTATAATGACCTACCTTGGTTTCTAAGGGGATGAAAGTTATCGCTATTCTAGTGCAGAAACTAGATGTTCTCTCGAGCTGTCGTGCATACTATACTAATGCATACTTGAATTTAGGCTCGTATTGCCTCAATTTAGACGTTTAAAATCAGTTTAAATAAATAAGTGGTCAAATTAGCAAGTCTCGTAATTTATCGAAGCTTAAATGGTTAGAGCACGCGGCGCGAATCAGGGGCTCAGGTTTCGAATCATAGTTCAATTGAGTGATTTTTATCATGGTTCAATTGGGTGGTTTTAATGCATTTCCGGGTCGATTTTTGATTCGCCTAAATTATTAATAAATCAATCAAGTCCAGAAAGCATTCATGATGAAAAACAGTTGATTTTTTAAAAGAAAACAGCATTACTAACGAAAATGAGGAACGCGAAAATATTCGGATGTAATATAGCGCCATATGGCTCAGAACCTTCGACCACCGAGACGGAAACAGGGGAGATTAGAGCTTTAGATTATTGGTTCTGGAGACGGATGATGAAGATTAAGATAACGTATAAGTTCTGACACGAGTATATAGATGGAGAGGAGAATGCTTAACGGAGCAATATCACGTCGGATGACAAGGTCTACTCTTCGAGACAAAGCTAATTTTTAAGGGACATGGAAGGAAGGAAATGTAAGGGGTGAAGTCCCTCGAGGTAGGATGAGGGAAAAATGCATTGGGCTTGGAATGCGAAGCAGAGGAGCGGCGAAGAAAATGAAGGAGGGGATGGAGCTGAGAGGAGGCCGGCGTCAATACCAATCTCTTATTCCAATGACTTATGATCATGTAATCTAGTTCTCGCGTTTTATTCCTTCCCCAGAATGTCCCTGGCGTAGTATTCTGCTTCTTCTTCTAAGTGGAATCTGTCTTCTGACAGGTTTCAACTGGATGCCCTCCGTTGCAGTCGGTTCTGAGCATCTTCTTTCATTTGCCTGCTGCCATTTTTATGTCATCGAGCATTCCCATTCTTCTTCTTCCCCTTCCTCGATTTCCTTCTATTTTTCCTTCAATAATTCTTCTAAAAAGACAATTTTGGCGTAATATATGTCCCATCCAAGCTGTCTTCCTCTTTTCGAAACTTTCTAAGTACTTTACATATTTCTTTTTGACTGTCCATGTTTCGCTGCCGTAAGTCACCACACTACATACAAAACATTTAGCAAATCTCTTTCTGTTCTATTGGAATGCCAAATGCTGTCAGAAGTTCTTTCACCTTCTCAAATGCTTTGTTACCCATAGGCTATCCTCTGTCTTACTTCCTGGGTACAGCTCCCATTCTCAGTCGCTAAACTTCCCAAGTACTGAAATGATTTCATTTGCTCAACAATTTTTCCTTCTACGGATATATTAATTATTGCTTCATTCTTACTTACTCTCGACACTTTTGTCTTTCCAACATTTATTTTCATTCCGTATTCCAACCCAACTCTTGCAATACTCTCCATCATAAACTGAATCTCCTCTTCTGCTTCTATTCGACTGAATATTTCCCTTACTCGTCTTCCTCTTTTCTCTCTCTCGTCCCACCGCTCTTCATATCCGTCTCTTTCTATAGTGGTGAGATCGCGACGATGAATGTGCCGGCTATATCGGATTTCGACTCCTCTCTCTCTCCGCGGGGGGCGTGCTGAGTGTTGTCTCTCCGATGGGAGGGATGAGATGAATACCGTTGTAGGAGATACATCCGCTGCCGGAGGGGGACCGACTGTCCTCTCCTCCGTTCCCTTCAATAAATCAAAGAGTCCTCCTCCTCCCAGGTCTTCCGAGGTGAACGCACATGTGCTCGTCATGCATTTATGCGACTGCTGCACGTGCCTCTCCAAAGCAACGCCCTACCTCTCCCGCGGCATGTCAAGGCCCCACATCCGTCGCCGTCCCATTTCCGCTTCCATGCGTAGGGAAGGATGGAGCCGACACACATCCTATAAAAGAGAGTTGAGGTGAAAGAGTCGGGCGGTAGTTTTGTGCGACTTTAGATTGGGTTTGGCGGACACCCCCGCTCACCCCGCCCGCCAATTCCCTCCCCTCCCTCCCTTTCCCTCCCCCAAGCAGCAGCGCCTCTATCGGGCGCGGATTCTCTCGACGAGGTCTCATTTCCGAGTGACGCGTGGGAAGAGGTTTAAGTGGAGGTTTGGAAATGGGTTTCGGGAGGGGTGGAGATGGGGGAATGAGGAATCGTCTCCCTCAACCACTCCATCCGCGTATCACCCCTCCATTTCCTCCCCCTCCCCTCTCGTCCCCCACCCTCGTGCGTTAAATGTTTAGCGCCCCTGACATCCTCTTGGGTTTTATTTTTCCCTCCCCATTCCTGAATAGTCGATATAACCATGCATACAGATGATGCCTCTTCGAGGGTGGGCGCGAGGCGGTGGGAGAAGGCGCCGTGAAGGTTGGCACAGGCTCAAGGTGTCTCCAGTTTCATCATCATCAATACGAATAATTCTATACCAAGATTAATTGTATGCGATGTCCCCTGCAAATCCATTCTAGCTCTTTAAGCTCTTCTGTAACGTGTGGCGTTCTTTCATGCCAACGTGTCTTTTGCATTCTGCATTCGATTCTATCTCCAGTCGTACTCTTTAAGAGTCTGTTGCTTCTCTTGGCTATGAATACCATGTGGACCATCTACATCTACGTCATACCCTGCAAGCAACCCAAAGGGTGTGTGGCAGGTGGTGCTTCCACACCAAGCATGCATTATTTTTACGGCAGAACACCGAAACTACATTGCAACCAGCCTACCACACATGCAACTGGCCCATTAAAATCTACTAACCAGGAAAGATTCTATCGTCAATCGTTCCAACATGCTAGGGATACAAAGACTACTACTACATTGACTGTTACTTTTTACGGGATTCATTCCGCGATGTATGTTTTTTTTTTTTTCATAAACACAGGTTTCATAAACACACATAAGAAAAAACATACATCGCGGAATGAATCCCGTAAAAAGTAACAGTCAACACTGCATCCGCGGAAGCCTACGAGCTAACTACTACTACATATTCAAAATATCATGCATAAATACGAACATCAATATTTACACCATGTATAAATAGGAACGTAAAAAATATAAAGAAAGAGATCTACAATCTAGCTAATCTCATTATTTGTACTATTCATGACGACGATCACTGCTGTCATGGTCCCGAATGGAATGCGGAAAAAATGACATTTTATACCTATCGGTTCTACAATCCATCTCTCTAATTTTATTGGCGCGATCTAATCTGCCGTAGTACGAGGGGGTTAATAGTATGTTTTTCACGTCGTCAGAGAAATGATTTTCCTGAAATTTAGTTAGTAGGTTAAGCCTATAGTTTAATCTACGCTGTGATAGCGATTCCCATCCCAATTCTTCTTAAAGTCCCGACACACTAGCCAACTTATCGTAGCATCGTTTCACAAACCTAGCTCCTCTTCGCTGCACGCGATATAATTCCGATATCAACCTCGCTTCATAAGGATCCCATACACTAACAGCATATTCCAGATGAGGCCTAACGATTGAAAAATAACAACGTTCTTTCACTTTCTCATTACATTTTCCGAATATTCTCTTGATAAAGCCTAGCTTCCTGTATGCTTGACCGCATATTTCCCGAATATGTTTTCCCCAAGATATGTATCATTTGGAAGTGGGGGACTCTAAAACGTCGAGTGAAACGGGAGATTTGGGTGGGTGGGTGGCGAGAGTGAGTTCTTTAGGAGGGAAATAATATGATGCGGGAGGGAAATCCCTAAGCGCTCCCTCATTCCGCCGCGCCCCAACCCCCTCAGGTTTCCCTTCGGCGGCGCTTCCGTGCCGCACTCGCCCTAGGGTCGTCCGCTCGTCTTCCTGTCGATCGGGTCCTCTGTCTGTCTGACAGTGAGTGACCGAATAGCCGTGTCTCCGTTGCGGCCCTTCTTCCCCGTCCACGTCCCCTTTGTCCTGGGCCCAACCCCACTTTAACGATAAAAAGACGGAGGGGGTCATTTTTGACCCCTTTTCAATTTTCGCCGTTCGCCATTTCTTTAGTTCTGCACGGATCTGACTTTGAATTTGTGACTTTTATCCATTTAAGGTGCTCTTTAATATCCATTAATTTCGTTGGATTATTCTTGAAACTTTGGCCCCCTTGCGCCGTTTAACCTAGAAGGACGGGAAGGGGTCATTTTTGACCCCTATCACTTTTTTTGCAGGACATCGTTTAACATTAAGTATTGTCTTGTATTTACTCATTTTGGTTGTATTTTATAATTTTAAACAATAATTGAATAAATTTATCTCTATAAACCAAATTTATAACAAGGGGTCATTTTTGACCCCCTACCGTCCTTCTAGGTAGTAAGCAAAGTCCTTCTAGTGTTAAAGGCTGATTAGGCTTACCTTTTGGAACCATGTTGTGACTTCAGATAGTTTGAGTGAAAAATCATTGTACCTAGAAATCAGTGAATACGGACTCATTTTAAAGAAAAATATATCATTCTTCCATTGACACCAAAAATTCAACCCCTTACCGCATTACTTTCCAAGATATTTGCCAGGAAATACCAGCCCTTTTACATGGGAAATGGTACGTGTATGCACTCCAGAGAGACCTTATATTAAAAATGAGGTATTCCCTACACTTAGATCTCGTCAAAAAATCAAGTTTGTAGATAATATGTTTTATCAACTATTTTTGAAAATTAATAATATTGACACCGCAGTAAATTCTTCGGGATCATAATAAACCTTCCGCCTTGATGGAGTTTCAAACGTACCGTGTGGAAAAAATGAGTCAAGTTAAAGTCTTATTTAGATATTTTCATTAAATTAAAAGTACTCTAATTTATATTTTCGTAGATCGTATACAATGGAAAAAGAATACTCGGTTAATAGGAATTTCTTTCAAAATTGGGTTTATACAGTATTTATGTGGAAACCTTCAGACTGCAGCAACAATTTGAATGGGATAAATTCTTTTGCCTGCTGATAATTAATCCAATTTATGCTCAAGTTTGTGTTTGGAAAAGTAAATATATCTTTTCTTTCATGTGTTGGTGGAGCTACTGTTGTAATTTGTTTCGTTTCTTTTATCAGACCTTCAGTCTTATTCGGCCTCAGATTTCCACAGCCTTCAGACGCATACGTAATAATTGTGACGTTAAATAATAGCAATATTCGAACTCAGTCTTTCTACACTCTACAGAAAAGAAAGGGTTATCGTTGTCACTTATCTCGTCTGCTACCTGTTAATCCGCTTCGCTGGGGTATTGCGCCAATTTTTCATCTCCGATCATGCCTACCAGGATGACTATTAATGTTTCAATGATATGTAATTTTCGCTCTGATATTGTTGACGGTGCACGAACAAGTAATCGGAATGGAGTGAGACAGTGGAAGAGGCAATTTTGTAGGATGAGACTTTGTGGCTAACGGCGCCCAACTTCGTTTATATCATATTTCGTGCTCTATGGAGCCATAGAGAAGGTGATGTGGAATACTCGGGAGGCGGCCATGTGGATTGTGAGCGTGGATGCGGTTGATGAGGATTTCAGCAAGGGGGGAGTTCAGCAAGAGGAGAGCGGCAGCAATGCCCATGATCCAGGGGCGAACGCGTGAAATCAACTCGACAGTGGAATACTTTGTGGGCGAGATGGCCTCGCCGAACACGAGAGGTCGCCTGGGCTAGTCATGAATTAGTATGAATGTCGCGTAATTTGATTTATGACTCGCTGGAACTTCAACATTTAAAACATTTAAGTTTTATGTTTCACAGTGCGACCACATGGCGTTCCAAACTCTCGCACAATTGGAAGAAATATTTTGTTTACCACAGTCCGTCTTGGTAACCTGATGCCTATACGCTAATTGTAACTTAATCTTATCCGGAATCGCACTCCTGTAAAAGTCGCCAAACTAGCTCCTAATCATAGAATCAAGGAGATACTTCTCATATAAAGAGCTGAGATCCTCGGTCGTTAGTAAGTTTTACCAGAAGCGCCCCGCGAATGTTCTTTTCCCGGTTCCACTTCCGATCGCATTCATTTTGTTTCGTACCAATTTGCTGCTCTTGCAGGCCTTGCTCCAAGTAAGCATGGAAAATAAGTCAAGTTCCTTCTCCAATCCGCGTCGTTTCCTATCCTCTGACCCCATTAAGGGGCTCTCGTGGGCCCAGAGGGAGCTTCTCCTCGAAGACTCTATTAGCTCGACCATCGGTCGCATAGGGATGAATAATTTAGGACGGAGGCTGGAGGAAACTCCTCTCCTTACTCCCCCTAATATCCAATTTATCCCGCTCTTTGCTACAACCCATCTTGGAAATTTTGAACGTGGATGCGGTTGACGAGTTGAATGGGGCTTTCAGCAAGGGGGGAGTTCAGCAAGAGGAGAGCGGCAGCAATGCCCATGATCCAGGGGCGAACGCGTGAAATCAACTCGACACTGGAATACTTTGTGGGCGATTAAGACTTCCTGTGCGTGCGCTCATTCTACAAGCGTGCTGTGTCGCTTTAATTCGATCAAAAGTGGATATCATTTAGCCCTTTTGCTCGTTCATTCAATGTTGTCTCATTATTGTTGGGGTGGTTCTTGAAATCGTTCAAGCTAATCGTTAGAGGACTTGGCCATTGTGAGCATTAAGTTAGTGTAATAAACTAGTTCTCCCTTGTTAGACCTCTTTTGGAGTACGCGGTCAGTATTTGGGATCATTATCAGGTAGGCTAAAATACCGAGTTGGAACGCTTGCAGCAAAGATCTGCAAGACGTGTTGATCATCGTTATGATAATTTCGTTAGCGAAACTGATCTTGTACAACAACTGGGATGGGAATCGCTTCAAGTCTGTCGAATAAACTTGAAACTCAATCTTTCATGTAAGATTGTGAACCAATTTATCTGACATCGTGAAAAACATCTCACGTACTCGGACATACTGTCGTAGATTACGAGAATAAATATAGGGAAATAGACTGCAGACGGATAGGTTTAAAATCTCAGTTTTCCCGCGAATAACAAGAGAACGTAACGTCTGCAAATGAGACTTTTAACCGGGTTTTCCATGGATGGAGTGTCTAATGATTGGCTCCCTAATGCTTGTATTCCTCTTGGCTGCATAGTAATAACAGCACGTCTTGCGTATTTTCTATATAACTCTTGTACGATATCTCAGTGCCTTTGTATAGTTTATAAAGCATTTCTGCAAACAGTCCCTCTAATATTTATTGCTAACCTATAGTGTAGAATATCTTAATAAAATTTTACCCCCTGACTAATATTCCAACATTGAGTCAATGTATTTTGGATGTACGTGTACTCTTATAATTGCAAAATTCAGACGTAGGAGAAAGTCTCGGCGGTGCTATGGTGATAAAGTATAATTTTTATCTTTTCGCGATTTTCTCCACGTCTACGAATTGGGTTCAGCAGCCGACTCACTGTGAATTCCTTGGGTATTTGTAAATTATGCGAAATTTTCCAATTTTGAAATCTTAGGTAATTGTTTCACTTGAATTAAAATTTAGTCCTTCTTATATTGAGGGCGCCAATAATTCTGAGCGCACAATGAAGGTTCTCTTCAAAAATACGAATTCTCTTCTAAATTAATTTTAGCTTTCGCTGGCTCATCCTCTACTCGTAAATTTCGATAATTTGTCGTTGTTGTGGTTGAGTGGCAATATGGGGAGTGCTTTCTGGAGCTCATTGCATTGCTTCGGATTGCTGCTTCTCGTGTGCCAAAGCCTTGAAATTTGATTCGAAGATGATGTGACGGAGGGAACTTTCGGACTTGATGTAGCGTACTGAATTAAAATTTGATATGTACAAGGAAGTTAACAGGAGTAGGAAGAGATCTTCCTTATCATATCAGTTTTCACGGAACCGCATCTCAGCCGCCTGAAAATTTAAACGGGGTGTACGTGGCAGGTTAAATTCTTTCTTCTCAGTTACTGATGATCCTGAGAAAAGTTAAGCCTTACCTGCGATGAGATATATATCACCAGCGTCACTTAAAACAGCAGGAATCTTCACGAGTTGTGGTCAATCAATATATTTCTCATTGCCGACATTTTGCAAAATATTTAGCATATTAAAGACATCGAAATCAATCAAATGCGTTGAGTTGACATTTAGTGTGTTTGACGTTTCAAATTTATTAATTTCAATGCCCTTTAAGATGCCGACAAATTTGGCGAAATGTCGTCCTTGAGAAATATATTTATTTATCACAGCTCAAGAATCTTGCTGTTATACATATAAATGGTCGAGAAAGTCAACATTATTCGCTATTAAACAGAGAGATTGGAAAAAATAATATCGTATTCTCGGTTCGCAGTCGATTTAACTAAGCCTTTGCACTTCAAATCTCCCATTGTTTCTGGAACGGATGCGTTCTTTCGCCATTTGAACTTTTATATTGAACTAAGAAAAACGAACTGCACCAATGTGAAGATATTTTGTACAAACTATATGACTGTATTCTTTCTCAGGCGCGATTCAGGATTTCTGATATTTGCATTATGATATTCAATTCAGCCCCAAAATGAGCCCAAAGCGTTTATATATTGATGTTTATGATGCAGAATACTTGCTCATATAAACCACTGGGAAATATTGAAAGCTATTTAATTGTTTAAAATAAAAGAAAACGAGGATTAGGTCATAAGGTTGAAAACTTAATAATGTCAGGTATACTATTAGAATGTAGAAAAGTGTTATGTATCGACATTTTTCACATGAGGATAAAAAATATATTTTCCGTGGTTGAGGTTTTGGATACAATTGTAAACATTTAGCTTTCGATATGCAGTATATAATGCTTATTCAGGATCCATTATTAGTTAATTAATAAATACTCTTCCTACTCCGAGGAACTTGGTTTGAGGATCTTGGTAGCCGGTACTGGTGTATTTTTCAGGGAATTCAGATTCATGTAAGATATTTTAGGGAATCTTGATCTCCACTTCAATTCCAAGCGGAGGGCATTTGGAGGTCAGCACTCCGTCCGTCCTTTTCGACGTAAACCGGTGAAACGTCTGGCTCCTTTCGAGAAGAGTTCACTTATATCTTCGGGTGGAATTTCAACTTTTGGTTTACTGTATGCACAAGGGCATGGAATGGGAGGGGAATAGTTGGCGGGAGTCACAACAGGAGGCGGGGCTTGGGTCGGGGAAATTTGGGTGAAGAGGTGGGTTACCACAGTATTGCTCAGTGCATGCAATTATTCGTCTGTTCACTTGTCCCTGAAACATTTTTTTTCTCTACACTAGGGATTTTTTAGAGACTACGGGAGAGTGGGAGAGACGCTCTTTTTTGTCCCCGATGTGGTTCGCGAGCATTGAGTTTTGTTTAATTTTCTCGCCCACAAGAAACATAAGGGTCATGCCAATAAAATGTAATGACATGGAATTAACTAATTAATTTTTCATTTCCACCGTGTTCAGCATTCCCTTGGTGGAAGTGTGTCTTTTCGGTGTCGACGGTTCCCCCCCTTGAATGGACCATCCATTTCCTTTGGCATCCGTCGTTACCCTCCCGTCATCTTATGCAACCGCGGTGTCGCGAGAGATGAGATGGGGTGGAGCGATTTTCGTTTATAGACAGATATTCGCGAAACGTAGCATGCTTTTATGACACTTTATGTGTATTTTCAAATAATTCGATTACATATGTGCAAATTTTCTCCTAAAGGCGAAAGAATACGTTGTACGTCATTATAATGGTGGATAACAAATATCGAGGTATCGTGCCGAGTAAAAAAACACTAATTAATATATGATTTTGCCTTAAATTAAGCGCCTTAAACCTAAGTCATAACAATGCTTTAATTAAGGAGAACTTTTTAGCATATAGCTCTTGAATCTTTGATAATACTACGCGCATGGCTATTTCCAACTTATTGATTGATGTATTTAAGTGAAATGTGGCCCTAGACCCTTTTGTTTTCAATTTACTTCAAACGTCATGAAAATGAATGTGCACTCGACGACTCACGAGCGCTCCGCTGTCCTTAATGGATGTGGGGCAGATGGGGCGGGCCAGCCATCGGTGGGACGAAAAACTCTATAAAGCCGCCCCTTGGGCTCAATTCAGTGATCGCCGGTCTCCTCCCGCTCCGTCCTCGCCACCCCTGAAAGCCTTTGCGAGTGTTGAGATCGCATCGTATCAATGGATATTATTGATATTGAAAATGCATTCCCCTGACCTTAGAAGCCCACTTCCTACTATCGTATTGCGAGAAAGCGGTGGAATATTTTTTTATTTTTTGGTGAGGATTAATGAGGATTTTGGTGATGACTAATGACTTAAACCTGCATAAATATTTACATCGTTTACATTTAGTCTTGGCTTTTACAAATTGAGCTTTAAATAGAGATCTTTGACGCGGTCGATTTCACAAGATGTAATACCGCGGAGAAATTCGCTGTGAATAACCGCCTCTGCTGTTGTACGTGTTTGAGGATCTGCTGTTTCGTAGTGTCGTGTTAAATGAAGATAGCAGCTGTCATTTCCGGTAACTATAGATTCAACTCAGGTTAGCGAAATTGTCTAATCACACGTTACTCGTGTCAATACGTGACAACGTCTGCTGTGACGATATCACAAGAGGGTTTTATGTTCATGAACAAGTGTCAATATTCCTTCATAGTTCGACGCAACAAGCGGACGAACACAACAGTCGACGACGGGATAGGTATCTCTCGACTTGACGTCACACATGGAACTTCATTCAATGTTTAGAGCTCTATTTAGCTCACGTACGTGAAAATTGTTCTTTCATAGACGAGTAACAAGGAAAAATATATGGCAAAGGTGCTCTCGGATCATTACAAGCGAGCGGTGTGGTTTCTAATGTTTACTTGCATGAGTTAATAATTAGGTATTTAGGGCCAGTGCGTTCCATTTCCGTTATATAACGGCTCTCAAAATCCTCTCCTCCTCCTCTAGTGAACTCCTCTAGTTAGTATCGTTCCCAAAAACAAAGTCTGAAGTGTAAATGTTTGTAAATTAGAAAATTATTTTAGTAAAATCAAACAAGTAATTGTGATATTGTCTTAAAAGTCAAAAAATGAGACCTGTGAATGTGAGTTAAATAGAACTGAAAAGTTAACAGTCGAGATAGCTCACGAAATTTTGTATGCTTGGCTCGAAAGCTTTGTGAGAAACTTACATTCAGCAAAATGCTTTTAAGTTTCGAATTTCAAACTCCTCGAACGGTGGAATTAAATGGCCAATTTTTAATTGAATTTCCCAAAAATCACTGTTTAGGTTGGTAGTGTGTATATTTATAATGGGTGTAATGATTTCATGTTTTCTTATCTGCCTCTCACATTACCTTTATTCCCTCATTCTTTCAATTGATTTCGTAGCCGCCTTTAAGCTGTGACATATTCTTCTTCTTACCCACGCAAGACGTTTGAATCTTTCCCAAATGATCAGAATCGTAGAGGAGTGTTAACCTAGTCGACTTAGCGATTGTTCTATTTCTACCTGCCTCATTTGGCAACATGATTTTCTGTAATTTTTTCCTCTGCTCTACTATGTGTATTAGCGCTCGCCTCGAATCTTTGCCGGCTAACAAATGCATAGGCAAATTTTAAGGTCGAGATTCATTAGCTATTTACCTCAAAATGTTATAACTTTTGAGTTTTATATTATGCAAAGGTTTACTTTATGAAGCTATGGAATCATGGCCGCGTCTAGGTTTCCATTTCGACGGCAGGCACTGGAGGAAGAGGCATGGCTTAGCGATTTGGAAAGTGTAGCTCCCGTATAAATTAATGGCACAGACCCTCGCGACAAGGAAGGTAGATAGAAGTGGATTGAGCAATGAGAAAGGTCGGAGGGAATGAAGGAGAGGTAACGAGTGAGAAGCAGAGGAATCAAATTCGCTCGCGAAATAAACCATAACGCAAAGCTATTACGCTATGTATCCAAAATCACCCATTGGCGTTGACTATACTAGGAACCCCGTCGTGAGGTCTCGTTGTGAGGTGAGTTCAAACGGGACGTCAGGTAGTTTGAGTCAGCTCAATCCTTGCAGTGCTTGTATTGGATGCAATAAGGAAGGCTCTACTATGTATATACTACCTCAATCCCCCGTTTCGCCGTAATCTTGAAAGTCACGTAGCCCATGTCCCAAAATCTTCCACTTCACAGCGGCAAGAACTTTAGCGAAAGCTATAAGTGTGGGTTGTTCTGCTTTTCTTCACTCACCGTCACTCCTTAAGTGATTTCGCAAGAGAGATTGTGTGGTGGAGGGATTACGTGGCTGGAAGAATTTTCATTTCTATCGTTTTCTTCTCCACTTAGAGATATATCCCAGAATACCAAGCTGTGTGTTTCTGTTTTCGCTCCACTGATCGGTCGCAGTTTCTGCCGCCTGATATTCCCAGAGGATAAGTTCTAGGCGTCTTTTTGTGACGCCTTTTAAGGCAATCGTCTCATCTCTTCCGGGATACCTTTCTGGTTGAACCCCATTGCATATTCCTATGCAGAACTCCTATGATCCCCCTGCATTTTTATGCGTGAATCATAGGTAGGTATTTTCTTCAGAATATGAAGAGATGTCCGAAATTAAGAATTTCAAATAGTATATACCATGTCCTCAGTAAACTCATTACATGCTTTCCAGGGAAATATTGCGAGGGAAACGAGGTGCTCCTTGACGCTGTATTATAGGTTTTTACTAGGAATGTGGGGAAGGATGCATTGTTGTGTCGAAGTTTTTAAGTTTTTGTTTAGCATTATTTATGCGTCAAGTATTCAATGAAATCAAAGAATAATTTAGACTCGATATTCATAGTTTACATGGATAGACTTTAGGAGAGGATATTCGTTCCGTGAAAATTATAATTTTTCCGGTCTCCATCATAGACTTATATATGACTCAGCATCCATGGAATTGGATCTATATGCAGTGGACGCTATGATATTTTTTTAATTTTGTGCGATATTACTTGGATTTCAAAAAGGCATTTGGAAGAGTGAGTTCGGAAATGGGATGAGAATAGGTTGAAAGAGTTTCTGATGTTGGTGTGGAAGATGACGGAGGAAGTTGACGTGTAGAGTATGTCAAAGGCTCTGGTGAATAGCAATAGAAATGGTGGGAAGTTTTTACTTCCCGCGATGATTTTGACTAAAATCTTGGTAATGACGAAATGAATTTAAACGTATTATAAGTGGAGGACCACTGTGAAACTTTTTTATTCGTATGACTATTTATTCATGTAAAAAGAAATCGTCAAATCTAGAACATACTACACGTTAAAGGAAAAAACCACAAACGTAGTGATAGCTTAATATTTTTGGGTTCAAGAAATTGCAATCAGGATTTAGTTAAAATGGACTAATAAATAAGACGGTTGTAAATATTATTCTAGATTTAAGTAGGGAACATAATGTGGCACAAAACATAGCACAATGAGTTATTAACTAATTTCTTAATCTTTTCGTTCCTGAGTATCATGCCATTGCACCGCAAATTCGTTTACTTTGAAAATGGGAGTATCAATAATATACTTAGGCCACAGGAACACTAAATAATTGGCTCTTGCTTTGTTGTAAACATACTTCCTTGTGTCATTTTGTAATATTTGTGAAATTAATTAATATTATTTCAACAGTAGGCCCAGTCTATATCCTCTGGAGAGCACAGGTACTACCGGAGTTAATTAGTCCATTGAGAAATAAAATGTAAATCACCGAGATGAGTCGGCATTCCTATCCGCACACAATGCGGCGTGGGTCACGGACGGAGTGATTATTGTTTTTCATTGTTATAGGCTTCCTACTCAACTAGATGTGCGTTCTTGAGAAAAGGCGAAATCATATCCACCGCTCTTGAGGAAGCTGTTGCCCATACCTACTCTGGAGAGTTTGCGTAGTCTCCTTCCCGCGCAGCGATATCAAAGGGTGGATGGGAAGCACCAGGACGATAGAAAAAGCAGCACCCCATCACGATAGCGTGACAAGACTGTGTCTAGTTGGATGTGAAACGGGGGAGAAAATACTTGAATTAATTAACCTAATTTGGTCTCTCGCTGCCGGAGTTGGCAAAGGGTGGGAAAATTTGCGCGTGGAATGTATGCGCTATAATTGCGAGAGCAGCGAAACATTGTGATATTGGAGCCTTGGTTTTGTTTGGACGTCTATGGAAATGGCTTCCACGGAAACAATTTTACGTTTCGTTGGCGTCTGTCAGCTGGGGATGAGGAACGGCCGTCGCGGTCTCAGGGACGTAAAATTATTTCTCCAGCGGTGCACGTGCGCGCTATATAACATCTCTGCCTGCTTTCTTAACGCTTGAACCAAATTAAATGGAGGATAAATGAGGAAAATATCAAATTATTATTTGGTTGGAACTCGAGTCTGCACGGTGGCATTCATAGTGATTGCAGACATGAGAAGCCTAGGATGTATTTTTTCTCTTCAGTTTACGAGATTAATCCAATGAAGATCTATGGAAGTGCTTCCTCAGAAATGCAGTCAACGGAAGAATTAGATATTAAAAAATATAAATGCATCGTTCACGTATCTGTTTAGTTGTTTCGTCTCCACTTTAGCTGGAGAGAGCGAAAAAATCTAGGTTTTATTCCTGTTTACTAAATTATCTAAGGAACTTTGCTCCGAAAAAATTATCATTTTAAAATCATGTATCGCAAATAAAGCGTTGTTTTCACTGGATTAGACATCTTCTCACTTTGATTATCCGTTTTCAAGTTTTTGCTGCTTATATGCATTGCACGCACAAATCACACGATCGACCTAAACTCTAGACCTCGCGGTAAATAACCGCTCGAAATTATTCCCTTTCGTCGTGCTAAACACCGTCCAAAACGCTGTCCAAAGCTCCATCTTGTGATGCCAATCTGAAAATTTTGATTTACTTTACGATGTGAAACGAATAGGCAAACTCATTTTCTCATACATGGATAAAGAACGCGGGGAAGAAGGGAAGGGAAGCGTCGGCTGAGAAATCATAGGTGGCGACGGAGAGAGAGAGAGAGAGAGTTATGGGTGCGGGGAAAATCGATGGAATTCACGGTGTGTCTCAAAGTTATAATTTTGGTTCCATAAAAATTGTTATATTCAAAATGTTTACGAGCACCCTTAAAACATCGATACAGTGTTTCCACACCACCAGCCCCCAGAACGACGAAAGTCAAGTCAAGAAGAGTTTCCGAGTGGAAAAAGATAAGGATTGGAAAAAAATAGAGTTCATATTGATTTCAAGTGAATCGTTGTCTTTTTTTATTTGGTATTACTCATGCTTTTCATAAAAATCTTGAGCTCGACCAGAATCGGTTAGTGTGACTGATATTCTGTCCTTAATGACTTATATCGGCTCTGGTTGTAACTTTCCTTATCTTACACGACTGATAGTTCTTTGAAACAAAAGGAAAGTAATGGTGGATAGACGAGCTGCGGAACTGCGTCTGGCATTGGTGGTGGATATCCAAGGGGGAAGGAAATCCAAGGGTATCCGAATTCCCCCTAATAGTCCTGGTCTTAGCTGAAGCGTCCGCTGGGGGGAGACCGCTCTGTCGATACTAGAAAGAAACATTGGTGGTAGGCGGGCCGACCGGGATTATTGGCACATCTCCGTGAAGCGCGAAATTTTCCTTTGTGAGTCCCTTGCATGGGATGTCGACGAGCGATTCCGATGCAGGCGAGTCGGACGCATCGGTGTCAGAGGGCGACTTGTGCACGCAGTCCACAATTCACTCGTAAGACTACAGGTTTAGTGGGCTCCCTGGACTACAGCAAAGTTTATACGAGACTGTCACTACGCAGGATATAGGTGGCTTAATTGGCAAACAATAATTCATGGTCACTAGGGCGCCTTAATGCTTGTAATTATTGGTCCGTGCAATTTAATTTCAGGGTCCTTACACGATAACAGCGTGGTTAAAAATGTACTGATTTGGCTTGGAAAGAAAAATAAAGTAAACAGATTTTTCTCGATCTTATGGTTAAACAAAGGCCACATTCATCGATTCTCCAGTCACGTGATTTACTTTACCTAACGGCTTTGGACGTGTTACCTGACTGGCTTCATTTATAACTCTCAACTGCGCTATTGTCTAGGACGAAATTGTGTCAGGATTTAGTGACAAATATTTCAGTATTGTCGTCAAAATTTGAAGAACACTCGACCAAGGTCCTCATCCTCTTTATATATCATTAAGAAATTTCCACTTTAAAGAATATTTTTAGCATATTTCGCTTATCAGTTTTTAGAGGAAAGAAATTCTTCCAAGGAATCAGGTGAGCGGATTATGAGCAAACGCCACTCTGTGGCTTTTATCCTGAGAAGCCGTATTAAGATTGATATGCTCATAACATCCAGAAGTAATAAAAACTTATGTAATTTTATCCTGAAAAGTACGACGTAGATGCCCAAATTTGGCAATTTTAAAGGTTTAGCCTTGACAATACTTATATAAATGAAATAAAGAATTGCCTTATTGGACCATGATGTCTCGCATTTTTTAGATGTGGGTTAAGGGAAGACTGAAAATTGTGTCCAGAATGTTGGGAACACCTGATGAAGGAATGCGTAATGTGTTTGGGGATGGAAGTGAATGTTGGCGGCGGAATTTCGAAGAAGACAGCGAAAGTGGATGTGATGAGGCGTGGGGATGAAGATTAGCCGATAAAAGGAGAATAATGGGAGCGAGGGAAAGCTAAATTATAAGAATTGAGATTTTATGCGGCATGGGAGATAAAATATGGATTGATTACAAATTTTTGAAGTAATGAAAACAGAGAATTGTTAAGAAGTAGAGGGCATCGTTGACCCTGATGATATTAGGGAGAAAGGGCGTTCAGACAAATTATTATTTGAAAACCTGCGTGTATTTTAGTAGATAACCTATGTCTCTGCATTAAAAATTGGTGATCTTCTTCCACAATGTCGTAATTTACTTTCTATTGCCCGTAAATTCGTGTCTTTTCGAGTTATTTCCATCTTTTATCGCGTGGGCGGCGCTAATCTGCGTCCCGCCGAGCGCACGTGTGATGCACGGCGAAGCTTCCAACCCCATCCCCCAGGAGGTGTGACAGAGAGGTGCAGCAGTGGCGCCACCGGGTGGTCGAGGATAAAGCGAGGGGCGCCGTGAGCGAGGTGAACGGATAGCCGGCCCTGGGGCTGAAGCGGATTTACGCTTCATTAATATTGCGGAGGCAACGGGGTGCGTGAATCATCGTATCGCCCGCCGTCGAACCCCCCAAATCGGTCGATTTAACGTCCGCGGCGCTCACATCAGCGATGACAACCGATGCGTGCGGAGCGGCCCAGAGTGTTTGAGCCGCCCAGCCGCAACACTGGTGGTGGTGATGCACTAAGTGGACGGGCAGATATTTGGACGTCGAATGGGCGGGAGAGGGAGGCGATCCCGGTCCACCGTCGGATTTATCAACCTCCCTTCCCTTCTCTCCCTCGCCTTTCCTGCCATCGTGAATGGCAATGGCCGACGAAGGTGATAGGGCATCGCTGAAATCTTTTGGGCCTCCGCCGGGGCGCGTGGCAGGGGGTATTTGGACACCAGCCGCCAAGGAGAGAGGCAATGGGAAAAAGTAACCAGAAGAGATACTGAACGGGAGTGTAGTGAAGGAGTATCTCGCTCTGTTTTTCTCATACTTGAATCACCAATTGCATGTGGGAAGAAGAAGCACTTTGTACGTATCACATCAGTAATGTGTATTTTCAATATCGTCGTTCCTATCAGTTTTGGAGATACAATGCGCAGTGGAATCATATCTCTACTGTCCCCATGGAAGTCATATAAAGGAAGGCAGCAAGGTGCGTTCTGAAGAGGCATAAGAGGACTGAAAGCGTGACAGAGATGATGAGAGTCTTAGGATGGGAGAGTCTACAAAGCAGGCGGAAAAGAAGTAGAATTTGCGGGTTGTATAGAATAATTAAGAACGAAACAGCATGGGGCAAGCTTCGAACAGAACTCGATGAGCCATCCTTAATCTGTAAGAATGATCATATGTTCAAAGTAAAACAGAGATCCCAAAAAAGAAATGTTAAAAAATTCTCATACCTCAACAGGACAATTATTGAATGGAACTAGTTACCTGGAGAGGTGTTTATACCCCTTACCTTCTGACATACACAGGCAATCAAAAAGAAATATAATAAATGCATGCAAAGACTTTGATATGTGCGCCATTTATGTAATTTGATCGGTGATATTAATACTTAGGTTTATGTTTCACGATGTTTTTGATTTGCTATGATTTTGTTTATATTTTGCCTCACATGGTATCTTTTGACGTAACCTTACAGTGCCACCTGACCTTTGTCTATTCTTACTGATCTGTGTAAATAAATAAATAAATGAACGGTATTTTTCAAGAGGTATATCCTTCGCGTGTAGCTTCCGATTCTCCAGTGGCTCTTAAGCTTGTCTTTACATCAACTAAGTTTTCCTCTCTCATCGCCAGTATCGGTTTTGTACGGGCGTGAATCTTTTGTATGAATTATTTTAATATATTCTGCAGGGTCCCAAATGTTCGCGCATACTCGGTATGTAGCCAAACTTGAGCGTAGCAACATCGCTGTTTCTTCTCTTCTCCTACTCGAGGGCTTTCTTCTCTTCGCCCAGTCAATCATGAGCTTTTCAGCGGATCGCCGCCAAGGTTTCGTATGTGGTGGGCTTCCAATCAGAGTTAAAACGCGTGCAGGGAACGGCAAAATCGTGAAAATCCGTAATTGATCATCATGGTAGTGTCTGACTGACCACTTTGCAACAACTGGGATGGTAGTGACTTTCAGACCGTCTTTTGAAATTTAGATTTAAAAATTAGATCATCATCATTGATCATCATCATTATCAGTCTTAAGAAAGATTGTCTGTTGCCCTCCATCCTTCCATATCTACTGCTAGTTCCCTTACCTCCTGGTATTTCTTCCTATGTTCTTTCCTCTTCATTTGGTCTATGAACTTATTCCTGGGTCTTCCTCTGGGGACTTTTCCCGCTATTTTGCCTTCAATTATATTCTTCACCAACCCATTGTGTCTCAGGGTGTGTCCAATACATCTGGTTCTTCTTCTCTGTATGGTGTTCCATATGGTCCTTTCCTAGTCTACTCTTCTGTTCACTTCATCATTTTTTATTTTGTTCGTCCATTTTATATTCAGCATCCTCCTCCAGCACCAGGTTTAAAAGTCCTCTATTCTGGTCAGCTATTCCAATGGTCCATGCTTCCGATCCATAGAGTGCTAAGCTCCACACGAATTCTTTCTCATACTGTTTCCTGGTTAAGTTGTCCTATCTTCTTTGAGCACAGCAGTTGTCTTTTTCCCATGAACAACGTCATAGCTTTGGCTATTCTCCGCTTGATGTCCGTTGTACTTCTTCCGTCCCACTTGATGGTATTTCCGAGATAGTTGAAGAAATCCACTTGTTCGAGTTTCTCTCCTCTCTGGGTGACTTCTACATTCAGCTTCTCTCCTCCGTATACCAGGATTTTTGTCTTCGTCTTAGGTACTTATTTTCATGTTGTATTCTTGCAGAACTTGGTCCATGACGTTTAGTGGCCTTTGACGATCATCGCGACTTCCAGCTATGACTGCGATATCATCTGCGAAGCGGAGCATGTTTATTTCTTCTCCGTTTATCTTTATTCCTCTCAGACCAGTTTATTGCGCTTCTCGTATGGCCTCCTCCAAGTGCATGTTGAACAGAGCTGGTGATAGGCTGCATCCTTGTCTTACTCATTCGTGAATTTTAGCTTCTATCTGATTTCCGTCTCATATTCGAATTGTGAAGACTGCTTTCTGTATAGTTGGTGGATAATTCTTCTGTTGTCGTAATCCATTCCGAGATTTTTCAGCGGTGTGAACATCTTGTTCCACTCAGGCTTCGTCGAAGACTTTCTCCAGATCCACGAATGTGACATATGATGACGTGTTCACGTTTATCTCTTACGTTTTCTATATCATTACTCTAAGGCAGGCGAGTATGGCCTCCTTGGTATCCCTGTTCTTCCGAAATTCAAATTGGTTTTCCGAGAGATTGTCTTCAATTTTCCTTTCCATTCTTCGGTTCGTTATAAAAATTGGATCTTATATGTATATCCGTAATGAATTTATTTTCTGTCGAAGTAATTCATATCTTACGAACTGCAACATATTACGGTAGATCATATCATAGGAATAAAATTAGAGAAATATACTGCCGAACAGGTTTATTTAAAATATTGTTTTTCTTGTGATGAATATGAGATCATAATGGCTGCCAATGAGACTTTCTGTAGTATAGTAGCATACTGATTGTGTATTGCGTGATCGTGGAAGCTTACCGTATATTAAACATGTTTTACAAAGGTCACGAAATTGCACAATTTCTAACTGCATGTTCTTCGTAATCTGGTTTACAATTAATATTGAATTTGAACCGAGGCTATTTTGCCTCGCAATCGCTTAACGCGACGCGAATTTAACGCACGTTTGTAAATGCATCTGATTCTGCAATTACGTGCTCCGTGTTAGACGGGTTTTATAGTGCATGTTGGTGATAACTCATCCCCTGCCATTCTCCATTGAGGTGGCTTGCAGGGTAACCTGTAGATGCTTTCCCTTTTGTTCGATCTGAAATACGCGGATTACTACGTGCGGTGGGTGTGCTATTCGCGCAGAGTGCTTTTGCGTGCGTAGGGGACATCGTTTCAATTCGTGGCGACTGAGGGCGCTTTCGCGACATCCGACGTGAATCCTTTGAATCGTTAAACTTCGAGGGAGAGAGAGAGAGAGGGGGGGAGAGAGAGAGAGGGAGAGAGAGAGAGGGAGAGAGAGGGAGAGAGAGAGAGAGAGAGAGAGAGAGAGAGAGAGAGAGAGAGAGAGAGAGAGAGAGGGAGAGTTTATATGACGGCTGCGGCGTCCCCGCGTGAGACGAGAGATAAGTTTGATTCATGAAAGATACATCTACATCTACTAAATACCGTGCAAGCCACCACTAGGGTGTGTGGCACGGGGTGATTCCACACCAGGCATGCAGCACTCATCCCAGTCCAATCAGAACCGCGCGCGTTCCCCGGAATGCCAGGCACAGGCCAAAGCTGTCAGGACAACGGTACGGTTCGTTGTAAACCGGATACGCGAGTAATGGCCGGTTGCAGGAACGACATATATGTAGTCCATAAAATTATGGAACTCATAAGCCATGGCAACCATTCAATGAGTGTTGCAGAAACATTCGATAAATTCATTGGTTTCATAACTTTTAGCATAGAGCTGTGTGTTTCATAGGTAGCCAAGATGGCGGATGAGCTATGAACCAGTTGGAGACTTAATTACTTGGTGGAGAAATGTTTTGAGAGAAATGACCAGTTTGTTTACTCTTACTGGCTAATTATTTAATGCACTAGCGACTATTCATAGGCTAAACTTTCGTAAATATTATCCGGCGGTGGAAGATTATATCAAATATTCGAAGCTATTATCTATTGTTAAATAAGTTAAGTAAACAGTAGATGTGTTCCTGCAACCTGAATATATTTATGTATAACTTTATGGATCTCATAACTATTGATTCCATAACAAAATTTTCTTGCAACCGGCCATAAATATGATGATAATTTCATTTTGCTTGTTAAAAATCATGTGCGTGATAAGGTGGTTTGAGCGAAATGTCATTTTACTTAGAAATCAATGAATTTGGTCTCATTTTAAAGAAAATTTTCTCACCCTTCTATTAACACCAAAAATTCAACCCCTCGCCACATTACTTTCGGAGATATTTGCCAAAAAATACCAGCCCTTTTACATGAGAATTGGTATGTGTATACACTCCAGAGAGATATTATTTACAAAATGAGGTATTTTGAACACTTAGATGTCGTAAAAAACTAACAGCGTGTAGTTTGTACGTTTTCTCAACTATATTTGAAAATCAATCATATTGTCACCGCAGTAGGTTCTTGAGTATCGTAAGAAACCTTCCGTTTTGAAGGAGTTTCAAACGCACCGTACGAAAAAAATTGCCGAGTTAAAGACTTATTTAGATATTTTCATTTAATTTCTTCCAATTTCTGTCATATAAAACTATATTACTGCACCATTAATAATGCAATATTTTATTGATGTATCCTACAGCTGGCGAAATTAAAATGTATAATTCGAATATGGTCTCCATTATGACTAGGGAACTATCTCGCTCGAACTGCCTTAAATACAGGGTCAATTTTGAAGCAATGAGGAAAATTGAAAAGGAATTCGGCCATTCAGAGAATCTTGTACTTTTAACAGAAAATAGAGATGGCGCCTGAATACACGTTCACCGTGTCAATGCGAGCCAACATCTGATGTGGCGATATCGAAAGTAGTGGTATACGTGTATGAACAGGCATCAAATAGTTCTTCACAATTATACGTCCAAGGCGGAAGAACACTTCAGTAAACAATCGGATGGGTATCCTTCCACTCGTTATTACACATGGAATTCTATTTAACTAAATTAAGTTCATCTAACACGCGCATATATATACCATCCTCTCCATTTCCCCCTGGCGGAATGAATTCCAAAAATAAATGGCGGACGGCTGCTCATTTGTATCGCTTGAATTGGCAGTGCGCTTTCGTGGAATGCAGTTGCTTCCACACCGGTTACGGAGAGGCTTTGGCTCCAATCGCACGCGATATTCTTGCCATCCCCGGTTCCCACCTCCCGCTCCCTCTCGTTTAACCTTTCTCGTCAACTGATGAGAGCGGTAGATGGAGTTCTTTTAATTTCAATGGAGCCCCATATGTGAGTCAAGCGGAGGGATATCCATCCGATCGTAGACTTCTGTATTTGTCCGCCTGGGACGTCTAATTGTGAAGGACTCTTTGATGCTTGTCCTTGTGTGTATAAACCCACACTTGCTAAATCGCCTTTGCAGGCGTTGGCCCGCTTTGGCTCGGGGAACTTGTTTTGGCTCAAACAAAATGGCTGAGTTCTATCTTCATTTTATTCGACGCTTAGAGACTACCTCGTCATCTAACCAGCGCGTTAGTGCAGGGGACCTGTTACAGTACCAAAAACCGTCGCGGGAGCGCGGGGATAAAAAGCTAAGTCAGTGGCCCTTGGTCCGTTTCTTATACATTCAGACTTCCTAGTTTTTTATAGTGGCTGGTTTGTGAACGTTGTCCTGAGTAATGTAGACTCGACCGTTAAACTTTACCAGCCATAGACTGTATCGCTTGAAATGGCAGTGCTGTACTAGTTCGTGGAATGGAGTTGCTTCCACACCTGTTTCAGAGAGACTTGGACTCCAATCGCACGCGATACAGTCTGTGGCTTCCCCTAAATGCAGTAATTTCCCTATAAAATGCAGCCTTTGATTTTAAAATGTATTTTACACTTTGAAATTGCTTTGTACCAGCAGTTTTGTATGAAACTCTGGCAGTGAGTTGAATCTTTTTAGTTCTTCTCCATAATTTGACCTCATCGGGCATAAAAAATCGCTCTTTCTTACGATTCTGCTTTTACCTGTTGTGTATTCGTCGGCACAAAACACAGAGAGTCACCTGCGCTGTTAAATGTTTATATTCTTCGCTATAAATGGTTTGCGTTACTGATTTGTCATATTTCTCTCAAATTAGAGCTCAGCGAATCTAGTACGTCATGAATAGTGTCAAGACTTTAAGTGCACTTTCCATCAGCATCTCCTTCTCTTTCTGTGGTTCTACAATCCATTGCAGAGTCTTGGCCTCCTCCTCCTCCATAATCTTCCGCCATTACTTTCTACCTTTAGATGCCCTGTACCAAATCCGGATACGTTGAAGGTTGGTGCAGCTGTTCACTTCGTTAATCCATCGAATTTTTGGCCTTCCTTTTCCTCTTATTTCCTCTGGTTGTACCGTCTATATTGTCTTGGGAGTGACAGGATCATTTTATCTAATAACATGCCCGGCCCAAAGTTATTCAGCTTTTTTTATATGTGTTCCTTATATAACTTTGCCAGATCATGATCGCATCGCCTTAGTCTCGCATCATCAACCTTTACGGGGCCACATATCTTACTTAAGATATTTCATTCCAATCACTGTGATAACTCTTCTGTGATATTTGTAATGTTCCATGTCTCTGCACCAAATATCTGAACTGGACGGATCCATGATGTACTTAGTAATATTCTCCTTCATTTTGGTAATAAATTGCAACTCATGTATTTCTTTAGGCAATGGTAGTATCTTTTATCTGACATATTCTTTGATGGACCTCTTATTGTTCTAATTTGATATCGTAATCGCTCCGATACATGAAAATTGTTTAAGTCTTTCGAATATTTAATCCTCATTCTGCTGATTTCCTCCCTCCGTATTCATCTGATTTCTTCACGCTTCAGCAGACCCGTGCCTTTTGAAGCCTTATCAAGGTATGCTTCATTTATTGCAAGTACTCTGCGACCGATTAAAAAATCGTCGTCCGCATTGAGTATCTGGTGAGACTTGCTATCGCTAGTTCCTTTAGTTTGTATTTAAGAATGTGTTTGAATTCTCTGCCTCCATGTTTAACAGCCAGTAGGCGAGGGTGTCCCATCGTCTCAGGTATATCTTCGATGGAAAGCATTAGATATGTCATACAGTATACTTACGTAGCTTTTGTATTTGTCATGTTAGCTCTCATTTGCCGTACTAATTCGGCTTGAATCAATATCTCTTTTTTTGCGGAGATCTACCCCGTCAACACGTGGCATCAGCATCTATCGGAGTCCAATCTAAAGAAATGCTGCGGCGGATCTCCAATAAAGGAAATGTTAACTTTCCCCCATGAGAGTATAAATTCTCTACTAACCTGTAAGACTGCCCATCTGGGATTTAGCCTAATGTGTAATCACTTCTCCCAATACATTTTTCCTCCCTTCCTTTCCTCTTCTGGTATTTTTCAGCGACTAAATCTTTTCCCACTTAGATTATTCGTGAACAACCACTGCACTATGCCCCACTCCTTAAACCCGTTCGATGAACGATGCATAAATGATATTCGTAGAGCCTATAATTGTCACCCGAGCTTATATGGATCGGATGTTCCCGGGCGTCAGCGTCCTTGGGATTGAGGGACTGACAATGCCCGATCGGATGTGATAAGCCTCTCTCTGGCACCAGCGCCTTAATTTACTTCCAGCGTCCCTCATTATGCCATCATCGCTTTACTAGTTAATTCAGACAAAACCATTGGCTGGTAAATTTAGCGTAGAGCTTGCATTCGCTTGCATCGGGCCCCACCTGCGAAGAGCAGCTTTATTTGAGAACCTTAAGAAACACGCTACTATGAATGAAACGTGTGAGCGGTATGTCTTTCACGACTAAAGTTAGAGCCATTTTATGGACAAAGCGATGCTTAGGATGTCTTATGTCAAATTATTCAAAACGCGACGTTTAAAACTTGCATTCAATCAACCATATTATTTAGTGAATGTCGAGGAGCTTAACTTGAGACTAGAGTCCTCTCCTGACCTCAGCGGTACTACCGCTAAAAATTTGGTCGTTTTACATGGAATAACTCCGTAAGTTTCCTTGAAAACTGTATTCTTTTGCAATTTGTCTTAGTCGTGTATTTAATAATCACCAAAATGCCACAGTTATTATTTTAAGAACACCTGCACCTTTAAAATATTCTTTCGTGTTTGCTTCGTTTAAAACATTTATTTGCTAGGGAACTTCTCCTTTTAAAGGAGATTTCATAAAGAATTGTAATTTCCGACAGTAATATTTCCGCCTCACTACTTTTTCTTAATTTTTAAAATGTTTTTCTTATATTTTTTTTAGTTCTAATATGTGCTCATCCCCATCTATTTTGTATTCCTAAACGTTTGTATATTAGTTATGTTATTTATTTCAACGATGCAAAATGTGTCATTTTCCCTCTTTCGTCAGTTCGATTCCGCTATGTCAAAGCTTATAAAGATAAATTACCCGAATCAATGATAAAGTACGACGCTCTTCATCTGTCAACTGGCGTCACAAAGGGTCATTTTAATATTTTCTAAATTTCCCACTCAGTTACGCCTTCCCGTCACTCGCCCTCGCTCCTATTGCTGGCGTAAAAAAGAGATGACCCGCGGGGTATTGAGTGTGTTTGCGCTTTCCCCCTTTCAGTTTCCTATTCCCCTTTTAAGCATTCGCTTTCGATATCCTGTCAAGAGCGTTATTTGGTGAGTGTGTTTGTGGGAGTCATTTTTTGGATCATCAACTCGACGGCATGTTTCCTATATAACTCCCTATATGTCTCTCTGCTCTCCATTTCAGGTAAGCAGTTGGTTTCCCCTCTTGGTTAGTGTGCCTCGGGAGGAGACGGGGACGATCAGCCCTGGTCGCCATCGTCTGCCATTTTGCATCTGCTGGACTTTGCACGTGAGTGTAGCATGATCCGTGAGCTGTACGGCAGTCCCCGCACGCGTGACAATGAATGCACGCCTCTCTACTGCCGCATGTCCTTAAATGTTCTCCTCCACAACATCGACTGTGCCGATACAGTTTTAATAAAGGATGAGTCGAATCCAAATGTCGATTCTCGATTCCATCAATTCTCAGGATTATAATCGGTCTCGGGAATCGATCGCCTAAAGTCGATTCCGATTCCATCGATTCCAGATAGAAATATTCAAATCAAATTTCATTTATCACATCATATTTTCTCAGTAATTTTGGGTGTAGGCTATCAATTTGTACTTTTTATCTACCTCAATAAGTTGAGGATATATTTGCTATTTGTTAATAAATATACTTTTTGAGCGACTTAATTGTCTTTGTTATTTAATTTCAGCCAATACTTGAATTTAAGAAAGATCATACGTTACTGGTATATCAATATCCCACCTATTATTATGAATAAGAATCGATGGATTCGGAATCGAGAATCTGGAATCGATTTGAAAGAATCGGAATCGAAAAAAAGTGGAATCGCCTCATCCCTAGTTTTAACTCACTCAGCTGCATCAATTGCGCATGTATTTCGAGCAGCTCAAGTATGTCCCTTGACGGTACACCTCCTTCGATTGTTTAAGCAATTATGTCTTTGCTTGTCTGAAACAATTATGTTATTCGGATCATCTAAACTGAGACAATCTGACTGAAACTTTCCTGACCGTAGTTATTTAAATCTTTTTTACTTAACATTCTTCGAATATAAAAAAGATTTGAGTTATTCCAGGGGAAATGTTGGAAGCTTGATTTCCATGAGCGCATCAACTGTTGTTTTGCATTGGAAATCAAGTCCATGGGCCTTTAAACTTAAATATAAAGATCTGCCCAAGCCTGATCGGAGATTTTTTTATCTCTTTATTCGGTTTATTATCGCCACGATTCAGCTTGCCATAAAAAAGAAACGTTGATATAGGCGTTTAAGGTTTATTATAAATGGATTGAATTACAGTTGTGTAAATTAAATAAAATAAAAACTGTTCATAGTTTTTGGCCATTTGCATCCAAGAAATTCCTTGTTGTTCCTTCACAAAACATCACCTAAAACACTGATTTTTATCACTTTCCCTTGGTTATCTGTGGCTAAATTGATCAATACTTGACTGTTATAACTTTCACAAAAGTTCCTGGCTCAGACCTGCTTGGAAAAGAGGGGAGGTAGAAGTGGAGGGGGGTGAAGTGAAATAACGGAGGGGAAGAGAGGGAGGCCACGAGAGAGATAGGGTGAGATAGTGAGATTGAGGCATGGGAACCAAACTACTTCGCGAAATAGGTTACAACGCGAGGATGTTTGGCATTTGTTAAAATCGTAGGTTTTCCCGGTGCATCTGCCGGATACATGTTTCTCGGGTGTTCCACCCGGGTAAGCAGGTCCATAAGTCCCCACGTTTCGGAGAACGATTTGCTCTCCATCTTCAGGGATTCTGAATGCCGCAAAGAAGCCATCGAGATCCATTTACAACCAAAATAAACCTTAACAGATACGTTAGTTTCCAAATGAGTAACTCCTGGAGACCAATCGTCAACACCCTGAAATACGTTAGGGAAGGCGGGAAAACGCGCACACACCATAGTCAATCAGATGACACCTGGACCAAAAGGAATGAGTATATATACCGGCCAAAATTGAGTACACGGCATTTAGAACCCCTGAAGATGGAGAGCAAGTAGTTCTCCGAAACGTCGGTACTTATGGATCTGCTTACCCGGTGGAACACCCTAGAAACATTTATCCAATTGCTAAAATCACCTTTCACTGTTGGCTGTGCCCTATACCCTAACTTGAGTTCTCATAGAGAGTGAAGTCAAAACTGTACGGCACGTGGTTGTCAGTCATTAGCAATTCTCGAAGCACTCGCATTGGCAACGATTAGAAAGGCTTCACACTGATCGTCTGTGAACTATCTTCTTCCCTCGTTCCTCTTGCATCTCTTGAGAGCTCACTACTTAATGGCCCATAATCGTCTTCTGTGCGGCGCCTGAAAATTTCGCACGAGGGCTATAATTGACCATGAAACGATCCTAGTAGTCAGTCATGTGTATGCGAATTATGTTATAATGAAATATGCGTCTCGGAAGAAAAACATCTCGGCTTATCATCGCTTGAGGGGATAATTGAGCTGAATACGGAATAATTCACTTACGTTGGAATTGGCTTTTTTATGCCATGAATTCTTTATTGTACTACACTCTTGATCTTAATGATCGCTAGATAAGCTGCTATTCTGAATGAAATAGCGTTAAGGCTATCTGCCAGAAATATCTTTCGTCACGCTTTTGTTTGGAAGAATGGCGTGTTATTCTTTGAAACAAAAGCGTAACGAAAGCTATTTCTGGTAGATAGCCTTAACGCTATTTCATTCCGAATAGCGGCCTTATACCGGGTTACAAGTACACGCTATGACTTCGTATGGATTGAATACAGTCTCCGATTGGGGGAACACTCAGCACGAGCCTATATAAATATATTTTGATAACCTTACTGGAGCTTATTAAGGGATTCTGCGTTTTAAAATAGGAACTATGACGAAAAAACGGGATATTTCATGCCTGCCAGAGGTATCCAACTCGCTAATATTTCTGGGCCTATTTCCGTGTGAGCCAGCTCTGCAAACTTTTCACGTAATACATGTGTTCTCAAGTAATAACCTACGTCACCTTAGTTTGATGAATAAAAATTTATTCCCTCATCATTGGTCGTGCAATCCTAAGATTGATTGATTGCAGCCCTCATCCTTCTCTATCTAATGCTAGGGCTCTTACTTCTTGGTAGCTCTTCCTATGTGCTATCCTTTTTATTTGGTCCATGAACTTATTCCTGGGTATTCCTGTAGGGCCTTTTCCCTCTTTTTTACCTTAAAATATATTAATTCCCTACTGTAACACGTATTTCCTTCGTTATTGTTCTTCTACTTTGTATTATGCCCAAGCTTGCTCGTCGGAAAAGAAAATACATGAAACGTAACAGGTTTAGAGATACGCTTGCAATTTACTTAACAAAATGAAATATTCAATTTACAGACAATTTAAATTATGAAAATAATTACTTATATCCTAAGGTCATGACCAACTGTATATTCTAATTTACAGACAAATTTGGCATATGGATAATTATTCCTTCTTTTAAGTATATTGTCCAATTATTTGCCACACTTCTCCGCTTAAACTTTTCACAACATCCAGTCACAAACTTAATTCTTGGCCAATTAAAAACCTCTTGCCTTATGGCTTCTTGTATCTTATATGAAAATAAAAGTTTATAGTTACAACCCAATTATTCGACGACACAGGTTGGCTTGTCCCTCTGTGGTCTGGAAAATCCTCTCAGCCTGCGCTGTGTTCGTCCTTGGCGGGCCCTCAGCTCTTGGGTCTCGTCCCGTTGTAAGATCTCCCGTTCCTCTCCTTAATTCCAGCTCCTTTGTCAATTCTCCTTTTCTACGTGGGCTATGTCTCGCACGACCCCACACTCTGGAACTTCCTCTATCAAAATTTGCGTGCTGTCCTGGCACGACCGTACACGCCGACGGTTTTATCTATAAAAATCCCTGCGTGCTGTCCTGGCACGACCGTACACTCCGACGGTTTCCTCTACACTCCTTAGCTCCTTTTGTTGCCGACGCCTCCCCTCCCTCGGTCTATTGTTTATTCTCAATTCACAATATGGCGGGTTCCTCATTGTTATAATAAGCCATGAGGTGGTAAAAGAAAAATGGCGAGGCCAGCGTTATGTTACACTACTTAGCCATAAAGATAACCATAATCAGTAATTGGCTTTTAAAATTGACTGGCAAATAAAAGAGGTAAAAAATCGCTTAAAAGTACCATGAACATTACGCTTTCTTTCAAATTTCCTCAACTTAACTACATTATTAGATTCTCAGACTGAAATAATAGATTCATCATTGGCTATCATTGCATTTACTCTCCTTTCAACGACCATAAATGATGAATTATTGGTGAATATCTATGGAAATGTCATAAAAATTTATCGATTCTTGAAATTCTTTACACAATTAAGTATATTAAATGCAGTGTTATTTAACAAAAATGGACTAATACTTTTCCTTTAATGGTGTTTAAACCCCCCCAAGAATAATTTTATTCCAAACTGTATCCATGCCTTGCGTTCTTTTCTTTCGGAAAAGTAGGCAAAAGTGATGCATAGTATACCCAATTTTTACGACATTCTCAAATTTCTTTTCATGATCGGGTTTCTTTCATATAAGTGGGAATTCATACCCCTATGACATTTTTTACTATATTTTTCGTCGTCTGCAATGGTCGTGAAAATGATTACGCGCAATTTTAAAGCTGAATCGCTGTCGCTTTATTTACAATGTTTTCTATTCTTTCTCCACTTCCTCCTCGTTGGTTTCAATGGAATGCCTCTCCGGAGACGGCAGCGAAATGGGTCGTATATGCATTTATAACAGGTCGTATGAAATGTGGGAAGCGAAGGAACTATTTTATTTGCGGTTTTTCTTGGCCTTTCATTTTCTCCAAGCGTTTCAAAAGTGTTGTGTTTCAAAAGTTCACCTTCTCTGCAAGAAAATAATTTTTTTACCTCTTGCAATTTTTTTCGTGGATACAGACATCAGAGGTCTGATGTTTGATGAGATACTTAAATAAGAGGATACTCTACTTAAATAAGAGGATATTATGTCAAAATTGTTTTCGTGAAAACTTTACCTTATTTCCAAGTTTCTTTCTTTCATAGCCTAAACTTTGCCGCTCAAATTAGAAGTAAAGAAGCATTGATTTTTTGTCATCCTTTTTCTTCCCTGCTCCTATCTCATTCAATAAATAGTAACTATTGAACAATTTTTAACACTCGAAATATTATAACCAATAGAAAATTTATCTGCGGGTACATCTATATATTTCATGTTTTGTAGACTACCAGTATAACGGAGGCATGTGTGTTTGCTGAATGAAAATCTTTTAGGAATTTCATGAACCGTTTGTGCAGAATAAAAGGAAATTCTTTCTGTACGTCATGCGGGAAAACAATAGAGAAAACAACAATGGAAGGAGAAAAGAATAGGACGTATTCCCGACGAATTTTAAGAGTTGAAGTTGGACGAATATAAAGCACGTCAAGAAGAAGGTGAATTGTTGGAATGAAATTGCTGGTTGATGATAGAGGGGAGATGCTGAAAACCATTCGTCGTATTGATGAGGGCTAATTTTAATGTCGCGCTTTTTCAGCCATCACCTCGTAGTTTATATTGAGGCAGTGCTAGCCCGGCGGGCATTCATGCATTTCATCGTTAACTTCTTCATGTCGGTGTCTTTGTCTGCATACTTATCCTCATCAAAACTTACAGTTAGATTGTTATTGAGCGTAAGAATTGTTTGATCAAATGACGATCGTCTGTGTGTGAAAGAGCCGAACTTAAGGTGGTTTCAGCGGTAATCGTGGGTCATTGAGTGGACATATTAATAACTTTTCTTGAACGGGCTAGAAAATTCTAGGATCACACTCTACGTGAGTAAATATTTTATACGATACGTGTAGTGATACAAATCATACCAGAATTATACTTCTAAAATTTCACCTCAATTTAAACTGTGTTATTACTTGAATTTACGGCGCGGAGTTATAAAAATAAGCGAACGTCAATGGTAAATACGTGATTTTTACTCGGCATTGACATTTGAAAATCACCATTACAACGATGATAACTGTATTATTTCGCGTTAAGGAGAAAACCTGTACTCATAGAACCGAATTACTTCGAAATATATGTCCGGAGCCAAATCTGTATCAAGCATTTTTTAAAACTTTTTTCTCTTTTCACATATGACTAATAAGAACACGTGTACAAAGTTTCATAGTAATCTGTACGTAATCGAAAATCGCTGCGACCACCTCGAAAGTCAGAACAGACGGCGAGATTCCGAGGGGGCGAGGCATCGGGAGGATTATGTGGAATGACGAGGAGATGAGACTTATCCGCCGAGGGGGGCGATATGGTGGATGCGATGACGTCGTGCGGGCAGGCAAGTGAGAGTGGCTTGCGCAAAAGATGAGTTGCCACGGGACTGTTTTTTAAGGGTTCGGGGGTTGGGAGTATGTTGGGAGTGGGGGGAAGGGGTGGTTGGGGTTGCGAGGGCGACGGGCGGGGAAATTTACCGAGAGATGGATGTGACGTTGGAGAGCAAAATATGAGAGGGAGGGGAGGGTGCGAAGGAAGGAGTCGATGGGTTTTTTGGGAGTGGAGTCGTTCGTTGGGTTTCTCGTCGTGCCAGAGAGGAGAGAGGTTGGAGGGATGGGTGGGCTGTGGGTGCAGGAAGTGGGCGATCAAATGGGGCGCGGGCAGCAAGGTCGCCGAGGTCAATGGCGCTCGCAGCGCCGGAAGGGAGAGGTGAGAGAAGATTAGCTTTCGGGGCATTTTCCTCCCCGTTCTAATGGGGTGTTTGTGGGTGGGCTCGGGTGATTCATGCCTCCTTGGTTTCGTTCTCTTGGAATGCTTAGACCGTAGTTGGAGCAAATCAATGAACGCTAGTTGGGCGCACCTTGTAAGTTTTCTTCTTTTGCGAAATGTGATGCAACTTAACGTGGGGTAACGTGCCCGTTGTGCAGTTGTGACTAACCACAACCCAATGTTCTTACAATTTGTTTGGCGTTTTGAATTATAAGTGAAATTATGACGGTATATTTGTATAAATACGTTTATTGTCAACTGTGTTTGTATGAGAAAGGTGGGAAATCCCTCAATTTCTCTCTCCTCGTTAAAGATGAGCCACTCTTTCTGATAAAGTTCAGAAGCTGTGGGCTAAAAATATCATCCCATTAAAAATAAAAATCTCTCGACTAATGGATTGCTTTAATTTTTTTCTGTGCTCAACTCGAAGTGCTAAAATAAGCTGCTTTTCTTATTTATGGTCATGAGCTATTTTTAATGCTAAGACAATGCGTTGCTTTTAAGAATTTTTTCCCTGTGAAAATATGGTGTCTTGTTTAATTACATGCTTATCTTTAACTCGCTTTTCCATGGATCAATGGGTTACCACTTCATTTTACCCAACATTTTTACCTCTTCATTTGCTCAGATTTATGAATCGAGTAAGAATAGTGGCAAAGCATCTGATTTTCGTCCCGTGGGTCTATCAGAGTCATCGCATCGAGTCCACAATCTGGCCAATTCTTTTTAGTAAACAGTCCTAGTTTTTTTAGTCCTAGCTAATAAACTTTTTTATAAAACATCTTGCTGTAGAAAATGTATACAATGAAGAAAAAATTTTAAGGCATGCTTTTCTAAAAAATTATTTAAAAAATCTAGAAAAAAATATTTTAAAATCGTACTAAAAAGGAAAAGTAATATTTCCTCAAGAATGAAAATTTAGCCTAGTACTGGAAATAATTAAATTAAATTCAAGGAAATTAGCCAACACAATGATAAGACCACAACGAAAAGCATGGGGCGCGACCTCTTATATTTTGCACCTTAAGTTCATTTAAAGATTTTCTATAGATTGATTATTATAGCTCTTTATTCCCTTGAATACCTAAATCTTCATATTTAATTAATTTATGTTGATATCGAATATGAAAGAGTGCCCAACGCTTTTCGTTGTGGTCTTATCAATATGTGGCTAATTTGCTTGAATTGAATTTAATTATTTCCAGTACTAGGCAAAATTTTCATTCACCTGAGAAAATGTTTTTTTTCTTTTTAGCACTATTTTGCGCCAGAATGGTCCGATATTTATATAGTGGCATTTGGTCATTTTTCCGTCATTTTTGTCAGGTTGGCTCCGATTGGTCGGATTTTTCCCGTCGTTTTTCCAGCATTCTCAGAGCATGATTCCAAGCGTTGCTGATTTGGAAAGTTTGTCTCGGTTGAAATTATTTTTCTCCAGCCTGATCTCCACGACTTCCTTTACAATGCGATCCCAGTAATCCTTTGTTTCACACAGGACTCTGGTGCTGGCAAAGTCAATTCTATGGCCATTCTCGAGGCTATGCTCTGCCACCGCAGATTTTTCTGGATGGAAGAGCCCATGCACCTAGCATGCTCTGTCAGGCGTGTTTCCACCGTGCGTCCAGTTTCGCCGATGAATACCTTGCTGCATTTACAAGGGATGCTGTATACACCTGGCGTCTTAAGATACAGGTCGTCTTTGACATTCCCCAAGATCTTTTTTAGATTTTTTCGTTGGTCGATGGGCCGTCTCGATCTCGTGTCTGGCTAGTATCCTTGATATCTGGTTGGATACTTTTGGTGTGAAAGGGAGGCACGCTCTGCCTCTTGGTTTTGTCTCTGTCTCTCTCTTCCTCGGATTCCTGGTCCTTTTTAGAGCCAATTGGATTTCCCTCTCCATGTATCCATTGGCACGAAAGGTCATCTTCAAGTGTTCCACTTCAGCGTTTTGGTTCTCTTCATCTGACACTGCCTTCGCTCGGTGAAAAAGCGTGGTCATCACACCTATTTTCTGTGCGGGATGATGGTTACTTTTTCCATTCAGATAAAGGTCGGTGTGCGTCGGCTTTCTATACACGCTGTGGCCCAAGCTTCCGTTTTTCTTTCTCTCGATGAGGATGTCTAGGAAGGGCAGGCGGTTTTTCTTCTCGATTTCCGTGGTAAACTGGATCTCGGGACGAATTCCGTTCATGTGAGCGAGAAACTCCGTCAGGGATTCCCGCCCATGAGGCCACACTATGAGTGTGTCGTCCACATATCTGAAGAAATATTTTGGTCGTACTGTTGCCAAGCCAAGGCTTGTTTATCAAAATCTTCCATGAAAAGATTAGCTATAGCCGGCGATATAAATATCGGACCATTCTGGCGAAAAATCATTCACTCTGAAGACGATGGCAGAGTACGTCATCGAAATGTCGGTGCCGTTTAACACCATTTCCCGGCTGGAAACCCGAGAACTCTTCATTCTAAGCATTCGCCGGGAAAGACTCAGATCCTGCAAAGTCATTTTATGTCGCATTCGTAGACCTGCAGAAAGCCTTCGGCAATGTTGGGAGAAACGTGATGCTTGGGCTGCTGGAAAAACTCAGACTGAATTACAGCGACAGGAGAATAGTCTACCAACTATACCACAAGCAAGTCGTCACAATGCCAAATAAGGCGTAAGACAAATAAAAACTAGAATTAACAAAGGAGTGACACAAAGATGGAACCTCTCACCATATACATCTAGATCTACATACTACCCTTCGAGCCGCCGCATAGGCATGTGGCAGGAGGTGTTAGGATACCAGCCGGGTAAAGATGTAAGTTTTTGGGAGGAGAAATGATGACGTGTATTGTGGGAGTGTATTTAGCAGAGCTCAGTTTTTATTTTGATCGCTTATTGTGCGTGGAAAGAACGATTTTTTGTCCCTCTCTGTTCGGCAACGTATCTCTCTTACTTTATTGCTTCTGTCAATCCTAGAAAAGTAGTGAGGTGTCATGATATTCTCTGTGTCGCTCTGAAACATACCAGTTCTGAATTTCTCAAGCAAGCTAAGCCTAGCGTGTACCTTCCGGGTCTCGAGGGGCTCCCTCTTTAATCCCTCTAAATACTAAATGCTGCGAAATATTATATGCTCGCTCGTAGCAGTTTTTTACGAAGCGCGCAGATTTTCTTTGCATTATATTAATTTTTTGATTTAATCTTTATGACCAGGGTCCCAAATGCTCGCGGAGTATGCAAGGTGTGGCCTTACCAGAGCGAAATAGCACCTCTATTTTACTTTTTTATCCGGGGACCTTTCTTTTAAACGCTTAGCAAAACCTAGTTTCCTTGATGCTGTGCTACATATGTTTTGTATGTGTGTTCTCCACGATGTATCCGATGTATGTTTAAGGTAATGTCAAGGTATTTGAGATTTATTTGTTTTTGAGCGTTGAGCAAAGTATATTTCTCTCGCCGCAAGCTCCGTTGTTTTGTTACTGAAGTTTATTGAATTTTTATGTAGATTGTATAGTTGCCTTTGTCTCCTGAGCTCCCGCCTCATTTCGTGCTTATACCCACGAGGTTCTTTACTCTCCCGTTTTAATTTGTGTGGAATGTATTCATCGATTCTTTTACGTATTATTTTATTTATATACTTGGAGGCGGAAATTAGAGAATCATAAGAATTTGGATTGAACGGAATTAGGATTAATGGAGAAGAAATATAAATGCCCACTTCGCCAACAATACTGATCTTTAAAGGTCACTAAACGGAATAGACTTAGTTCCTAACCAATTCAGCATGAAAATAAAGATGACGAAGGAAGTGGATTCCTTCCCCAATCTCGTACCATCGCGTAGGGCGGATGGAGTACAAATGACATCTGGCTTAGAATAAGCCAAGTTATGAAAGCGTTCTTGACGAAAAGACTACTGATGTGTTTAAAGCACGTATGACTACAAACAAAGGAAAAATGTGTGAAAACATTCGTGAGGAACGTGGAAATCTATTGTTCTGAAAAGATCCGTCGAAAAAACATGCCAGAAAAGACTTGTAGCTTTCAAAACCTTGTGCTGGATGAGGGTGCTGAAGATAAAATGGACGGACGGAAAAAATGAGAGGTCATGAAGTTTACCGAAGAGTAGAAGAGATGGTACACAATATAGAATGGAAGAATCTGATGGATTGGATACAGCCTATGGCGCAGTGGATTTGTGAAGAACATAACTGAAGACAAAATAGACGGAAAAGTCCCCAGAATAAGACACAGGAATAAGTCCAAGGACAAAATAAAGAGAAAAATACATTGGAAGAGCTCACAGAAAGTAAATTAACTAACATTGGGCATTGAAGGATGGAGGGCTGCAGTCTACCAGTCTTAGGACGGACAATAGGTGCTGTGATAGTGCACACCAATGGTGATGATGATGATGATGTTGCTAGTCATCGAGCCTTAAGTCTGGTGTTGGAAGCTTTCCCAAAACTGAAAATAAATACAAATATGAAATTTTTTTTTAAATTGGTAAAACGTGATATTATGGACCCCGCGGAAGTGATTTGAGGAATATTTTTCTCCCACTCCACCTGATGCACCTGGATATATTTATATGCCCGCTGTATTTAAATGCATGACTTTCTAAAAGAAATTTCTTTGCCTTCTGTTATTATATTCTGGCTCTTGTCTAGTCCAAAGTAACTGAATTATGAGAAGGTTAAAAATGTCGGTCAACCTTTTCAAATATAAAGCCTTTCATTGTTGTAGAAAATGCGCAATTTTAATAAGTCTTTACGCAAAACTATGAAATGCCTCTCCATTCTTCCCGAAAAATTGAAGAAACGAGAAGATTCATGCTTGATATAATTTGTAGTGCCAGCTTTGGAAGTAAATTATTTCTCTTTGAGCTCTTCCTTGACCTAAATTGGTAAATGTCATAATATTATTTACAGCGGAAAAATTACAAAAAATAATTGCTCGTGAAGTGTTAGAATTAACGTTTAGCCTTTCCTTATCGTTAACTTTTGTAATGTACAAATTACTCTTTTTGTGTCTTTCATTTTTCACTGCACCTCATATCTTATTCATTTTTTGTCTCATTGCTTACAATAAATCCTCCTCCCTGCCCAGTTATCACCGAGGAAAGCGGCGATTCTTAGTCTTATCTTAGATCTTTCTTTTTGACACCATTAAACTTAATCAATATAAACGCCGCAGATTATTGAAAAATGAAGGTATCAAGGAGGCGTAGCCATCATATTTGATGAAAGTCTTACTATTGTTTTCCATTCGTGGAACATTATTCTCAGTTTACCACGGTTTTGGTGCTCTAAGTCTGGCCTTCATTATTCCACTTATTATGCACTCGTGACGTTAGCATGTTATTCGTGGATCCTTTTCCCGCTATTGACTATTAGACAAACTGTTTCCTATGTAATTGTTGCTCTGTTTTTGATGAATCTTTGCCGAAATATTCACAAGGTTCAATGAGAGAATGGAAGAATAAGAAAAACAATTCTTTATATCAGAGAATGTTAGGTGAATATAAATTCACGTTAATAAATTGTTGAAATGCCATCGAAATTATCGGTTATTCATTCGTTATGCGAAATTTTTCAATGCGTTTTCATTCGAAACCTTGATGAGTACTTCAAAATGGCTCCACATCGACGCGTGTGTGTTCTTTCAGGGGAGGGATTCAGTTTTTGCCCGCAAGAAGCCTCTTTTTGCATGTCGGAGTAGCGGAGGGAATTGCCAGAGCGGTGAGCTCGGCCATTTTTTCGCTCGAAGGCTACGCTGGAAGCCATTTGGAACACGTGGTTCTGCATGTCTCTCCGAAGAGATGAGTCTCGAGTGCAGAAGGAGCATTGTGAATGGCGAAAGAAATGAAGGAGAATAGGCAAAGAAGGGTTGTTCGAAAGGAGGGGGAAGAAGAAGGGGAGGCTGAAGAAAGATACAGTCATACAAGAATAGTCCATGCAAAAGTTATTTTTTTCTTTTATGACCTATTTCCAATCGCAACCCACGCGTCCAGCATCAGACGCTTGTTCGGAACTTCACTAAAGACGTGGTGCTAGAGAACATGTGTTTCCACAAGGTGCGGAAGAATAACGCAATAATTGAGTGCAAGGATGAATTCCGAATGCGTAAAAAACTTGGCTTTAGCAGTTTTATTTCCTTATTTCTGTATGCTCCTAAATGACTCAAGTGCTATTTTCTCTATTCGTAGGTCATTATAATAAAGCTTCATGTTCCAATCTCTTGCCGATTTTTATGTTGAACGCTTGGGTAGTGGCATTAAATATATCTTATATCCATGGATCTTTGGCTTGATATATATCCTTATGCGTTAATTCAAACTAGGCGTTCAAGTTTCTGTGTGTTTGTTTAAATAACCTGAAAAAAACAAACACAAGAAGTCAAAATTGATTATCTCCCTCTTTTTCCCTGCTAATTGTGACAAAAAATCGATGTTAAATATGAAATAGGAAGGATTGTGTGGTATTAAGTGGCTTGTCCTCCTTTAATATCGCTATCTTTTTGTTTTAGATGCTGTGAATGAAATTTTATCTTTTAATGCTACTGTATGACTCTTTTGGTGTGATTTATTTTGAAGCACGATAAAATTCACATCAGTTTATTCCGCTGATAAACGCATTTTAATGGGCTTATTTGTCAAATTCCAAAAAGCGCGTTTTAGCCCGACCACCCCTGAGAGGTCGACTGCAGCGTCTGTCTGGTCACGTGGGGCATACTCGTGCTTGCGTTTGATTATCAACTATAGCCCTTGAAATTTTTTATTGGAGAACACTACAAATAATTCTGTGTAATCTGTCCATTTATTTAGTTATATACGTATATGCATTTGGACGTGAATAGGAGGGTACAATTTCGAATTGAGGATTCGCTCGTATAAACTGAAATGAAAGGAGTAAATCTGCGTAACTGGATAAACGAAGGAATCGATATTAGATAAAAGGCAATCAATCTAGCGGTTCATAATTAATCCTCAATCTAATCATCATCTCGGAGGAATTACTGTTCGATCGTTTTTGGAAAGACTCAAACGGAATGGATATAGATTTTATAATTTGATGATGTTGTTACACCCACATTGGATATTGGAGGAAATTATAAACAGTTAACTTGCTCCGCCCTCTCAAGCTTTCCCTAATCTGTGGAAATATATTCCCCAAATGTTTAGTTGAATTATAATTCCCGGAAATATTCTGTTTAATATATTTTAACCTCAGCGTCAAGGTAGGAAAGAGAAGTGGCCATTTGAGTTCAGTGAACCATACTCAACTTCATTAGGCTATCCAGTTGAGTTTTTTTACTAATAGCGATCGATGCATAGTCTGAAACAACCATCCTGGAAGTAAATATATTGGGATTTTTTTATGCTCTCTTATGTATAATACTAAAATGAGCTTAATTTATGTTGGAGTTCGCAATAAGTGCTCGATCATTTAATTTATGAATCTTCCGATGTCATATTATTGATTCATTTTTTTCCCTAGGAGATATATTTTAATTAATCAAATATTGTGATTTTTCACTAGTTTTTTTGTGATTTACAAAAATTTGAATGCAAGAATAATAATTTGGAATCGTTGTAAGTATACAGATGGAAGGTATATTTTGTTATCGTTCGGTTTAGAAGTCTTAACTTGAAAATTATTTACCCTGTACATGATGATACTGGCTTTAGCCTTCATAGAAACTCACTTAATTGCGTTGAAATAATTGATATGTGTATACTGTCATATGGGCTTTGAAATGACGTTAGCAGTAGCTTCAAATTTCAATGATAGCCGATAAATTCTTCCCTGTATGGAGAGCTAGCGGAAGTATGGCAATGGGATTTTCGTCTTCATTCTGTGTCGTCCGGAGAGGCAAAGGAAAGCATACCTTAAACTAATCCGGCAAATGAGGAAAACTTACGTTGCTTTAGAGCTGAAACAAAGGGATGGTAAGAGAACTGGTGCCGGAGCTAACCTACCCCGAACAATGGCGGAGTTTCGTAACAGAGTGAATTTTGAATGAACTCACTGCCCGCAGCGATGAATTGCCCCCTTGAATCACATTGGTGAATAGTTCATTTCGATCTGCTCTCTCGGAAACCACTCATCTCCGAAACAGGGGACAATTTGATGTACTCTGGAACTCGGTGGGATTTTTCCGACCCCCCCCCCCCTGCACCTGCGTTCGGACGACGTGAATTCAAGATGGCCGCAGGACGAGCTGGGTAACGTCTCTTTTGTTGCGAATGGGTGGGGGGCGACGGCGGCGGGCGAGAGGACTGAGGGGGAAGGGGTCGTAGGAGGGGATGGCGGGAGGGGGGGGTGTTAAGGGTCGTCGTCCTTGTGCTTTGAGGGGTGGGAGTCGGTTTAGGGCGAAAGAAGAGGATCCTGGGAATCTCTCAGTGCCTCATCTTCCATCGGAGGTTGTGGGCTGAAGCTGTAAAGGCCTTGTGTGTGTGTGTGTGGGCCGTCGGACGCGTTGTTTTGACGCAACTTCCGACGAAGAGGAACGGAGAGAAAGAGAGGGAGAGAGGTCCAAGTCCCCATTTCGCGCTGTCTACCCCAGAGAGATCAAACGACTTTAAACGGCTGTAGAAATACGTCTGAAGTCGAGAGAGAATTGCTGTCGCATTAAAATGTTGAAAACCGTTCTGCTATCTGCATCCGAATTGCACCCTGATTGTCAGGAGACTCGAGCACGAAACGGAGCGAGATAGACGCCCGTGATATTTGCTGCGGATAATGGGCGGGGGACTTTCTTTTGTTCATTTCAAGCACTGCGGGTGAAATGAGTAAACGATAACTGAATTTGACTCATTTTTACTGTGACTGCGGGAGTAATTAGATTGTGAAGCTCCGATATCAGGTATCTGAGATAATGTGGAATAGCGCTATGGAATGACGAGTTCTTATTCTCTTAATGTTCAAAGTGTTAAATTACTTTTTTATGCTTATTAATTTTAAGTTTCGGCGAGTATTTCTTGTCATTAAATATGCTTAAAATATTTCTAATTGGTCAAGTAAGCGATTTCATGGCTTGAGCTGTAGTATATCCGCTTTAAATTCGATCGAAAAGTCTGTGTGGTTCTCTGGTTGAAGTGTTTACTTTCAAGGAGACCATGATCGCATCCAACTATGCGTTACGTTTTCTGGCCGTTATAGTTGGCTGTCTCCAATGGCTATTGCATTAATAGTTGTATTTTCTGGGTTTCAATCGGGAATTTGCAGGCAGAATTTCCTCCTTTGCATTAAATATACGATGGCTCAGTAGTCGGTTATTGATAATTCGAATCCTTTTTTGTTAAGGTCATCATTATAATTAATATTTTACCTCGAAGGAATCAAAGTAGTCTTATGCAAACATAATGGTGGACTTCCTCTTATATTAAATTTGTTTAATTTAACCAAACACGATAAAAATAGAAAATCCTTTAAATTAGAAAAGTCGTGGTTAGTATGTATAGTCCCAATATGGTTGAATCTATTATCAAAGATTTTAATTGATGTCTACGGTATATCCACATATTTGCTAATTGACTTATCGAAAATAGACGATTCATATTCAAATTCACTGCAGATTGCACATCCTTAAGCATGAGAAAAATTTGAAGACGGTCCTAATTTAGTAATTTATTGTTATTTATAATTTAATTTTTTTAAAATTTAATGCCAGAATTCCCTCTAGTCTCCAATTTTTAGTTTTCATCTAGGAGAATTGACTTGAAGCGTTAGAGATTTAAGTGAATAGGTAAACGGAGAACGTAAAATAGAAAGGAAGGAGGACGAGCGAAAAACTACTTGGTCTTCTGTGGAATGAAGTTGATTGACGAAACCGAAAAGGGCCGAAGTGTGTTCGTGGTGTAGTTGATGAAGTTTTATTTCCCCATCCCAGTGTGCAATACACTGGGATGGGGAAAGAGAATTGGATGAGAGGGCGCGTGTTGTAGCTGTGAGAGGAGTTTAATTTCTTTCATAGAGTAATTTAAATACGCTGAAATGTTTGATGATTCACTAATACTGCTGTAGCTGAAGTTGTGTCTATATTTCTTCATCATTTTGTTATCTCGAAAAGGGTATCTAATGAATTCTATATATCGTATTGCATCGAGTTTTTATATTTATGAGAACTTCGGTGGGATTACAAACCTTCATATATTTTGGTAGTTTTCCATCGTAAAAATTATCCCTGAAACCACCTTACTATGAGAAAAATGATAGATTTTAGTAGGGTCCTGAGCTATTTTTTCTGTCGATTTCTGAGCCAATGATAAATATCTAATGACAGAATTATGTCTTGTGATGACGTAGATTATACATTTTCAATTTTTTTAAATGGCGCATCATATTTACGTTCCGTGTTATGGAAAATTACGATGATCGCAGGATTACAATAAAATTATCATTGTCAATTGGCTTCGATTCATGGTGGCATCGCCCTGAAATGTGGGTTGGTTCGAGTATGTTAACATATAAAAGTCTTCTGACTATCCCACTTGTTTTCAGCCTGTATGCTGAGTTCTCCATTTTCTAGGACATCTTCCTTCTTATTCGGGGTCATTCACCTCCTGTGAATGCCAAAGTGACTGGGTTCTTTTTCTGTTGTGCGTGCAGAATTTAAGAACTCTTTTGGACTCCGTATAAAATAAGTTTGACTTACTGTTTCAGAGGTGTGCGCTTCGACTCACTCTGTGAAACCTAGCGAAGACGAGAACCAATGAGTTGTGTGCACTCAGCATCTAGATTCGCTTTTTTTAGTTTTCGAGTTCTACCTCGTAATCACTCTTAAACTCTTAAGAGTCATGCTACACTTTGTCCCAAGAACTTGCGTGCCGATTTTCTCTGCCATGCACGTCACACCATTCTTAAGCTCCAAGGAAACTCGTGCTATTTTCTCGTTGTTCCTAAAGGGATAAGCTGTGTTCTTGGAGCAACACAACAAGTGCATGCATTTACTATGTATCCCTGGTTATCACGACAAACTTCTTGCATCGATAGAGAAAATTGAAGCGGGTAGATTCCGATAGCGTTCATCCCTAATCCTTAATTTTACAATAAGTATTGATTATCACACTTTATCCGCAGTTAGATTTTGTGGTTTCTTGGACACTTTTCATCCGCCTCTTTTCTCCAATTCATCCCAGTTTCGTTTTCGGATTCAAAACAGTAATTATAATTCCCGCGTAACAATCTATGAGTTGATTTCAGTTTATTCTTACCATATGCATTTTGGTTTTGTGTTTTACGGTCTGGGAAGACGCTGGCATCAGAAGGATGCTTGTGGATATCAATTGCTTTTATTCTTATAATTTCAGAATCACCAACTTTCGCAATGATTTCCGGAATATGACCGTAGTTCTTTTTCTTCCCTGTTTATGGCCGTCGGTGGCCCTCTGCACTGCCCTGTGTGTGCCCCTGAGGGCCGATCGCCGCTTTCACGGCGAATGATGAGCGGCCTATTCCCGACCGCTGCCGTCGCCGGCGGCGTCCCAACTGCAGGGGTGGAGGGAGTCCCTCTGTCTTGCAAATTCACTTTGGATCGCTCAGAATCCCACGACAGTTGGAGATTGAGTGGCTCGTATTGACCCCGAGGGAAGGGGGTACTAACTAATTTACCCCTATTCCCGCTCTGGGTCTAGGACGTTTCGGCGCGCGGACGTTTCGACGTCGGCGGTTTCCGAACAAGAACGTCTTGGCCCCGGTATTTTCGGCTTTTCAACGTCTTTTCGACGCCGCTGTTCGGCGCGGGGACGTTTTCGACGAATTACCGGTAGGACATTACGGACGACGCTGCGAAGCTATTTTGTTTCCACATATCGATTTTTATAATTCCTTATGATAACCTTAAACGTGAATACTTGATATTAATGGAGGTCTTTCTTTCCGTAACAATTCCCAGGTTTAAAAAATTATGAATTTAAAGTCACATTATTTTGCCAAATTCCAACTTCCATCTATCCTTTGCTGATGATTCCGTATTTTCCTGGATGAAAATTTCTCAGCATATAATCGCATCATTAGCAAAAATTCAAAGTGTAAAATGAGCCTTGATCTGATATTATTAAAGCACAAGAGAAACAAGGGGAACGAAACTTTCTTGAAACTCCCGTTTAGTGACTTTTTAACATGTATGTACGTATAGTGCAATCATTTGTTATCGACCATTATGATTTCATTGACGCAACATCTAATATTTTGTCCACTCCATAGTGTTTTACTCCATGAGCGATTAATAGGTTAAATGTGGAAAGTTTATTAAAAACCAATATATTGGTCTCGCATTAACTAGATGATTATTTTATACTAGGACTGAAATTATAACAAGCAATATAACCTGTTAAGTCTCTCAGCACCCTCCATTTCAAAACCCATGTAGATATGCTATTAATCGGTAAGCAGTTATGATATTTTTGAATCGGTGATCAGAGAGTTGTGATAATTTAGTTTTTGGGTAATATTTCATCACTCGTGGTCATGATTTCTGCAGCAATCATTTTTGAGCCGTCTAAAAGGAAGTGTTATCATAACCTCGGGACATTTTTGGTGAAACGCTACCAAAAAACGGTATCCAAGAGGATAAAGTTAGTTCCCCTAAGCTGCATATTAATGAAATTAAGAATCTTAGCTATGGATTGGAGGCGTGGACCATTGGAGCGAATGACCAGAACAGAATAGAAGCCTTCAAAACCTAGTGCTGGATTAGGATGATGGAGATAAAATGGATGGATGAAATAAGAAATGGTGTAGTTAACAGAAGAGTCGAAGAGGAAAGAACCATATGGAACACCATAGAGAAAAAGAAGAATCCGATGAATTGGACACACTCTGAGGAACAATGGGTTTGTGAAGAATGCAATTGAAGGTACAGGGAAGGGTCCCCAGAGGAAGACCCAGGAATAAGTCATCGTCCAAATAAAGAGAACAGTAGGTACATAGAGGTACAAGGAAGCAAGGGAACATTCATTCGGTGGGGAGGGGTGGAGGACTGCAATCAACCTGTCTTTGGATTGAACGACCAATGATGAATATCTTTGGTGTAAAAGATAATGTGGAAAATATTTGTGCTACATTAGTATATTTTTAGTGAAAGTAGGGAACACTTCACTTGCGTAATAATCAACTGGTTTCGCGCCGAAAGGGCGGAACCGTGACTTCCTGGCGCCAAAATGGCCTTCGCCGAAGTGGCCGTGCCGGAGTGGCCACGCCGAAATATCCCTTCCGCACCCTTTCTCCTTCTCTCCCCTTCCCCCACCCCGATTAGCGGACCTCCCTTCCCCCCATGCCCCATTCTTCTATGTAGTTGCATTAGGATTAAGATGTCGGGCACGGTTGTCTAGTTGGTCACAACTATTTATCCTCTCAACCTGTTGGCCATTAGTTCGAATCCTGTTGTCCGTGATGTATACGTTTTTTTCCTTTTATAGAGTGTGCAGGATTAAACGAATGGTTCCCCAACATCCTTTGACCCTTTGAAAAAAATAATTACCCTTAAGTTAGAAAATGCTCAGTACTTATAATTTTACTACTACTTCCACTTACTGCTGAAAACCTTTACCACGTACCCCTAAATTTCCCCGCCCCTCTATCATTGGTATAATACAGGCTGTGAACCGCTTGCTTAATTTGTAACATGCAAAATAACAGAAGCAGCTGAATTAGAAGCCAAAGTCTGTATTTAAGATAAAGGTAAGGGTGACACATTGACGAAAATTGCATTGTTGCACCTCTCTCATGTACTTTTCCATTAATTTTGTGAAATGATATATGAAATAAGCAGATTTTAACTACCAGTTCAGTTGATCTTGAACTGATTAAACTGATTTTATTGTTAAAGAATAAAATAGACTAAAAATGTAATTAAGTCTCATGTGAAAATATTATTTCCTGTGTATGCTTAGGTTCAGCATTTGGGACTTTTCAGAGATTTCCCGAAATGTTTGTCCTCCCACACATATAAGTACCAACACGTTCTGTTTGGTTTGTGCATTTCACACCGAAGAAGGAATCGTCATTACTACTGGTTTGGATTTTCTCCGCTGCGAAGGATAAATCCCCTCCTCTGTCTCTCTCTTCCCTTCCGGAAGGGCGCGCGTCTGGCGGGACCGTTTCTCTCTTGTCTGGGCCGTATTTTGTTTTGGACGCGAGCGGTTTTCCTTGCAGAGCCGTTATGTTTGGTCGTCGCGGTAATTGGGTCGGCGGCTTATCTAATGCGAAGGATTACAGAGCACGCGCAAAGTGGGGTTTATCCTCTCGTATCTGAAGTTTAACTGCAGTCGTGGAGGCTCTCTCTCTCTATCTCTCTTTGGGGCTTGAAGATGCACCTTCTACTTTTCGGTTGTTTCAATTTTTAGGCCGACTGCCTCTTTGCATTTGCACCGCCCCATTGGCTCTAGCTCGCCGTATTTCGGGAGTAGGGGTGGAGGTTTCCACGGACACTGTCGCAGAGGGAGATTGATTGCAGTTCCGTCGCCGCCGTTAATGGCCACGGAATATTTAAAGCGAGGATGGAGTGAGTATTGTGTGCGTTTGGCTCGTTAAATAACCGCTCGCACCATTAATGCGTGCCCAAGGGCGCCGGGGGACGCCATCTTCCTACGGCGGCAGTCCAGCCGGTATGGGGAACATGATATCGAGCAATGGGAGAGGGACTATTTTATTTATATCTCTTCAAATTTCCAGCTTCGTGTTCCCGAAAGTATTTCCCCGATTAATTATCACAGAAGAGTTTGATGGACGGAGACGAACAGAAAACACTCTACAGCGCTTCTCAAATGATTTCCAGTAACATCGTTTTCATCGAGGAGTAACGTCCATCATTAAATGTTTTTCATAATACAAAATTGTAACTTTGTAAATAATGTGGAATCACAAAGTGCTCTCTTTTTATTTATTAAATAAATCCATTTCATAAATTTACCCCTTAAGCCACCAATTATATCAAATATATTCTTCGTTTGGAGGCGTGCTCTTTCCCCGTGGTTAATTATCTTTTGAAATTACCTTCGCTATTCTACACAGCCATCGGATATTTTATCCCACGGCTGATTTGTGACTTTTATTTCTTTATTTGACTAGCCTCCGTGTCGAAGCATTATCTTTCGATTATTTTTATTTTCGGAACTCTGCGATTTAATGAATAAAATGTCTATTTTCCCTCTTTCATTTTCGCACAAGCTTTTCTCCCTCTTCTCTCTCGGGCAGTCATTTATCTGAGATTCGCTCCATCCATTCAATGATCAGTATTCCTCTCGGAAATTTTATTTTCGGGAAGTTTTGAACATCGTCGACTTTACTAATGCTAAATTTATTGACATTTTGGTGTGAAAGTTCCTAAATTTATTGCCACTGCGATTTGCAAAAATTCCATTGTTTTGTATCCACGCCCGGGCGAATATTATTAATGGACTAAAAATTTATTATGAATGGGAAACGAAAGCTGCGGAGATAAAAAATACTTGACCTGGGTTCCAAAGCATTAATATTGTCATCAGTGTTGTCATTTTTATCCGGCAAATGTCTGAAAATAGGATAATTTTGAGTGTCGATTGATTATGGTTGTGTTTGAATTCCGGAACATGAAACTATCAATTCAAGTTATACCATTTTTAAGTTTTCTCTCAATTTACGAGTCACTCCTCTCCGAAATGTTCTCCATAAATCTTTATCACCATGTAAGCGACCAAATTGGACCGAAAATGTTATCTCCACAACTGGTGGAGGCAAATGAGACCCCCAAAACATTTTAATCCTGAATTAATACTTTTTTCATGATGTGAATATTTCCTTTACATTACCTATTGAAATGATCGAGCGGTCTCGTAATGGTCCCGGTGCTATTCTTGCATTTTATATTTTTTTAGGATATAACTTTGGAATTGCCCATTTACCAGTACCTAACATATAATATTTTACTGTTTGCGATCCATAATTTAACTATGAACCCAGTTCATATTTATTTCGCACTCCTGGTATATAGTGAAGGTTTGCAATTCAAAATATTACGCTTGAAAACTGCTCCATTTTCAAGATGCGTGCGCAGTAGAAGGTCGCAATTTGCTGCAGTTGATACTCAAGTGCTATTACACAATCACAGTCTTAGTACGAGTTACACCTGGTGCATTCATTTGTTTCGTAACTCATTCTCATGAACGTAAAAATAGCGATTCATACATGTCTAATGACATTGTCACGTCTCATTACTGGAACCTAACGATTTACTCTTAGCATATTAACGCTGTCCTATGATTGAGTGCGATGCAAATGGAAATTTTTTTTTATCTTCACAACCCCGAAAACAGCACATTTGGCCAATTTATATCGGGTGAATAACAACAACAACAACATACGAACACAAAAACCCATCCCTGAATAGTGATAATTCCTCCCGGGATTCAAACACGTCCCCTCAGTTTAGTAGGCACCCGTCGCCACCGGGGCCGTCGAATCTGATGCCCAGCCCGTTGGCGAAGGGGGTCGCAATGTCGTCTGCAATCCGAAGGGAAATGGGTTCAAACCATGCCTGTGTGAAGATTTTGTTATCTCCGGACATGTTTGGCGAAAAATAATTTGTTTTCTTCTAATAATTCCATTTTTGTATTAAAACTTTTATGACGAATTTGTTGATTTATTCATATTAATCTTGCTAGGACCCCACTTCATGCTTCCACCTTCAGAGATCGGCTCTGATTGTGATGCAGCTGAATGTGTGTTCACTTTGGCTCTCTCCATTATCTACATCTAAATAATACCCTGCTGGCCACCGCATGGGCGTGTGAGAGGGGGAGTTAGGTCACAAGCCGTGTAAAGATGTAAGTTTTTTGGAGATGAAATATGACATGTATTATGGGAGTGCATTTAGTGGAGCTCAGTTTTTTTTGTGGTCGCTTATTGTGCGCGGCAAGAGCGAGTTTTTATACTTATCTGTTCGGCAATGTATCTCTCTTATTTTATCTCCTTTATGCTTATTATATCTGTCAGACATAGAGATATAGTGAGGCGTCATGATATGATACTCCTACAAGTGACTGCTTGTCCAAATTTAGATCATTTACTTTTTCCCTGGGCTACATTCACTTCAAATCAAGGGAAATTGAGCTCTACGGCCTCTCAAGATAGCAAAAATAAAAGAGTCTCCAATAGCCGTAAAAATGGCACCACTCGTCAAGCATGCAAGCACACAACACTGACTGTGTTGGTTTGCGGGAAAGGGGATTCCACAGCAGGGACCACACACAACCTCTCTACCAGAATACCCTCCAGTGATGGTTTACGGGAATGTTACTTCCTCGCCAGTGACCACCACAGACACACATACACTCAAACCAGTTGGGATCCTTTTCGAGGGCTAATGAGACCCTGATAAGGATGCCTGGGTTATAACCTGAGATCCTTCATAGGGCTAATGGGATCCTGATCTGGATGCATGGTCATTATCACAATCACACTCACAAGCACTCAAATCACTCACTCACACACACAGACGGGCCCAACTTCTGGGAGAAATCGCTCAAAAAGAGCGTGGTCAAAATATAATCACAGAGAAAAACGAGGGTGAGCGTCGGATGCGCGTATTTCGGCCACAAGGTGGCCCTCTTCAGCGAACTGAAGGGAAAAGCACTTGCAACACGAGGTTGTAAGTGAACAAAAGGGGAGGACAGCCTGGAATAAATACTGAAAGGGACAAAAGGGGGGAGGGAGAAGGGGAACCAATAACCAATGGGTGTTGAAGAGAGCAAATAGCATTGGTGGATAGCGGAGAAAGGGGGAGGGTGGTGAAGAGAAGTGTAGGGCGGGGGGGGAGGGAAGGGAGAAAGGGGGGTGGCGAGTGAACGAAAGTGGCCGTTGTAATATGGGGGGGAGTCAAACTGACAGTTGATGTATGAGGGTAACGAGAAATTACGTGAAATATACAGAAGGAGAAACATCTAAGTCTATAATAGAAAATAATGGAGAGTAAGAAATCGGTCCTTTGTCGCTGTTTACTAGGTTTCTTCTGAGTTTGTGTATGTATAAACTTTCATAAGCGTCGAGTAAATGATTATCTGTTTGTTTAATGAGTTATAGGTTGTGTCCCGATGTTTCGTGTTCTGAAATATCTTGCTCATCATGTGATTTGGTATGCGTAGGGCAAACGCGTAGAAGCATTAAAACCAGATTTAAAGAACATATGGCACATTTCAAATACAATCGACCCGAAAAATCCAGTATCGCACAACACTTACTCGACACAGAACACGAAACATCGGGACACAACCTATAACTCATTAAACAAACAGATAATCATTTACTCGACGCTTATGAAAGTTTATACATACACAAACTCAGAAGAAACCTAGTAAACAGCGACAAAGGACCGATTTCTTACTCTCCATTATTTTCTATTATAGACTTAGATGTTTCTCCTTCTGTATATTTCACGTAATTTCTCGTTACCCTCATACATCAACTGTCAGTTTAGTTTCAAATTTAAATTTTGGTCGTTATACCCGTGCTTTACTTCAACGGACGGTTTGTTTTGATATTTAGTTTTCGTAACTATGAGCTTCAGCAGTTTTTAATCCCATTTATTTCATCCCATTCTTTAATTCCATTTTTATAAAAATTGTTATTGGAAAATATACCTCCATATAAGGGTCGCTTAACTCTCTCGCTTCGCATATAGTAACGACTTGCTGGCTGTTGAGGAAGTAGTGTGCCTATGCCGTAGGATAAAGCTTTCGGGGGCAATACGACGTTCTTCATCCATGTATAATCCTTTTTAGCCTGAGAATAGGTGTTTGTGGAAATCCAAACACTGTCGTTAGGAGCTTCATGTAATTTCAAGCATTCAAGTACACTCCCAAAGATGACCTCAGGTACATTTGGGAAAGGGTTGAGTACGATACATATGTTGATTCAATACGTCATCTTTCCCATTTCTTGGACTGCATTTGCTTTAATCATCATATAAGTCGACAGACTTCTTGGCATGTGAGAGTGTATTAGACATTTTTGCGATCCTATTTATTTGTTAAGTTTTGGGCGAGCACTCAATATTTTGTTTTTCTTTGACCGATTATACACTTATTTGAGAGTTTAACATTACTAATATTCTTGAGAATTTTTCTGGCTATCTTAACTCTATACTTATTATACTAATGATAGAATGTCATAATTTTTGCTTTTTTACTAGTCACTTTGACCAGCCTTGACAGCCAACTATGGTGACAAGTGTAGTTTCACCAAAATTAACGTACAAATTATTTGCCAATTGTGTGTTTATATTAATCCGAATGCTCACTCAGCGGTTGAAGTGAGGAACATGACTTACTTGTGGAAATGAGTGAAGATAAAGCAGTTTTAAACGGAGTATAATTTTCAAAATCTCAGTGCATTATTTCATAGCCTATCGCAGTTGAGAGAGAAGTGTATTCAGAGGGCGCCAAATAACTCCTCACGGCAACGCAGATTCGGCCGCCAGGCCCCTCGGACCACAGACCCGCTATTAAAAGTCACGACTTATTCGATGGTGGCAGTCTTTCAAACAAACTCGAGCGGAAGCGACGATTTTAAAATTGAAAAACGCCGTAAAGTGGAATATGTAGATTTAAAATGCTCCAAGAGAAACATTTAAGAGAATTTGGAGTGGATTCTTTGCAAAGTGGTTCTTCCTCAGCCTTTATTTCTTTTAAATGTAAGAGCTCCTTTGGATTTTCAAAGATCTTAAAGTGGAATTCAGTGCTTTATGCGTTCATTATACCCTTTAATTAAGTGCTCTATTCAATTTTTATCCGAATTAAGTGTTCTTCTCAAAGTTTTCTCTCAGGTTAGTGTCAAAAGCGGGTAATTAAGGGAGGCTAGTAATTAACCAGAGCTAAGTAATTAATGTCCCAGTCGTACTTTGGAGTACTTAGTTTAGCTTTAACTGTTGGAAGTTTGAAGAGCTTCGATAAAAACCCTTTGAATCAGGTCCTAATTGCTTTGTTGCTTGACTGTATTTTCCCCGTCATCTCGTGTTTGTGAATTGTCAATTAAAATACGGGTCCAAGTTATTGGAGAAACTCCTTGGAGTGGTAATGGTTATTGAAACCTGAAACTGGCGTAACAGCCCCAGTGCTGCTTGGCCGTTGTTGTGAATAGTGTGTAGCGGCGATTCCGCCCTTGTAGCCGGACATGCGCCGTTGTAACTGCCCCGTACCCCGCGTCTTCGTGGGCATTTTGGAGGAACCTGAGACCACTATATGAAAATATATAACGATAAGTATTTGGTGTGTCCACCGCGTTATCGTACACTGAAAAAAAAGTGCATACGCTCTACTGCTAAAACGGATTGGTGCTTTAGTTTTGCTGAATCAGCAGATTTTATAGCTGTGGAGGTATGTAAGATACTGTACAGTCAGTCGCATTAAGCTGGGTACCTGTAGATTTACAGCAGACGGTGTTTAGATGCACAGCGAAATGTTTTGGTTGGTAAGCTCATCCGGTGAGCTGTACAGACTCGCTTCCAACTTGAGTCACGTGACTCGGCTCCGTCGCTTCTTAGCGGACCTATGGTTGTCTCATTCCGCCATTGTTTCTTTCTAGTGCAGAATGAACCACGAGGTCAACCTCGGGTGGTTCACTTCGGGTGATAACTTGAAGCCATAACAGAGATTTCAGGCGAAAATACCAAAGATACCGGTGGAATTGCTTTTCTCAAGTCTGGCGGATGCGACGTGTAGTGCTGTTGCTGGATCAAACTGAGCTTTTTAATTATTTGCTCTTAGTCTATCAGTGTGTTGTGGTACTTCATAGTGCTTCATGAGTGTTTTATTCAACGAAAAAGGGAGAGCTAGTGAGATGATTAGTGTGGTTTTGAGCGTCGTAAAGTGGTTATCACCTCTTCTTTATCTCGTTTTATCAGTGCTATGCCTCACAGCATTATAAAGTGTATAAATAGTTGTGTGTGTATGGACTGTTTTTGAGGGTAACGATTGCATTTTTTAAAATCATTGGACGTTAGTGCTCTTTATTTGTGTTTTTATATGATTACTCTACGAGATAAGAGCCCATTTTAAAGAATGTGTCGAGGAGGAAGCCTCGTAAACAATTTACAAGTGCATATTGGTTTTCGTGACTACTGCATCAAGTGACGTGCTTCACAGTAATAAACTCGAGTATATTACTGTTTGTTGTCGTAGAAATGTGTCTTACATTGATATAAAGACGTACAATTGTTATCGTCTTGAATTGTAATGATTTCGCTCAGGTAATGATTGTAATTGCGAATATGTTTATATCAAAGCGCTGATATGTTTACATTCTGCCGTAATTCTATTTCGTTTCGTTTATGTTATGGATGCAGAACGTTGTTATGGTTCTCGCAGAAAAATGTTTTCTTCCAGTGCTTCAACAGTGTATCGCATCATATTTTATGTTTTATCTTGTAAGTGTATAAGTTAAATCAGTTTCGTTTTATTTTATGCTCAGAAAGGATTCATGAAGGGACAAATAGCTATCCAGATTAAATAGTGACAATGTTCGCTGTACCGTGTGCATGTTCGTTTTTCGTTTACAGAATGATGGTTATTTTGTGAATGTGAGTATTTTTACATTTTCTGTGTAAATGGCAGATATTATCCATTAACTAGATGCAAACATTTTCCATTTTGAGTGTTTTTATATTGACGGAACGGTGAAAACCTCAAGAAAGTATTGTGATTGTTTGAATATAACTAATACCTTAATTTGGTGCGAGTGGATGGAGTACGTTAAACTTTGATGTGGTGAAGCTGCAGTGTGTCCAATTGATTTTATGAACGATCTGTGCAAGTTTGTGGTGTATTACTACGTGTGGCAAAAATAAAGTTTATAACAAGCACGTATTCCCGATTTTTCTATACATTCAGCTTCATTGTTTCTAGGGCAGTCGCTACCTACAATTATGTACTCCGATACGATAGTGGCGATAATAGCATACTAGGTTAGTAGCTCAGCGGAAAGGCTCTAAGAATACTATTTTTTCGTATGCGAGTAAGATCTCTTAGTAGCTGACTAAGTTAGACACCTACTAGCACCTTTTTGCTGAAATCTATGGATACGGCCGTACGGGTCTATGTTTGACGGTAAGTATCAACTGCGAAATGTTTTTTATTATTTCCTACTAGAACTATTCCACGGAAGAAATTTTTAAGCAAAACGTATTAAATAAGTTAGTAGCATGCGTTAGGTAAAATATTTTTCATTCCAGTATTGAGATATTTTTCATTTCATGTGATTAAACTTGTTCAAAATTATCCAGTGTGCAGCCAAGTGTAATGCTTTCAGATTTATTCGACATCGCATATACTACTTCCATTTTTGTGATGCACAGGAAAGTTATTTTTTCTGAAGAAGTATTTTATGTATAAATACATATTCGTAATATACCGTAGACCAGCTAGAAATTTAACAGATTATCGGCAATATATCTAGCTAGTGGCTAATCTGCCTAGCTGGTGTTATATGCGAAGCAATCGGTTAGCTACTCCATATGGCTGGAGAACTATACCGTATTGCCATCTTCCTAGAAATATCTATTTAGACGGATAGATGGCTCTGCTAGAAATTTCTCGCTGTATTGCTACACGTCTAGCTGTCCCATATACTGCTAGATATTCTGGCTATACAGCTAGAATTATAGCTGTACAACCAGAGTTTTTTCTCAGTGTAGTAATATTTGCTACTGTGTACATCAGTTGTCGCTTTTTTATCTAGATGAGGAAATTAGTGCGCCTTTTAGGACTCGTACTCCATTTTTGAAATTTAAATTTACTAGTTTTTACGAAACAATGAAGCACTCATAAAAATAACTAAAAATAAGCATAATTATAATGCTAATTTTGCTACTAACTGTTTTTTTAATTCGCGGCTCGAATGATTGTAAGGTGTTTTAAGGGATTGTAAACCATGGTTGTACCGTGCCGCATAAATCATAGTTCCGTGAGGGCCCACGAGGCATAAGTAGTTGCCATGGGTCCCGCAAGCATAAGAGACGGTCATGCCAGCGAATATGAATTTCTCGCTTTTTTCGTATTCCCAAAATATTGGTGCAAAATATTTCGTTTTAATTGTACGGTAATACTTAAAGCTATTGGCCACTTATGGAAATTTTCGCGTTTTGAAATGTTATTAAAATAACTAAGAAATTAAATCTAAGTAACTTTGCTTACTTCAAAAACTCCTTTATAACATTTTTGGCTGTCGTAATGTAAATGCCTATGAATATATAAAGAACTGTAAATTAAAATAATTTTTTACTTTGAGGCAAATTTTGCTTTTTGATATAGTTATTGGCCACCTCGCGCAGTAATTGTTCTGGTGACTGTAGTTATTGGAAAAGTTATGTATTCTATTTTCGTAGCAATAAATTATTAATATTTTCACATATCATTGCTACTCTAAGAACTTTGACCGTGAGTCGTCATATATTCCATCAATTCTTAAATGCAAGCGTGAACAGTTCATTTATATCTTCATTGTAAATTCAACAAATTCCGGCGAGATGTTGCGTGGAACATAATTAATAAAATGAGTGAAACTGAATAAAACGTAGCAATGTCCGCAGGATTTTTATTGGTGCAACGCGTTTCGATGCTATGCACCATCATTAAGTACCTGATTCGTATAGCGTCGAAACGCGTTGTACCAATAAAAATCCTGTGGACATTGCTACGTTTTATTCAGTTTCACTCATTTTATCTTCATTGCCTTGCTCCTCTTGCCTTGTCTTGTAATTATTTTCCATGACATTTCTTCTTCACTTACATCTGTGGGAATTTCTTTGTTACATTTGTGACAAAGAAGTTAATCACCATCGTTGGTATTTGAAATATATTCATCGTAATTTTTTGGCGAGAACAATCCGTAAAAGAGCTTTTCACACGTCATATATCTAACACTGAGCCTGGTCCAGTTAGCTCATGGCATATGTCAAAGCATGAATTATCCATCATTTTTCACTTACCAGTGCTGAAATATTCCCTCCGTTTGATTTTCTTATAATTTCATCCTTTTTCACTTATTTTGGTTCTTCGCGATGTTTTTCTGTCTTTTTCTCTAATTATCCTTCTTCCCCGGCCATGTGTTTCTTTTATCATATCCCACGATAGTTGTTACTTGCAATACCAAACGTATATTTTAATACCAGATGCTTTACTTTGAAATATATATTTTCTGTCCAAGATAAATAAAATTAATTGTTAAGTAATTCCAAACTTTTGGTTTATTATTTATAGTTATTGGGCTACTGGAAATGAAGTTAGATAGGATTAGTTATTGGCCACTGTCAGCTTGGGCTTCTTGACATGGCAAGTTGCACTAATTACAAACGACTACTGTGGCAGTACCCTGAAATCAGCTCTCAATTTGTTATAAAATTGGTTCTGTTTCTGAGAGAGCCGCAGTGATGCCTCAATTTTCTTTTTTCCTTTAGAAAATTAGGAGAAACTCCTCGAGAAAAGCACGTGCTTGGAAAAATCCTGTCTCACTGTTTTGTGACATGTGGAGGTCATTTCAAGAAAGGTGCCGGCACAAAAATATATGTCTATCACAGTTGGAGAGCATATTGAAAATTTGTCTCAATAATGGTCTTATCATGCTCTTCTGAACACCAAATGGCCAATTACTGTTGGGTGGCCAATGGCAGTGCATTTTATCCTACGTTGAGTACAACCCGAAATGACGGGATTTGTATATTTATGGTCACTCTTTGCAACTCACTCTCTGCAGATTTGCTATAAATGTATGTACGTATCAATGGAAAGATGTGCCTTAAGAACGTAAGTGCAAAAACAAAACTGCCCCTTTCTCTCTCTCTCTATGGCGATCCCCGCCTCCTACAACCCTAATTTTAGCATTTCCTATGTGTCGTACTCGATGACTCTGGCCAGTGTAATGCAATATTTACCTGGTGCCCACTTCCACTGTCACGTGCTTGTTCATAAGGAGCCGCATTTGCTCTCTCGGCGTATTTGCGAGGAGCTATTTGAAGACCAAAGCCCCGACGTTCGTGTTTCGGAAGCAAGCACCATTTATTACGCGCCTGTCCTAGAATGCTAATTGGTGTGGCCGAAAAAGGAAATTGCTCCCATCAGCGGCATAAATATCGCTCTCACTGAAAAGTGTGAAGGACTCAGTGCTTTCCTGCCTCTTTCAAGCACATTTACTAATTTATGGTTCATTATGTCCCGCCCGCGCCTTGTGCAATGGAGTGTCATAATGCGCTAGAATATTCCGTTTTTCAGTAGCTATAAAATCCCAAAATATTCACTAAAAGCAAAAGTAATGGATTCAGAAGACTTGTTTAAAAGGTACAACGGCATTTCGGTCCGTCTATCAGGAGTCCCTTTGGGTCAGGCCTTCTACGGATGGCGGAAGACCCGCCTGGAAGAACTTTAGCTTGATGGTTCTATAATTAGTTTTGTTTCGCGTTACATGCTCATGGAAAATGAAAATGACCGGTAAATGGCCGTACTTTAAAGTATAAAGAGAGAGCCCGCATGTCGTTTTAATGTGAGTTTACGATTTTGTGATGTCCCTACCCGGAAAGCAGCCGGGGACAAAATATCATTCAGCCCGTTCATAAATGTGTTGTGTACATCTGCTTGTTTTTTTACAGTCAATCGTTGGAAGAAATGTTATTAATCGTCATCTAGTTTCCTCGACGTATAATCGTGTGTAAGCCTTCCAACAGTAAAGTCTTCTCAGCTTTCTGCTGTTTTATAGATTTCACTACCCTAAAAATGAAGTATAAGCATTCTCACCTAAAATTGATACTCGTCAAATGTTAATTACTAGGAAGGAATATTTGTCAGCAGAGGTAAGTGTACAATGATGGATAATTCATGCTGTTATAAATGCCGTGAGCTAACCGGACGAGGCTCAGTGCATAGATCTTTAAAGTGAGAAGTCTTTTACGAATTATTCGTGCCAATACATCACGGTGAACATATTTCAAAATATCGTCATTGCGTGGACTGATTACACTTCCATGTTGCCTAACGAGCCATAGTTTCCCAATTAATGAAGACGGGAACTATAAAAAGAATGTGTTGTATGCGAGTAACATTGATGATACGGAGGCCGCTATCATTTGGTTGGAAACTCATGAAGGTTGCATAATATTCACTCCAAAAAGCATCGGCAGAAGGAAAGGATGGTGTTAATTGAGCCTATCATTCTTATATTCAACGATTTTTTATAGAAACGGTCGGATGAAATGCATGAAGTTGTTAATTATGGTTCTACTGAGAATATAGCAAAAATTCTGGAGAACTTCGTCGTTTGTGGCTCCGCCGGCGGCCGTCTTCATAATCCTCTCCGCAAGCCGGTGAGTTGAGGAATTGTCCCCCCCCCCAATCTCCTCCCCGCCCATCATCCCATTCGCTCCCCTCCCCCCCTCCACCACTGCGCTTTTCCCCTCTTTCGCCTTCCCCCCCCCTCATCAGGCATCGCCCTAACTCATGGGAAATTCGGGCACCCTTTATAGAGTAAATCCTTCCGAATTCGCGTCTGTGAATGTTTGCGATCGGGGCGAAAGCTGCAAAAAAAGTGATAAACGGAATGGATGGCCTTGGGAACAATTCACAGCCCCCGGCGACTCTGTACTGAGGATTATGTGGTCCCGACTCCATATTCGGGATCTCATCTTTGTGTCGCTTCACGAGGGGTGGCCGTCAAGTTCCCCACAGCGACGGGAATTGAAGATTAGATGACGGTCGTTTTTGCGCATTTAGCCATGTTCTGAGTACGTAAGTATTAGGTACCATGCTTGAGCATTGAGAGTCATGGATTTCGTGGCCTTTCCGTGTCCGTTTCGTGGTTTTAATTGAGTCCTTCGAGGCTCTATGTTGATAAAACGCGGTGATGTCAGTTCTCACAATCCGTCTAATGCCTAGGTGTTACGATTTGACTCGTGCGATAGCGAAATACGATGAGTTGCCATTTGTGTGTGTGTGCTGTATGGTATAGTTCAGTCCGATAATTAAATAAACTTCAACGGCTATTATTGGTATCAAAATTAAAAGAGTCTCAAATAGCCGTAAAAATGGCACCACTCGTCAAACACTTACTGTGTTGGTTTGCGGGAAAGGGGATTCCACAGCAGCCTCTCTACCAGAATACCCTCCAGTGATGGTTTACGGGAATGTTACTTCCTCGCCAGTGACCACCACAGACACACACACACACACACTCAAACCAGTTGGGATCCTTTTCGAGGGCTAATGGGACCCTGATAAGGATGCCTGGGTTATAACCTGAGATCTTTCATAGGGCTAATGGGACCCTACTAAGGATGCCTCCCGTAAACCGTCATCACTGGAGGGTATTCTGGTAGAGAGGCTGTGGTTGGTCCCTGCTGTGGAATCCCCTTTCCCGCAAACCAACACAGTAAGTGTTTTGTGGTTGCATGTTTGACGAGTGGTGCCATTTTTACGGCCATTGGAGACTCTTTTAATTTTGATATCTTGAGAGGCCGTAGAGCTCAATTTCCTTTGATATAAGGCTATTATTGGGACAGACGGGATTATTTTTGGAATCTCGAAGCTATCATTAATACATCACGTTTCACGAAACAACGAGGTAGGAATAAATACTTCTAATGGAACATGTTCAATTGTGATGCTAAACTGCATTTCCTTGGAGTTATAAGCTTCCTCGATCGATATTTCAACACAATCGGTATAGCAGCAGACGATATTTTATGAATTTGTAATATTTGCTATTACGTCTAATTGTGATGGATTGAGGCGGACTGAGGGATAGGAACAAACAAATGCAACATTTTCAGTCTTAACTTTGTAAAATTTTTCCATAATGCTCAGGAATTAACAAAACTTCGACAGTTTTATGTTACTTTTCGACGAAACCGGTCGTCCAATAAATAGTCTATATAAAACTTACAAAGTTTTGTCAATTCCCGAGAATTATAGGGACAAACATTTTTACTATGCTAAATTTCACACAAAAATCTTAAATGCAGTTTACCGAAGTCGTTGAGCTTGTAATTAGGTGTTTCATTTGGAATTGAAGAAGACGATATTTTAGACACTGGTTATTTTCATACTTTTATTAAATTGTGATCAGAATGATTGAAACATGTATAATTGTAGTTTAAAAATTTGTTGTTATGATAAATGTATTAAATCATTATGCTATAAAAACTCCTCGACTCTAGCATAATTGAGTGCCCATAAATGTATGGAGTTATAGCGAAGTCGATATTGTTTTCATGGTCAGAACGTGATTGAAGGACCAGTCTGGTGACTTTACTTTATTCTCGTTTTGATACTCCTGTGCATTTTTCACTAGGAGATTGTTTTTTCTTTTGTTCTGCGTCCCTTCCTGGTGGCGGCGCGGTAAATGGAGCGCCGGCGAGGCGACATTGTTGAATCAGTTTAGGTGAATCCGCCGTTGGGACGACCGTGTCGCGATTAATGGCGATTGTTTTGCATCTGATTCGCCATTTTTTGGCGAGTTCTTCCCTAATACGATTCTCGCGACTTTTGCTCCATCTCTTCCTTGCCTACGATATCTTGCCCGTCTCGGATACTGACTTCGGACGCTTTAAAGCATTCTCCGAATGCACCGATGAGATGATGGCCAAATGTTAACTGCGAAGTGAGAAGGGCATTTCTAAACGATCCGTTACTATATTGGACAGTATCGGTGAAAAATTATCAGTTTTGCGCTTTGCATTCTAATATTGGTCATATTAAGGACCAATATGAGAATGCAGTGACTCACTGATATATGAATCGAACTCAAGTGTTTCGTTCCATAATGTTTTTTTTTAAACTGGTGCCTTAATTTCCCTAAGTGTCAAGTTATTCTTAATTTAATAAAAGGCTATTTTGTTTCTAATGAAGCCCTCGGATCACTCCAGGCCTCCATTATATTAATTCAAAATTAGCTCTTTCCAGAATTTTCTTGAAAATATTAAAAGTTGGTCATACTTTGCTTTAAGCTCGCTTGATTTTATCCGGCTTATTAGGAAAATCCCATCCGCCATTTTATGCTAACTTAAAAATGAGTTGCTTCGTAAGTTTTCGGTCGGATTTAAACATGAGTTTTAAGTTTAGCTCTTCTTTGTGTGAAATGTACTTTTTCGTACGAATTTCCACTCTTTCATTATAATCTCTCTAAAATGTAATGCTAGCACCATCAAATTAATTGGCAGAATATAAATATCTTGTACGCATTAATGCAAAGGTTTGCTGCAAAGGTCTATGGAGGACTAATGACGTCAATGTTTCCCTTTAATTTAAATATGATTAATTGTCCCCTGTTGTGCTGTAAAAAGTGCTTGAAGATTCCATCTAAGCAGCCCAATCAGCCTATATTACAAGAAAAGTCTCCGGGGGAAAACAAGAAATTCGAGGAATGATTTGTACGGCTATGCTCAGGATATATTCAACTCCATCAAAATTAATTGGAAATGATTTGTTCAAAGCTGTGCAAATAGTGAATCACTCTGGGATGTGGTATCCATCACTTGAACAATCTAAGTTATAATAGCAGGTATACCTTTCAGTATACCACGTAAATAAATGTAGTGAATGATAAATTATTAAAGCTTTAAGTTTTGTATATTCAAAAGATTCGCGTTTAACTTTATGGAATTCCTGCATTGTAGAGAAAACAATACTTTGTATTTCCACTTGATACTTCATAAATTGTTATTTCTTCATTGTTGAGAAAAACCTAGTACTATTACTTTCAAAAATGTGTGTACACCCATCCGTCCCATTTTACGAGCGTGTTTGAATGGGGACGGTTTGGAAAAACTTGGGTAGTTGCCACAAGTGGCTAGTTGCCGCCTTAGCTGGAATAGCTTTACGTCGCCGAGAGAGGACGAAGAAGGGTGAGGAACTTCAGACTAGTGTCAGGTTCTCAGGTTCAACTGGAGCCAAATATACTCGGGAGTAAACGCCCCAGCGGAAGGAATGCTGTGAAGAAACTCACGTTCACGCGTGGGAGGCGATAGTGGTACATATATCCTATCGGGCTCCGCCTTGGCTTTTCACCTCCCTGTATTTTCTAAGTAGGGACTAGATTTTATTGTAACCGAAGAAATGTTCCAATAGCGGTGGTTCGTTAGTCCACGGTCATTTTGCTTGAGTGACAGCGTCGGAGTTCAGTTCCCATGTAAAGCAATTTTTTCAGATTTTGTTATTTTATGTGGAGAGGTTGTGTGAGAACCCTAAATTTGCATTCTTTACGTCAGAGAAACTCATCGCAGGTTTTCCAGTAGTTCATTAAAAGGCCAAAACAATGCTACCCATACCACTTTGAATGCTTAATTTCTTTAGATTTTATGAGAAAATGAATGGAATTAGAGTAGGTTCTATTGTCCGTTTAGCCAATCAGACTGTCACCGAATTTGACGCTTTACATGGTACAAGTTCCCCCACGAATGAGTTCATAAATGTGTTTGTACAATGAAATGCACTGTGTAAAGCAGCCTATAGACTCAAGTACTTATATGGCCGTAGTTTCTTAGTAACAGTGAAACTTGCCTGCGCGGCCTCTTCCTTTATGCGGTCGCCTCTCCACGTGGCCGACTTCTAAGGAATCGGAATGAATTTCCCATGCATGTGAGCAGTATAAATTTTCCCTTCCTTCAGCAGTCACTTCCATAAGCGATCATTATCCAATAGGTCCCGTGGTCGCCGCTTAATACTGGTTTCACTGTAATTTTATATGGTTTTTCGGTTAAAGGTGGGTTAAAATGGACTGGGCTTAGGGCTCTGGGTGTGATGTTGGGCGGGGTAGGAGAATAAATGAGTTATTGGAGACTAATTGAGGCTGTAAGGCTGAATGATGGATCGAAGGGCTTTGAGAAACTTATCGAGAAAGAACGTGTTGGGCTGGTATGGTGGTGTGTCACTGTGCGATGGGCAGAAATATAGACTGGGCTATTGGTCCGAGGCCTTTTGATTTCGATCGCAACCAGTGTCTCACTGTAAATGAACACTTTTGAAGACGCTTGTCCCTAATGCGTAACGATTTTCTGTATACTACCTAGACTTTGCAATGAATTTTAAGCCTGTCTCAAATGAGGAGATGGAGTACGTAGAAATTTCCGCGAAAATTCCCGGTCCGCTGCGAATTTTTCTCGTGGTAATTTCTAAGTAGACGTAGACTTTGTGTAATAATTGGAAGACGGGTTTCCAAACGGTTGTAAATGTTGATTTGTTGGTTCCCCGACTACTAAGGGGGTGTAGAACTCTGTATACTGAGTAATTGCTGAAGCCGAAGAAAAATTTAGCGGACAAACCCGTGTCGGAAACCGAAACCGCTATCTTGGCAAAACCAGACCAATACATTCCAAGGACGATTACCACTCTTACTTCAATGCCGTAGTTGCGTTTCTCAGCCAATGATTAGACGATGGCAAATTTCGAAAGGTTTAATTCCGTAGCTGTGTAAATTCCTTAACCCTTTCGCGCCGAATGCCGCGCCCATGCGGCGAGGATATTCTTCCCTGAACAACGATTGCCTCATATATGCGGCGTGAATTTTCCTACCTTAACCGACGAATGCCTCTCCTATGCGGCACAGGTCGGAAGGAAGTGATCGTGGCGGAAACAATAGACCCAAGTACGCGGTCGCCCCTCGAGATCCGGCTTAGCGCGAGCCCTTCCTATCCTCTCCACGCGGTCAACAACTGTTATTTGCAGTGTTTTTTCCAAAAAAATATTTGTTGCTTACTTTAGAAATCCAATGTTAGAAATGAATTCATCTTTTTTGCTTATCACATGGAAATTTCAAACGAAATTCTAACGTTAATATCAACGGAGTTATAGAACAGCAATCGAAGACGGCATTAACGTACGCATTTGGAAAATTTTGCCAATATGAACGTTAAAACTTCGTTTAAAATTTCTGCACGCTCAGAAAAACACAATAAATTAATTTTTAATGTAAAAAACTCGATGCGAACAACAAATATTTGTTTATATTAAACATTGCAATTTCAGTCAGTTGACCGTGGACTCGCACTGTGAAGGAGTCTTTTAATCCTTCGAGGGTCTGGGACAGCGGCCGAGGAAAGGGATCGGCGACCCGCTGAGTTGGGTCCAAAAATGGTTAGGGAGGGAACCTCTGCCTTCCGCCGACGCGAGGAAGCTTCGTACAGGGGAGTGAAGAAAATTTTCAAGAGACTCGTAACCACGGACTTAGATATTACAGGACTGGACACTACCGGTCTGCGATGTCGCCGCTACTGTCGCCGCGAGGAAACTCTACGTAGAGATGGCAGCACAATTACTCGCCCTTAGAAGCTGTGAACATCTATGGTGAACATACGTGAAGAGTGGGAAAGATTTTTAATAATTTCGAAGCAAGCTCTTTCTGAGTGTGTAACGTTTTATAGAGATAGATTTTCACATTATCTAGAAATGCCAGGGCATCGTTGTATCGCTCCTGGTTGCGTCTCCGGCTACGACAGCAGCAAGGAAAAGGTTCATTTTTTTTTGGTGCCCAGTGATCTTGCAACCCTTCAAAAATGGACTACCGCCATACCCCGCAAGGATTTCCACATGAAACCTGGGCAAAGGGTATGTGAGAAGCATTTTTTGCCATCAGAAATAATTTGGAAGAAACCACTATACGACCGGAACGGAAAAGTTATATCAGAGGTAAGTATGCATTCAACGCGTGAAGCCTTTAAATGGTTACGGGTTTATAAGTAATGTCGGAAATGACCTTTTCTGTCTTATATATAGTTGTAACTGTTAATCCGAATTTTGAATTTAAATCATTTCCTCCGTTTTACCTCGTGTGCACTCATCCTTGATATGGTCATTATCTTTAGCAAATGTACAAACGACCACAACTTCTGGAGTCTGCTGTGCCGTCGCAGTTTCCAAACTGCCCAAAATATTTATCTGCGAGTCCCAAAAATAAAATAAAACCACCAAAAGAGCGTTGCGCATCTCGTTTGGCCATTAAGAAGAGGATTGGGGAAATATCTATTATTGAGAGCAACCCAACAGGTAAGAATGATTTTGATGAAGCAAGTTTGAAAATAGTCGCAGATTGAGATTCAATAACTTTTAGAATAATAATTCTTCATTTACGCATGGAAATTGAAGATCAATTAATATTATCATATCAATCATATGACTGCCAATCCAAATAATAATTTTGGTGAGAGACTTAGCGTTAATATTTTTGTGAAGGGTATTCAACAGCACTTGCCTTTTCATCCCTCCTAGCGACATCAAATTCTGTCGTATTCTTGTAATTTTTCATGGTGATAATGGTTTCCCAAAGTTCTACTTCATAAACAATAAAGGGTTAGCAAAATATGTTAATGTTATCAGTTCAGGGGCAATAGGGGCTAGAAGGAATCAGTGTCATAATGGAAGTCTACTGATTTCATCGAGTGTGGAAAATAGTACATTACAAGTTATGAAAAAATGCTTTTGACAACCACAGTTGATTCCACTTTTCATTCACAGTTTTGAGTGAGACTCCATATATCATGTAAATCAGAAAGTTTAGGATGTTGTCAAGTAATATGCCAGTAGGAATCTTTTTTGAAGCCTGTTATTTAAATTTTGCTGTTGAAACTAGCACATTTTCTCAGAACTTAATTCAAACTTTGTATTTGTACAGACCACTGTATGTGGCTCATGAATCACCCCACATATAGGGTTATTTAACCAATAATTTAGACCAAAAAGACCTTAAAACATTTTAAACTCTAACAAGTACCCTTCTGACAAGCCAACAACTCAAGTGTTTAAGTGGCCATGTGGCTACCATACTTGACTACAGTCCAGAGGGCATGGGTTTGATCCCTGCATGGGATCTTTTCATTCTGTTGTTTTATCAGTTTTTCTTTCATGGTATTCTACTCAAGATTTTTGATTGACCTATCCTTGCAAACCTCTTTTGCCTCATTTGTCCCCATACACTGCTTCATACACGCCCTCCTGTTTTTAAAACTCCTAATATTCCTCCTCCCAAGAATTTCCTCAACCACAATTTTCTTGGCCTACCTCAACCTCTCACACCATTCATTTCACACTTATATATCTGTTTCATTACGCGACTCTCATCCATTCTCTCTACATGGCCAAATCAACAAAGCACACTCCTTTCGTATACAGTAGAACCGTGATATAACGAACACGGATATAGCGAAATTTCGGTATTACAAAGGACTTTCTGCGGTCCCGACGAAAATTTAATTAAACGAGACTTATAAAACTCCTGGAAATAAGAAAGTGATTGATGACCTGAAGGCAAAACTGGATATGGCAGTCGATGTTGCTGATTGGAGTGTCGAGGACATAATTGAAGGAGATTATTCTTTGGCTGAAGTCAGTGCTTGTGTATCATACTATGTTTCTGGCTACTTAAGCAGGCAGTTACTGAAGCACACAAAATGCAGTGTTTGCATAAGTGCATTGCATAATCCTGTAACTACTTACTGTCATCCTGTAGCAAAATTAACCAATTTGAAGACCTTTGGAGGATTACTTCATCCTAATATAAATTTGCATCTCCTCATTGTGGAGTTAGAAGATTTATTTTTTAAGTACTGTAAGTGCACAGATGTTGCGGAGAGAGTCATCACTGACTTCCTTCAAAGTTCCAATATCACTTTCCCATGCTTCGAGCATGGAAGTGAAATGGTTGCTCGAATAGTGAGCTATTATGTTACCATGCGACTAAGACAATTCTCTGCCCAACAGAATCGAGAGACTGCGAAGGAAAATTGCCGAAAAAAGAAAGTGGCAAAATTAACGAAAACATAATAAATCATTTGAATGCATTCCTGTTTGGTAATCATTTCTATGGATCCCCTTTTACTATGTTATCCATAATCTGACTAGCAATTAGCACGCCTTTAACCTATTTTGTTAGTTTTGTTCGCACGTAAGTAACGCATGCAGGAACTGTAGCTACCCTCTTCGATGTTAGGCTAAGAAATAAATGCCAGAAGATTCTAAGTTGTGCAACAAATATTGTCGACCGCCGCAGTTTATGCAGTAAACTGTTTATTGAGCTTATTAAATGAGAGTGACAACGTTCTGTTCCGGATATATAAATTCGGCAAAATCGTACAAATTTATGTTAAATCTCTGCACGAGGTTCGATGCTAATACGTTCTCCACTCGTTAATGCTCCCCTCAAGTGACCGACGTTCTGATGTTGTTGATAGTGTTTGAGTAGCTGTTTTAAAATACTCTCTTAATATATTTCATGAATCTAAGGTAGCCCCCGCAGTAATTTTAAACTTGTCTGTATTACTGATACGTACTTATTGACGCGTCATTTTGGGGCCAATTCCATGTGTTGCAGTGAGTCGGGCATGAATTTTTCGGGACATCTGTTGTCTATAGCTAGCAGTACGGTGGTTAGGCCTTTAATATATCTACTAATTATGGCTTAATTACGGTCTCAATATTGAATTTCAAGGGCATAATTTGGGTTTTCTCCCGTTAAGTGTTCCGTCAAAACGACGATCTTGGGTGAAGCAGACGACAAGTGGCCCAGCGGTTTTAGGGTTGGTAAGTAAACGAATAGGTAGTATACCGCTTTGTCATGCTCTAATTTAGGTCTCATTGCTCTAATTTCGTTTTTCGTAGTATTTGAAAATTGCTCTTCATCCTAATCCTGAAATATCAAGTCAATTTTATGCTGATGTACTGAAAATCTCACGCCAAACTGCGATTAGAAGGTGAAACGCTAGGGCGAGTAACTGTGCTGCCACCTGTGGTAGAAACCTTGGTAAAGCGACATTAACGGCGACATTGTTTTACATGGCCGGTATAGGGCAGTTACAGTGGGCTGCTCGTAACGAGGAAGAATTTCCCTCCACAAAGCTCGGGCGCGAAAGGGTTAATGTACATGCATTTTTGAATGAGGCCATATCCGAGTAGATACAGACGGTTGGCAGTCCCGTTACCTGCGAAGATGGTTGAGTCGAGGGGGGTTTTCCTTTCGTATAAGTTGAGGGTGGCTGAAGCAGTAACCGTTGGTCAGCGAAGTGCAGAGTTGAATATTTTTTTTAAGTTAGTCGAGTAAAAACCTTGGATCACGTTTCATTTAAGTGAAGCTGTTTATGCATTGGAGCTCACCGTACAGACAGTGATGGAATCTAATGCTTGAATATGTATGTTCAGTTTTTTCTATAATTAAGACATGTTTTGGCTAGAATTTTGGGTATTTGGGATGTGATATTTTGACGAAATCACATTAAATATACTTTTTTGGATTCATGAAACATAATAATGAGAATATATTATTTCGCGTTTATCTGTACCTACATATGTTATTGAACTATCGTGAAATATATGTTATATACTATGTGTTTACCTGTTAAAATATAATTTAATTTCCTGAAAAACTAAGCCAGTGTGATGCAGTTTTTTTTTTCTATTTTTTCGATAGGATTCACTAATGAGGACACATGCACGCACACATTTCACTCCCATCTATGAACAACCGAGGGGTACGCAACTTCAAAAACAAGTGTACACCGCATTTCCATTTCAGCCATTTCTCTGATCCATTTCTGTCCATTTCTAACCATGTCTGTTCATCTCTATCAATTTCTGTCCATTTCTAGCTGTTTCTGTCCATTTCGCGACCATTTCTCAACAAACGTACACCATTTCTCAGAGTTGCACACCCCTCGGAATCAACAAAAGTCGTACTTATAAGGTTGCAGTTCTTTTATCAAAATAATAAAGAAAGTTTTATTCTCTTATTATACTAATGCCTGCCTACTTATGACTCTACTCTTGAAGATGTGTGTTGTTGTACCCCAATACAGTAGTGGTCCCTCAACTACCTTTTATTAGTTGTCTTAGGAGTTTAGCAATAAACGTTATTGAATTTTATGTCATGCCTAATAATTTCAGACACTTCGATATTTAGTTGTATGCATAAAATGTAACCAATAGTGTACGCTCCTTGATACGGTTGCTCTTCTACTAATTTAATTTGAACTCAGGTTGTGATGGGTGTGAGAAACGGAACTCGTTGGTGTGAAATTCCGGCGCTTTGAGGCGAAAGCGTGACTGTCGATTTGGAAGCCGACAGATGGCGGTGCGACCAGCGGTGGGAGTGGCGGGTGGAGGAGGATGGCCCATGGAGGACCACCTATTCACGACGGCGGGGCTTTTACGACCGCAAAGTGCTTTTAGATCCGAGCGATGTACTCTCAGATAAGTAGCGCTCGCGATGACAAAAGGGATGAGGATGTTTTTGGAGACCGGATCGATTTATGAAGCTGTTTTGCTCTCTTTCAAAATTGGCAAATATGTTCCTGAATTATCTTTTGTACATAAAGTGTTATAAAGTCGATGCATTTATTACAGCGTGTTTTTATTGTACTCCCAATTTGTTTCAGAGAGACAAAATATAAATTACAACGGCGATGTTTCTCGATGAATTTTAAATATTGACAGTCAGCTTCTCTTTTACGAGTGAATTAAAACTACTCATACCAGTGTTTTCTAATTTTTACTGTGCTTCCATGACCATTTTCCGAACATTATTGAATCCTTTTCAACTGCTCGCAAATTCGAAAGACTAAACAAACGGAACTTGATGCGACAGTATCAGGGATAACTGATGCGCATTATTGATCTCCGGGCGTGAGGAATTATTTATCGCTGATGAAAGATGGGCTGGGGTAATCCATCAAATATTTCATGATGTGATCTAAAAATCTCTGAAACGAAGTATCCAAAATTATTCATCGACCAACCATGGGCACTCCTTTGAGCATATGTGAATGCTTTTTTATTTTATTTATCTTCACTATCCCGAATACAGCAAAATGGGCCAATTTACTTGGGGTGAATAACAGTAACAACTGACGAGACGCAAACATCCATGTCCTGGGCAGATAACATCCAGGCGAGGATTGCGGGTAGGTCGGCGCCGTGTGTCGCCGCGCCGGTGACAGCGACCTCTTCAGGTGTGAAGCTATTATCCCACGCTTGCATTCCCGTTTGTCGACCACGTCACTGGGTCGTTGGGATTGGCCGAGGACGATGCCGCATGAATTACCAATGGGCGATGTGACTTCCCATATGGTCGCCCAGCGCCTGAAGGAAGATATTATTAAGTCTTCCGACTTATTCCTCCCTGGTCCCCCCACGCCCTCCGACGTGAACTTCGCTGCTTTATGTATTATTCGTTCGCGATTTCCAAGACGCGTTTTCCTGGAATGGCGTCTCTGTTCTCCCTCCCCCATTCTCAACTCCCTCCGCCCCCGCGAACGACGGTTTCCACCTCGCTTTGGCTCAACCGGTTAGCGATGGTAAAATGGAGTTGATCGTTCGGTGCATGAATTTTTTAAGTCGGACGTATTTTTAAACCGTCACAGTGCCTCTACGTCCAACATTCTCCAACTTCTCCTATCCTCAATTCCTTCCTCCCTTTCCCCCTGAAACAGTACACCTCTTCATCCTGCACACTCCTGCTCACTATATTTAGAGGTTACGCATTAACCTCGTAAATCTCTCTCACGGATGACTAGGGAACAGATTTCGTTTGCACATTACCCATTTATGGAAATTTTTGCCTTGAGGTAGCTAGAACGCTAATCGTGAGATATTGAGTGTACATTTTAATAACTTTAAGTCTAAGAAAAATTCTTGAACCGCACTTCAAGAAAATACACCTATTTATACTTTGATAATAACCAATTTTAACTAAAGATGTTGCGAATCAATTGATGCAAGAATTATATTTTGAATATTTCGCCTCAAATAATATTTATGACTTGGGTTTATGGCGTGCATTTCGAAATTCAAGCAAAAATTTTATTTTTTGGTGTCTTTCATTTGCTATGATTCCTTTATATATGATAGGAACAATTGCAGTAGTATGAAACGTATATTTTTGCGTTTTGGAGAAACTCTGTTCATATTTCATCGAAAGATTACTAAGTATATGTCGATTGTCATATGGCTACAAGTTAAAATATCATTCCAATGCCAAGAAACCAATCCGGTAACATGACATTTATTTTCGCTTTTATCATTAGGTACTTATTACTATTAAGTACACTTATGCAAAAACTCACGCAAATATGCGCATCAACGGAAATCGCTGTAATCACTTTAAGACCACTAAAACTCCTGAGACTCGCACACAATCGGTTCTAGTGAATGTTGTTGACCAATTTACGCTGACGGTGTCGGGCAGTGATGTTCCCATCGCTGCAGGACCGACAGGAATGTGACTTAATCACACCCTTCCGCAGGTGGCAATACTGAAGCGCCTACTTGTGTTCACGCGGCCGCGTTGCTCCAAGTGGAGAAAATACCATCACTGCTTAAATGATAATAATAATAATAACAATTTCTTTATACCAAACAGCCGAAGCCAATTACTAGGTATTTAATACATGGACGCACACACACAACCATGCCCAGGGAGGTGTAAATATCCTACCCAGGCGGGACTCGAACCCGCGACCTTCGATTTGGCAGGCGAGGACTTATCCGAGGACTTTACCCCGCCGCCACCGAGGCCGGCAAAAATGCTTCTTCTTTCCAAAATCACCGCGTTTCGAATGTATAGGCATCTTGAGTGACATTGCATTAATTCGGAATCATTCGTCCAATACGTGGTGATCGGTAAGTATTTTCATGGTTTTCATGTTTCGTTTCGTGTCTTCGAGGTCGGAGGGAAAGACCTGGACGTTCAGGACACGAAAGTAGGGCGTTAGTTACAGGCTTACATTGGGCCTCTTTCAATGGGCACGCCATACGATAAATAAGTTGAATAAGTGACTTTTTTGAAACCCCAATAACCAAGTTGTCTATTTACCCATTAATTGGAAATATGTAAGGTCAAAAACGAGTTTTACACTCGCGTATGTTTAAAAATGTTTTCTTTTTTTATCCCTGGAAAAACTGTGAAGTAAAAACTGTTTAGCTAGATTGCTATGAGAGCAGTGTAATGAACGTATATTGTAAAAACTACTATAATGCAATGGAGTGAAATCATTTAGCCCAAGGGCGATCAAGGTGGTGGATTTAATGACTGAGCGTTCGAGCGTAAAAGAGCTATCACCCGCTGGATTGTGGGTAATTATTCGAAAATTGTTGCTGACTACTTTTTGTGACTCACGTTCGAACTTACTTTGCCTCACGCGCTCGTCTCCTCCTCGGCATCGGCTCCGGCATCGGCCAAATACCTGAACGAAACTGCCATTATCAATCTAAGAACGGTATGTTTTGGTTTTTTCATTGAATGATATTTGAATAACTATTGTAGTGTGGTATTTTTATGGACTATAGATCATTGCAAACACATTACCCTAGTCTTCAAATGCAGTTCGAGGCCTAGAATGCAGTGAAGTATTAAATTGGAAGATAGCTTCAATAGCGCGTCATGTTTCGGTTTTTAACTTGGTCGATTTAAGGTTAATCATGACTATAGAGTTTAATGTGCACTTCTTATTTCAGCTGGCAGTTCTAAACTTTATTTCTGTGAGGAAAAATGGTGTCATAAATGGAAAGGATGTTAAAACGTGGGTTTATCGTGCCAAGTGACAATATTTATAATGATTGCAGTGATTAAAATTGTTACTTATGCGCTTTGATGGATTGCATGTGTTCGTGTTGCTAATTTAACATAAAAAGATAATTATTAACCATACTTCATCTCTTGAAATTCTGTGCTGTGATAGGCACTGTGTTGAAAATATGTAGCAATTGTCAGAGATGACTGATTACAGCAATCTTTACGTTGTTTGTACTTTTGTCTAATTTAACATGTGTTCTCTATGTGAATTGAAATGAAGGTGGTGGTTGTGTGGATTACAATGGAATCGTACCTTAGTGTGGTTATTAGCTTCCCTATAAGAAAGGACAAAGATTGCAGTGTTTTATTATGCTTAGTTCAGTAGATTTTGACAGCTCAAAATTCATCTTTTTTATTTCATTGCAATATCATATACGGCATGGATTTATGCTGAATTCCTTAACGTTTTCATAACGTTTATGCTGAATTAATTACGTTTATTGCAGTGGATTATATATTAATTAGCGCTAGGTATTTTGATTCGTCCTTGGCAAAGACAAGTCTTCGATTCAATTCCCTTGAAAAATGTGAGTGTGGTTGTTTATGTCAAAGTGAAAGAGGGGCGATTTTTTATGAACTTGTGCGTGTTGTTTCATATGCTTCATTTAGTACATTTTGCCACGTCAAAAGTTACTACCTTTTCATAACTTCTCCTTATTGTCATGGTCAGTGACTGCTCATTCATTTGAGTGTCGCATTGTATGCACTGTAAAATATTGGAAATGATAAAAGATGCTTTACATATGTCACGGGAGTTTAACATTTATGCCACAAGAAAAAAAATCATAGCCCTTTATAGAAAGCGGGATTCGGACTGTTGAGAATGGGTTACTTTGGTATCATTTGGAGAATGGGTTTCTCTTTGATATCATGGTGCGAAGTCTGTGTTTGGATTATAATAAGGATGACTATCATGTATAGACGAAGGGGGATCAGCTGGTTGTTGGTAGTTAAATGTCAATTAATATCCTAATCAATATGTGTCTGAATTTACATCCACCGGTGTCATAGATAACGTAAGTTCATACATAGATGGTAGGATTTGGTAAATATGTTTTTAAATTTACCGTTGATCTTTAGATTATTTATGTAGTTAGAAGTAAAGGGGGTGACGTGGAAGAATTATTAAGATACTTCTGGCAGAAATTGCAATTATCCTCCAATCTAATTTACAGGTAGAAAAAATTGTATCTTTCTTTCTGATGAAGGCTTCCGCGGGGCTTAGATGGAGGTTGATTCCTTTTTTCGAGTTTTTCACAGCGTTGGTTCATGTTGGGGACAATATTTCGCCGGCCGTCCTGCTGGCTTCCTCAGGTCCATGTAACCGACCATGTTTCATGGACCTAAGGAAGCCAGTGGGACAGCCGGCGAAGTATTGTCCTCAACATGAACCAACGCGGCGAACAACTCGAAAAAAGGAATCAACCTTGTATCTATCTTTCATAAGATCAACTAATTTACAGGTAGAAAAAATTGTATTTGTCTTTCGGAAATTAAGATATTCTAGTAATGGTCCACTAAATAGATTTATTCCTTACGACTCCGGTTTCGTCATATAATTACATCTTCAGGTTTACCTCATTAATATTTTAATATCCGATGTGGAGAGGTTCCACAAAGTCAAGCCTGAAGTTATTCGCTGTATTTTTCTTAATTATAAAAATAAATGTTTTTCGTGTTAATTCGTGAATAGCTTCACTTATAAGTGCCTTCTTTGGTTTGAATTACTAGGTATTGTGAACTAAAGAAAACTAATGTACTTCAAACGTTTAATTTTATTTGAAATTCGTTGATGAGAACCTCCGAGATATTGCTCGTCAGCTTAAAATATTTGTATTTCATTTTCCAGCCAAGATGTTTATGACTCAATGATATAGCGATGCAGAATTTTTTTGGCCCCTTTCAGCTTTCACTAAGACGTTTTTAGTGCTGATGAAACCTTATAAAGACGACATTTAAGCTGCCGTTTAACAGTTCAATAAAGTCTCGGAATGAAAAACTGATATGAATAAAATATTCAGCTTAACGCATTGAGGACCGAGTGATTTCATGAAAGCGATCGTACTGCAGACCATCGAACGTTACGCTGTTGCCAGATGGATAGCACATTTCTCACTTGACTCGTGTGGAAGTAAACTTCAGTAAACGTTTTCTAGCACTTTAATTTTTCTATATTCGTAATTCGTATGATTCAAAACAAGTGCTACCATTTAAAATTAGGCTAATTGCGTATGCATTCGAGAGAAATAATTGGGAAATGTGCTTTCCGTATGGCAATAGCGTAACATTCGATGGCTTGCTGTACGATCGCCCAAATAAAATCTCACGTTGGTTATCACTCGAATGAAGTGAACTCGGTCGAAGGCGAACGAATGCCCAACAATCGAGCGTAAGCCAAGTTATAAAGTCGGCCCCTTGGTCCAAGACTCTACAGTTAATGACCGGTTCCAGGTGTATGTGAACCAATGCAATCAACAACAAATGAAAAAACGACTTCGTTTTCTTCCACTGATTTATTTTTTTGGTACAACATGTTTCGACACATAGAGGTCATTTTCAAGTACAAAAAGTTTGGACAATTTTTCTTCCAAGTTGAAGTGACTCAGTGTGCACCAACATTTATTGCTGGTTCCGATACGTTGATGATGTGTTTGCGATATGGACTGGCACGGATAGACAATTAGACAATTTTCTTAAAATTCTGAATACACAACACAAAAACGTGAAATTTACCTGTGAGAAAGAGAAAGAAGGAAAACTGAATTTCCTGGATGTGACTGTGTCGAAAATGAACAAGAGTTTGAATTTGAAATTTTCCGCAAAGCCTCCGCAACGGACCATGTCATCCCCTCAGACTCCCGCCATCACATTTCTCAAAAGCTATCCGTGTTTCACTTTCTTTTAAACAGGCTAATGAGTATCCCTCTCTCCAAGAACACATTCAACAAAGAATTAGAAACAATAAAATCAATAGCCATCTCAAACGGGTACAACATAAACATAATAGACAAAATGCTCCAAAAAAAATGTTCTTTCAAAGCCCAGCAATTGCTCTTCACTCCAGTAATAATGGAAAAGGAAAAGATTCGATGGTGTAAATTGCCGTATTATGGCATGATCTCTGTAAAAATAGGAAACCTCTTTCCAAAACAACAGTATAGAGTGACATTTTATAACGGTGAAAACCTCAAAAAATTCCTGGGTAACACAAAAGACCAAGTGTTGCACTTTTGAAAGAAGTGGCATTTACAAATTAAAGTGCAACGACTGTGGTGCTGCATATGTTGGGCAGACAGGGCGCACATTCGAGAGAAGAATCGAGGAACATAAGAGATGTTACCGGAACTGCAATCTGTCGCAGTCCCATTTCGCCAAACATCTCTGGGAAGAGAACCACGAGAGCGACTTCAGACCGGAGATACTACACTTTGAGATAAAAGGGAGGAAGATGGACAAAAAGGAGGAGCTAGAAATAAGGAGGACCATGAGTAAATGTAAATTACTAAACGACATCCTTTTTGAAAAAATTTCTCCCCTCCTACAAGTCTCTCTAAACCTCACCGAAAGACGAACACCCAGATACCTCCCGCCCAACTCCACACCCGCTGATAACCCACCTCCACCTTAACGACCCTTTCCAAGTTAACCCACCCCTCCCTCTACCTTCCATCCCCCGCCCCCACCTTTCTCACCAACGCGGTCCTCCTAAGGGTTTTCCCTAATTCTCACCATAACCCCCACCCCTCACCTCTCTCCGGGTTTCCCCTTCCCCCCCCCCCTCCTAGCACCCATTCTTCCACCCCTCTCCAACCTCCTCCAAGACCCTTCCAGGTATATATTTGCTTGAATTTTAAAATTTTTTGTACTTGAAAATGACCTCTATGTGTCGAAATATGTCGTACTAAAAAAATAAATCAGTGGAAGAAAACGAAGTCGTTTTTTCATTTGTGAATATCAACTTCCACATAGTTGAGCCTGATACCATTGAACGTACAATGCAATCAATTTCATCGGGTGTGGATAGTCGTGGGGGTGGAATTTCGGAGCAAATGAAGCGGAGTGGAGCTGTCGACCGCGTCCGTACGATTGACCGCTTCGATGCGATGGCACGTTTCCACCCCTGGGTATCGTGTCCTTCGGGCACATGGCTCGGCCTAGTGGTTTCCTCTCACTTCGCCGTTTTTCATATTCCACACTTCCCCACTCTTTCCTCCATTTGTAGAATCGTAATAATGGAACGCCCTATGTGTTAGTTGACTGTATCATTTGGAAGATCTCTTAAAGATCCTCATGATCGTCTCTCATGAGGATTATGAGGATCTTTAAATTATGGATCGTCTCTCCATTATTCACGGGTCTTCACAGTATGCCTTGAATTTGGAGACGCCAGTTTCGGGACAAAGTCAATGAAGATAAAAGTTTTTGGCTGCCTTTATAATGGTTATCCCGTGAAATTCCTGCTTTTTGATTGGTTCTTACTTGGAGAACTCTCTTCCAAGAACGTGACGAGGGCATCCATCTTCTCTAATTATTCTAATGGGCGTTTTTATAAATTCAGTCGCTTCCTGTAATTGCCTGGGATAGTGTAGTGTGTCTCAAGCAATGATTTTTAATTCATCAAGAGGTACGTCATAACGGGGTGCAATCCAAGCATGCACCGCGATGCCGGAAAGTGAAGACTTTCTTCTTCGTGGTCTTCATGTGTTCCTGGAGACGGACGTTCATTGCTCTGCGAGTCTCTCCTATTTTTGCTAATATTTCATCGATGAATTTTATGATCAATTTTTCGATCCTAAGGTCGGTCGACTGCTCATTATTCTTCCCTATTTGTTCATCTATTTCTATACTTCATCCATGTATGTTTATTCTATCTTTATACATTTCATCCTGCGAATTCTTCCGTTCTTCGTTGCTATCTCTTTGTCCGTCGTTATCACTGTATGCCTTGAAATCTGTAGGAATCATTTAACCATTTTCATTCTGTTATGTTCCTTCATTCAATTCATTTTCCCTTACATGTACTAAATCTTCCTAATTTATCTCCGTATTCCATTTTATCTGAGAAATTGATTTGAAGTTCGTATAGTTTCGAAGATCTATTTATTTTTCTAGTCAACTTTTCCTCTGGTCCTGGTCTCATACCGCTTTGGTGTGACCGTCTCGACTTGAACGTCGTCGTTAAATTGGAAAATCTGAGATACATTTTTCGCTTTTCGGGATCACTCTTCAGGGTACTCCTACTTTGGCCGTGAAGCTCTTCCGAGCCACAACTTCTGTAAAATCATTTCTGTGTTATTACATTTCTATTTTTTGAAAAGATAACTAGGTAAGGACCACAGCTTGCGCCTTTTTATCCTCTCATCTTACATTACGGGCCAAAATGGCGGGCTGAGCCATGACCACCGAGAGTGTAGTTTAGGTGGTCATGGCTGAGCGGGCTTTTTGCATTTCCGTCCGTCGTAATCATTGACGAGCATTCCAACCGTTCCTGATTGCGGTCCCGTTAAAGGGCAGCGGATTGGAATCCCTGTTCGAACTGGGCCTCGATTGTTCGGAGCATACAGGTGGCCCAGGGTTGGTTTGGACAACTCCTACGTGGAATGAACCCTCTCCAAATGGCGACTTCTCTCAATGGAATAACGTACAAAGCGAAACGATAAAACGACTTTAAACTCTTCCGCCGTCCGGATTAGTGAGGGCTTTTCGAAAGACACTGAAGATGCGAGAATCTTCAAGGATTCAATTATACGGCCTCCCAGGGGAGCCCGTGAAGTGGCCATTTAATCATGTTGCAAAACAAGAAAATAACGATGCTACAAGATCTCATTGCTGAGGCCAGTAGATGGCCAGACGCGTACATGTTCCCTGCTCATATCTTATGCAATCCAACTGTCAGATCTTATTAATTATGTATTTACAGGCTTTATTTTGCTGAATTTAGTCTTTTTAATGATTTATTGTCTCAGTACGTATTTATGTTCGCTCTGACACTGTGTCATAGATATGTAACCTCGAAATTGACACAACATTATTTAATTTTCAGTACTAACCTTGTAGCATCCTCCTTAGTCCGGGACTTTGTCAAGTAAGCTAGAAGTTAGTTTATTTTATTTGTTATATGGACCTCCGAGTATAATAACTTTTGAACGTTTGTAATTCATCGTATTTACATTACAGTCGATTTACAGCAGCCACTGTTTAAGTAGCAGAAAGAGGCACTAAGGTAACTTTCAAAATATACTGTTTTATCAGGGTTCATACCTTAAGATGTAAATGCGCTTCTAGAAATATAGATATGGTGAATCCAAATTTAAAATTATTATTTTCTTCACAGATCCTTTAATTTTAATTAAATAAAATGATAACTAGTATTTAAATTACTGATGTATGAAGTGTACTGAAAAATGCCGGGATTAAAGTAAAAGCATTTTTTTACTTAAGCCTCTGCACTTCTTTTGTTTCTGTCACAAATTTTGGTATACCTGCCTCTGTTTTTCTTTTTAACACCGTACAAGTTATTAGCAGATCAGTTAGTATTGAGGGTCAATTGTGCGCATAAACTAACTGAATCAATATTAGAAAGAGATAGTTTGTGGAACAAATGGGGAAAATCATCGGAAGAATATTCCACTCATCATGATGAAAGGCTACAAGTATCATAAAAGAATGGAACTTGGAAGTCCAGGACAAGGACTAGGAGTCACATATTTGTCGTTAAATGGACGTTTTAAACTTTTTTCCTGATTTACAATGTCCAGACACACGTTATTCAACGTACATATGGCTCACGAAACTTGTAATATTTTAGACAATATGCTCTAATTCCTTGAAAATAAAAATTGATGCACAAAATAAGTATGTAAGCATAAATGCACAAGATATGTGGTTATCTGAAAATTATTGCCGGTGACATTAGGTGTGCAACTAGGGTTCACCTGGCGTTGGTGTTTCATTTACAAGTGGGATCTTCGTAATAAAAATTTCCATTAAATGAGAAGAAGTGCCTTCGACAAAATTGAATTTGGGAGGAAAAAATTTTCAACGTGAGAAGCTTGTAAACAATGAATACGTGCTGCTTCATCCATGTCACATAAAATTGGGGCTTTTGGAGTGATTTGTTAATACAGAAATGGAACACAATTTACATGTATTTCAAGTAGATTAGTCGGCGAATAGTTTAACGCCTAAAATGGATTAGGACGCCTCTCAAGATCGCTCCCTTCCTTTAAAATAGTGTATTTCGATGCATAAACGGCGAAACATCCTCAAAGGTCCGAATACGGCTTTCATCCCTCATCTAACGCGTCTTCTTGAAACCGTGGTCACAATAATTTCTTGGTAGACTGAGGGTCTCGGTTTTGGAGTTTTATTATTTAATTAATAGTTTATTTAATTATAGGAGCTCCATTTAATAAAAATGGTGGAGCACATGTAACTCCGCCATCTGTGGCTAAAAACTATTCAGGTGTAAACTGGCTGACGCGTGGATAATACCCCACCGCCACCGAGGCTTCTAGGGCGATTAAACGCTCCTATTTACGGAGAACTATTTTATCCACGTACTACTAGTTTATCGCCTTTTTGAACATTGGAATGCTTTGTCTTAATTCATAGGGTTTAAACTAGTTATCCATGAATAAAACATGCGATGGAAAATCAGAATGTTTTCTCATTAGGTGCGTATGAATTTCCACGGAGTAATACGGAGTTTCCACGGAGTGCCAGGAAAGACGAGCATCCATCGAATAGTAGGACCGAGCCAACTGCGAGAAAATCTGCATTCATAGCTTTGCGCGCCTTTTCCGAAGTACAAGTGCCGTTTCCGCATCTGAGATTGTTTGTCGAGCTTGACTCGCTCCTATTAATAACGTCTCGCTGGGAGGGGTCTATTCCCTCGCTTTTTGTACTTCTCTCCGCGATAGTCGCTGAAAGTCTCTTCTTCAGAGAAATAAGTATTTTCCCGCGGTTTCCTTTTTGCCGCTCGCCCCGCTCGAAGCTCTGCGAATAATTTGCATTCTCAGAAAGGAAATCCTCATAAATGATCGTAGTTTTAATTTATTCCACCGACTTGGGTGGTTACGTGCCAGCAGATTTTGATTTGATGTCTTCGTCTGCGGGAAAATGAGAAGGGTTTTGCCCGGCGTTTACGAATGATTAAAAGTCGAATCATAAATTCAGCGGCATTTTTCAAAGATTGAGAATTATGGTTGATTCACGAAGGTTTACGTCCCAGGTATTATCTTCCATTTATTTGATGGATATATCCATAGAGATATGAGAATGTAATGACTGGAGAGTTGTCATGGTATGGTCCAATATAAGAACGTTTTTCGTTTCCTTCGCCCTTGATTTGACTATACCGAGTCATTGTCAAGGTGGTTGAGGTTAGGAACGGCTGGTAACTCTATTTTATAAGCCGCATTAAAGAAAATAATTTGTAATGTAAGAGAAACAATTGCACTTATCCACAAAATTGTTTTAATGCGAACTTTAAACTTTGTCTTGTACCTGATGATGACTCTGTGAACCGAAACGCGTTGTACGCATTAAAACAATTTTGTGGAAAAGTGCAATTGTTTCTCTTACATTATGAAGAACTTCCACGATATCTCGCCTGAATCTGTTGAATTTAAAATAATTTGTGATGGAGGATTATGCCCAGAGTAATGAAGACCCAGTAAAATCTGGCCATGCTGATGTTTTCTTCAGCTGCATTTAATATCGCTATTTACTACAAATTTTGGCCGATTACCCTTCTTTTAACTGTATATTCAATTCATTTCTCTATTCCTCTGTACTACTTGCATTGATATGACCGTGTGATCGGTCGCAAGTTTTTTTGTCTGAGTGGTTTGGTCGCCATATAGGAAAAAAAGAGAAGAGGAAACTGGAGATTGAGAAAATATGGATGTACAAAGAAGTTTCACGTATATGATTCCGGTTTCTTATAATATGATCGCTAATGGTAGTATTGAAGATTTCACTCGTGAATCCGTCTGGTCTATACTTTTCCATTAGGGGCATGGATATGCTGTGCTATTTTTTACCATCAAACGGAGGAAATGAATTTTTTAGCTTACGTACATCTTGTCACCCTCTTCATTCTATTAAATGTTTTTGTACTTATAACTACAAGGTATTTGTTTTTGTTTGTGTGAGTTTTGAATTTTTGCGGCAGAGAAATTTGAAATGATTTATGTCAAATCAGTGATATATTTGATCGATAAAAAACTTCTTGACCAATTTGTCGAAGATCTTCTACCAAATCTGTCATCAGGTCCCTTTCTTGAAAGTGCAGGATATAAATGTTGACTAATTGATGCCTTTCACATCTAAGGAGGCTTTGATACCTCTGATCTGATGATAATCGGAACATATCATCTGGTAGGTGGGTGATTTGTGTCTGGCAATAATATCTGCTGTATATGGCTCATCGGCGATGGATATAATAATAATGATAATAATAATGTCGTCTTCATTCAGCGATATTAGAACTGTCCAGTCCTCTCTTATATATAACTCATTTTACATCACACAAACAACCATGTCCTGGATGGAGAAAAATCCACCCAGGCGGGACTCGAATTCGCGACCCTGAATTGGCAGGCAAGGACTCTGCTGCCACCGGGGTCGACTATTGCAAGCTTATGGAAAAACCTATTGAGGCGTGACTGGCACCTTGTAGAACACTTCCTCCTTTCTGTATAGTCCTCGAGACGCATAGAAAAATATTAGATATAACATTGATTTTGAATTCTTGATAATCCCATGTAAGCATTTAAATTTTGTTTTGTTGCTGCTCGAAATATTCTGGCCCATCGCGACCAGTGCATGTGTTTGCCAGGCATGTTTTGTTCCTGCATTTCGATAATTGGGTGTTAATTTTTGTGTTGTTTTTCTATCACTTCGGCGTGCCTGTATAAAGTTTTTCTGCTTTTACTACAAAAAACACGAGAAAAACGGTGGGTTGTTAATGCTCAATAAAACTTTGTAAAAACGGTATGAAATAATAGGTTATTTTTCAACTTCTTATATAAAATTCACACTTTTATATGATATTTTGTGTGAGCATATAATGCGTCAAGAAGAAAAAACATTTTACAATTTACACGAAAAAAAGGCAGATGAAATATGAGACTATTTTTTCTAAACTTCGAAGACATCTGCGGACATAAAAAATCACTTAAAGCTGAAATGACTTTAGGCTAATTTTGTTTGGATATTATACTATCATAAAACGCCATTCCTCATTCAAAATAAAAAGTGAAAAAACATCATATTGGCCAGTTTTTTCGATTTCAGCCCACTCTGCGGCGGTCCCTTAATCTAGTTTCAATGTAGACGAGCAATATTTGTTTTGCTATTTATTTAACTGCCCTTAACGAGATAATGTGTCGGGTAATGATAGAGCATGAGCGAAACTTTTGACTTTCTTGATTAGGACTCATATGTTTCCAAGTGAGGTTAAATAGTGTAGTTTGTTCGTCACTAATGCTGTACCCAAAGGAGTTTCACTCCTTTGCGTACTCATTTCACACAGTTCGGCAGCATATGCCTCTCATTTTGACTCTTCTATCAATTCCAGGGATTCGGAGTTGGGTAAAAATCATACCCTCAATGTCTTACTGAAACTTGCTGAAGTGGATTTTACTAATAATTTAAGTATAGCATTCGTAGCTTCCGAGTCCCTACCCAGCTCCCAACCTAGCTCTTCCATCAGCTCCGTCACACTCCTTGCAGGCTCTTAGCGGTATTCATAATATAGTATGTGTCTTTCCTTCTCGTTTTATTTTGCGAATCAAATTTCTCATGAAATAATGGAAACGTCACATGAATAATTGCTCATATGAGTTTATTCAAGAGTCATTTTATTGCTTACAGATAATTGGAGGAATGGAGGAGATTGAGATTTTGCTTTGGAGGAGATAGCGGAGATACACAGAGCGGTCATATTCTGTTTCATGAAGCTTGTGTAATTTGGTTCTGTTGAAGGCTTCCGCGGGGCTTTGATGGAGGTTGATTCCTTTTTCCAACCAACGCGAACCAACGCGGCGGAAAACCCGGAAAAAGGAATCAACCTTGTGTAATTTGATTGTCAAACGGGTATGAAATAATAAATTTAATCCGGAAAAATTATAGACGTGTACATTCTGTGATATTGTTGTGTTTTTATTTTACCTGAAGATGTTCTAACAGATTAAACCGATTGTACGTTATGATTAAATCTTGTAGAATTTTACAAATTTTCTTTTACTTTCAATTTCAGTCAATTCCACCAAATCACGCCGAAAAATATTCATTTTATGCTATTTTCAGAGCCATTGCTCACAGAAAATATTTTTTTGAGTGTCATTTATTTAAGTGAAAGGCATGACTGGAAAGATTCAATGACTACTTTCGGCCTCATAAATAGAATATTATCTCTTTTTTTCTCTTTCTTTGCAATGTTTGTGAATGTGGGTCATTCCTCTTGAAGAAAGCGTGCTGCTTACAACAGTGAAAAGAAGGAAAACAACAACAGTGCTGCTAACGAATGAACTAAATCGCATTCTGAATGAGGCCGGTTCAGGAGACACTGCTCTCTCTAGCTTCTGAAGGCAATAACATAAACGTTGATAGCGGCAATATATTGCTGAATTTTGCGTGATATATGAAAAAACATTGACACAACGTTCGAGCTGTTCTCGTCCACTTATATTCAGAGGTTGTCTGGCCTGAAACCGTCGCATTGGCACTTTGTGAAGTGTCAACGTGATGGTTTCAATCAAAAAATCGTTTCTATATGACACTGCCTCAATAAACTTCGGCGGCGAGTTTGCGAAAGTCATTGCCCAGGCCCTCGCATGCTTTACGATTTCGAAAGTCGACCGGCTAAATACGCTCACGAGGTCCGTGTCCAGTGAACGTGCCAACGGAGTGCGTTGACATAGGAGTTTAGTCTGGTCTGTTTGTTTCTATGTTCTATAATTTTTAACTATCTCTTTCCAAGAAGTTGAGTCGGTGATTAATGTCTTTGAAAAAATAGACCTCTTACGTAGTTTTCATAATTGGTATCACATTCCCTTTGTGACAAATTGCATAAAATATTCAATTCTAGTTCTCTCTCAGTAATTATATCACCGTTGAGGTTCATTGTGTATTCAGGGGATTTACGTTTACTCCGTAATTCTGAAACGATAAATCATAGACTTCGAAACAATTATGAGTTTATTATTTTCTTTTTGAAATTTTTGACGCATTCGGTGTAATTTTCTGATTTCACCGTGATTTTTTTCCTATGTTTACTTGGACCGGAGAAGACGACATGACTAAGATCGCAAATAAGTACAGCGTTGTCTTTCAGCGGTTGCGCGAGTTCTCGTTCTTCGTATGCAGTTTCCGACTCCCGAGCTTTCCTTTCTGATGGCCTCACTGAACAAGTATTGAAGAGGCATCATCTCTTGAGGAGAAGGAAAATAGAATAATAGGTTCGATTTTTTGGGAATCTCGATCTCATGTAACAAATTTATCACTTTATTATATCATCGCCCCAAACTAGAAAATGATAAATTGATGTTTCTTTGACTTTACAAAATGTATGTATGCCTATTTTCTCGTTTTAACCCCTAGATTGATAAAAGGTGCGATATTTTTATTTTTACCGCCATTCCATTCCGATTTCCACTTTGCAAAGTAGAGTTAGCAGGAAGAATACCAGGAAGTATCGGAATTTGAATGAGAATTAAGAATGGGTTGACAAGTAGCAAAGGTAATGGAACCATCATAATATATTTAATAATGAAGTTTGCCAGAGATTAGTCTCTTGTTAAAATTTGAGGCTTAAAAAACATGGAAGGAGATGGCATCTCAGGCTCTGGGTTTCATTGAAGTCAGAACAACTTTATTTTCACTTACTTCGACGGCCAAGAACTTGACCCTCTCGCTGTCTTTGCCTCTTGCGGACGGATAGTGACAGTAAGGCGTGGACGAGAGTGCGCGAGTCGAGGATCAGCTGTTCAGATTCGAGCGATCCGACGATTAATGGCTTCGGTGATGGAGCGGCACTTACGAATCGAGGACTCAACGTGAAGGAACTGTTGCGAGCTTGGGGAAAAGTGTGGGATGAAATGAAAAGGTGGATTGCCCACGTCGTAGTTTGTCACGACCAAAATACTGCTCTTCGTGGAGGATTGGTCGAAATTTCCGGGTTCATAGTCTTCCGCTCCAATCGGGAGGACGGGCGATGGATACACAGGAGAAGAGATCGATTAGGTGACATGGTGCGTAGGACATTGGTGCGACTATTATTTGTCCCTTGGCAGAGTGAGATATCGGATACACAGGAGAGCGGTGCACGTCATTTAAGATATCCGACGTTCGGAATGACACTAAATCATCCCCCCCTTTCGCCCGACTGTGCCTCCTAGGGTTGCGGCAAATGTTTCGATAATTTCCTCTTATTGATAGATTTTTTTCGATCCTTAGTACTTTCGCGCTCAATACTTTTCTTTCGATATTATATTCGAAAGAGTAATCATACTGTAGTATCGAATCCTTAAGATATCGAGTGCAATTGAGTTCCGATTGACCGTGCTATTGGAAGAGGAAGCTCAGTCGGATAATCGGAAGTGACGGATGCTCCATTAATACTCAGTTCCGTGGAAGTTGAGGCCTTGGTTTCTGAGCCATGCTTATTCAAAGTCTTCCGCGCATCTTTCATTGAAGAACGCTTTTTTCCTATCATTTCCTTTACCGTGTGTTCGGTCACTCCACGAAATTCTCCTAAACATTTCACCAACGAACATTCATATTTGTTGATTGGCGAATTTCATTCTCAGACGCGCAATGGCTCCCTTTTTTCCTACGTATGGTAGTAATTGAGTAGAGCCACGCAAATTTTTACAATCAATAAGTTGGTGAGAAAGCTACCTAACCAGCTTAGAAAGCGTTAGACGCTGCCTATGAGTGAACTAATGAACATAATTTTTTCAGTCTTCAGGACAATATTCTATGGGTACTACTTGCCAGGAAATAGTGAAGATTTTATTCGTTGGTTTCTTATTATTATTATTATTATTATTATTATTATTATTTGTCGATTCGATACTTACTATTATCGAGAGTATCCATCAATTTAATAAAACAATGGATAAGTAATAAAAACTTTTACTAAAACTACAGATATAAAAATTAAAATCACAATTTACAAAAATCATAATTTAAAAGCACGACCCGGGTTTTGGCGCTGAGCACCATCTTCAGGCTTTAAAATTGTGATTTTAATTTTTATATCTTGGGTTTTAGTAAAAGTTGTCATTACTTATCCATTGTTTTATTAAATAAGAAATACCACAAAGTATCCAAAGACAACATTTTATTTATCCATCAATTGATTTGATTCGATACTTATTGAGAGTACATTTTCGATACTTCCGTTACGATGCTGCATCTCTGGTGCTTCTGCAGCCGGCCTTCACCCACCCTCTCATCCCTCCCGCTCTTCCCCGCCTCCCACCCACCCCCTCGCCCCCGCGCAATATAACAAGCCCCCACTCCAGCGGTATTGTGCCGTCCGTGTAAGTGCGACTCTCCTGTCTTGCTTCAAGTGGCCACTTGCTTATCTTAATGATTTTTGCTCGTGTGGGGAGGGAAGGATGGAGGTGAAGTATCCCAACGGGAGGAGGGGCGGGCTGGCCGGAAGGTGGGGTGGGGAGGGGGTGGGAGACTCTTGGAGGGTGGTGGTGGTGGCAGGGCCGCCGCCCCTTGCTCAAAGCGTGCGTTCTTCGTATTATCTGCCTCCAATATGTCTCGCCGCCGCCGCTTCATAGAAAGCGCCGATCGTGTTTTATTCGTGTGCGCTGTCGCAAGAGTCGGCGGAGCTTGAACGGCAGAGACCATGTTGAGCGGGGCTGTAAAAAAGAAATGCCCGCTGCCGTACTTGGAATCCGGCCGTGAATGATCTATCGGGTGGTTTTAATCGAAAATTAAGCGTCACCGGTGTAAATTCGTGTTCTCGATTAAATATTATGGGCGATTTGGTGTTTAATATGCACAAGATGTTGCTGGAAATACTGTAAATCCTTGTATTTTCAATGATTGCGTTTTTGTAATGCAAGTGGATATTCCTGTCTATCGCGATTCTTTTATAATGTGATAATTCTATTTGTATAATCAAGAGCACTCCTGCAGTGTAAATGAGCTTTCCTTGCGTTCATGGTTTTTCAACTCTCTGTGAGTTTTGCTGACTTTGAGAAAGTTTTAGTGGGAGATCATTGGCTATTTCCTGTTCATATACTCAAATTTCCTTTGATTTTACCTGAAACTCTGTTTCTAACTTAAGGAAATTAAATGAAATTAGGTATGTAATAATTCCTCCACACACTACGATACCTTGTTTTTATACTTTTCAAGTTTGATTGCGATACATTTGTACTGCGGGATTGTAAATAGCGATAAACTGAATATGAGAATTCTTGCGAAATCCACGATGATAGCCCACTTACAGCCATTATCTGGTTTGAGGATCGATACTAATATTCTTCCTAGAAAAGTTACTTTTTGTCCAAAGAGGAAATCAGTATCTTGGTCTGTTAAGGTATTTTTGGCTTTGATTACCTGATAGACAACTCTCCCCCTCTGACATCTAAAGGACGCGGGTTCCATTCTCACATGGGACACAGGTGTTCTCCACAATTGGCCCTTACCAATGAAAACCCATTGTAGGAAAATGCGTAGCCTAGGAGCACCTGAATTGTCAGTCAAGTCACCCACCCTAATAGAGAATATGAGACTGCTTACCTACGAGGATACTGTCTCAACCTCGTATTCTTTGTGAGATGAAGTCTATTTGATGCGATATTCAGAAAGAGCGCTTTAGTATGCATGTGGCAGTTAGTAGTTAGTCGCTCGAGTCGTAGTTGTTCAAAGTGAGCTATGGAAGTTGCAGCCTTTATCTAAGTATGTTCTTCAAAATTCTCTTTACACTTTGTCCTTTTTTTTGCGATTAGGAGAGTGAAAAGGCGGATAAATAACTGGATGTGTACAATGAGCAAAATTGGTACGAGTTTTTTAATTTTATTCTTACTTTTTTCATGCTGTGAGACTTCGAGTGTATGTTATACAGTACGATCACACATTATAGTACTTTGAAATTAATATCCAATAGTGCGTCTTTCCATAATACATGATATTATGGTAAACCTACTAAAATCGAGATCTTGAGTGATAAACGCGCAATAATACAACTTGCGGCAAATTTTCGGAATTTGACGCGTCCAGTTATCTAGACGTATTGCTGTGGCCTATGCCGACAAAATTGATGAGAAACTTCAATCAAATATTGTGGAAATTAACTGAAGAAAAACATCCACTCCTGTTTTGATGGCAAATTTAATGTTCATTTAAACTAAAATTTTCATAAATCTTATTTTGAATGACCTCATCGACATTTTAATGTCCATGTGGATGCATAATTATAGCTAGCCATTCCTTCGGCTCTTTTACTCTCTTCATACCCTATAATCGGTTATACGTTTCACTTAGTCGCATGCCGTTCAGTTCTTTTCCCATCTTATAACGTGTAACCTATGTAATCACCACAGTTCTGTGATTGTGCATCGACAACCAGTTGTCTGGAGTAAAATGCCTTTTCTAATTCAAACAGTTTTTCTGTTTCAACCTACACTCCTTATTGCTCAGGGATTTCCCAATCTAGTTGAGATTGGAGCAAGCTGAGACACTTCCGTGTTCTACCGCAGCCTTGCTTCAAGAGTCTTTGCTGGTGGGCGTTGAGCTTTATCCATTGCGTAGGTCTCTTATCTGTGTGGAGTCCTGTGCACTAAAAGCATTCTCAAGTCGATGTCTTGCCCTACGCAAACTTTCTCGGTCGCATGAAAACTTCCTCTAGAAAGATGATGGCAGAGAATTGCCTAAGCATCAACGGACGAGAGAGGTTCATGAGTCAGCGCGATGGTATATACAAAGAGAATATTCAGCCCTTCAAAATCTGGGATCTGGTAATCTGGGATAATGAACGAATCGGCAAAATCTTCAATACTGCGACTATGTCATATGACGAGAAATTATCTTCCTATGGCAGATGAATGTTTGAAAACATTCTCGCTATTGTACTAAATCCAGTCTTATTGCAGGTGAGACCTGAAAGTTGCCTATGAAGATTTAACGAGTCATTTTCGGTGACTTGCTTGTGAGTACTTTGCCAAGCAGAACCGAGTTACTTTTTGCAGACTCCTGAGAGAACGCAAGCATCTTAGTCTTTTTCAAAGACCAAAGAAATAAGCATTTACCTGCTTATCTGTGTTAGCTTCGGGTTTTTGGGAGCAGATATCCGCATATTAAGACAATCATTCAATTCGTGATTACTTTGAGTTAGAGAATTTAAGCCTCCCTCTCATACTACTGTCTGATTAAAAAGATTCACTCTCGTGAAACGGAACGTGGGGAATACTAAAATTCATGAAGGATATTTTTTGAAGCCATTTGTAAAACATTTGAGAAGAGAGTATTTGAAGCGATAGAGTGCCAGTGAAAGTGTTTTATTGGGCTTGGCACTATTGAAGTCAACATTCCTCGTATGCTTTGGACTGCTCAGCTTACTTAGTGATGGAATAAAACTTTTAAACCAATTTTCACTTAAGAGTTAGTGTTGCACTGTAAGACTTGGTGTTCCCTAACTGAAGTTTCATTGTACTTTCCTTCGTGTAGCGAGGAAGTCTGATAGTAAGGACACAACGACCGAAAGTTGCTGAAAGAGTCATTATTATTCGGCCTAACCAATTTTTCAGAGAACTCGAAGTGAAATGGGAAAAAAAATTCCTATAATCTCTCCTTCTTTAGCCCTTTCCCGCACTTTACTCTTAATATAACACCTATCATTGCAATACTATCTAATGCTAGGCTAGTGGCGTGAGGCGTTGCCGAAATTATTTGCCTAGCGACCTATATCTAGTTTTCGTATTAATGATCAATTTTTTTTGTACAGCCGTGGATTTTCAAACGCAAATACTTTGTTTCAGAATTTTGGCGGCGAACTGGATCGTTTAACTACTTGCTTCGAGTCACGGAAATCCCCTTTTTCTGCGTGAGTAATGAAACGGCGCTCTCGCCGACTTCTCTGTCCTCGACGACGCTGACCGGGGAAGCACCTCTACAGGAGTGCGCTTGTAAAGCACTTGCACTTGCAAACGGCCTGTCATTAAGCATAATTTGGAAACAGTGAATTACTGCCAAACAACAGCGACCGTAATAATCCACAGTTTAAGTGCGGAATTCGTCTGTACTGCAACGAGCCGTCACCGGGGAAGAGTCGAGCGCCCTCGACTTTAGTACTCAACGAAATGAACAGCTGCGACGAAACATTTCCTTATCGCAATTACTGCAACCATTTTTCTCGCAACCTCTCCGGCGCGTGTTCGATTGCGACAAATTTCCGCCGGCAATCTGCAGCAGCTCGACCTCATCCACTCTTGTACTTTTGCGACGAGGGCCGTGATTACGCGGGACAAGTGGGCTCAATAATGACGCCCCACAATTGAAGGGGTTACATGCCCTATTATTGCTCCCCTCCCTCATTCTCCCCCTTTCAACCCATTCCCTCCAATCTGAATCACTCCTTTGGCTGCTGCTGAGAGATTAATGTTCCCCGATAAGCCGTCCTGAGGCTTTTGGTTTTTTTTTATCACATTCGGTGAATTCGGCGGCGCCTTCTTTGAACCTCCATAATTTTAATCGACGTATCAGTCAAAAGAGCGTTTTAATATCGTCACACGGTGTCCATTAAGCGATAGCAACACCGTAATGCACTCACCTAAATCACTTTACTCTTGCCGCTCGACGGGTCGTAGATAGGGGCCCCATGAGCGCCATTCAGGGGAAAGCGTCCTCGTGAAAGAACACATTCCCAAGCTGTCTAAGACGTTTTTATTTTTCCCAGAATACGGTCCTGTGTCACAGTCTAAATTCTGTGTCCGTCGTAAAGGATTAAGTGTTATCAGTGTTTCGAAGTTTTCGTGATATTTTTATTCCAACGCTTAAAGCTGCAGCAATTGATTTTCATCTTTGTAATCCTTTCAATTGTGTTTGTAAGCTAGAAATATAAACTTGCGTCATGCTTTCACATCGAGCTAGCGTTTGGCTGGAGGTGCAGGGATACTTTTTTATTTCATAGTGTGATCATATCGATTGTAAAAACGAATAACCAAGACTTTTTTCATCCTTTAAAATTCGTACTAGTTGCCTCAGGACACAAATAGTGAGGAAGTATCGAGCACTTCACCACGCGCGGTAATCTGTTTCTTTTAATTTATTCTTCTTGTTTGTCAGGGCCAGTTGCCATCTGCCAATGCAAGTTCTAATAATTCTGCCTTTGAGTCATAAAGTAAACTGCTACGTTCCCTGCCATTATAAAAGTCTTAATTAATAATTAATAATCGTCGTTGGTGAATCTCCCAGCCCGGAGACTGTCTTAGGGACAACTTCCTTATAAAATGGCGCTCGTATTTTTTTAATGCAGAACGTGCCTCAGACAGCCCTGGAAGAAGAAACTCAAGAGGTTATTATTAATTAAGGCTGCTCCTTGCTCTCTATCTTGGATTGAAGAAACATTCATTCCAATTTCTTTGAAAAAATCTTCACTTTTAGGTACTCTCATTTAGTGTCTTTATGTTTTTAGAAAATTTTCTTTGAACCTTGTTTTTTCAAGAAACGCTTTTTTTGGGAGATGCCTATGAATAATTTATTTGGTATTAAGAGACAGTATGGGACCTTCTTTTCACATTCTGTTTGCGAAAACCTTCTTGATTTTTCTTCTAATTCCAATTTCCATAATCGTTCATCAATAGTTTTCACAGAAGATGTTATCCGATTTGGGAAAAAAAATTTAAGCCATTGAATGCGATATTCTTGGACATTCGCTACTCATTGGTTTCAGAGACCACCAAAAAGATAACACACAGAATTACAGAAAACCGCGAACCGACGTTCATCAAGCTAAGTTCTATATAAATTTAGTAATAGTAAATTTCCGTAGCGTAAAGAACAAACGTACCGAAGTTGAGCATATATTTGAAAACGCAGATATAGTAATTGGAACAGAGAGCTGGCTTGCAAAGGATATTAAAGACAGCGAAGTTTTTCCAACAGGATATAAAATCTATAGACGTGATCGACCAGATAGGACTGGCGGCGGAGTATTCGTAGCAGTTAAATCGTATTTGAATAGTACCGCACACATGTTAGACGACAATGGAATAGAGAACGTTTGGTGTACCATTAAGCAACAAAACAAAAGAAATATGCACATATGCTCATTTTACAGGCCACCAGATTCCAAAATCGACGTTTTGTACAAATTAGAAACTTAATTAACATCATTTACCTCGAAATATAACAAAAGCGTGATAATTTTGGTGGAGATATCAACCTCCCGGCTATAAATTGCAATACCAATAGCGTTAAACCAAGTTCAATGAAGCGAGATATAAGCGAGGCCTTACTCAATACACTTTCACACCACTCTCTTTCTCAAGTAGTAAACAAACTTACGAGAAGTAATAAAATATTAGACCTTTTAGCTGTTAGTCACCCTACAATGATTTAACACGTCGATATGCTCGAAGGCATAATTGCTCATAAAATAATTTTTACAACTTTGGAAACAACAGTAGATTCCACTGAAAAACCTAATCGTTAAGTTTACTTATTTGGAAAATACGATTACGAAAAATTCAGAGAGACGTTAGAAGCTTCGTTCGCAAAATTCGTAGCCACAAAGAAGAACGAGAGCACCAAGGTATCATGGAGATATTTTTTTGGAAATACTATGTAAAGGAATCGATGAATATATTACATACAAATTCAAACGGGTGAGTAAAGAACCTCGTTGGTATAACCACGAAATGAGGCGGGAGCTCAGGAGACAAGGGCAACTGCACAATCTATATAAAAATTCTATTAAGTTAAGTAACAAAACAACGGAGCTTACGGTGAGAGAACTATACGTTGCTCAACGCTCAAACACGAAGAAAATAATACGCGCTACTCTACGAAACTTCATAAAAATGAATTTCAGTGAATTACTACATGAAAACCCCAGGTCATTCTGGTCTTACGCGAGAGAGCTCCAGGGCGAATCTTCGACTGTAGAGTCTTTATTGGACACAAACGGCAAAGTGGTCACCAACAGTATCGATAAAGCCAATTTATAAAACCACTACTTCGAAAGTGTATTCACTAAGGATGACAAAATACACAATTTACGCATTCCTGACTTTAGCGAGCCGATGGCTGACATAACAATTCAACGTGATGGAATAATTAAACAGCTGCGTTCGATTAAAAGTAACAAGTCCCCTGGTCCAGAAGGAATACCTGCACGCGCGCTCAAGGAGTTAGGGCCGCAGATTGCACCATTCTTAGAAATTATATGTAACAAATCATTATCCGAAGGCAAGGTGCCCCAAGAATGGAAAATAGCCAACGTCACTCCGATATTCAAAAAAGGAAATATTAATGACCGAGGAAATTATAGGTCTATATCGTTAACATCACTTTTATACAAGGTCCTCGAACACATTGTCGTTAGTAATATTATGACATTCCTGGATAATCATAACTTCCTCCATAGCAGTCGGCACAGCTTTCGTGAAGTCAGGTCTTGCGAAACACAGCTTGTGCTCTTCCTTCATGATATCCTAAAATCAGGTGAATCGATTTAGCAAGTCGACGCGATATTCCTTGATTTCAAGGAGGCATTCGACAAGGTTCCTCACAAAAAACTCGTATATAAATGTCGATCATACGGAGTTAATAGAAAAATAGTGAATTGGATAAGTGGCTTTCGCAGTGAACGAAAGCAAAAAGTAGTTATTGATGGTTATAGCTCTGATATGGTCGAAGTCACATCCGGTGTTCCTCAAGGAAGTGTGATCGGCCCTCTTTTATTCATTATTTATATTAATGACCTAAGTTCTAGAGTTTTCAGTAAATTAAGATTATTTGCAGACGATACAGTTATCTACCGTGAAATGAGCGAAGACGCGGACTTTGTAGCTCTGTCATCGGACCTCAGCAGCGTTCATTCATGGTGCCAGGAGTGGGGGTTAGTATTAAATATCAACAAATGCACCGCAGTTCACTTCCTGCAAAAGTTATCACAAAAATGTCATACCTATACTGTGGGTGGAGTAAACATAAAATCTTCAGAAACAGTAAAGTATCTTGGAATTACCTAAATCCTTTATAGGGTACTGGGAAAATATTTTCCCACCGTATCTGTAGGGAACGCTCTTTGGGATATACGTTTCCCTTCTGCATCCCGGTAATGCACGTAGTTTGGTGTTCATAGTTGATATAGTGTAGTGGTACGCATGAAAATAAATAATATATCCAGCATCTTTCATGCCCAAGGATAGCCAAAATAGAAAAAAAAACAGAATATTTTGAGTCCCAGAGTTTTGCCCTATAAAGGGTTAACATCTGATACATCTTGGGGATTACACATAATGACATATGTGGCGCAGCATTAAAGAAACTAGGTTTTGTTAAGCGTATAATAGGAAGGTCCTCGGATGAAAAAGTAAAGAGAGATGCTACTTCGCTCTGGTTAGGCCACACCTCGAATACGCCGCGAGAATTTGGGACCCTGATCATAAAAATTTAACTAAAAAATTAATATAATACAAAGAAAAGCAGCGCGCTTCGTTAAAAACTGCTACGAGCGTACTAATAGTGTCTCATAAGTTTTAGAGGGATTAAGATGGGAGCCCCTAGAGACTCAGAGGCTACACGCTAGGCTTAGGTTGCTTGATAAATTCAGAACTGATATTTTTCAGAGCGACTCAGAGAATGTTATCATGACGTCATACTAAAGCTCTAGGTCTGACAGAAGCAATAAAGTAAGAGAGATACGTTGCCGAACAGATAGGTACAAAAAGTCGTTCTTTCCGCGCACAATAAGCGATCACAATAAAAACTGAGCTCCACTAAATACACTCCCATAATACATGTCACTGTTTCATCTCCCAAAAACTTACATCCTTATACGGCTGTTGACCTAACGCCCCTGCCACACGTCCATGTGGTGGCTCGCAGGGTATTATGTAGGTGTAGATAAAGCATACGGTAATGCTGTGAGGAACTATATGTTGGGCCTACTGGAAAAACTCGGAATGGGTTGCAACGATTGAGAAATAATCTAACAGATATACAAAAAGCAAGGCGTCACAATGCGAATAGAAATAGAACCTAACATGTAAAAAAGAAGTTAATCAAGGATACAAACTCTCGCTGTGGCTGTTCGAGATGCACTTGGAGAAAGTAAAATGAGGACGCTAGAGAAAGGAGTAAGCGGAAATAAGAATAATGAAGAAAAATTCTCCACTTAGCGGACGATTTCACAATTGTAAAGATCTTCAAAGTTCAATAAGTATAGTGGACTAAGTTCTCCAAGAATACACCGTGAAAATAAATGATGTGAACATTGAATCCTAGCATGCAGAAGAGAGAGTGTGGAATTCACTCCAAGAGGATAGAAATTAGGACAAGTGGATTCCTTCACCAATCTCGGCAGTACCATCACGTGGCACAGAAAAAATACAAAGGACATCAAGCGAAAATATCCCAAGCTAGGAAAGCGTTCACGGTGAAAAGACAACTTCTCTGTTCAAAGAAGATAGGACAAGGAAACAATATGTGAAAACGTTCTTGTGGAGTGTGACACTCCACGGATTGGAAGCATGTACTATTGAATAAGCAGATGAGAAAGACGAGAAGCTTTCGAAACCATGTGCTGAAGGAGGATGCTGAAGATAAATGGACGGACAAAATAAGATATGATGCAGTTTATAGAAGAGTGAAAGAGGCCAGGAGTAAATGGAACACTCTACGGAAAAGAAGAACCAGATGCATTTTGTTGTATATTTAGATTTATGTCATGAGATGGCCATTGTGACAACCAGAAGGGTAAATATTTAGAGGATAACAAGGAGCATTGTCGGGAGAGAGACTGAGATGAAAGATTGGAATACATCTAACAAGTAAGAAAACTATAATAATAATTGATTCAACAAACCACATTGGACACTCTCTGAGGCACAATCCTCCTGGATTTGTGTGTGAGAAATTGTAGGAAAAGTATACGGAAAAATCCCAAGAGGGAGTCCCAGGAATAAATACGTTGACCAAATCAAATGGAAAGTACATTGGAAGAGCTACTAGGAAGAGAGGTAACTAGCATTTGGAGGAAGAATGGAGGGCTGCAGTCTACCAATCTTAGGATTGATTGACCAATAAATGGATATTAACATATTAACGACTTCCTTTCTCTTACTAAATTTTATGTTCAAACTTGTGCGCTTAATTCATATCTTAAAGAGTGCTGTCAAGGACCGAGTGTTGGGGTTACAATTCTTAGTGATAATACTTTTATGGTGGTTTTAAGGGCATGTGTGGAATGGCATTGAGTTGCCAAGAAATCAAATCACTATCGACCACTTTTTACCCTGTTGTCTATTCATGTTATCAATTACTGCACATCTACAAAGTTTCTTGTAACCCTGTAGGTTAACGTGAATGGCTCCAACCACCTTAGAACCCAATCGTTTGCTTTCGCTTCTCTTGTTCCCGTATCCCTCTGCGACTCTACTTTCCGCCTCCGCATCTTTCACCTCTTACCTTTTTCCTATCTCGTCTATCGTCTTGAAATTTGATTTATTTTCCAAAGTGTCTTCGTTTTTGAGTGAATATCTCACGTGAAAATAAAGAAAATGTCATGGGCAGTGAATTCGAAATCCTTTTAAAGGAATGAGGGTTGTTAAAAATCATCTGATGAATTTATTCAAAAATCCTTCCTCAGAATGAAATCTGAAGCAGATGTTTCAAAGTTTGTCATACCGGTCACGATTGCGTGGCAAAAGTTAATGGTTAAGAACCTTTGTATTATTTATTTAAGCATCTCTGGCATTTGAAATAACGTTTCACGTAAAAATAGACAAAGCTTTAGCCATGATTTTATTCCGTTGAATTTACATTGATGCACGTTTCAGTGGCTGTTCGTGTTCTATTCATTCTTTCCCCAGGCTTTGAGTACTGCACCCTGTCTCTTAGTTTGTCGCCCATTTCAGCCCGGCATGTTGTGCGTGGAGATACAATAATACAGTCGTGGATGTGGTTAATTCTGGACCGTGCCTCCCGTATATCTTCGAAGAGTATTTATTTCACCGGGAGATATCCTCATTCCTTCCAAATGTCGCCTCTCACTTGATAATGCAACCCATTGGTTCAAGTTTTAGTCTATAGTTTTGACACTGGAGCATCGGCACAAGATCAATATATTGGCTGCATCCGTTTGACTATTTCCTGATCCCCTTGCTAATGCTAATTCTTGTGTGTGCCCATTTTTTATGTACTATTCTCTTCTTCATTCTGTCTTGCTCTGTTAAGAGTCAATTGTCTCTCTAGTTTTGGAGAACCAATTTGGCTCTTCTCTTTCTTGGAGTTCGACGTTTGGTTTTCTACTCTTCTATCGTCAACAGATGCCCCTGTCGACATTTTCTCTCCCTGGGATCTTCGATCGTGACATGAGTGTCACCTTACCGACGACCGCGTGCAATTAAATTCAACTTCCCTCCGCTTTGAAGTGCTTTAAATGCCCATTGCAGTTGAGATCTCATACTCAAGAACGCCATTCCCGGCACCATATTCCCCCCATTTAACCTTTTAACTCTCTCCTGTTCTCCCACGTTTGCGAAATTCTTATCCTCTCTTCTCCTTGAGTCATTAATTATATATTTTCTCAACGCATTTTACCCTGTCGCCCGGATAAAATCCAAGATCGGATACAGTGCGACCATAACCCGCCTGCTTAGCGGTGTGCATTTAGTCCTTTATCGTTGCCCAGCCGCACTCTGACCCGCAATTCTTTCCTTTGCTCTGCACCAGGTGTGTTATCGCCCGGCCAAAGGATTTCCAACTTTCCCTCACATTCCTCCTTAATTTTCAGTTTACATTACTAGCTGTCAACGCTAGTGACTTGAATGTTAGTAAGAATTTCGCTGTGTGAACGCGAGTTTGGGCCCTCGTAAAAAACATTCGTGACCCAGGTAAGCTAGTTTTACCACACTAGAGTTACTACTTAGGGTTGACTCTGATTAACGGTGTGTAATATACGTGTAAGCGCAGGTTAGTGTGAGTATCGGTTTAAATGCGATTTAAGGAAATGGAGGGTCGAGTAGGAAGACTGCGGCAATAGACTGAAAGGGAAATAGAAGTTCTCCTCGACTTATACTGCCGGCAATTCCTTTCGATGGAGGATGAATAAAACTTAGTGCCCATCCATTAAGCCTTTATTCCTATTTATCCTCTCCTGATTACCCAACATCCTCCCCTCTATCTCCACCTATCAACGGGCCCTCGCCCCTCCTTCATTATCTCTTCCTGTCACCTACTTGGCCTCGTCCTCTGGATCATCTCTTCCACCTATTTTATATCGCCTATACCTACCGGGCACTTCCTCTTTCGTCTTCCTCTAAGTTCATCGCGCCTTCTCCATCCTCTTCCTTACCCACGTTTCCAACTCCTAAACGTCCATGGTTCTGCAGCATGCAACGTTACACTCCATATTTTACCCTTCTCCTGACTTTTCCTCACACTTTTAATCTGGGTCTTAGTCATTAGTTCTCTTCCGTTTTCGAACACACCTCACACGTGAGGTACACTCACGGCTGGAAGGGCGAAAATCACAATTAATTTGCCTTTTTTAGGGTATTCTTCTCGGATGCATCCATTACTGCAGTCTAACGATCCCTCCGCTGCAAATTTTCTATTTTGCAAATTAAAAATAGCGAGATAATAGCTCGTATTTTCCTCAAATGTCATGTTTACGAGCAGAAAAGTGCCTCTTCATCCATGAAAATTTTGCATTGAACGTTGCTCGAAGATTTATTTCCGAGTTAGTCCTGGATTTCGATGTGTGAAGGAATAGTCACTCGGGAGCGAGTGTAAGCGATGACGCGTTGACGGAATGGTGTCGATCGTCTCTTTATGTTGGGGAAAGCCATTTCGTTTCCTAGAGGATGGGGCAGCTCAGCTCCACTACAAGTGTTTGAGCAGTCAGTCCCGAGAAACTAATATTCTGGCGACGTATTTGTGAGTAGAGCGATGAAATAAATATATCGTCCAAAACCCCACGGAAAAAAATTACCCATATTTTAATGATATTTATAAGATGATGTATTCTCAATCATTTACTTCAACCTGTATCTGTTTTAAAATTGATGCTTTGTTCTTGAAGTGTTTCATTAATTTTCATTTCCTTCGTTGAAAAATCGGATTATGAATTCCTCTTTCTCAGCTAAGCACGTATCTGTGTCTTTTCACGGAGTTTGTGCTATTTCTCTGCTCAGATAAACTGTTATGGAAATAGTGGAAGCATATGAAGAGTCAATGCCACAATCCTGAATTCTCTCTGTTCAGGAAACAGTGCGAACGAGTACATCGATCGTTAGTTTGACCATAGAGGAAATGAAATGATATCTACCGTAGGTGATGGCGGCTACATAAAGTGATGCGCCAGAGGCGAGGTGGGCAGGCTCTGTTGATCCCTCCCACAAAATGAATTGCTTGAAAATCATGACTGACGCCGAAGGCAATGAAAATCAGATGAAGCTGTTGGCCGGTGGCTCTAGGGGTACAATGATAAGTTTTTATTTATTAGTTTATGAGGATCTTATCTCCAGAATCAACTCTCAGGCCAAAAGGTGCGATCTCTTCTGTGAGTGAGGTGGTTATGCGACGCGGTCGAATATGTGATGCTAAAGATGTTGATCAATGCCTGTGTGTGGTCATTCCTTGATCTCTCGAGGTACGCGAATGGTATTTGTTGTTCTTATTGGGTCGGCAGGGGCCCACTGAGGAGTGCCATCCGGCGGCAATGTCTCTACGACCCGAGCACCACGCTCCTACCACATGTGCACGTGTGCATCAGCGGAAGTGTTCTGTTGCCACTCGTGGAAGGAGCGGCCGCTTGGATATGCGAACGCACTGTCTTGCGCTGATACTATTTATTTATTTGTCAAACAGGCTTTACAAGTAGGCTCTGACGTGGCGGTGATGATCGTAACTTTGCGTTAACCCAAATATGTCCATGCATGAACAATGCAAGCATAAATATAAATGTACGTACTCATAAGTACATAGCACCCAGTTATTTTAAAGAACGATTACACTCTCTTTTAAAGTTATTAACAGGATGAGGGGAGGACTAAACGGTTTCTTTAGATAGCTCATTCCATCCTTTGATTCCTCTTTTGAGGAAGGAGTTTTTCATTCAGTTTGTTCACTTTGTTTCATCATTTACTTTGAATTTATCATCCTTTTACCCTACGTGATTGGGTCAGTCTGCTCTACCGAAAAGATCCTCTCAGCTCTTTTCTTTATTTACGATTTTGAACTCCCCTTATATCCTGTTCAGATATCTTCCGAGTCAGAGAGATTCCCATCCTAGATATTCTATCATTGCTTTAATATTATCGTAATTTATTCTCTCAGGCGATCTCTCTCCGCTTTTTTATCGTGATAAAGTGAAGAGACGGCCGCTGGCGCAGCGAAGGCTTGGCGAAATTCGACCGGCGGCCATTCATGCGTCTCGGCACGCCGGGTGGATTTTTACTGGACGTATCTGTGTTTGATATGTGCATTCGAGACTTCGTAGGCTTTGAGGAGGAAACATCTTTAGTTACTTGCACTGCGAGCCTGCCCCATGTGGTCCTAGAAGAATTGATTGGCCAATATATATGGAGGCCATTGGCCAATATTTCTCTCATGAACAAATTGTGTGATTAGAAGCCATATTTTGCATCAATGACCACGATAAAAAATATTGATCCGAAATTCCCTTGAGATAATATGATATGATATGATAAATTTATTGCTCCTCTTGAAATACAAGTACAAATCTCTTAGGTACAAATAAAATTGGAGCTTTAGGCAGCCTCAAAGGTACAAGCACCTGTATCGAGGCTGCCCTCCGTAAATAAATACATGCAGTTGCTGGTTAATGTAGTACATAAAAAAAACTAAATTTCTCCGAACATATGTACAAATAAGGACAATAATATCATTTATGCCAATTTGTTAACAAGAAAAATACACGCTTCTTTTTTACAAGTCGAATGAGGTTTCTTTACGCCTTTTGAGTACGTCTCGTCAGAGGATAAAACTCGACTAATTAGATAGCAAGCGGAAAATCGTGCCATTTTCAGAACATCCTTCCTTACCATTTTGTGTTGCAGAGCGAAGGATGATGAAAAATGTAACGGTTGATTTGTATGTAGTACCAAAATGGTACTATATTGGTATGGTACAATGGTATGGTTGATACCTTGATAAAAATGCTCCACAGTACTTCACTTCGTTGTACTCCATCATAGAAACCGGATCGCATTGAGGTTTAAACCGTTAACTCTGCACTCGGCTTGAGAGATGGACTCCGGGCGGAAGTGCAGCGGCTCAACTCTTATCACATTTAAGTGCACGAATGCGGTTATCGTGGAAAGGGGTGTACGGAAGGGTTCACGAGGGATGGGCGCCCCTGGTCGCAAGAGGAGCGGGGATGAAAAATGGGGGCCGTTCCGCCGACCGAAAAGACCCGCGCTCGGAGCCACCCGGATATCATTCAGGGAGGACGAGAGAGAGAGAGGGAAACTTCGCGCGTCTCTCCCTTCGCTTCATCGCCTCCGCCGCGACCCCTCATCTTTCCCTCTCAGCACAGCGTCCTCGGAGATCATTTCCCGCGCGACGCGGAAGAGATCGCCCCCGCACTCCTCACTCCCTCCGGTTATTGAATGGCCTCTCCTCCGCCCACCCCACCCCACCCTTGGCCCCTCCCTTGGTCCAGCCTCTCTTCTTCTTATTCCCCCCTTCTTCCCACCCCAGCATTGTCCCCACCCTCTCCCTTCACCGGTCCTTTTCTTTCCATTTTGCAATCCCAGAAAAACACTTCCAACAGCAGGCCTCCCCGTGTATTCCACCGTTACTCTTTTATTTATTTGCACTCGCCGTGAAATATGTGTGCCATTTTCTCTCTCTCTCTCTCTCTCTCTCTCTCGCCTAGATACTTTGGCTGCTCGCCTATTTTTTTCGACTGTTTGCTCCATCTAGTATTTCACGCCACTCTTTCTCGACCAAGAGGGGTAAACAATGGGTTTCTCCATGGCCCGCGACTGCTGGTGCATCGTGGCGGGGAGGTGGAAGCGAATTTTTGCCCTGGCTGTTCGGAGAAATCCTCGCCGTATATCTTCCTTGTATACATGTCCTAATGGGATAACACTTGGTGGGCCATCTTTAAATAAACTTGGGGCAAGGGTGGTATCTCTGGGGAGGGGGTAAATAACTGATCTCTTCGCCTCGGTCATTTCTAGGACCTCGCTTGAGAAAACCTCCCTGAAAGTGTGTTTCCGTAGTATACTTATTTTTTCCATCGCCGATATATTTCCATGCCAAGTGGAAATTCTATCGATAAGAATTTCAAGTTCTCCCTTTTCTTGGCCAGCCTGGGAGGGCTGTCAAGGTTTTCTTGATCTCTTTTTCTTACTATTCTGTCGAAGACTACCAAACAAAATAAATCAGGCTTATATGGCCCACGTACGCATGATTTTTGGGTGTACCCGAATGTCTCATTATAATGTTTATCAGAATTCGTTGAAAATGATTTTGATATGCTTGTACTTAACGTGAAGGACATCGTAAATTAACGTAATAATGTGTGTATATTGGAAAAGGATCGTCATCAATGTGGCATGAGCATGTGAGAGGTGTAATCGGTTTCTGTCCACTGTTTTCAAGGTTTCTGGTCTAAAGCGCATCATATGATTGAGCCAGTACAACCAGTTGACTTTGCAAATGAAATTATAAAAAGGATGAGCGAACTTTTGATGAAACATTTCGAATTCCTAATTGTTCTGTTTGTTCATAAGATTCTGAGTTTTAACGTTACCACAATTGATTTTCTGCTTTACGGTATGAAATTATATTCCTTTCCTAATTAGGAATAGGATGAGTTCTGAAAATATGTGAATCCATACTATTTATTACGTTTTGTTTTCAACATCCGCTATGATGAACACGTCACGTCTTATTACGAAAAAATTAAATGGCTGAAATTGGATAAACGCCGAAAACTGCATAAGGCTTTATACGTGTTTAAGGTTCTGAAATACAAATACCCCACCTATTTGTATGAAAATTTTATATGTAATGTAGATACAGGAAAAAGATCAACTCGTGTCACTGAGTTATTTTTAGTCCCTAAATTCCATACCTTATTATTTGAGCACTCTTTCCTAATTTCCTCCTGCAAGTTATGGAATTGTTTACCTGTAAATGTTAGAACCTCTATGACAATTTCGATGTTCAAGAGAAACATGACTGATTACCTATGGAAAATTGCTTAGTGTTTTGTAATCTTTTATGTTATGGCATGTATTTATTTCTTTTCTATGTTCCAGGGGACTTAAAGTCCCAGAACAATAAAGACTATTTTCTATTCTATTCTATTCTATTCTATTTATAAGTCCAATTTTACATTTTTTCCCTGATAGCATGCAAAATATTAATGTAATAGCGCCATTCTGAATATCCCATAGCGAAGAAAGCTGCAACAAATTATATATAATTTCACGGAATGCCAATTTTTCTGCACTTGTAAACTTTTTTCATTAATCTTTTATCCCTGAGAAATGTTAGACTCATCAGTGTTATTGCAGGATCATCCTCGAAATAATTTTTGGCACACTCGCTCCGGGAACACTATTTTTTATTTCATTATTCGTTTTACTCTTGTTTGTTTCCTTTCAGAATATTGCCCCCTGTGGGTCACTGAAAGGGATGGCCTAATGTACTTGCGTTAAAATTGACTATACACTCGTCGAAAATGTCCAACCGTCAGCTTGCCTTCCACTCTTTTTTCTTCGAGCGGCATATTAATATTACAAATCTTTATCGAAGAAATAATCACTCTCTGAATCGGCAAAAATTTATCGACGAACAATGTGAAAATTAGATTATTAAGCGAGAAAATTTGTATTTTTTGTTCAATCGTGAATGTGCTAACCCGATGGTGATGGTAGTTAGACTCTCATGTTAAAATTATAGTCAGCGATTTATGTTTTAATTTTGTTCTCTTAATTAACTTGCGTTAAGTGTTGAGGAGCTCCATTAATTACGTCCATTAATTTAGAGCAATTTTCTCTGTATTTTTCTTGCTTAAAGAACCTGCGCACATCTCTCTTCACGAATGTATGTATAACGTTCGTGCAGTGTACTGAGAGTGTATGAACATGTGGTGTATTGAGGTGATAATGGAGGTGAAGGTGGGTGGGAGGGGAAGTCTTGTAGTGGAGGGTGGGGGAGAAGGGGGGAGGGTAGTTGGGCGGGTGGGGAGTTGCCGGGGCGGGGGTTGTGAGCTATGGGCACGGACTTTGAATATTCTTCTTGGAGGAAATGAATTATTGTATACTTCCCGCTCTCCCCTCCTCAACCTCTCTCTCTCTCTCTCTTCCATTAACACCCCCCTCCCTCTACCTTCTCAACCCCTCCGCTCCCAATTCTCCCAACCCTTCAACCGATGCACCCTGTCCCACCTGCCACCACCGCAGGGCAGTTAGCTCGGAAGGGTTGCCTCTGCCAACCTCTCCTCCCCGCCCCAGCCTCTCCTATTCCAGACCCATAGCTCACAACTCTCCCCCCCTCCCCCACTCTACACACCCGGCATCCCCCCGCACGTGCACAGCCGATATCTCCCCTTCCCCCATCTCAACCATGTACATAAGAGTTCTCACTACATGTAACTGCTCCTGAAGATGACGTGAACCGTCAAGACCATGGTCGTAAAATACTAAAATTTACTGTGGAAAAACTAAGGATAACCCCGCTAACGAAGTTAACTATTGAACTGCATTTAAATTGAAAATAAATGTCAAAAGGAAGAAATTGATGGTTGTAAACAAAAACAGCGTAATAGGAGCAAAGATTGCAATTGTAAATGTGGAAATTGAGCATGTGAGTCAGTCACTTTTTCTCCGTTGGAAGGATAGTTACAGAGGACAACATGCGAGTCACTGAAATAAAGAAACGGGAGGCAGTGGCTAGAAAAGCCGTCCAAAGTGAGATAGTCACTCTGACCGACAGACATATCGACGCAAGAATCCGAAAAAAAAATTAATTGTGAAACCTTCATCTGGAGCATATGGCTTTATGGAGGAGAGAATTGGACTGTGAGGATAAGGGAGAGAAGGCTGAGAGACAGCAGAAATGTGAATCTGGAGGAGTATTGTGACCCAGATGAAGAGATGTCCCGGATGGAGAGTTTGAGTTCCTAATGGTCCACATTGGGAATTCTTGGAAAGAGAGAGATAGTGTTTTTCTATCTCACTTGTTTGCGGAAGTCTCGTCTCCCTTGTTTTGCAGAGGTACGGGTCACCTCTAAAGTAGCGTCATCCCCCGCTCCCGGATTTAGTCATTTCTAAGAACATAAGGAAGGCTTCTGCTTGCCTTATTGAAGTATATGGAAATGCTCCAACAGGCCTTCAGCCAAAAATTGTGTATATAAACAGTCGCTCGTGACCATTAGGATTCAATTCTTTGGACTTCAGCTCGAGTTCAGTTCCGCCCTGGTGGGTTCCGACGCTTACAAGCCTTCGTGTGGAGAGAATTTCATTATTCTCTAGTGCATCTCTCTCTCTCTCGAAGATGGTCCCGTCACTCCTCTGCTCTGTGCTGAAGTGTAAAGATAGTGTGGTTGCTTGAATAAGACCCCTTTCAAACCTACTGGCCTCCTTCCCGAAGTGTTCTTATTTCTCATTCATCTCGACGTCAAGGGTAAGAACCCTATTCTTTTGTGTTGCATTTACCTAGTTTCACTCGAAGGAGGGAAACCTGATACCTAGGCACAACAGAAGGATGCTGAAGATAAGAGGCTGGAGGGAAAGAAACACAAATAAGAGCGTCTTGAAGAAATAATGGAAAAGAGAAGCCTCATAAAAGCCATGGAAATGAGGATAGTTAAATTTTTAGGACATCTTTTAAGGCACAATAAGTTGGTCACAATTATTTGGAAGAGAAAGATGCAAGCAAGAATAAGCAGGGGTAGGGCGAGGCTGCAGTTTTTGAAAGGTGCTCAGGAAATAATGAAGGACAAAAGCTTCAGATGGCTGAAGAGAGCGGCAGAAGTTTGGACGAGGTGCTTGCAGCGACAAGGTATAGCCTTTAGCTGATGACCAGATGAAATTTGGGGAATTTCACATTTGAGGGCAGAATTTAAAATTTAAATGCGTAAATGTGTGTCTATATCACATAAATTCGCATAAATTACGAATTGTATGTCTTCGTGAAAACGTAGCATGAATTATTTTCGTGGTGCGCGTGCTTCTCGTACTGGAAAATACATTTGCTTTCCGTACGAAAGGATTCTTTAATATGATAATTTTAATAGTCTCTGTTAGTGCGCATACTCTCTATTTTTTTTACTAATTCTTAATAAAAAATCTACTTTACCATTCAACCCCCAGGGCTTCAAAATTCTTATCGTAACCCTTTTATGCCATTTTAGCGGAGTGGAACTCACTCTAATGTATGTGATGCAATGTTTGCTTTGTGAATAAGGGGATCGATGGGTGGGTGGGTGGCCCAAAGGGATGAGGATTCGGCGGCGGAATTGTAATACTGGTGGAAATACTGCGTGCGCAAACAAGCGCTTCCCTGTGTGTCCCTGCGGCCATTGGCCTTTGGTGTGCCATATGGAAGCGTGAGATATTGCGCTGAAGCCTCGAGAGTTTACGGTGAATAATAATATCTCCGATACGGATGAAGATCTGAACGCTGTGAGCAACTATGAGTTCCTTCATTAGTTTGTTGGTGGCTTCCTTTTGAGGGCTTTATTTTTCATTTCTGCGATTACTGTCCTTATCTCCAGGGTAATGAATTCCTTTAGAGGTTCAAATTATTTCTGGGTACTTTCTCTCCATGGAATCCCGGAGTACATTATCGACTTTTTTATGATTAAACATTAGCTACACATTTTTATTTCAGTATCTGAAAGCTAATTGAGGGAAGTGATTTTTCCGGGTGAGTATATATTATATTAGCAGATGAGCCTTTGATTGAAGAAAAATATCCTCTTTTCCGTTAAATAATATGGTGTCACACCAATATTAAATATTCTATTAAAAGAAGTACTCATATTCTTAACCTCACTCCGATTAAAGGTGGGTGGATGCATTTGGAGATTCATTCATATTTTAAAAACAAGTCTTTACTTCACATTAATATTTTCAATATCCTTACAAATACGTATATAAAAATGGATTTGCGTCAGTCTGTTTGAGAGTATGAATTTTTCTCCTCTCATCAAAAACTACTTACCTGATTGAGCTTAAATTTTTCATCATTCTAGCGCGTGCTATCGTACTTTCGGCATTACAGAATTTATAACCAGTGGGGAATTTCCCTCAAACCCAAAAAACATTAGTTCTTATTCTTATGAGATTTTCTGTTTTTGAATAGAATATTCATATTTGTTTTTTTCACATCCGAATTCATTTCAATTATTTGAAACTAAAGCTTTCGTTATAACTCATTGCAAAAAAGTGTTAGCAGAATAGCGTACGTTTTGAATGAGTTCTATGTTCGTCACTAGCGGCTAACTCAAGCTCTTAGATGGTGGACGGTCTTAAACTGTACGGTTTCCAATATAAGAGAAAAACCATGCTCAGTTTAATTAGGGAAATCTCTAATTTTGTAAACAAAGGTGTTGATGATTTTTTATCAAAAATCAATTGGTAGCGCTAGAAATTAGTCAATTTTCCCAGTATCCTTGTATCAGCCTTAAAGAACATTTTGTGGAAGTCGGCTTTTACTGTGTTAAGAATAGGGTCATATCCTTGCATTCATTATTTTCTTTGCCCCGTTGAATTTCTAAGAGTGCCTTCCACTAGACATCTCAGTGAATTACGGTGAGATTTTGGTTGGGGTTTTTATCACATCCAGTTGGGGTCGATTACTGCCGCGCGGTGCGTGCACTTTTCCTCGTCACAGTTGGTAGATTCTTCAACACTAGACAGACTCAGAGAGCGTTTCTTTTTGTCGCCAATTACGCATTGCTTGAATTAAGGTGATGGTTTCTTTTGAATTTTCATGGCAAGTTTTAAAGAACATATCCACAACAAATTTTGGTCGGGGTCCACTCCCCTTGAGAAAAATCCGGATTTACCTGAGACGGCCTACGGGTCTGGTCAGACCCAGTTGCCGAATTTCTGTTTTCACGATGGCGTTCTGATCGGAATGTTAAATATTACTACAGTACTAGTTATTTTACAATTCATCGAGTCATTTAAGAAGAGAAAGAATTTTAGTTCTGCCTGTGTGTCAGGCTCAGGCCCTGCTACAACTTCTGCCGTATCACATTAGCTGTAGGTCATAGAGGCGTATTTTATGACTGATGAAATGTATCTCAAATGCAGTGTCGAAGGTAAAATAGGTGTATTTTAGTGGAAAAATTTCCACGCGTTAATTATGTGCAAAAAACGCTGGTCATCGGCGTAATTTTAACATTTCTAGTGCGGGTCAATGCTGAGAATGCCTCAGAAGGAACTGGTCGTCGCAGTTCCCATGGCAATGCCGGGGGTGGCTCCTAATATGCAGTTGTATATCTCAAACGATTACACAGATATCAGGCACGACTCCACCAAGCTGGTTTTGGTTGCCGGAAGAATAAGAGGTAGTGGCCCCCAATGGCATTAAGTGGGAATATCGGGCGTGATCTCTTAATAAGTTCAATCGCTAAGTATGACATGAATTGTGTCGGAACTTAGGACGGTATTTTGAAGTCAAAATTGGGTGGATCTGTTATTGTGAGAACACGATTTATAAAACCAATTTTCACATGGTATCTCCAGATTTGTGGAACTTGATTCAAGTGGAAAGTTATTATAGTTCGTGTCTCTGCGGAGCAGTGGGTTGACCCCGCAAATTAAAAGATGCAGTCAGACAACGATTTGTCGGACATAGTCCAAAAAAACCGAAGACGTTCAGCCGTCCCGTTTATTTTAGGTATTAGTATTTTATTGCAAGTCTAATTGGAAACAGGCGGTTCTAAAGGGCATTTTCAAAGCGTAAAGTGTAATATCTGATGTTTTATAGGAACAGGCACATCCCTTTCGCGAACTCATTCACGTGGGGTGAAAAAGGGAAGGATGGTCCGGACTTGAGTCGCGAAAAGAGGGATTTTTCCATCACATCGCGAATACAGAATGTTGATGAATGTGATTTTGAACTCATGTTCTGTGCACCGTCCAGGCGGCATATGTTGAATGGCCGGTCGCCGTGGAAACGAGTATGATTGGTTTTTGCAAATGTAATCCTGGTTGAAGAGCAAAGACTTGAGGTTGAATGATGGTGGGGCTGACTATTTCCATTTTTAACTCACTGCACTGCCCTTGGTGACTTATTTTTATGGGAATGCTAGTGGCAGTGGATGACACATACACGGGTGTAGGCATCCACGCCTGAAACGTGCGACGTCACTTGTTTGTAACATTATTACATTAACTTGCTACCATAGAAAGACATTCGCTTTGTATATATTCTTTCGCAATCATTTACTAGTAATTCACGGCATATGACTTAGAAGTACATAAATGTACGTTGTCATTGTTTTTGTTACTGTCGAGTTGGTCAATTATGAGTTCATGACCATGCATTCATTGACATGCGAACTAAGGTAAATAAGTCATTAATCACCATATATATGTATAATGAGCCGTAAAAAGTTATTCAAATCGATAAAATAAATTCTAGAAGAGAAAGAATGGTAAAGACAACGCAAAAATTCCACCTAATGTAAGGAGGGGACAAATGACCCCTAATTGCCTTCTAGGAATAACTTGTTATGAAACGTTTTAATAACGTAATAATAATAACGAAATAAATTATTAATATTTGTGCCTCATCAGAGTATAAGCATAATTAACTTAGTCCCAAGGGTTCAAAGGTATCGAAGGAAAAATAATCGCTGAAAAATCGTTTATGATTCAAAAATAGGTCGAAGGACTCTCTCCGTCCTAATGTTAAATTATTTTTCGCAGTGCACAATATCTACTTCGGGCGTGGTCTTAGTTACGTTTAGACTTGACTAGGTCTAGTACGATGTTGGGGAAGCTTAGAATCCATCATCAGCTCAGCATCAGCCTTTGCAGGTTTCATCTGTGAAATCGTGGAAAATAGGAGATGGGTCTGGCCTATTTTCATCTCTTATTTTCCCTCGTTCGAGGGGTGGCCACATTTACGGCTGTTCCTGCTTTGAGATTCTACGCGAGGCCTCAGCTTGCATTTATAAATACCATGGTCAATACTTCGTGGAAAATGCACGCTCTTGTCAAGTTAATGTTATTAGCTCACCATTTGCTAATTGTATGACTATTAAACTTAATGAGGCATTGCACGGAATCAATTTTTATGACCACCCATATAAATACCATTTTATATCATTACCGTGGAGCGCAGCACTCTATGAATCGTAAGCATGGACTTTTGGAGAAGTAGACCAGAAAAAGACTTGAAACCTGGTGTTGGAGCTGAATGCTTAAGATCAAATGGACGCGTAAAATAAGAAATGAAGAAGTATGCAGAAGTGGAAAGGACCTTATGGACACTGTGCAGAATAGTAGAGCCAGATGTATTGGACACACTATGAGGTACAATGAATATGTGAAGAGTATAATTGGAAATGTAGAGAGGAAAATTTACGAGAAAAAGGCCAAGAGATAAGTTCGAAGAACAAATAACGAAGAAAGTACATTAGAAGATCCACCAGATGGGTACTATCATTTGATAGGGAAATATGTAGGGCTGCAGTTAGCCATTCGTACGATTGAACGACTAATCGTGATTGTAGCCATTGAGATAAAAAAATTGTTTTCTTGCAGGTATGGAAAGCCATTATTTAAGTTTCGAATGACATTTTTTCCTAATGTTGTAGTTTCCCAGCCCCCTCCCCCTTCCTGCCTTAACCTCCTCCCCTCCATCCCTCCTCTCCCGCGAAAATATTCCCCCTCTCTCTGGTTCCACTCCGCTACTTCGCCTCTCCTCCGCTCCAAAATACTTCGAGGGCCACCCTGCCCCCTCTTTCCCTCCTCATTCGCCCTCTCCCTCGCCCCTGACGTTCAACCCCATTTTGTGTCTTCCTCCTCTCCTCTTTATACCCTTCTTCTCATATTCCTCACGCACGCCTTTCTCCCTCCACCCCCATCTCTTCTCCCCCCTCCCTCCGCTCCATACTCCCATTAATGAGTTTGGGTGGCGACTGCTCGCGTCAAAACGAATGAGAAATCCCACTTCTTTGTGCTTATTTTTCCTAAAGGGAACGCTAATATCACTCGGATCGTATTGAAAACAATGACTTTGGCTCTGAATACACCGGTCATGGGCAATGCGTTGTACAAGTGATTGCTTCCTTTAGTCTCTTGAGCGGACTGTAGACTCAATTCAATCTGAGGAATGATGTCTTGAGTAACTGTTGTAATAATTCAAAAAGTAAGGAACAAAAACGCTTTGGTGTATTCATCCTATCGCCATTTTCGTCTCTATTGGTGTTGCTATTTCCTGATGGATCTCCGAGTTTTGGTTGTGCGATGAACGATTTTGCCCATCGAGGGTCGATGAGAGAAATTCATCGAAATGATTCGGTTTCGATGATTGTCATCGACTCATCAACTTAGATGGGTCGATGTATTCACTGACGTCGAGTCGATGAATTCACCGTTGTTGATGAGCCGATGAATTCACCGTTGTGGATGAGTCGATGAATTTACCGTCGTCGATGAGTCGATGAATTCATCGACGTCGATAAGTCACTAGTTGCTCATTCTGGCGTTCCATCTGAGCAATCCTCGCTGAGAAATAGCAGCCTGTCAACAATTTCAAAGAGGTTAAGTGGCCTTAAGTTAATTCATAACAAAACACATACATACATGACATCCCAATATATTAATTTGAATTCTCTTAAATGTTATTTGCAAAAATGACTGCACTCCTTGCCATCGAAAACGGCCTCCACTCATCACGGTCATCCTAAACCCCCCCCCCATCACCTGTCATTTAAGTGCATTTTAAAGGAAAATAAAATACAGAACGGAGTTCGAGTAGCTGAAGGATTCTTATTGTTTCTAAAAAGGCTGTAAACATGGTAGTATTGATAAATTTTCATTTTTCAACACAGTTTCCTTTTAATGGATGGATATTTCCCATCATTCCTCCCATTTTGTATTTCATCCCTTTCTTCCCGTTCCTCCTCTCGTTATTATCATTCGATTTGAAATTTACGTAATACGCTGTGATGTACCACAAGAGGAAGAGGCATTTGGCGTGGAATATAAAGAGAATAGGATAATGAATCGGATGATATGGAGAGAGGGAGAGAGAGAAGGAAAAGCGAGTGAGGTATGTTATTGTGGATCAAAATCTCGCATTATTTTGGTAGTGTTTGTAAATAGTTTGTGGAATATAGAAGTGTTATTCCAAATATCATGTACAGCCTGTCCGATTTTGACTTTTATTTGGCAGAGTGAGTGTTGATGCGAAATAATAGCATCCGTGTTGTCGGTGACTCGTGTCATCTACAATTTTCTAGTAATATCTAGCTTACGTGCTGAACTCCGTCTCTCATATCTACCCAGACAATGCCTGCAATATCCTTGCTATATCTGCAACTTGCTATTTCTGCAACAAAATATGCGGCCATAATCTACGTCTCAACTTTCTGTGATGCATATGTACATTATTCATTTTCATTATTTTGAAATAATTTTTTACACATTCAATAAATTGTTTGTGAAGCTCAATGAAATCTACTTTATACTTTCTTCAGTACCTTTCAACGTTTGTTTTGTTTCTTAGAAATATTTTGCATCACTAAAAGTTTTTTCTGGAAATATTCTCGCAATTTACTATTTTAGTGCTAGGATCCGCATTTTCGCGGCTTTCTCAAACTGTGGCGAAATTTTAGCGAAGCAGTGTCTCACATTTCCTTTTTCTCCCAAGGACCTTCCCACGATTCGCAATATCTCATATGGAAAACTGAAATTCTCTGACTCTCTCCGAAAATTCTCTTGCCATGAGTAAATAATTGTATCGAGTTCATTTTATCCGCTGGCAATCTTTTTTTTGCATGTTTTACGTATTTAAGTACTGAGCGTACAATGGCGATACGAACGCGAAACGTAATGAAATACGATAAAGATTCTTATTCTTTCATGCAAATTCAGTTTCCCTTTCGAATTCATGTAATTTTGGAGAACAAATCTTTGGTAAAACTTCTCCAAATAATGCGTTTTTGGTGTACTGTCCCCTTGGCGTCCGACAGTATTGTTGAAGCCGAGGCCCAAATGAGCATATAGGGAAAATAAAGGCAAGTAACATATCTCTTTGAAACGTAAAATAGATTTAATTATAGGGTATGCGTTTTTTAGAATAGCATGCTTCTTAGATGGAATCATAAAATTTATTTGGTAGACAGACTGTCAGACAAGCATTTAGGCTGTGGTATTTTGCTGGTTTAGAGTATCCCATATGACGACTCGGGATTGTAAATTGTAGATTTGAAATTATGACTTGAAATGTTCTTGGGAAAGGAGTTTCTGAGTAAAGCTTAGGTGGAGACATAGAATTCGTTGGATTGTGAAGCGTCTGCGGGTGAGGGGTAGAGGTTTCCTTCCGAAAATGCTCTTCAAAATAAATTCTTTCCAAAATAAGAGTGAGATAAAAGGAGGAACTTGGGAGAAAACAATTATATTAAATAAAACACAAATAAAACCAGTATATTTCGCCAGATTACGAGTCACAAGCTGAAATTGCAAGTGTCAGCCAGCCTGTGTCCTGATGTCGAAAGCTCATCTATCAATCACCAATGTGAAGCAAGAGCCAAAATGCCAGGTAAACAGCTGAGCGATATGCACTCCACGACGTTTTCAAGGTAGAAGAGGGTGACTAGTAAGGTATGCCCTTGGAGGGAAGATTTTCGGCAAGATTGAGGGTGGAAATTGATGAGGGGTTATGGAAGAGTGGCGATTGGTGGCCTTGGAGGGGAGAGAAGGAGTGGGATGGGTACACATATGTGGTGAAAGATTTCAGTTGAAAGTAACAATAGGCGTCACTTAGGGAAAATTTGTTATGTTCATCATGAAGACCGGACAGTGCGGCATCAGCTTGTAAACAGAAAGTGTTGGAGGCAGAATGGGCTGCGGACAGAAGTCGCTGAATTTAGGGTTCGTAGGCATTTGGTCGGCGTCGTTCGCTCGACACAGTCATTCTTTCGGCTAAGTCCGCTGGGTAAACAGTCCGTGGAGGGGAAACAGTCCGAAGAGGGGAATACTTGATTAAAAAAGGGGGAGTATGTCCAAAAAATGCCACAGTTTAAGATTTTCTAACATGCAGGTAGATGGTAATATTTTGTTGCTGCAGAGTATACCATTAGGGATGACGGACAATATCATTCGGAATTCAGGGTATTAGGTTTTCTACATGTGTATGAGTCGTAGAAGATTCCATTTATAGGAATATGTCCGAACAAAAGAGTTTGAATGTTATAATAACGATTTCTACCCTAGGTAATTTTTTTATTTTTCCGGACTAAATCGTTATTGTTAATGAATCGCAAAATACAAAAGATATAAAGTTTTCGCATTTAAAAATACATCTGTTAAGAAATAATAGGTAATTTTCTATGTAACAAATGAAATTCCGACATGCTTGACGGAGGATTACTCCTGTAAATAATAAATGCCAATCTTAGGGGCGCATTCACACAAATGCTTCGAATGCTTCTTTCCCATCCGAACTACCGAATACACATACCGAACTACTACTTAACCTATATACCGAGCTACTTCTTTTTGTGATTCATTTCTGGTATAGGTAACCCGTATTTGGAACACATTACCTTTGGAAATTAGGCTCTCCCAAAATTTTTATTATCATTTGTTTCTCTGTAAAGTTGCACCTGAGAGAGTGAAACTATTATTTTTATTGCCATTCTGTTGTTTTTTTATTCGGTAGATTATCCACAGTGTTAATGTTCTCAAATTTTTGTAATTGTTTTTCTATAATTTATGCAAATGTAACTGGGAGAGTGTGTTTATTTCTAAAAATGTAATTTTGTTAAACCTAGAGTCCGAAGGACTAAGTTCTTGAAATTATTTCTGTTCTCTTCTATTCCCAGGCGATTGAACTCAAGATAAGAAACATTATTTCCAATCATATGACGACGGAATTCACGAAACAAGGCAAACGACTCGTCCTCCCTCTCATCCCCCCTCTCGGCCCCACTCATCCCCCCCCCCTTCTCTCCACCGGAAATGTTCCTTCTGACTCCCTCACTCTGTACTTTTTCGGCGAATAAACTTGGAAAAACACTTTTATCCCCTACCACCGGATGCTTATTTGCACGTCTTTCCGTTTTCTCTGTCTCTGTCTCTCTCTCTCTCTCTCTCCTTCTCTCTCACTATGATGGAGTTACCGCTTAAATCGAGCCTTGACCTCCTAACCTTTCTTCCTGTCCTCTGCCAGTCTTCTCTAGATCCACACCCCAAGCATTTCTCGCGCATTCTTGCTAGTGCTCTCTGTTCCCACCTCAGCCCTCCTCGTTTTCCCTCTCGTCTCCACGACCCCACCCACCTTCTGCCCCCCGTGAAGACTTTCTAAGCTGCCCCTTCACCCGGACGCCCATCGGACTCCCATTACTCTAATGTTGTTTAATGGATTAAGCTCTTTGTGTAGGATGTATATTTCCTTTTTATCAGGAATTAAAAGAGTTTATTCACTGTTCACAGACCCAAAGATTCTCTATAGTTCTTTCCTCTCAAATCTGTGCAGTAGTCGTCAGCTTCAACTGTCATTGTCCACGGTTCATTGCCGAATGACTACATTCTGTGCGGATGAGTGTATCATACCGTGGAATTTTGGCTTTCCTTTATACATTCTGGATATCATTGTTGGTAGTTGAGAGAAAGTGCGGTCGGCTGTATCTTTTCGGATTTTTTAAGTTCTTTGGTCTCATCATTTTCGAGGAGACATTTTAGCCCAAATTGTTCATTTTTTTAATTGGTATTTTTAAGAAATTTAACAATATTGGCTAAAACGTTGAAGCGTAGACAGCCGGAAAATAAGTCAACTGGTCATTTCTCCTCATTCTTCACCGCCCGCTTTGTTAGGCTTGTTTTACAATCGGTACTGTTATGCGCTCGAACCCACGAGTGGTTTTAATTACATACCTCCACCGTAGATGGAAGCATTTCTTGTGTAAATTCTTATGGGGATGAGACCGAGTGTAGGGGGGAAGGGTCGTGTGCTCGTTGCATGAATTCCTTCGTCAGATGATTGGAAAGAATATCTCTTATCTCGAGTTCAATCGCATGAGAAAGAGAAGGATTCGAAGCATTTGTGTGACTCTGCCCGAAAGATTGGTATTTATTTTTTTACAGGAGTAATCCCCGGCCAAGCAAGACGGAATTCTTGTCGTAAATTTATTGTGATGATGTTGAACTGTGACGGATTCATTGTGACGTATTGTATATTGTGACGGATTGTACATTGCATGATAGTGAATACATAAATCTAATACCCCAGATGTGAATAATTAGCGGTGGAAAGAGAAAATGCGAGAGAGAAAAGATTGACACTCGCTGACTTGCTACCCAAGTAGTAGTATTGCTGCCAAAGTGGGCGTCAACACCGACTCCGACCGCGTCGTAGGTATCTTGCTATTAGTATTAGGGATGGACCGATTCCGATACCGATATAAAGTATCGGCCGATATTTATGGTATCGGTAGAATCGGTATCGGCAGTCAAGTCAGTGCTTTTCCGATATTTTCAAATTTCAGATTTTTACCGCCAATATGGCTGTCGATGGATGGCTATTTATGGCTATGGATGTCGACTTCTACCGCTAGAGTGCTCTGGTACCAAATGCCATCAGTAAGGTTATCTAATTGTAAGACAGAGACAGTTTCAGAGTGCGTTTCTTTCGAACACCAAGTTATATTTTTTAAATTACATTAGATAATTAAAAATCAATAAGTAGGCAAATTAACTTATGACTACATGCTTTTGTTTTTACGATAAAGCAGTTTTTGCAATTTTCTCTTCCTTATATGGAATCGCGTGTCGAAGTAATGTCGTTTACTTAAGCTACGCAATGCTGACTTCATGGTAGCGTGGGAATAATTTGATGAAATGTGATTATTTGCAATAACAGTCAAGGAAAAAAAGAGTCATGTCCGGTAAAAAACTTAAAACTAAAAATTATTAAAACTTTTTCAGTGAATTAAGTGTTTTGCCTGTGTAATAATGGTTGTTTCCATAATCTGGTTTCTTAGTTGGCCGACGTTTCTTTTTTTCACCATTTTAATTTCAGGGCGGAGACCGACGCTCCTTTTAAAGCCACGTACCACACGTACTAGGAAGCCTTAGATACTGGCGTGTTGTGAAAAACCTCCCTGTTACGTATCGGGGCTATAAATGTGGCAACAATGGTGTACGAATCCGCATGTGATACCTTAACCAATCACAGTCTTTCTTCGACGGGGTTTCAATAATCCCGGCGGGAATTTGACAATGGCTACTTTAGGCGAATATAATTCTTTGCTAGCAAAAAGGTTCGCCGCGGTCCCAATAATCTCAGAAACTTAAATATGGTCCCTTTTAGCGAAGCAGACTCTTTGCTAGCAAAAAGTGCTTTGGAAATTAAGGAGAACACAATGAGAACTGATTCAGAGCGCCGAAATGTCGAAAATAAATCAGGAGCAGAAGAATATCTTGCTGGAATTCGTGGAAGGTTAGTGGGTGTTTATAATAATTATGACACACAGTTTTCGCCATGTACTTAAAAACGATATTATAAAATCATTGGGCGATAAAAAATATTATTTAAATGCTAATCCATCAATTTCTTCTATTGCAATTGCAAATTTAAATATTGCCAAAGGCAAATTTTCCTCAACCTTCGGGGCAAAAGACGCGGCCGCAGTATGGAGCGAGGTGACGTTGAAATATAATTCATGCGGTGTCGCCTCTAAGTCATGGAAGGAGTGGAGAAAGGTGAGTGAAAGTAATTAGCACACGATGAAAGAATAAGTCGCGAATAGAAATTCATATTTTAGGATGATTTCACTCGAAACTGATGAATTTCCTGGTTGCACTGAGCGCAGTATAGACAATTGGAATATTTACACCCTTAGAGCATTTGTTTTGAATATCTTTCCAGATTTTATTCTTTGTAATTGACCTCTATTTTTAGAGTGGTAACTGTTCAATGTCCCTTTATTTTTCTGGATCATGAAAATATATCACTATCAACTTAATGCTGAGCAAATGTAGTCCCTTTACTTTATTATGGTAAACGTTCTCTGATAATGTTTCTATATGAGTGGGTGTGTGTGTGTGATATTTTCATCCCAAAGTAAATCAATTGGAAAATATAGAAGATTTTCATGCCTTATATGTCTTAAGTTATCTGATACAAATTTTAAGTCGACTGTGAAGTTAACCAAGATGAGCTTGGTGAAATTTGTTTCATTATGCCAAAGGTTTGGTAGACACATTAATACCCAGTTGTAGGCGTTGGAAATAGATCTGTTCTTAAGGGCAGGACGTGTTATTGATGTATGTAATTGTCACCATTTCACTTATTTCAATTTCCTGTGAGGACAGATATCATTTCTGATGATTTACAGACACAGCCAATATACAAGATGACATTCATATGTATAATTTTATATTCTGCAAGGGATCAGTGCAACAAATATTTGTTTTGTGAAGCAGCAAAAGCATAACATGATAGGAAAGGAGACGTGAAAAGGGAGAACTCACACCCTTGTGTCTATCGTATTCATTTCACAAACCCTCAAAGATTGATGAAAAAATTATGCTATGAACGTAAGCATCTTTCATCAGAGGCTACATTTAAGATAATGTGCTCAGCATGTCCTTTAGAAATTTTGTACTGGTGACTGATTATTTATGCATGTTGATCCATAAATTATTACTTATATACTACAATTATGTACTTATCATTAAGATGCCTCTAATTATACCAAGAAGTTACGATTAACGACCTACTATTACATAAATTTTTTTCCAATGGAACATCCATTTATTTAGCTATCAAAATTTACAAAAATGTATAAATTCAATGCATAAAATATAAAAGCACACTTACATTGAAGTAATTAAAAAATTATTAATATTGATCAATCCTATTGATTCTATCAATCCAACAAATACAAACTGTAGACATATTTTAAATTACTAATTATTACCTTTCAAATTATAGCATCATAATTCATAATATTCCGTTCATATTGAGATGCATGGAAATCAGTAGGATAGTAGAAAGGTATGTAATCACCCTTAATTGTATGCTATCAATCACGTTCCTCCAAACACATACAAAATATCTTCGACATTTGTAAAAGCACTTGGCATAATTTCACATGCACTGTGAAACAATGACTCTAGTTTTGCAATAATTTTCAGTTTTCCTAAAAGAAGGGATAATTCAGACTACCACAAAACTAAGGCCAGAAGTCAAGGGTTTAACTTACATTGAATACATTTCTTAGCTGTTCTTCAATGCAGTGTAAGTTTTATTTGGAAAATTTCTTTGTTTTACAGACATAGCATGATATAAAAACATTTACAAAAGGAAAGGCCTCAGCCCTTGTACGGTAAGGAGGGAGGACAGGTGGTGGCCCTCCTGTAGAGGTTGACCTCACAGACTACCAGAAGATTGGCAGATTGGCAGAGGCAGGTCTGATTGGCAGAAATGCTGTTTTGGGACATGAAATGACGAGAGAGTCGCAAATAGTTGTTACGGGGAGTTAAGTATGCTCAGAAATGGATTAGTAATGAAGATAAAATATGAAACATAAGATATTTTTAAAACAAAGTATAGTTACTCATGGATCCAATTTGCATTCTGATTTCAGAAAGGAAGAAACTTCAACGCAAAATCTGCAATCTACAGAAGCAATAGTTTGCATTCCCACCCTCAGAACTAATGCCCCACCTGATCCCATTTTAACTAATGTCACCGATGCCCCTCCCATTCCCTCCAGCCATCCACACGCACCATTGGTGCCCATTACTTTCACCTCTTTTCCTTCCGCTTCTACCTCTCAATGCCATACTCCTGCCATTCCCACCTATGACATCCCAACTCCTCAACCCACCATCTCAGCTATCCTCCCAACTACTTCTATTTCAGAACACATGACACCCCCTTCAATTACATCGTCATCCCTCCCAATAGCTCATCCATCACAAGAAATGCCATCAAGAGCCATGGGAAATAACAAAAGAAGACATGAAAATAAGTGAACTATGAATGCTTTTTGTTATTACCATTCATTAAAACCTTTACAGATAAAACTCAGATGAGGAGCTAATGTGTACTATTCATCCATTCTTATGTTAAGGTAATCAACCAAGCCTTCTGTCAATGGCAGAAGAGATAGTGGACGTGGAATGAGAGAAGTCAAGAGATAAGAGAAGGAAAATGGAGATTTTGGAGAGGAAGTTAAAGTTGAAGGAAGAACAGGTTGAATTGGAAAGGAGGAGAGTACAACTAAAGGAAAAAAATGAAGTCATGGAACAATTGTCAAGGAAGGTGGATGACATTGCAATGAAAATAGACGAAATGATAAATAAAATTGGACATTAAATTAAAGTTACTGTTTCATTTAAAAAATACAATAATGCATTTATTGAGACATAGAATGAAGATGTTTTGCATTTACAGTGTAATCGTTCTTATAACTCTATGTATTTAAATAATGGTAGTCCATCCTCAGACTTGGTTGACTAGAGTTTCTGATTTGACTTTGGTAATGCTCAGTGCACAGGTGGCACATACAATTATCCGCCATGCATTACAGGAAATAGATACCATATTGACAAACAGTCATAATTAGACAAAAGTAAAGCACGATATCCAGTAGAATACAAAAATCTCAAACAGAGGCAAAAAAATGAAGGTTAGGTATCATTTTTATCATCAACCACTAGAAGAAGTCAAAGGGAAACATACCTACATGATATCCAGTGAAAGCCACATTACAAAGATCAAAATGAAGAGTGAAATAATTAAACATTTGCACGGAATGTAGAAGAACCTAGGCATGTATTAAAAGAAAAAGTAATTCATTGACATAAGCACAGTAATCCGAATTCAAAGTAGGTTCTACCCAACCAACTGGCAATACCTACACTAACATTGGACAGTCAATAATCAATTGATTCAAGAGTATAGAAGGTAATATCCACACTCAATTAGTATTAAAGCGGTAATAAGTTATCATATTCCCTAAATGGGTATGAGCGTCAAGAACATATTCCATTCCTCCCTGCCTTCATAACGAATAACTAATCCATTCATGTCGAAAGCTTCCAAGATGGCATATGTGATCAGTTGACAAGAAGATTTATGTGAATGCACTTCGTTTTGCTAGAAAATTCATGTTGATTAGAGCATTAAATGAATATTCAACCTAGCAGTAAAATCAGGAGTAGGACAGTACTTAACCTTAGTCCCACTCCTATCGAGATTGTTTAAAAATTAATATTTACCTCGATGGATAAGTAACACATTCACAACCCCATCAATCAATCCTAAGGAAATCCATTCTTCTCAGTTGGTAATGGGGAAGAAGGTAGACCTGTAGGTTATCAGTAGTGTGGAGCCATATATAAATATTGCAAAATTAAAGAATTACAAATAACATCTTAAAGTCACAAACAACTCGAAAGGGTTTTTCACCAGTTGCTGCCAGACTCCTTGCATTAAAAGATCACCTTGGATGCATAAGTATAAATGTATTTGAACCCATACAAATAATTGGACACTAAACAACATCAATGGTAAAAGAAATTTCATATTTAATTAATGAAAAAATAATTCCAAAGTGAAACAAGAGGAAAATTCTGGTAACATAACCATATACAATCAATGAATTGCATACAATAAAATACTAAAAAAAGTTGTCAGTGCTTCAAGATATGATGTCATCACACAACACTGTCCTTAATCCATATATCCACAGAGTAACAGTAGATTAACCAGTATGCTGAAAAAAAGTAGAATATTTTTCAAACTTTTAAAAATGCAATAAGTAAGCAGTGGTCTCAAGACAATAGCAAAGAAATATACACCTCACAAGACATAATATTTCACTTAAAAAGTTAAAAAAACATCTTAACAAAACACCTTCCCACAACTTATATTATTATATTGATAAATTGTCATGATTTAATATTTCAATGCAGGTCTAGGTAATAAATAAGAAATTCCGTGCTCACATAACAAGCTTGCTACGCATGTAATTTGCAAAGTTTGTGATGTAAACACGGGTAATGCTTGTGATGTGGACAATGCAAACGTTGAATAATAACTGAAATGATAACAGTTGTTCTAACTCACTACATTTACCTTAGTTTTGATCGTAAAAACTGACGATCGTGTTGGTGCTCGGAGGAAAGGGCTCAGTTCCCTTATTAGATCGCCAACTAGGTCTTTCAAACAATTTTACGAACTTCCTCTCCTCCAAATGAAAAGGCGAAGTGCGCTCCCGAAGTAACCTTTGGGGCTTTTCCGCTTCCATTTCCTCTTCAACGTGGTTTAATAACAGCAAACGAAACATCGCCACCACCATCTTATCAACAATATCCTCCGAAAGTATACGAACTCGAGCGGTCGCGAGCGTACGAGCAACAAAACCCTTCGAATCACCCGCCCCCACATTTCGAGCATACCATATCCGTCCGCCGTACGAGTTGGTACCACGTGACTTTTATGAAATCGCCTATTCGTATACAAATCCAAATTCGAGCATAGCCCCCCTGGGACATATTCACTGGATTGTTATCTGAGAGAATAAAATGGATAGTTTTTTTGTGGAGGCGAACTGCTCGCTAGGCATCATTATGAAACGTCTTAACTATCGTCCTCAGACTGTGAGTGAATCGTGTTGCCGTCAGAGCGTAATGATGGATGATTCTCGCTTAGACGTTTTCCGCATTTCTTTTTTTTTTGCTTTAATTGAAATTTCTGCTGCTCTCGTGTATTAATTATATCTGATGTCCAAGGGAGCGTACGTTCGCTGTCGTCTCAAGTCGAATGCCATAGATTTATTCTCCGCTTTTTCAGAGATGAAAGATTGATGAAGCATTAGGAAAGTCTCATCCTGCGAGTCTTCATGAGAATTTTCCCCGAGAGAGCATTTTTGTGGGAACTTCCGTCTCTTTTGCGGCAGCTCTAAATAGTGGTCTCCTTCGCCCTCGCCAGCCACCTTCTTTTTCTCTCCCTCTCTATCTCTCTATCTATCTCTCTCTCTCTGCTCGCAACTTTGACAGACTCCCGCTTCTCTCGATCTCACTCTCTCCTTCTCTCACTCATCGGCGCTCACCCTTCTTGGCCATTGTTTGCGCGCCTAGTGTCGACGCAATTCGGGAAAGTCCGTGTAATTTAGACCTTTGGCTGCGTATAGCTAACTGCAACAATGCACTACGAAGGCAGTATTTTTCCTGACAAACTGTACCCAATGAAGATGACATTGGTACACTTATATTTCACCAATTTTAAACAAGCATAGCATCTAAAAATAATTTCTCATACATTAATGCTCCGTATAATTTGGACTAAGGTGGTGTAGTTCGATCCAGTTAATCGTGTGCTATGGACCGAAACCGCACCTTTCGCCCTACATTAAGAATGTTTGCAGACTAACATCTCTCTTGCTTTGCATTTCTTTTTTACTGTAAACGATTTAAAAGTATTGGCTTTGTTCGTAAGTTTTATTTGACTATTAACTGTGCCCGGCATGCGTTGCAATGCCTCTTTTTATTTTTAAGTAGGCATACACATATACATATCTGACACATTTACATGTGCAAAATAAATGAAAGTCAATGATTTTTTTGTGCATTAAATTAAATGTGAAAAAACTTGTTTAAGTGCTTTGGGATACCTATACAATATTTTTCCTCTAATCGCCCTCTGCAAAAAAAATAAAATTTTCGGCTGTCCCACTGGTGAGCATGCAAATTATAATTGACCATGTGAAAAGCGTGGATTTTCCAGATTTAATCCCCATACTTGAAGCGATTGACCTTGTGCCTTGAATTGGTAACGCACAAATGATGGAATGAGTTTTCATTCCATCCCTTTGCTGCGGTTTCCTAGTAAATAAAATATTCTATTGTTGAAGTAGTGCAAAAATTTTATATTTCGAGCTAACATCTAATTTTAGAAAAAATCGAAGCGTATACGAAAATCGAATGCGAGAATTAAAAAAAAGTAAACTAAGATACCACTGCACCAAATCTTATTCTACGCATGAATAAATTACGTACCATTTAACACAAATTATGTGTCACTAATATGATTCTGATGCACATAATATTATGTCTCACTGATAAGATTTTGATGCCCGTGATTGAGCAACTCATAAACGATCTGCTTCGTTGCTTGCTTGTCGTTCCTCGCTTGTTTGAGAAGCTCCGTGGCTTGTGTCCCGGATAGCTTGTAATTTGTCAAATAAGAGTGAACGCCTCTCTGTGTTCAAAGTTCGATCTTTCCTCGTGGGCGGTGGCGCTAAGCGCTCAGTAGCGACTGATTGTTACATTGTATGTCTGGCAGTCGAGGACATCTAGTCCAGTAAAGGTCACTAAAATCCACAGAAGGGGAAAAGGACGCCTCGGTAGCTTAACTGGCTAAAGCACTCGGCCGGAAATCGAGGGATCCGGGTTCGAATCCCGGTCAAGGCGGATGATTTTTTCTCTGTGGAAATTCGCACAGGTTGCTAAACGCCGAGGCCATCAGTCTCGCCAATTTATACCCTGAGCCAGGGAAGAGGGAGGGGGGGGAGGGGGGGTTAGGAAAAGAGGTTGGGGAGGGAAGTAAGGTGAATATGTGCAAGCTTACAGGGAGGAAGCTAGGTCAGTGTTTTGAAAACATAATTCAGTAGAAGGAGGAGGGGGAACTCTTACAGACAAAAGAGGTGAGTTCATAGGAACAACTTCGTTTACCATCTTCTCCTTTCACAACCTGTGATATGCCCTTATTTCAAAGTTTTCCAAAAAATATAATTTGGCACCTTTGTCCCCAAAATGTAAAACATTCAGATTAAAATTAGAAACATGATTATTAGTAACTGTTTAATAACCTCTTGAAAATGATGCTATTGCGTTGAAACCGGTCGAGGATAATAAGCCGTGTGGAAAATTGCAAAGTTCTTTCATTCCAAACCTAGGACAAATTCCACTAAGTAAGACCTTGGGACGATTAATTTTATTGTATCAATTGTTTGATGGCTTTAATGCCTACGGAACAAAGCTGTCGGTCCAAATCAAACAGAATTGCCCTAACTGCGGTCAAGCGACAGTTGAAAGCAGTTGTCGCGGAGAGGCGAGAGAGGGCGAGGGCGGTTGAGGAGGGCGAGGGCGGTTAATGTCGCAGCTTGCGAAAAAAAGGGGCGGCAGTGGGTGTTCGCTGCACTTATCGTCGCTACGTGAGGCATTTATAAAATTTGTCAGTTTGTCAAAATCGACCGCCGAATTCTCGTAGAAGAATAATTTTTATAAATCTTTGCTTGATGTGGGTGGTTTTTTTTATGCTGTCGATCTACTCTTACAACTGGGTCGTCCATTTATGTGCTGCGTATCAACCTTCTTTCTCATTCTGTCCGAACGAAATATTTGTGCGCAAAACTTGGAGAAAAATAATCTAGGTGGACGCTGATGGGAAGTGGTGGAGAATTTTTTTGTGAGCGTCCTTTTTACGTGTTCAAGTTAATGGCGCTGTTGTGAGTTAAAGATGCAGTCCATCAATATAATTACTCGTCCATTGCCGTTTTGGGAATGGAGTCATGTAGCCGAATGATGCATTATGTGTCTTTTTTTTAATTATACGAACATAAAAAATTCTTATTTCTCATTTCTTTCAAATTGAAATAAGTTAATTTAAACTGCACTGTTATGTTGGACACACGCTTGCGCTTGCGCTATGCGCTTTTTCTTTCGGATTTCATCAGAGGAAAGAAAATCAGATATTTGATTAAAATGTATCGATATTATGCACTTGAAAGGATTGGATTATGAACAGTCACCGGGTAGGCAACTCGCGTCGTTAAGTAGTGGATTTGGGATTATTTAAACGGTTTCGTGATGAAAGTTGATCCTGAAACCTTAATTAGAGTACTAGGCTTCTATAGATGTTTCTTGGGCTTTTTCCTGTGTAGAGATTTCAATCTTCTATTAAGGAGCCGTTGGAATTTTATGACGTTCACAATGAAGAATGTTAAATGGGAACGTTTAATGAAAATATTTTTAAGATTTGTGATTACAATACTTTTTTCGGTATTTGAAATCGGATTCTGTACTCATGAAGTCTAAGGCTTCTAATATTCGACATTAAGCGAAATTCAGTGATGCGTATGTATTTCATGTTGTTAATGCACACATTATAATTTTCCCCAAGGAATGACCAAAGAAGTGTGTAGTGTAGTTAGTGCAGAAGATTTGTCTCGATCACAGTTTTCCAATTTGATATTTCAGTTTTTTTACATGAATTTTTATAAACGTACTATTTCATGTATATCTGGTAATGTTTGGATTCTGCGTGTATTTTTTGTATTATTTTTGCGACAGTTTCGTCGTACTCTACTGCCGGTTTCGTCGGACTTTTTAAACACCTATGGTCTTCTTTTTTATAAATAAACAAATTCGGCAGTTGATGAATTTAGAATTAATAAAAATAAAAATTAATTCCAAAGAAGGGGTTTCCATATATAAGGGAGTTTATAGCCATCCCCTCTATTTATATTTTGGGGTCTCTTTTCAATTTCATTTGCCTCCATTATAAGCCGCGGAAAGTAACTGCTTTATTTGTGTAACACTTTTGAAGCCTCGATGTCAATGGTGTTACCTTCCTTTTTATTTATTTATTTATAAAAAAAGAAGATTATTGTTGTTTAAAAAGCCCGACGAAGGCGGCAGCAGAGCACGGCGAAACTGTCGCAAAAATAATACAAAAAATACTCGCAGAACCCAAAGATTACCAGATATAAATTATGAACTGCGAAAATCTACAAAATAAGTACTATTTCATGATTATCGCTTTCTTATGAAGAGCAATGTCTACGGATATGGCTGGAATGAAATTTGAGTGAGAAGAGCATAAGATCCTAGCCCAGTCGACTCCCCTACTATGCACGCTATTTCAATTTCGCTACCGTTGTCTGTGTTTCAGTTGCGGTCATGTACGCCCACGATCGATGATAAATCGATTTGAACGCCGGTGAAGGTCGCCTCATGAAAACTCCCGAGATTCGATCTATTTTACAATTTTTCGTTCGGCCCGCTGAATATTGAAATCTTACCAGCGATAAGCACACGGAGACCCTCTCTTCTTTAGGGGTCTCCTGAATTTATTCCTGCCCGTCCTGTGTTTGTTTTTGCTGCGCTCGTCTGCTGGGAACTTTTGAAGAAGCAACTCTCTTAAAGGAGAGTCTGTCATCTTCTCAGGGAGGGGGCTTGGGTGCTCCTGACGTGGCCTCGTTGCAAATACATTCTACTCCTTCAAGCATTCACCTCATTTCACGATATAAATCGCCGAGATCTTCAAGGGATTTCAAATTTGGAGCACCCGCAAAGCTCTTGTGAGACTACTACTGCCGGTCGATTTGATCTCTCGGGGTTCTTCAAATTTATCCCTCGCTACAGTAAAAGATTTTCGGAAACCCTTAATGCTTTCATGCGATGTCATTTTGGTGGAATCGTCAACGAATTTAGAATGCGATCGATTTAAAGTAAAAAATATATCTATACCCACCCTAATAGCTTTTTCATTTTTTTCCAGGTGAGTGAAGGTGTTGTAATGACGTCCCAACCCGATTGTAGTAAGCCAGCCAGATTGTAGTAAGGCTCAGGCGATTGTATGTGAGATCGAGGTAAGTCTCATTGCTCATTTACGTAAAAAGATGACACCGACGAGTGACTTGGGAAATAGTAAATACCAAGAAAGGAGATAATATTATCGTGTTTTTGGATTCCATATTTTCTCCACGTTAGATGTTTCACGTTCTCAGCTTCACTTCATAGAGAATTATCTGACCGGTTTTTGAGGCGTTATGATCAACGGAACTATTTACTCAGCTGTATTAAATATAAATGGGCGCATGGGAACTATTGAATTAGTACTTTATATTGTTAGTGCGCAGAAGAAAGGTTTCATCATATTATAAGGAGCAAATAAAGTCGGGAGTATTTTTGGAAGAACTGGGCAAATTTGTAGTTTTCCCTGGAAACAGGAACTCAGAAATTATTTTAAGGATTTTTTGGAAGAAAAACTCATGAAAATGCTAGAAAAAAATCCATTTAAATTATGAATCACACTCCGGTTCATGACTAACATTTTAGTTAAAGAAAAAAATGCTTGCAATCCCAATCATTTTTATTCTCTCCACTGCTACTATTAAATTCCTTTAAATTTTTTGGTACTGTAAGTTGAGTTTTTGATGGCAGATCTAATCCGAAGAAATGGGCAAAGTCTCTGCAAATTCTCGTTAATGTTAAATTTCTCAACTCCTCGATGAGAATGCGTCATCAAGTGGTGGTGGACACGATACTTCTGCATGATTCCCATAGTGAAAGATGTGCGACGGTCACTCTAAATCAGTTCATTCATTGAAAATTAGCGCTTAACTTTGCACATTGGTATTGTGGCATGCATCATAGTACAGCGACTTCTCTGACAGAAATTATATGCAAAATAATAATAATTTCTGATGCAATCAAATTATTGTCTACTTCTAGAGTTTGAGTTTCTTCACCATTAACTAGAGACCTTCGTTTCAGTTGATTAAATTATTTCTTGAAGCATCTTGCAGCGCATATACGCATAGCGTTCGCTAGTTTCTTCCTCACATCCGTAATCATTGTCAACACTGAATCACTTCGGCTTAGTCGTGATAGTTCGAGATGTTTGATCTTATGGATGAAAAACCCGATGAAAGCTGCAATGCGCGTCTCATTGGATGGAAGCGAGTATTCAACCATGAGCTCTCGTGCAGTTCAATCCATCTGACCGCTTCTGGTCGTTATAATTGGAGGGCAGAGATTGAGCTTTTTTGTACGTTATACTAATGGCCTGTCACGTATTCGAACCCACCAAATTTTAGTTTGCAAAGTTTTCCAGGTATTAACTACTGCAACTGAATTTTATTCTCTAATCACGAACAATACCCAATCTTTTAATTATTAATGCCTCAAAAGTGACGAGTGAAAAATTTTTAAAATACAAAAATATATGGTAAGTACCATTTTGTGAACTTTTGATTAGTAAGTTTTCTTAGAAGAACTTTGAATCGGCATTGTACTTCTTAAATATCTCTTACAAATGATATAAATAAGGAATATAATTTATGGATTCAGGTTTAAATTTATGGAATATATTCATATAATATAATGAAAAGCAGTAACTTTGTGATTCCTCATTACTTTATTGAAATACGACCCGGGTTTCGGCGATCAACTTCATCTTCTGCCTCTCACCTCCCTGATTTTCCAAATTGTTACCAAAAACGCAAATTTTGACACATAGACCTCGTGACAAGTATAGTCCTAATTATTTTAAAGATTATTTTTCGATCGTCGCAAGACTTATTATGGTACTGAAATAAATCCTTCCATTTTGAAGTCAGTTTCAGCGCAGAGCGTGGAGCAAGTCGAGCTAAATTTTTAAGTTTAGATATTTCGTTAATGACCGATGATTCCTTTCCTTAAAACAAACTTTTTGCGACATTATTGTAGCTAATTGACTTAAAGCATCTTATAACTCTATACATTTTAAATTATAATTCCGAAATATTCCCAGCAATCAATGGAGTTAAATCTCACTCAGACAACCTTAAATCGCATTATGCTCTCACAAAGAAATCCTTTCCGATTAGATTTTTCCTCGTCTTTTCCCCTACTCTCTGCAAAGTTTTCTTATACGGCAGGTAATTGTGAGGACTTATTGAAATGCTGCCATAAAGTGGCTCTCTTTGGCCAAGAGCTTTTCCTTTCTGCTTCGCGTTCATTTTATCCATCGTTGTTCCTGATGAGGCTGCCAAGACTGCGGAAGCTCGATTGCATATATATGTGCTTGCGTAAGCAGAAATTAAAATCGTTTCACCCAAGCAGAAATAGCTCAGCAGCGGAAAACTACGGTCCAAGAAAATAAAACCGTACTTGCTTTCCGTCATTTCAATCCCTGACTCTTAAATGAGGACCATTATCATGTTGATACAATATAAGGAGAGACGTATGTTGTTGAAAATACTGACTCTCGGAACCAGAATATTCCTCTAGTGTAGGACTCAGGGTGGACGTTATTCGTCAGAAATCATGGATAAACCGCTCATACCGTACATAAAAAATTGGTTGAACCGATGTGGTAGAAAGAAAAACAGGTAATTTTGGTAATATATGGAAATATGTTGCCCGTTGAAAATTGCCGTTGCCGTTGAAAATAACAGATCATGGTGAAACCTTGAAATAAATCTTTGTCATTGGTATTGCTTGATGATTGTATTCCTATTTCCGCGAGAAAATCAATTTATCCTCTGAAGACCCATAACTTCAATCCCTTAATTTGCAAAACCTCATTCAATAGCAATAAATTTTTTCTCAGCAAATTGCCCTCTGATTCGTAAATTTCATTTCGCATTCCACTTGTCGTTACATATTTTACTTTGTAATAAAGCGTCTGGATTCACTTTTTTCTCCCGCATGTGGTATTTAAGTTGATGTTCATTAAATATGTAACAAGTGGTGCCTGTAGTTCTACTACCGATGCTTTAAAGTAGATATTTTTTGCTGTTACACGACAAATTTTCAGTGAATGATCTGGGTTTCGAATTACATTTTCAGCATAAGGTGGCATTCAAATGTGCCAGAAGTGCCTTGTCTCGTGCGTTAGAAGAGGGGAGGGTTTGTAGTTTCGAGCTTCGTTAAGTGGCCGAGGGAGGGCATGGGAAAGGAGAAGGTGATTGAGTGGGACGGAGGGAAGGTTGTTGGCAGGGGCCTGCTGCGTAAGGTATGACGTCAAGGATGGGAAGGTGCGCGTGGAAGGGGTTGACAATGGAGCGGAGAGGCGTAAAGAGCGGCGTATGGCTAGTAACACTTCCAATGCGATCGCAATCAACTGAGAGGGCGCGGGTGTTAAGTTTCTTCACCGTGTTAAACGACATTGTTTAGGATGCGAAAAAAAAGCTACATCGAAACCGGCCGTAAGTGTTGGCCACTCCCGAGAGAAGCCCATTCAAAAAATTGGATTCAGAATCGTTGAGATCATATTAGTTGGGATGATCAGCATATTGAGCATTTTGAAGTCAGAAGATTCAAGACCCTGAGGGCCCTTTCTGTCAAAACGCGGAGAATGCCTGCCTTCCCCTCGCGGATATAGTTAGTAGGCCAAGAGGCCTACGACTGAAAATGGTCTTTGGCGCCACTACCACCAATGTCTCCCCACCAGTGTAGGAAATTCAAGTACTCCATAGCGTCCCGCTTAAACCTTTAGCTGTTTCTGAACGTACTCTCTCTGGAAATCAATCGTACTGGTTTTACGTGTCGACCGGCAGCAGTTTTAGCTGAGTGTAAATAAGTGTGTAGTTTACCGTTTAAATAATAGAGCACTTACAGGTGTTGTCTGGTCTTCCTTCGCCTCCTCAGCATTCATGTTCGAGTGAAACAAATATTTACGTCATTGCTTTTTATTTTTCCAACTTTATCCAATGTTTTCATCATTTGACTCTGTCGTAAAAAGCAGCCCTAACAGACATATTTTCCCATAAGTTTGTCGATGCAATTAGAGCAGTCGTTGAGAATCTTGTAGGATTAACGTGGCAATGTTTCGATCGTTACTTTTGTGGGGAGGGTAAGTTAACATTTTTATGGTACAGTGACAAAAAAAAACTTTCTTCATCACGTCTAAACTGATATATCACGCGAGTTTAATGGCTTTAATGGATAATGTATGCATAAACTTTAGAATGTCTTCATTACTTCGTTACTTAAGTAGTAGAATAAAGCTATAATTTAATTGAAGATCAGTTTCGTTGAAGTATTCCGAGGGTCGAGAAACACTGAAAAATTTCATTTTCATGTATTTTTCATGTATACCCACGGTTTCAGCCTCTATGCCGCCATTAGGTTCTTCCTTTCACCGGATGTTGGCCTTATGGGAAGTAAAATAGAAAGTTTGCTAGATTGTAAGTTTGGAAGGCTCTAAGGAATCATAGCTAGAAAATAGCAAGTTTCTTACTTTGCATGATTTTCATTATAGATTAATTCTATCATGCTACATTTTTTCTATTTTTGCCCCATTTCGTAGAAAAAACTATACGAGAGCAAAAAAATGGTGCGCTATTTTATTGATAAAAGATTGTTTTTTCTCTACACTAAAAATAGGAATAAAAAATTGACAGTCTGCTTGGTAAATTATAACATGGGGTATTATGGAAACAATAATAACGTGATAGTGCATGAAAAACTTAAAAAAATTGTTAAAATGACAAAAATATGTGGAACATATTTACCCAATGAATACTTTCAGGCGCACGATTTTTTAAAATCTGATATTGTTTATTGTTCGTATAATGGGACAAAAATTTATTGTTATATAATTTATTAAGGGAAAACCTTAACTTTTTGCGACCTAAATACACAATGCGCATGTGGAAATTTTGCTTGTATTTATGTTTTTTGGCTTATTTTTGTGCTAAACGTTAGTATCATATGGACGATAATGATTTTTGCGGAGGAGGGCCTTGATATGGGGTCCCTTAGGGCCAGTCCCCTTCATAGAGCACCTTGACGATGAATTTACTCGAAGTGAGCGAAAGATAAGGAGGTATCACAAAATTTGGTCCACAATTCGGTATTATTTTCTTTATGAAGGATAAGGTAATCTGTTATCTTTATATTTACGATAACGTAGAGCATGAATTCAATCGTTGAGTAGATGGAGTGACGTTCCCTCCTTATCTTATCATTGCCTCCATAAATTTACGATCATCTAGCCTCGGGAGTTCTTAAATGAGTGAATTTCCTACCCGCGAGACCTTTCCTGAATCGTTCCCCTGGAGGGACGTTGCAGATTCCGCGTACAACCACCCTCGGTTTCCTAACTAAAAACATTAAAATTTTCTGCGGCGTAAAATACGATAATGCGCGCTCCCACTCGTTAAAATCAACGCGTGAGTCCATAGTTGCCCGTGTGTCGGGATGCGATGTTTCGGCGTCTCTTTTTTTTGGGAAACAATTTTCGGAATTGGAAATAAATCACCCCTCAACCTCAGAGAGTGAACTTTTTTTATTTGAACTCGTTGCTATTGAAAAGGCGGTAACGTATCTCGATTGTTAACTTTGTTTTTTTGGGGAGTTTGCGGTTCGCGTTCTCATTACACCACCGTCTCCTCTTCCTCTTCTCTCTCTCTCTCTCTCTCTCTCTCTCTCTCTCTCTCTATGTTCTGTCCAATTTTCCCTCCTCTCTTCTTCCTCCCCCTTCCCCCACCATTCGCGTTCATCTCTCCCTCGTGGGATTTGGCCAGTTCGGCGCGGCCGCTTCGGCGCCGCCGTTGTGGTGCCAGCCGTTTCGGCGCGTGGACGCTAAGATTGTTAAATTCACTTCAATTCAACTTAAACTGGTTGCAATATATGTTTACAAACTTTAAACGTCGCATCGCGGTGGCTTCAAGGTGGTGTTGTTTTTCCCTTTTGTATCTGCTGCTCATTAGTATTTTCAGTGCCCTGGTTAATTTTTATGCTTAGAATTCTTGTTGATTACACGGTTTTTTGTTGATAAATTTTCATCCAGGAAAATTCGGACTCATTAGCAAAGGATAAATGGCAGTTGGAATATAGCTATAAAAATTTTATTTTAAATTTGGAATTTAATAAATCTGGGAATTGTAATAGAGAGAATGAACGAGCTCTCCTAATTTCACCAAATCACGTTTTAGGTTATCGGAAAGGATGAAAAAATCGATACATCGAATATAGCTCTCGAAAATTATCATAAAGGCACAAGCCGAACGAGTAGTCTTGCACGGAAGCATAGCTTCGCAGCGTCGTCCGTAAAAGTCAACCGGTCTCGCGCCGAATCGCTTCCGCGTAGAAGCGTCCTAGCGACGAAGCGGTGGCAATCTCTCGTAACATTGTGCGACGCACATTGAACCGCGCTTGCAATGGTAATGAGGAGAAGAAGTGTGGCAATTAAAGCACCTCTCTATGCTGAGGCTTAGTCCATACCATATTTGCACGGCTCAAGTTTTGCCCCCACTACCTCCTCCTTGGCAGTGAACATCCATGCCATAGCTAGGACGTGGATCGTGCCATGCCATGGCTAGGATGTGCATGGAAGAAGAGTGGACGTTGGGAAAAGGAACTGGAGATGGGAAAGGACCGAAGTGAGTTGTCGTATAACGAGGCGCCTCAACGTCTAGCAATTTTTTGTTGTATTTACCAGAGTTTTTCGATCGATCGGGAAAAAATCGATCACATATGTTCATTTAGTGTGCTTAACTTCGCTTGTTTGCTCTGGACTGCGCTCATATTAGAGGTGGTCTCGATTCTGGTGAAGGTCGAAGTGAGCCGTACTATTTTGACCATCTATTTCTAATTGGCGGCGGCCTACCGTATCGAACCCAACCCGGCTACGTGGGAGACAGATTTCCGGTGGCGACACTGTTGCAGGAATTCTTTCCAAGTGGAAGTAGTTGGCTGGGTTTTATAAATTATGGCTACCATTAATAGTTAGATGACGTAGACTTGCCATTGATGGAAAGTAAATACCAGTGCTTATAAAGACGGGCTTTAGTGAACATTAGCGTATACGAAGTAGTCAATCGTATAGATCCGAAGTTGTGCATTACCTTGGGCCCTTTATCGAATTGTGGCATCGCAGGTGGTAGAAAACCAAAGTAGTTGAAGATTGGATGTATATTCTTCATTTTGTTGCATTATTAATGGGAATTCCGTGTAACACACGCTCAATATTGTGGGTCAATTTTCAATTTCCTCGAGAATAACTAAGAGAAGTGGACTAATTGCTATAAAACTTAGTTGGCTGTGAAATTTAGTTGGAATGGACAAATAGACGTCTATTTCATGAGGCCAAATGTCGAATATAACGAAGTGTAAAGATTGCCAAAAATTTACTTTTGATCTACAACAAGCAGCTGTGGAAGAACTTGAATCTTGGCCCGGCTTCTGTAATTATCCACGTTAATTCATTATGCGGAGGATCGCTTTAAGGGGCGCCGTGAAGAGCGACCCGCCGAATGGCGTTAGATATTCATAAATGTGAGACCATCTCTTCATGCTTTCATGTTTTTGCTTAGCGGACCCACAGAGTTCTCATGACCAGTTTTGATGGCCTCATTGAACTGTGATGGACAGCTGGCTGGCACTCTGTTTATCGGAACTTCGGAAGGTATTACAACGATGAAGGTCGTTCATATGCTGACTCTTGTTATGTTGATAAAAATAAAGTAGTGGTGAAGAGATGGACTCATGAGGGGCGCAGAAATCGGACTCACAGAGATCCGAAGTAGACTCCAGGGGTTGGACTCGGGCGTGAATTTTCTCTATTCATTTGTTATGACTGCCTCTTCTGCGCCCAAATGCTCTCGAAAAATTAGAGGATCATGTCTAAGATTCGTGAAATTTTATCCGATTACTCCTCTTTTTACATCAAGTCTTTCCAGTGCTTTATTTCGCGACAGCACACTTTAATATCTGTTGTAGGTACGTCGTGTAGTAAGATTTCTTATTTAACCTGGGGACGTATAATTGGAACTCTGGCTCAAGGCATAGTAACTTTGAGCGAGGATGTTTTCTTGACGTTAAAGAGATAATTTTCCATTATTCGTAACATTTTCTCGACATCTCTAATTTTCTTTCAGGAAGTTTTACGCGTATTTTGGTCAATTGTGATTACAATTTCAACTCCAGCTCTGAAGGCGTCTGCACGTTCTACCCGAAGTACTACTTCGTCCAAACGTATCTCATTTGTCACTCTATCCCTCTTTCAAATCATTTCCACAATTTCCTTCCTTCTTAATGGCTGATGTCCTACCAATCTGCAACGCGCTCTCGCTGACTGCCGCAACCTGGCGCCGAATGGACTTGCCGTGAACATTTCAACTTTGCATTGTCAATTTTTGACCGAATAAGACATGTATATTTTTAACATCTCTGCTTCGATCGGAGATATAGGAGCTGCGATGTCTTCTTTCCTTTTGATCGAGTCAACTGCGATGCGAAGGGAAGCACAGAATCAGCGAGCGATTGACTTTTGAAGATCTGTAATAAAGGCTGCTGAAGTGAGGTATCACTCACGTCAGATTCATTGAATTTGATCTCACAATTAAAAAATGTCTCATATCACATAGATTATTAGCCACTCACCGCTATACTTTTCGTGCTATTGCCAGACAACATCAGCCATTTTCCTTGGGAAATGGCACGACTATCCCCTTCAGAGAGACTCAATCGAAAAAATAATGTATTTCTTACTCATAGATATCGTCAAAAATTGAAGTGTTTAGTTGCATTGATTTTCAAATATTTGTAACAATAGTCAGTAATCTACTGCATTAATTTTTACAGAATTGCAAAAATATATTCGGTTTATAAGGCCTTTTCACCATAAGGCGTGAAAAAATGACTTACTGAGAAATTTTGTCATATTAAACAATATTGTCGCACATAAAGTCCACTTTCGCATGCGAGAAGTTGTAGAATAGCATTTTCAAATGATACACAAAGGATATAGTACTGTCTACTTTATTATTACGTATCATTTTATATTGTTGCACAATTAATATTACAAAATTTACTTCTTGCCGCAGCTGAAATGAAAGAATTAAATTTTGTCATGGTCGCAATTTTGACTCGGGAAAATTTCACTCAAAACACGCGAAGGGGAAAAACTATCGCCTCAACTAGAGTGTCCTCGAGAAATCAAATCTTAAGCCCATGATGCCCTATATGAAGAGCCAGTTGATTTGAGGATTCATTCAGTTTCCCTCCGTCTTCCTCCGGACTTCCTCTCGTGGTTCATTTTGAAATTGAGGGTCTTGAAGTCATAATCTGTCTCCTCCTCGCAAAGCACTCGCCCAGTTTTGTAAGGTAAACATTTTAATTGAAGGAAGGATGCGCAACTCCGCTCAAAGAGCGCAGAGTGTGAAGGAGAGTTATCGGGTGTGTACTTCCTTTGATGCGCTCACGTCCTCGCTTGTCGTCGGCTTGCTTTAGTCATTCGCTGGTATTCCCAGATGTTTGTGCTGGCGTGGAAGTTCCTACGTGCGTCGAAAACATGAAAGTGACGCTTGAAAGGACCTTAAGGAAGTGAAGTTAGCCAGGAAGTCGCGAGCATTCATAACTTGCGGAGGACGTTTGGAGACCCGTCGAAAACCAGTTAGTCGGCGGTTAAATGTTTGTTTATTTTTGGTCACCATTTGGTTGATGGAGTTCGGTCATATGGCTGACGAAAGCGAGGCCGTGGCGGTTGAATCGATAGGATGGGTGGGATTCTTACAACAGGAGCTCATTACGGCGAAGGGTCGAAATAGCCGATGACGCACTGGTTGTGGGTGAAAGAAATAGCCTTTTTTGGGCGTAAATGTTAATTGTCATTTGGGAAACATCAAAGATAAGATAGATAATGGGACCGTTTTTAAAGTACTTTAGATTATCCGTCCATCAATGTTAAGAGAACCATTGTCTAATATTGGACGATGATGCGCAATACTTCCACAACAAAAGGAAAGCAATGGAGCCTCTGTATGCACAGGACATTTTCCTGGCTGAATAAAATGATTTTGAAGAATATCGGGGTTACATTACTTCCTGAATTATAATGTATTCGTGAAAGTTACCTTCTAATCAGTCGACCATATTAATCGCATTTGTTTATCAGGTCGGTAATGACGTGTTCTCTTTCACACTCCGCGTCTGATTCCCTTTTTTCACATCTTGCATAATAAAAACTTAGTTTTTTCCCCGCAAGTCGAGGTTTGTAATTAAATGTCCGACATTAGTATGATATTGCCTTGTTGCCTGCCGGCGTAGAGGTCATTCAGCGCGTATAGTTCTCAATTTTGCTCTTTGAGCGATTATTCTTGCGAGTAATATTGGTTAATGTAAGTTTAGCTGGATGTCTCCTTCCTAATTCTGTACGTGAATCTATATTTACCACCTAAGGTTAGTTGATGTGTTGATTAAAAGTTTCTTAGAAATATCAGCAATCTGCTGCTTTTTAAAAATTAATTCAGTCAATTTAGACGTCTTCGCCAACAATGGAAATTCTAAGGTGTTCACGATTCGCACCCCCTAAATAACTAACCGAGTTAAGCCAGGATATTCAATTAGTTATATGGCTCTGTAGTTGTAAGATATATATATGGAAAGAAATGCGCCCCTAGATTATCTTTCTCATTCTTATGAGAGTTTAAATTGCTCTAGGCCTGTTCTCATTTTTTTCAGGGCACCATTAGATTGCGTATTTCCCTTTTATATCTTTCCCTTTTATCAGTACCATTAGCAGAGATTCAACGTTTTTTTGAGAGGAACTATATGGAAAATATTTCACAGCCAAGACGTATTACAAATGCTCCATAGCCGATCAAATATACGTCCGCTGAAAGGCTCATGTGAATAAGTGCAAACAGATGTAAATTATGTAAAAGATGAAATGAGGAAACAATAACTTTTTCTCTCCTCAAAAATCAGTTTTTATCTTGACTCATAAGTGTCGAGCTTGTGAATTAATTTGATGTTCAAATTCATTTTCATGCTCAAAATAGACTCATAATTTTGAGCGGAAATAGAAAACGGTTTTTGATTGGAATCTCTGGGGCAAAACAAACAAGAGTATCGAAAATACTTGTCTCAAATGCGTTCAATCATTTTTGCCTTCGTACATTATGAAACTGCTTCACGTAAATTGTAAGCTATTTATCGGTGCTTATTTCCTGTTTTTACGATCGCTGTATTCCTCTAGGGATTGCTATGGCAATCATCTACCTACCATGGGGAGCGGAATCCAAGATTCATATTAAACCAGTGATCATGGATGGCTACGAGAAGAGCGATCTGATTCGAGGGAGGATTTACGTTCCCTTGGTAATACGGCGTTTCCTATATTTTATTCATTTATTTTTCCCCGTATGGTTCCGTTTTTAAACTCAATATTCCGTTCCGCTTCGTCCTGTTTGTCACGACTATTTTTCGTTTTTATCCACATTCCAAAACCTAATATCCAATGCGAACTAATCTCATTTATTCGAAGACCGATTTTTTTCACTCAACGACGAGCTCTCTCCTCATGCGTTTTCTTTAATGTCTCCTTGAGCTATTTATTCGGAGCCTCGGAGCCTTTTATTTCGTCGATGCAACCATCCTCTTACGTTTATCTTCCTATGAACGAGATGCGGCACTCACACCGGAATGTTTCCGTTTTCCCAAGTTCCCCATCTGTGATGCTTAACTTTGACCTCCTTTATCTTTTGATAACTTATACTCCCATTCTTGGAAATTTTTATCCTACTTTAATCCTATTTTAAAAGAGTGCATTGGTAAATCATTCCGTCTTTTCCGAGTTTTCGGACGATTTCGTAGTTAACGGATAAGTGATTTAAAATGAGTCATTGAAAGGTATTTTATTTCATCAGAGAATTGTTTCTATGACGTAAAGTGTTTGATGTTACTTTGCCATAAGCTGTTTTTCCTCTTACTAGTTGGCGGGCTACTGACTTTTCAACTTCCTTGGCGTATCTTAAAAGGAGGAAAATATTTTTAATGTTAGCCACTGTGAATTTTAATTTTTTCAACAGGACTCAATAAAATTTATCGGGATGGCAATTAGACAACCAAAATGAATGAGAATTAATGTTCATGGATGACTAGAGGCGATCTAGAGATTGGCCATGAGGCACAATTGAGGCACAAGTGAGGCTCCGAATCAACTCGATTCGGAGGGAGAGCTGGATTTTGAGAGATCTGGAGCCAGGGATAGAAAGTTCCCTTTAATTCACTCAACCCAGCGCCGCCCTGCACCAATGAATGGTTTCGCTTAACTTGATCCAACCGGCCCCGCACCTCCTCTTGAGCCAAAGGAAGTGGTCAGCCACGGGGGTTTGAACTTTTTTCAATTATTTTTTAAACTTCGAGTTTCCCCGTCGACCTTCTGCTCCCAGTACAGGGTCAGAGGCCGCCGCGGGGAAAAGTTAGCGTGGGGACCAACGTTGCGCTTTGAGCGTTCCATTTGAAGGGCGCTCCTCGCATGACGTGGGGTCCTCAAAACAGTCCACTCCAACGTCCCAGCTAACTAGCCTATGTTATAGAACGAAGGTCATATTGACCGTGGCCACAATTTCACGAACCGATACGGTGCTTCATTTGTGATCCTGTTTCCTCTCGCAGAAATAGGTCGGTCGTCGTCGTCACGATGCCATGTCTGAGATTCGCTTCCTTGCGGAACGAGAGTACTCATGCGGTCCGTTAAATTCCTTCAAACAGTTAGTTTTATGGAAGGATATTGAAATTTTCTTGGAAATTCAGACAGTGCAAAAATTTACATTTCCTCCGTGTGCTGAAAAGTTCCTGCAATGAAAAAGTCCTGCGTGTCAATATCTCATGAGGCGAACTTTAAGTGAAGAAGAAACCCCTTGATAGTGAATTGATATCTCCAAAAAAAGAAGTATCATGCATGATATGGTGCACTTTCAGCATGACGAAGAAAGGAAATAGCAACTATTCACTTGATAAATAAATTTAATTCTGCCCTTCATTACAGAATATGCGGCAGCCTTCGAAAACAAATGTGTGTTGTTTGAAAAGTAATGAATAGATTCAAAAGAATAAACATTGTCCGAGACGTGAAATTGAGTGCAAGAAGAGCGCAGTCGACAGCTATTCGTTGCCGTCACCAACCCTCAACAAAATGAGCTTCGTAACTTAAATAAATCTTTGTACACTCCACTATATTAACACTTATAACACTTATATGTTTAATAACACGATCCGGGTTTCGACAGGAAGATGACACGAAGTGTCGAAACCTGGGTCGTGTTATTAAACCTATAGTGGAGTATACAAAGTTTTATTTAAGTTACTATGAATCACTTCCACAAAGTCAAGCCTGGAACCATTTCCTTTGTAAAATGAGCTTCGTTTGCTTAACATTGAACTCGTGAGACCACATCACGTCTCCTCACACTCGAATACAGCGACGCATTGAATTGCATATTTTTGTATGTTCCCCCTTTTTTTGCGGTATGAGATGCGGTTTTTCCACTAAAACAAGCGAAACTCACACTGTGGTCCCCACTGTATTTTCCGGTTATTGGATTGCTGCGGTATTCGGCGCCGAAATGTATGGGGAAACTCGAGCCAAAAAAGGATAAAAAATGAAAATGAGCAGTGGCCCTCAAGTCCGAGAAAAAAATTACCAAAGTTTGCATGCCGTGTCCGAAATCCCTCTCCAGGCAGTTTCATAAACAAGGTGTGGGTTAAAAAAAAGCATGGCATGACGTGTATTAGAACAAAAAGAAAAGGGTCGAAATATTGCGGCTCCTCCCTCTAAAAAAAGCTTTTGGCCTTTTTAACAACACTTCTGAGACATTGGTACTGTCAGTAAAGAAGTTTTCTTGTGAACCTTAACTGTAAATTCAACTATGAGTTGCTGAACAGTTCCCCCTTAATATATATTTTTTTTAATTTTGATTGATTTTGAAGGATCATGTCAACGATATATTGCTCTTTTTCATCTTTCTTCCTCTTTCTCATAATACTTGTCATTGGCCTCTCAGATGCATAAGTCAAGGCCGTTTAATGCAACATAGCTTCGTGGATCTGTTCATACTTTGGCCCGAAAAGTCTTACAAACTTTTACTTACCTTGTCTTTGCAAGGCGCATGCTCGCTGTATGGAAATTGCGAATCGTTTCTTATCGCATAATTTTGCGGTTCACGTCGTAATTGCGCTTTAATCATTGTTACTTTAAAACTATCTTTTTTTAGCAGGTGCAATCTGCTGCTACCAAGCTGTGGTGTATTTTGCTGTAATTTTTTAGCATTTACCGTTCATTTCAATGTTCGAATCCATTGAAGGTAGAGAGTAACTCATAGCCTGTGAATCCAAACTCTAAAATATCTATTTTCACGAACAAGACTCATCATCCGCCGGTGTATAGTTGCGACTTATGTCTTAATGCTATAAATGATCAGAGAAACGTCTTGCAAAACTGTATGTTACTTTTAAGTTAATATCTAATGTGCACTCTCATTTTTATTAGCATTTTTGGAATGTTGGCAATGACAAAAAAAGACTATTCCACCACTAAAATTCACAAAGTTGCCAAAATTATCGAGGTCTACAACTTATGTGTGCCTCATGAAAATGCCCGATACTAGCCGACGGCTGTTGCGATGTCATTGCATACATCCGTTGAGTTGGCTTGAACAGTTGTGGGACATTCGCAGTACCTGAATTACTAGTACATGGAACACATATGACATTTATCGGCGCTCGCTCAGATTGATCGCCAAATGTGGCACAGTGTTAGCGACAGCCTTAATCGGCATGAGCCCTGTGTTCCCAATGTTCTCCAGCTGGGATAAAATCCCGGGAATATACACATTTCCTTTCCAAAACGGGAAGCAGTGAGGAAGAAATGGCTCCAAGCCATGAAAATTGAAAACCCACTCCCAAGCCCAACTGCTGGTAACATTCGTGAAGGATATTTCGGTACAGTTCTTTTTTATACTTTTTAAAATTCTATTTGAACATGACATGTGACAACAACGTCGCTAGGAAACGGTATTGATGGACGATGAAGGTTCGCTCTGGAGAGCGGCGAGTGTTCAAAAACTTTCTCTCTTGCTTTCTTGAAAAAAATTATCACGCAATTTATAAATTCTATGGCGATCCTAGCCGTGGTTTAATGTTCGATCATTGTGTTTCAATGATCGACATTTGTTTTAGAATATTTAGTCTCAAGCTGCCGATAAACCGCCTCTTATTGTGTTTTTTTCCATTTTACTCACTGTCATTGTAGGAAAACTAATCCTTAGTACGACCTCAATTTCTTCCATGGCTTGGTTTTATGTCTTTTCTTTTGTTGATGTTGTTGATGAAAAAATGTTTAGCTAATTTTAAATATTTTCCGTTTTAGTGCTCTTGTAAACATCTCTATGCAAAATAAGTTTTCATGGCCAACTGTATTGCGTTCCTTATGCCCCTTCCGTGCTAGATTAAAGTTTGTACGAATGAGCGGATATGATCTACGAAATGTTGAGCATCTTGAACGCAGATTTGTAAATATACCGTTCTCCTTTCATGACCTAGAGATATCATTAGTTGTAATCATTGATTGTTGACCGAAATCAATGCGTTATTTCTAATTGATATATTAACCTGTTGGCTGACTGAAGACGCTTTGTCAACTGAGTTTCGCTTGTCATTTTAGTTGGTGTATTTTCAGCTTGCAATTTAACGATAGTCCACCACCTTTAGCTCTTCTTATCTTCGAAATTTCCCAATCTATAATATTCTATCATATATTTGCATATCAGTTGTTGATTTGCTCAGGAGACAATAAAAACTTTTAAATATGAAATCAGAGTGTAGGGTTCTCATAGTTCACAATAATGAGTACACAATTTACCACCTAAAATTTATCGTCATTCCCTTATAATTTATTTATTTCTTCATGTGCTCTTTCACTTCTGCTCGACGTGTCATCTTTCTTTTATTGATGGGCAAGTCGGCCTGCGGAGTTTCGTCGCTCGGTTCAAGTTTTTACGGCTCCTAATTTTCGTAATACTAACTGCCAACTACAAATAACACTATCTCCTTGGACTCTGTAATATATGGTGTCTGTTTATCTAAATAATTCGTGTTTCATTTCGAAGGTATCAGTTATTTTAGATATTTTCTGCAAGTGTTTATCGGAACGTTGAAGATTCCTTGGCTCTATATTTGAATTTCATTAGCGGTATTTAATCGTCCGAAGGAAGGTACAGGCAGCTTGTCCTGTCCTTCGGTTAGTTTCCGTTTTCGCCTGCAGCGATGCTTGGAAACAAACTCATCCTATTCAAAAACTTGCCGTTGAAAAAAATACTATTGCAGCGGATCCATTTGAAGAAGAGCGATTAAATTATTTTAAGGAGCCCTGTAAAAATCTCTCTTTGTTCAGCGGAACACTTATGATTGTAATGTTATCTAATGGACGCACCACGGAATTGAGGCACTATTGTGAATTTTGTTTTCTTTCCATTTCATTTATTCATTCACTCCTTCTATTCTTCAACCCCTACTAACCTTCTGTCAGTAATTTCTATTGATATGTTAAAATGTCTACAAGTTTGGATAATCCAGCGAAAATATCACGCTTAACATTTTCAATTAGTCTGCAAATTAGTCGTGACATCGTGAGATTGGAAAGTAATGATTAATTCTTGATCTCATGTGCACTAGTGAGAAATATATATGCTCAACTCGAAATATCGTGGAAAAATGCACAAACTTGGAAAACCTATGTGCTAAAATAGGGCTTTTATGGTTTTTGCGGGTGGCAAGTAACTTGCTTAAATTCACAACTTTTTGTCCTCTGCCCTTCTCGCCCTTATATCTTATCCTAATTAAATGGACGTCTTATCTTCTCCTCCTCTGAAGATGACTTGAAAGTATCATTCCATGTAAAACGATTGAATAAGGAATCAATTTGTTGCTTTTTTATGATTTGACATTTGAAAAATTAGAGATTCTTAAATATGCAAAACTTTTATGACTAAGAGCGAAATATTAAACTTACTAAAGGTACTAAAGAATATGGAGCAGAATTAATGATTAGTAGATAATTTTTCGGGAGACACCTTTTTTTTTAAATCCATTTTCTGCAGGCGCATACCTACATGTATAATCAGTTGAAAGTTGGTGTGAAAATTGAGTCTCTCCTCGTTTTCCCACAATAGTCATTTTTCTTAGATTTCGCGTGCGAATTCATAAGAATTTAGTTTTTTATTACTTGATCGTACGATTATTTTGCTACTTATAATCTAGAGTTCAAAAGTTCTCAAATTTTAAACTTACCTTCTTCGTACTACAGTTTTCTCGGGTCAAACACCAGTTTTTTTCCTAGGAAAAATGTTGATGTTAAGTTCAATTGCTACAAAAAAAATCATTAAATAAATAAGGAAAAATAATGAAAATGTTTCCTTTTATTTTTGAAATAGTATGCATTTAGTATCTCTGCGCTATCATAGTTAGTTCTTGAGATATGTATAAATATATATATATATATAAATATATATATATATATATTTATAATATATGTAAGACTCTCTCTTTACTTTCGTCTTTTTACCCCCTGTAAGTTTCCTCTTTAATTGTGTTTGTGGCCATTTGGCGAAGTTTTCCATTGTGTATATATATATATATATATATATATATATATATATATATATATATATATATATATATATATATATATATATATAAATACGTTGATGGATTGGAGTCAGCCATGCGGCGATGAACACACGATGTGGATAGGATCTCCTCCATCCTATCCACATCGTGTATATATATATATATATATATATATATATATATATATATATATATATATATATATATTAAGCGTCCTCGTGATCAAATCTCCCTCTGTACCACCTACTTCCCTGGAGTTAAAAAAATTAACAGCCGAAATTTTAAATTTTAAATGAGACCATTGTTTTTTGAACCTATAAATGCCCAACCACCAACGGCAAAGAAACAAGCCTGATGAAGCCGGAAGAATAGCACGGCGAAACTGTTACTCTAAAAAATCATCGCAGATACCAAAAGATTTCACAAGATTTAATCATGAGCTGCGAAAATTTACGAAAAAGGCGTATTAGATGATTGCTTTATGATTCTGCGTAATGACTGCTTGTTTGTTTATAGAGAATTCTATGTAGAGAATCTTTAAACATATGAGATAGCCACCATCCACTATCCTGAAATATGTTCTCGTATATTTTGTCTCTTCTCTTTCGACCGTAATGTCAATTGAGTACCTTGGGGGCTTCTACAGATCTTGCTACAATGGTATGTGATTGCCACCGAGCCTAAAAAGTCTATCCCTTAATCGGTCGTACATGCAGATTGGCACTGCTATGAAATGTTGGGGCGTAAATACGAACTAGGGAAATAGCCCCAGGTGTTTTTATTTTTAGCGGCGCGGCGGAAAGAGAAATCGGCGCGAGTCTGCACCGATTGAGGGCTGGCCGAGGGCGGGAGCGGTAATGATGAGCTGTTATGACACTGAACGGCTTCATCTTTTTTACGTTTGATGTTGAATTTTGGTGCGTGATGAAAGTTTCTAAATATTTTAACTCCTCGCGGGATCTGAGCTGTGGACAGGAATAAACGGCTCTTTTTCTGAGCGATATTTCTCTAAAGTAGATCCCAATTCAAGTTTGTATGTGTGGGAACTTCAGGTTTTGATGGTGATACTTACGGATTTCGTTCCTGTATATTTTGGGGAGATCAGGGTACTTATCTGATAGTATTTTGCTGCGGCTATTATTTGAGGCTATGGATAAGATGCTGAATTACAAGTTGAAGTGATTTATTTATTTTCCCTTGAAAGTTCTTCGTTAACATGTGTTAACCTATTTGCTGCCCAATACTTTTTTTTTAATTTAATTTAATTAATTAATTTAATTTTAATTTATTTTCACTGCCCCGAATACAGCACATTAGGCCATTTTACGTCGGGTGAACAACAGTAACAACGGACGTGACACAGACACCCATGTCCTGGGCAGATAATTTTCTACCCAGGCGGGACTCGAACCCGCGACCCTCGGGTTAGCAGGCGAGGACTTTACCCCGCCACCACCGGGACCGACAATTTAATAATTTTATGCCGTAAATATATGATGAAGAGATTATATAAATTCCATCGGGGTGCGTTTACTCGTCTTGCTTTACCCGGCGCATTTTTTAAAACTGTTTCGTCGCTTAAACATGGAATTTTGTGGTGAATGACGTCGTGAGCAAAATGCTAAGAATTCACTGACGATCCGGACGCTCGTATTTTTTGTGTTAAACTGAATAATTTGCTTCATTATCCGCTTTGGTCGAGGTTCCTCTGAATTGTTGTGGGCGATTAATTCACTAATGCCGCCAGAGATGATCTTAGTCCCTTGCGGACTTAAAATCACGGGATATTTCAGGAAATTTAACATGCATACAATGTCCAAAGGATACTTTTTTACATTTTTCATAAATTGCTGTTGTATTTGACTCTTAAAAGTTGGCAATGCATACTTATCTTCTCTTCGAATGATACGAGACGGAATGAGAACGGCCTCCACCTATCAATTACGAACCTGATGGTGGAGTATTGTTGAGAGACTTGCTGTCGACAAAGAATCGGGTATAATTTACCTGACGTTAGCCCCAGAATTTGAAAAACCATTTCTACGATAAGGTACTATAGCGTCTCCCGAAAAATTATCTACTAATCATTAATTCTGCTCCATATTCTTTAGTACCTTTAGTAAGTTTAATATTTCGCTCTTAGTCATAAAAGTTTTGCATATTTAAGAATCTCTAATTTTTCAAATGTCAAATCATAAAAAAGGAAACTTAATATTGAATTAACATACCTTTGATGGATAAATATATGGGCAGTCAGGTAACATCTTTCATTTTTCTGTGCATAATGTGTGATGTAGCCTAAGAGATAAATATACACCTATCCAAACTAAAATATAACTAAGGAATAACGTATTAGGTAAAGCCTATTAGAATAATAAATATGCCGAAGAATAATCTATTATGTTAGCTTATTGAAGTTCCCAGATACTGGCATTTATTTCAGGAAACTCAATGCTCACGTTTTACCTCAAATCGCTGGCAAAACATACACATCCTCCATGGCAGTGCAATAACTACTTCAAAGATAAACTTGTCTCGGTGTACAAATGTAGCATATTTGGACTGTACATCTTGATCTATATTATCATGTGTATTGAAATCAGAATTACCCGAAACTAAGAGCAGGTGTTTTATGCTATAGCTTCTAGAAAAAACTTTACAAAGTGGGGTATGAGTGGAATAACAAAATTTCCTGATTATTTCTTGGGATTTTGTGTTAATTAACTCAGCAAAGGAAAGATAATCTTTCGGCTTTGTCCCCATTAACTACTCCTATTACATCCCCACGGTAACTGTGCATTATTTTGTATTTACAATTACTTGGCCTTGTATCAGCTGTTCAGAAATCTGGTAATAAATCTAAGGAAGTTTCCAAAAGAGAAAATGGATGGAACGTGAAGTACTACCCCCATTCTTTTATTTAGAGAGCTCACAAAAACAATCAAATTTTCCAATTATTATGTGCTAATATATATTTAAACAACCACTCACTGAGCTCAGTAAGCGGAATTTTGTCTAAAGGTGCTTATGCCTAAGAAATTGAAAGAATTTGCGACCTCCAAGTTGTATCGCCGTTGGTGCGATTGGGTCTTCTTACACGAAACATACAAATGAATGGCTGTCGCTACACTTAGTGAGTGAGAGTATAACAATTATTTATGGATCGCATGCATTTATATTTGGTGAGTACTACTAATGATGTTAACTAGGGAAAACAACTTTAAAATGTAAGGGATAGGAAAATTAAGGGGTACTTGAACACCCCCTTGTCTAACGCAGGAAATAGGTCATGTTTACGGGGATCGGGTAGGTGTGGTGTGGCTAGAGTACTCGCCTACCACACGGGCGGCCAGGGTTCAAATCCCTGTGGAGGCGGATGTTTTTCAGAGGAAAGCGGATCCCTACTTGAGTATCTTGTGGAGGGCACTTCAAGTGGAGTACTCCGTCTGTCAGATGAGACGTTGAGCCGTGGTCCCCTTGGCGTCATTCGTTAAGAGCAGGCTAATGCCGACGCCGGGTTTCTATCCACCCGTCCTTCCTTATCTATCCCCTATGGCGCAGATGACCTTAGCCGTCGGTCGCCTCCCTAAATATTCAATCCAAGGTCATGTTTACGTCCATCATAATATGCGCTGGTCAACCTTAATACCGACGCATCTGCAGTTTACTAGTAACAAGTGTTGGCTTAACGCGGCCACTGAAGGTTTCTCAGGATCTGAGTGCAAATAACTTTCTTCAACTAAGTACAAAGGTGCAATAGCCATCTTTTACGCTGAAGTTGAGGCTGGATAGAAATCGTTGAAATAGTAGGAGATATAGAAGAGAGCGGGCAGAAGACTTTACTGTGAATTTTTATCAAATATTAGGTTTCTGTGGTCGAAATAAGAACTGGACATAACGGCAGTAGCCCCCGTGGTATTTCCCTTCTTTGGGCGGAGATAGTGAGGTCCTTACCGATATCTCGCTCCACCTCCTCTCTCCCGGTTCGATTGGCTGCTCGCCCTTCCGCTCACACCCCGCCACACGCCTTCGTTTCAGCTCCGAGGAGGAGATGAATACAATCCAGAGCGGTTCAGTTGAAGGGATTAAGGGATCTTGTTCCGAAGTTCCCCTTTCGAAAACCATCACATGCTCCTATCTTCTTCCGACGGGCGCCGTTTTTTGAATCCCTCCGCTTCTTCCCGTCTCGATTTCGTTCAGCGACCTAATCTGGTATTTTGCTTGGAATGTGGTACTAACCTCTCTCGTCTTGTACTTTAAGTATTTATCTAGGAATGGCCATCATGATGTTCTATGGCCATATGGATGATGGCCACATAACACTGAATTCTTTTCACTTTTCTTGCTGTCCCCAATTTGATGCCAAATTATTGTAAAACGCATCGTGCAAAATATTAGCTCGATATGTCAATATAGGAGTCGTAAAAATGGGAGAGCGTGTATGAAGCAATGAATGAGTATGAGGGAAGCGAAAGTGGTTTCTAAGTATTGAGCGTTGTGGAGGAATTTATTGAAAGGGAGCCTGTTTTCATAGATTAGCGGCAATCATTAGTTTATTTTACCTACAGCGAAAGGAAGTGTCGCGATGGGTGATAAGTATATATTTATATGTTCACTGATGGCCATGCCCTGCGTATTTTCATTTTCGGCGTGGGAACCCCTTTTGTGAGAGGAAAATTGAGCAAAGAACTTTGGTTATTTGCATCCTCCAAGGATTTGTACGTGGGTTAGGATCATCGATGTACATTATTAACTGGTTGAGCGCTCTTTGTTAGGAAAACGAGCCGCGGCCATTTGTTGTTGGACGTATAAACTACGACATTCGTTTCAGAGGCTACGCTTTACGTCCATTATTCTGCCTGCCATTATTACCCCTAAAATATCCCCGAACGAAATGAAATACCGTGTTGTATTTTATAACCTAGTACATTAGCACTCATACCTAATATTTTAGTGTTAGCTGCGCACCTGTCCTCCCAAAACGACGATGGAAGAAGAGGGTGCGCGGATCACACGAAGTATTTGCATTTTACCCAATGCGACTTTTTTTCCTTATATGAAAGAAATATTTATGCAATAAGAGTAACTTCAAAACTGTGAGTTCAAGTAGAGCAGATACTAATTTCACTATGGTGTATTGTGGCATGGAATCTTTGAGTATACCTGCGAAGTTTTAGTGAAATATTCCTTTACAAAATAACTTTCCCTCTGTAGAGGCTGATCACAATCCAAGGCCCCGGGAGTAAATCAGTAATTAAATGCAAGTATCAAGAAATTTATTTATCAATTCAATAAAGGCTGTAGGTAAAAGATAAATTTATTAAATTCTCCGAGTAATTTTGTAAAAAAAACTTTCCTCAGTACATTGGGAGCCCAATATTATAAAATGAAATTGTTTTGGTTAGTTTTGGCCTCGTACTTGCTGCATTTCCCTGAAACCTGAGAGTCAGTGTTATGGCGTGTGAATGCAACCGAATTTTTATATACAGCTCGGCGATTTTTCGAATGAGCTGCGATTCGTCCTCAAAATAATTTTGGCCTTGATGGATGACAGATTCCCCATTCCTGCCTCTTCCTTTTCATCTCTGGACAGAAGTGTTCCAAAACACTGCACTATGGTTTTAAATACCATTTCAGCTTTCATCACATTATCCTTCATTACAAAAAATCTGAGAGACGCTTCTGAATGTTACTGCCTTTTAAACATGCTGTGACGGTGTAACAAGGCATCCTCTGGTTACTAAACAGAGAACCGATTTGTTTAAATAGTTTTGGTCACTGTTTCTTTGAAGACAAATGAACAGTATTGACACGTATCGCCAGGCAAGTTCAATAACGTCTTTGCTACACATTTTTCGATGTAGCCAGCTATATTTTCAGCAATATCTGAGAGGGACTCGGAATCTATCAGGTAATCCAAAATTGTGTCCTCATCCATCTTCAAACCGGAAATTTCCACTAAACACCTTTTAGAAAACCTGAACTCAAACGCTGATGAGGAAGTGGGATTAATAGCCTTGCAATTATCTCTCTCCAATACTCCTGTTAAATAACAGTTATCGGAGTGCCCATCGGAACTGGTCTACATTTGGATTAATATCATTACCCCTTATGGCTCTAAAAATCAACTGAAGATGATCTTCCGAAAAAATTTACTTGAGGAAATACTTTATGGTACTGCCTAAGCCTCTCACCCAAATTTCTGTCATCAAATAGTTAGCACTTTTTTATGCATGTAGCGAAAGCTAACGCAAAGGTTGATTTGGGGCGCTGCACCATGGTGGTTCCCTCCACTGTCAGAGATTTCAAATACGGAAATGATTCATCAAAAACCTTCTCTCATTACATCCGGATTTACGTTTTCAATGGCTTCATATAGCCAAATGGCCAAATGGTCCCTGTTATTTAAAATATCAAATTGCTTATTTACCACTCTAATAAAATAAATAGTGACCTCACTGCCAATGAACTCTGGATGTTTAAACATAAGCAAATGCTTCAGAGCGTCTGCCACTCCAGGACTCAATGCTTGAACCGCGAGCTTAACGTTTTGCTTTTAGTTCCAGAAGTTCACATGAGCTCCAGACAATTTTTTAGCGAATTTCATTTGCTCCTTCTCCTAGAAACTGCAGCCTTTTAATAAATACCCATTTCACATCTCCTTCACTAGAATTGATGACCCGCATATCAGCCAAGGTACGTCTTGCCAGCCTAGCCATGTGACAGGGATCTAAAAATGGAACAGTATCTTATCCAATTGAAGGCTGCTTAAAAAATGTTTTGAATTCAGTATTACAGAATATAAAAATTGCTCCCAGCATCTTTAATGTTTGAACATAAACAGATGTTCCATCGTACGTCATGGATGAATTTGGACTCTTATTTCCTCCAGTTTTATTTCACATATTTTAATCATTAGAGTTTGAATTAATGCTGTTATTTTGTTAATGAAAAAATAGCTAATAGGTAGTTTATTAAATCCAAGCACTTGGGCACAATTTTTCACGTTTGGTTTTTTAGGCAGCTAACTTTTGAAAAAACAAAATACTTCTGTTAGCAATCCTGGCGCACAACTGATGAAATCAGCATCCTCATTTTTCGGCAGGGTGAACACGAAAATTTAAAATCTGGAGGGAATTGACGGAATACCGGAAGAGGGTGGGTGGTAGACGATCGCGGTTGATCAGTGTACTGGGCACTTTTTGGCATTACTATACAGAGCGTAAACTGTGATTCCGAGTTAAGGTCTGAGGATTTCCCGGCGTGAGATGTTGAGAAGCTCTATTCGGGAAGTCCACCGGGTGAGAGACTGCACAGGTGTCCACGTTTTGATGGCCGAGTAGTCCATCGAAACGTCGGCACCCATGGAGTGTCTCACCCGGTGGACTTCCCGACTAGAGCTTCTCAACATTCAATCCCGAGTTTCACCTCGGGTTGACTACACTATCTTTTTCTTCAGCGTATTCACGTTATCACTAAAACATCGCCAAAACACAGTTGCTTTGCCGTCCTGGTTAATTATATCCTCGAATAATTAATGTCAATTGCTCCGGAAAATATTTGAAGGCATTAATCCGTAGAGTAAACGAAAATACATGTTTTTCGACTTTTTTTTCTCTAAAATAGCTAATAAGTCCAGCAAAGGGGTGAATACGGTGTATCAGTTTTATATTTATTGCATGTTTTCTTCGTTCTAGTCACTGTTTTCCTGGATGCCAGGGACTTACCAAAGAAAAGAAAGTTAAATGTAGCTGGCGATACCTTGTGGGAATGAAGCATTGATAGGATTTTCAAAAAATGAAGGATGCTGTGAATAATTCCACAAAGTTTCATTACACCGGCTGGATTTAGACAAACGAATGCTATTATAAAGGTAAACAGGCTTTTTTGCGAGGTCATATATGTTTATCCATATCATTCTAAGTGCTCGGGGAAATACTTCCACAAATAGAATGAATTATAATTGACACAACTACTCTCCCACAGCACTGAGTGAATTTTCGTCAATAATATTCTTCAAGGCGTTTTAGCGGCAGCGTTAAGGTGAGAAAGGAAATAAATAATAATGTCTTCCCATTGGCGTTTTATACCTGCTCCTGGCCGAACTTGATAGCATTTTTCCTTGAAATAAATACTATTATGTCTGCTTCTCTTGGTGATTTTCCAATTCTCCCTCCGTACAACAGATATGCATTTCGCCAAAATTTCCGCATTCCTATGCGGAAATTTGAACCACAATTTCGTATCAATACATCTATTTTTCCGCGAATTGTCTTCATTTTAATTATTACTTATATTTCAATACAGCAATATTTCTTAGTTGAGCCAAGGTTACTTTTTTATTGGCTTACTTATGGAAATTCAAACTTCTATCACCCGATATTTGTTTATTTTTGCATCCGTAGGACACACAGTATATGCTCATAGCCAAATGTACAAACGTTGATTGTTTTCGTAGTGCACTAGCTGCCACTACATATCCAAACCAATATTCTTTGTAAAAACGGCGAAATAAGGCTCGAACCCTCGTTCTTGCTTGCGCATTACGACGATGACAATACTTCCAACAACATGGCGACGTTGGCTTCATTTTTCAGCTATTTGTTATACAGTAGCGCTCGATCCATTTGTATATGTACATCGATGGTTAGGATACGGCGGGTCAATTGCGAAGACACTATCCATTGGTTATTTACCTCAGAGGTAGTAATCGACGCTCACGTAGTTAAGGATATGTATGAAGAAACAATTAGTATATGCATATGCAAGTCCAGCAACCCCGCTGAGAAGTAAACTTCCATAGTCAGCTTAAATTAAATTTTTGACTTCCCGTGATGGCCTGGTTGTGGACTGGAATGAAACAGGCCTGTAAAATGGTACTGAGTAGGTGATGTGCCAATAAGCGAGTCCGACCAATGAGCGCCCCCCCCCCCCGTGACATGAGCAAGGATCGCTGGTTGTTCCTATCTTGCAAGGTTCCCCTGCGTGGGTTGGGATTAAGTGGAGAAATTGTGAACATACTTGGTATTGGTTTCTTGCCTTAGTAATAAAAAAATTATTTATTCTGAGCACATATTATTTTTGTGTTACATAAACTCGCGTATTACACTATGATTTTATTTAGATGATTGCCATTGATTTCTAGTTTTTTTTACATTGCAATCTGGGAAATTTTCTGTAACGTTGCTCAGCTTGAAAGTGATTTTTTTCTCTTACTTGTTTACCCAAAGCACAATGTTTTCATTGTTCGAGAATATTTAGGAGGCCATCGGTGTCACAGGCAAAGAAGTTATGACTCCACGCTGTAATTATGAATATATAATCCACTGCGGATAGTCCCTTATCTTATTTAAGATACAATCTGGCTTTTGATTTCCAGCGCTAGTTAAGAATGGATGTAGAATAGTTGGAAATGGCGCGCTTGGTGACCCTTGCAAATCCATAGGTGGTCATTCTTTGCTTCTACCCGCAACCATTGAATACGATTCCTGGTATCCATGCCTCTCTGGTTTGTCAGTAAAATGGTGTTATCGTCAGTTCACACGGATTACATTGTTTTTATTTGCTACCGTTCTTGATTGATTTTATCAGCATATACAGGTCTCTCATCTTCTATATAAGTTCGATGCCAAATACTCTTACTTAGGCCTCAAACTGTTTGGATGCTGTTTTCTTGATAAAACTTTTGTCGCATTTTTTGAGCATACCCCCCCATTTATTTCCTCTTTGGACAATTTATCCTATGCGGACTATTTATCCTCCGGACTTAGCCGAAGTACTTGCCCGAGGCTGACGCGCCAACGACATCTGTCGCGCCAACGACGATCGCGAACTCTAGCCATCTCCGCAACTCAGCATCTCCTGCCAGCAAGTCCTGCCTGCCACGTCCTGTCCGCCACGTCTCCTAACCAGATCCTCTCTCGTTTATTTAGCAGTTGGATACGGAAGACTACGAGGATGTGCTAACGCAGAAGTGCTGGGCACAAAGGCAAAAAACCAGAAATCCGCGATCGGAGTTGAAAAGCAGTTCCTAATCTCCAATTTCAACCCTACACCGCATGGGTTCCCATTCCACAAAATTACCTCCCCTCCAAGGCTGCCAATCACCTATTCCCCCTTACTCCCCCTCGCAACTTTCACTTTTGACCTTGCCGAAAACTTCCCCTCCGAGGTAACAAATCGCCTCTTTTCCTCTGCTCACCCTTTCCACTCTCCCACCGTCTGAACCACCACTCCTACGACGAAAACCGCTAATCGGTCTCTTTTGATATTTGACCGTGGTCTCGAGAAGGTCTACTCTCGCTGTCTCGTATAGTTGGTGTTTGATTTTGAAACTTAGACGTCAGATGACAAGTTGGCTGACCCTTACTTTGTTTGTACGTGTTATGTTGCTGAAATTTATTATCTTTCATTTGGTGGTAATTTTATATACTTGATTATTCCCGATTCCTCCTGTTTCTCTCACTCGTATTTAGGGAAGAATTTGTTTTTAGGGCATTCTCGGAGAGAGACATCTTCGACTCTCCCCTCGATTGCTTCACTTTGACTTACTGATATTATAAGTGTATTATCCTGACACAAATAGATGAAAATTTAAGCAAGCTCGTACTTAAAAGCGTTTTATTGTTTGTTTTATAATATTTCATTCCACGTCGCGTACCAAAATTTAAGTAAGTGGTGTATTTTTGTGTGACAGATTGATTTATCTTTCCTTCCATGCGAGCCCTTTATAACATCACGAGTAGGAGCTATAAGTTCTTTTCTTCTTTTATTTTTCTTCTTTTATTTTATGTGCGCAATCATAACTTTCACTTCGGGTTGATTAAAAAACTTCTTATTGCTCTCAAAACAAAAGACTGTGAATACCAACTTCAAATAGCTGAACATTAACGCTTCTCGTTACCCCAGCTAGCAAACGTTTGCTAGGTCCCTTCCAAAGAGCGATTGCGAACGAGGAGTCGGAGGGATGATCAGTGAGGAGGATTTCTTGAAGAGGAGGCCATTTTGGTCGTATAATTCGGGCCTCTGGGACCATTTTTATCGGTCGCCTCTCGCCGCAAGGTCCCTCGGGCGAGGCCGCCAATTCCGGAGCGGTGTCCTCTAGGCATGTGTGCTCCGGGCGGGGGGCGTTCGAGAATGTCCTCGCTTTCCGTTCGTCCCCGGGGGCGGTTAAGGGACAGCATGAGTCAGGGGCGGCCTGATAGTCTCCACCCTTTGATTGGAAACCACCCACGAGCGGAAGAATCGGATGCAAGCCTTTAATTTCACTACTCCCTCCAATTTTCATCCTATTCACAAGCCGCCACGATTCCCGCCCCATTTTAGTCTGCACTTTGATTGCGTCGGTGAATGGTTGGCAATAGACGGCGTGATGCCACAGGAGAGGACAGATGCCATGAGAAATAAGCCATCGACCATTATTAAGTTGATTATTTGCGGAGCTTTTGGCAATGGAATGGAGGTTTTATCGGAGGAATCTTCTTTAAATCATGAGAGTTTTTACAGAAATTCCTACCAATATCTCGCCTAAAATTTATGACCTTTGGTGGGCTTCAATTTCTGATTCTTCTTAAACATTGGTCACGACTAACCAAGAGTTTTGTTTGCAGATACCTTCTGTCGTTACTTTCTCTTTGAACTCGAGTCGTATTGTTCATTTGTCACTCACTTTTATTTAGTAGTCTACCTGCGGAATACTTAATAATAATTTTCCTGAGAGGATGGCTCTAAAAGTTAATTCAGCAAGTTACCAACAATCTTTAGCGGGAACTACTTCGAAATTATCCTGAGAAAAGTTTTCCGCCAGGTTAAGCTCCCTCCGCAGTCTCTTGCGAAAGTACATAGCGCGAGTAATGCGTTATCGCAGCCTTAAATACCTTATCAATTCTCGATTTTTCCGCCAGTCGACTCGGTTATTCCACCTCTGTGGTTGTTTTTTAACTTTCCCCTTAATTCCTTCCTTTGAGTACAAATTTTCTTCTCAATTTTTTCCTTGTCTGGAACAATCTGGCGTGGTCAATCTTGCGTCGAAGGCAGCAAAAGCTCTCCCATTCCCTTAAGAGCTCGCTTTATTCGCTTGAAGCAGCTGTTCGTGTCTCCTTCTCCCTCGTGTCCTTTCCGGAATGTGCCTCGTGTGAGCTGGGCGTGGCGACTGCCCCTTAAAGGGGTTGTTGGGTGGGTGGGGTGCGTGGCCCGGGAAACGAGGGGATGGGTGCGGGAATAGTTTTTCATTCGACTCGTGTCGGGCTGTGACGGCGTTTATTCAGAGCCGTAAAAGAGGCGGCCATTAATTAGCGCGCCCACTCGAAAGAAACGGCCGCAGCTTTGCGGTTGGTCATGGCGGGTCGTCGTCCATTGGGACGCGGCCCGTAAAAAGCGATCGCCCTTGTACATCTTTCAGGCCGCTCTTTAGCGACGTGACCTGATCAAGGAAGCCATCGAATCGCATCAGGCTTTTATGTCCCAACGTGTGGAGGGACTCCCTCGGCGAGATAAGGCGTACGCGCGCCAGCCACCCGCCTACACCAACCAGGGTCGCTAAGGGTGCTCAGTAGAGGAAAGGATTTCAGTGGAAAGGGAAGCATCTTGTGATTCTCGGAAGGCGAGGACGCACGCTTCGGAGCGTATCCACTCTTTTCATGTTCTTCCACCAGAGTGCTCGTGTTAATTTGCTTACCCGTACGATTTTCACTCTACAGAAATAAGTATTACTAGATGACCCGAACGAATATTTCGCACAGTATGCAGCTTCTTCCTGTTTCTTTTTTCTTTCTTCCTATTCTTCTACCTGTCGAATATTTCGCACAGTATGCAGCTTCTTCCTGTTTCTTCCTTCTTCCTGTTCTTCAACCTGTTTCTTCCTTCTTCCTGTTCTTCAACCTGTTTCTTCCCATGGACAATTATGTTATTTATGTTTGTGTTAGAGATACATAATGTAAACTTAATCAGTAAATGGTCACACTGATTGCATGTAGAATGTAAGCAATCTAACTAAACGATGTGTTAATAGATGGCGCCTCCTACAGTCTTTCAAGCACGTAACCATTGCTAACATATTAGTTGATTATATTGTCAGCAGATGGCGTTGTATCATTTTTTTAACAAAAACTTTAATTTTAAACAATGAGTCTATTTTTCATCAATATCGGGGAACATAAGATTTAAAACGATGTTTGAATCATTAATGTTGATGAATAATTATGGGAGTTATGGCGTTGCGCAAAGAAACACCTTTGAGAAATAATATATACGGATTCTGGAGGAACGACTACCCTTGCGCTCACGCAACCCGCACATCACCACAGATGCGTTGGTTGCCGAACCTCGGGAATCGAAATATTACATTATTATCAATTTTTTTAAACAAATTTTTATAAACTTTTCTATTTTTCGTCAAAAGCGAGGAACATAAGCTTTGAAACGATGTTTGAATAATTTTGATGAAGAATAATGGGAGTTATGGCCTATCCACAATAAACACCTTTGAGAAATAATATATACGGAAAGATAACTGGCTAGTATTAGCTATCGCTATTTCACTCTGTAACTAATATTTCTTTATAAATCACATTTGTGTCGCATAATGACATCTGTTCCTCACAAAAGGTCGCAAATGATTTTAAGCTCTTAGGTATTTCAACCTAGATAGTAACGACAAGTAATTTGACTCTATCAATAATTTAAAATTGTTTTCTCTTAAATGATAACTTTTGAATACCTTAAGATTTCTTCAGGTAAATTTTTTCCGTTAGTTTTGGGCAAAAATTATTCAATACAAGTTTCTATTTGTAGGATAACATCTATCATTGAATTAAAAATTAATATGGAGTCACATATTTAGTAAATCTTGCCATTTGTGCTGTAAGTGGAATAGTAGTAGGGCCTGCTATTGGTTCTGTTTTTTAGAAAATTTACCCCCCTACCGCACCCCTATGTTCTTTTACCTCAGGCACATTCATAAACAGAATTAATATTTAAATTAACACAATTTACCGAATCATATACACCATTATCCTATCAAAAGTTTCCTTTCTGAGAATTAATTAATTAAAATTTACATTCTTACGATAACATTTCGTGGGATCAAAACTCATTAATCGCCCTCCGGCGAGTGACGATGTTCGTCGAGCAGTTTACTATTACGTCTTAGAGAAAGTATCCACGTGTTCTTTTAATAGCTTTGCCATGTTGATTAAATTTTGCCGTTTGCTGTAATTGTAGCAATTAATCGTTTGCTATCTTTTTATTTAGCAGTTGACCTATTCTTTAAAAATAGGATGATTTTATTATGTTTTTTCTTTCATATAATGCTTTATTCTACTTATCTAATGTTAAAATTTTCCCGTTTTAAAAATATTCACTCCTGACATTGAAGATAATTAATTTTATAAGCTTAGAGTTAGAATGTTTGTCGTTACTTTATAACCTGGGTCGTTATTTTTTCGATACCGTTTTATCTTACTTTCTATGATTTTACAAAACTGTTTCAGGAGTTACTTTGTGGAAGTTTTTAATATTCATAATTATCTTGTCAATAAGACTACGAGTGATCCGAAAGCTAAGACCTCAAGTCGCTTTTAGAATTATACTTAAGCCAAAATTACTTCATTTTCAACGGTAGGTTTTACCAACACACGACGGGCCTCGCTATGGGGTCACCAATATCACCAAGTCTGGCCGAAATTTTCATGAATTGGAACAACTTGAATCCTCTCACCCACTTGCCAAAAATGTTTTTTACTGTTTTCCATAGGTGGATGACATTCTATGCATGTGGACGGGTACTTCAAGACAGCCGGTTCTTCCTTCTTAGTTTTGCTCAATGTTTTGCACAAAAACTTAAATTTCACAATGGAACTCGGGGACGAAAGTATTAACTTTTTAGACTAAACGATTGGTTTTAAAAACGGCAACCATGATCTTTCGATTTATCGTAAACCGACTTTCACAGACGTTATTCCGAGTGATTCACATCACCTCCATAGCCACAAGCTAGCTTCTTTTAGAGCAATAGTTTACAGACTTACGAATATACCCATGTCTCATGCTAATTATAATAGAGAACTTTCGTTGATAAAATTAATTGCCTCCAGGAACGGGTATAACGAGGCGTGTGTTTTTAATCTAATAAAAAAATCAGAGAAAAAGAAGGCAGTGCGATTATTAACAGTTCACCCGCCAGTTGAATGCAAAAAGAAGTGGCATAGTTTCCCTTTCATTCTGAGTTTTTCCTATAAATTGCATAAACTCGACGAAACACGCGGTGTGTCATTCCGCAACCCTCGCAATATTGGAAAAATCCTCTTTAACTCAAAAGACAAATATTCAACGTTGGACAAAAGTGGAGTGTATAAACTCAAGTGTGATAACTGTGCAATTCCATACATCGGTCAAACAGGACGGAAAGTGAAAGACAGAGTGAAAGAGCATAGGAACCATTTTATTAATGGTGGTGGAAATTCAAAGATTAGCGAACATTTATGTACATATAACCATTTTATTGATTTTGACCCTGATATTTTACATGTCACTGACAAGAGTTCTAAGTTTGAATTTTTAGAACAATTTGAAATTGTAAATAGCATGCAGATTTTATGTAATGACCACCTGTTTTCCACCCATTCCCCCCTCCCTAACATAAAACTTCCCTCTTTCCACAACAGACAACCGTCCTAGTCATCCAATCTGTTCTTAATCACTCAGTTTGCACCCAATTGTACTCATCCTTTCCGCCGCCTTTACGTCACCTCTACCAGTAATAATTCCACGCCCCCCTTCTCTTCTCCTCCCTCCCCCTCCCCTCTTTTCCTCCCTCTCCCTCCACCTTTACTGTGTATATATACTCACCCACTCACGTCACTTGTACCTTGAAAGTGGCACTCAGTTGCTGAAACCTGGGTCGGTTTTAATAAATTAGTGTGGAATTAACCAGGTTTTATCTTTTCATTATGAATTCTATGGTTTTGAATTAAGTTGTGTCTGAGATGACTACTTTGAAAACATTTCTCAGGTTCCTTTTCTAAATATGTGATTCCATATTAAATTTACATTCTATTTCATATGGTATCTTACTAAGAATAAGATTAGTGAATATATTTTGCCGAATAACTTATGGAAGCAGCTTACGTAGAATATTCTAGGGTTTTTAAAAGTTATCTCATAGCAGGAATAAAATTTTTAGGTTATTAATCGAGAAAAATTAAAGTTGCGATTGTCGTTTTTTTCTCTGATTGTAATACTGACGACCTCTTATGTATTTGTAAAATTTTTTGATGGAACGTCATCAACAACTTTGGGTCTAAAAATATTACCAGTAACTGAAAAGCGAATAATAGCAATTAAGTTTTATCTTCTCTTCGGACTGGAGTCAGACTTAGGTTTTTAGATTGGATAAAATATTGTGGGCTGTGTGCAAATGTTATTACTGTTACAAATGTGTGCAAATGTCAAATGTTACTAGAATAATATAATATTTATGGCATTTTGTAACGACAATGAGGTCTATGTTTCAATTTGGAGGTAATAACCTCACGAAATGTCAATTTATTGACCTTAGAAGAAAGCCATATAGGTACATATGGAGCTGTTTTGCTGTCATAGTTCGTGGAAAAGTGGAATTTTAGTGTCCAAATGTACCTGAACTTGCCCTTTTTCAATAATTTCAAAGCTAACATTTTTGTCACCCTTTGTTTCATTTGGCTCTTTTCTCTTATAACTTCGAATACAAGTCCAAGATTCATTAATTTTATTAGAGTGTGTTTCCATTGAAGAGAGTAAATGTTTATTCCTTGGCGAAAAAGCGCTAAGTTCTTTATATTATTATCTGTGGTAATAATGTAACATCTATGAAAATATTTTCTTGTAGGCAGTTAGTTCAATGGTTCACCGGGCTGACAATGTCATCTGGTACACATGGAATGTATCTCAATGAAAAGTATTGGCGTGCTGCTCAGAGAAGAGAAATGGCATCTTATTCATGAATAATTTCTGTGTTGGCATTTTTTGTCAGTCGTTTTTCCCCATTTCTAAGACATGCAACAACGCTCCTGCGGCCCATCAAATGAAGTTATTTTCTATTTTTTCGCCATCAAGGTATATTGTATCTTCGCCCCTCATATGAGCGTACTTGGCGTTCTTTGGTGACCTTTGACGCAGATCTTTGTGTTCCTTCATCGTTTGCTCTCAATCGGCGTGAAGAGATGCGCTAAGGTGCTAAATAAAGAGTAGAATGTCAGGAGGATTACTTCAACTGTCTCGCTATGAAGAACTAACAGAACGAGTTTTACGAAAACCTCGTGTGTTTTTATGCGTCGTTCACTGGCCAACTAATTCAGATAAATGTATATCACCGTAAAAAGTCGTGTTCTTCTCTCGGAGGTTAGTGTTAATAACAGTACTCTTTCGAAAAAAAATTGTCATGAGCTGAGTTTTGTGTTTTCTCTAATCCTAACGTTCTCTTCGCTTTTGTCGTGAACTCTTAAGCTTTTTATGCTTCTTTCATTATGTTGAAGGGTGATTAAATTATCAAGAGCTATCCCGTCGGTTTTCCCTCTCTGGTTACACCGCTATCATGTTCAATGCCGATGCAATTGATGCTAATCAAATTTTGACCCAATTTCCTTGGCTGTTAACATCAATTAATCATACCTATCAAGTGTCAGTTAAATGCATACCCAAACTAAAATATAGCGTGTAGGATATAGGTGCAAAGGAGCACAAATATTCCACAGAAATATTCTATGATCTAAGCTTATTATAAATCTAGATGTAGGCATTCGTTTAAGAAGCTAATGTTTTACTTCATATACGTACCTGCTTTGATCAGTTGACGAGATTAATCAAAGAAGCTACCACATGTAGAGTCTTTGCAGTGATTAGGTAGGTTGCTATGGGTAGCTTAAGTGAGTTAATGAGTTCTTGCAATCGAGAGTTTTCACTGTGAGTTTTACACACAAAAAGTATTTTAGGTCTCATGCACTCCATTCAAAGCGATATGTGGGGCGAATGCCCAAATTTGGTGGACTTTTTTTATTTTTCCCCGTTAGAAGCGTTTTGTAGCATCGAATATTGAACGGAAGATAAACCGGTTGTTGCTCGGAATACATTCCCGTTAATCGGCAACTTCGGAACAGGAGAGCCCTCAGCTGCCGCCGTCGGGATCGTCCCGATTTTTCTTTATAACGCACGCGCTTCCAATCGGAGCGGAATGGTCGTCGCCATCCGAAACATTTACGTCTGCTAAAGAGAGGTTCGTCATCTCGCAGCATTCGCGCCGATCCTCTCTCTCTATATATTGGTTTATTTTTACGAGCGTTCGAGTGTTTACGACCCGTCACAGACAAGAGTTACTGCGCGAGTTGAAAAAGAAATCGGCCGCTTAGGGGGAGAGTAGACGGACGGAGACCGCCCGATTTGGATCCCTTTAGGAACCGATCGGGAGCGAGAGAGGGGTGTGGCAGGGGGAGAGGGTAGGTTGGGCAGAGGAGTGGGAGGAGAAGAGAATTGAAGGGAAAGGAGGCGAGGAAGAGGAAAAGAGACGAGTGGAAAGCGAAGGAAATACCTCTCAATAATTCCCTATTTAGTCACCTCCGGATATTGGCGAGTGTACTAAATGTCAATGACATTGGCGAAATTGTAGTTTATTTCCGATGCTGAGGAACGCCATGTATAAATGTACACCTTATACTAAGCTTGGGTTTTGAAATTATTTATCAACGTATTATTATTGATCAAAACATTCAGCCACACGAATTAATGGTGAAGGAAATAGAAAGAAGAAATAAATCCATACGACTCGATCGGGATTTTTTTTTAAATAGAAAAGCATTTGGCATTTGTGGCGTGTTATGAGTGGATAAAGATTCTGGCTGAGTCTACTGAGACTACTGAGAGTCTACTGATCTAATCTTATGGGTTCCACTAAGTGACCCCCTTGCACAATCAAGCTGTAAATAAGCAATTTTGTAACTACCAGAGCTTCTCGTAACCTGTTGTCCTCACTTAAAGAGGCGCTAAAATCCATAGTATTCCTCTAAGAGTACTCCGCACCACATATAATACTGCATGTTTCTCCAATCAACCCTCTCCTCTATCTCTTTGCCTTCCCACCCCCACTTCCGCCTCCCGCTCCTTCCCCACCCCCCTCTCGCTCCAAACTTCTCGATAATCACAACCGCGTTTACTGTTATTCAGGCTAGTTCTTTTGAGTGTCAGAAAATGCCACATAATTTAGCAAAAGATTTTCAAAAATAAAAATTTGACGGAATAATCGGGTAAGGAGTGTAAAAAATTTATATTTTAGTGAATTGCTCCCAGATAATGTCGTCGTGCAATGGGTCGCCATTGTCCATACTGGGAAGAATGAAAAGACGGTAGTAAATTTCCACACTGTTTTAATAAGCACCGGCCATGGTTTCGAAACTTTATGTCATTCGCAAGGTCCTCATTCCAATTCTCAACCTTGAGAATGACATGAAGAGTGGAAACCATGGTCGGGACTTAATAAAACAGCGTGGAAATTTATTATCGTCTTTTCATTCTTACCACTATGGATATTGAATATTTCCACAAAGTTACGCCTGAAAGATTTCCACATAGTTAGGCTCTTTCATAGGGTCGTCATGGGACGGGAGAGGAGCAATTAGGGTGGTCCTTATTTTGCGATTTTTCGAATTTCTTTCGGGACACCCCCTCATTTTGTGCCAATTGATGTAAAAACATGCCCTGTAAAAAATCATCGCAATTGGATAGCGCAAAGACGTGCCGCATCGCACTCAAAGATGTGAAATTTTGGCATTTTTGGCTATTTTTCGGACATTAATGGCCATAAGAAGGCGCTGCTATTTTTCAACTAATTTTCTCTGATAGCCAACGACTCATTGGACATTTGACACCATACACCTTAAATATTTTTCAATTCTGACCCGTGGTTCCCGAAATACGGCCCCAGGAGTGAGTGTGCTACCCCGAGTGGCGCCCTCTTGCGCCAATGGTCGAAGCTCCCAAGTTCGCTGCTGCTTTCGGCGTTAGTCCTATTCCTTCCACAAAATGAATTGTTATGCGATATTTTATTAACACATTTTAAATTTGTTAATGTCACTAAATTAAACAATGCATATTTATTGAAAATTCAATGATTACGTCTTTATTTTTCTTTTAATGCAATAAACATTTTTGTCAGCACTTAACACACACCCATATACTCTGACGTACATCCCTGACAATTAAACTGTTTTAAATTAAAAATTAAATCAGCTGGCATGTTTGATTATTCTTTATAAAAATTTGACATTCCTTGAGCAGTGTAGCTTTATTACAGTCTGGAAATTTACGCCTGTGGTTAAACACAACCATCAGTAAAATATGTTTCTGACTTTCATCTTTCGTCAACTTATCATTAAATTCCTCCTACAATTTTACCCCTCTTTCAGCGGAATTTATCACTTTCAGTTGTATTGCAATCTGCAGTCCTTCATATTTCTTATCACTTTTCCATACAGCTGGATCCTTGGAGAGAAATGTGATAGGAATTCGAAATCGTTCGAAAAGATTTTTCGATTCAGAAAATATAGTGTTCAAGCCCCTTATTGACCAAACTGTCAACATCTTCCGGAAGTAAAGAGAATCTTTTTGGGGTCTCTTCACCACCATCAGTGAAGCTTGATGACAGAGCTTCTACCATTCGTCTTTTGGTCTCTACTGGTAGATTATTATCGAAAAATCCTAGGGCTGTGGCTTCCGGAAATAAATACCATAAATGGTTCCAAAATTTGTTCATTGTTATGTTTATAACTTCACTGTTAATTTGTCTTTATTCATACAATTTTTTAAAGAACATCAAATCCCGCCTCGGGGAACTGCATTCGGTGCCGTTATCTATGCCTCAACATACAGATGCACAATAAACAAGCACATATCACGGATTGAGGTCTCTTCTTCGTCTGACAGAGAGAACTCTTTCCGAAAAAGATACGTTTTCAGGCAGTAAAGCTCTTTCAACATCCGCCTTGCATGATGCATAGCACCAGGAACGCGAAACGACACACCGTGTGGAGGAACCCCCGCCCTAAGTATAAAACAGTGAGCTCAAGGAGTTCTCGGTAGACCTCCCTGGGGTGATTTTCTTGTAACTGTTGTAGCACAAACGATATAATATTTCCAGCTTCCTCTTGCAGCCTTTCTTCCAAACGTCGGTCTATCATACCTGGTTTGTAATCTTTCTTATCTATCGAAGGCCACATATTCTGAAACTTTTTAAGCAGAGGAATATTAGGGGCCGAAGACTTCCCGAACTTTTCATCGAAGACACTTTTTAAAACCAGTTAGTTCGTATATGTGGTGTCGGCATGGTAGAAGCAAGATGTCCTTTTTAAGAAGTTGCTCTAATAAGACACATGCGCCATTGAGTCTCCCAGTGTTTGCTGCAGTTGTATCACAACAGAATGTTTGCACATTTTCATGTAGGTTCCACTCCTTTAGCATCTGATACACGACAACGGCTTGATCTTTCCCACTACCTGATGGTGAAATGGGAACCCCAAAGAGATGCTCAACTCCCTGGCTATGAAAGGGAGCCTATCCACCAGTTCTTTGCCCATCAATGCTGGAAGTAATTTTCCGTCCCAGTTTGTGGTAACTGTATTCAGCTCCTCCAATGCAAATGTTCTGTGTGGGTTGGCTGCATACTCCGCCCGTAAACGCTCGCGGCAGCGACGGATAGATGAGCGATTTATGACAAATTCGTTGACATTTTGGTGAAATGCTTCGGCAGCTGCTATCAAAATGTGAACTGCCTCCCAGTCGCTCACTTTGCTTTTGTCGAAAGCTGCGACAAGTCTCGTAGTGATCAGGTCTCTTCGAGCCCGCTTTACTGTCGGGCTGTAGGAACCTCTGGTGGCAACCTCCTCTGCTCTTCCCCCAAAACAGTTGGACTCGTCACATTCGTCATTACTGTCCTCTGAAGATGTTAGTGGGAATGGTTCAACTATGATTTGCAAACGTTTGAAAAATGTATGAGACTTAAAGTAACTAGCAGCAATATAGTGCTACATTGAAGTATTATAATTATTATTCTACAGAAAACATTCAGTAGTGTTGATGAATGATTGGTTTAAGTCAGATTTTAACAATAAAAAAGTATTACCTGTCACACTTTCGACGCCTTTAAACCTCTGAAGCCGCAATTCCTCTTGTTCACGCCGCAGAATAGCCTCCTTTTCTCTCTGTTGTGAAGACTTATCCAGTCCAAGCATACATCCCGGTCTGACCTTTTCTTGTTGACTGAGGAGGAAAAGTCTGTCCTCTTCGAGAAGTATCACCTCTAAAGATTCGACATGAGGGATGTCGAACAGATCATCTAGGGCTAACACAAATCTTAACTCCTTTTCATTCTGCGCCTGAGTCTTTCGTCCAGAAGATTTTTGCAATAAGCGCCACTCTTGGTAGACTTTCCACCTTGCTGGTGCTGTGCTGAAATTTCCGCGCCGGTATCCGCGCTTTCTCCCCGAAAACTTCCAATTCTTTCAATGCCAGACTAGCTCTAGATGGCAAATTTAAATTTACCTAACGAATGTTATAGAAAATAACTCGTAGCACCTGTACATTAGATGACAACTTAGAGCCAACAATTTGATTCTCGTAATGACCAATTAGGAATATATGATCGGCGTTTCTAGTTTCCGTATCCAAATCCTACCCAGCAGTCCTCTCTACTCCAAGCTCCACCGTAGCAGCCGTCTTCATATCGAAGTAAATCTCTGGTTCCTATGCTGTAAAACGTACATCTAAACTGTCCAGTTTATATAGGCAAGCCTTAGGTTCTGCCGACTAGGATTCAAGTCTGTGTGTTGGAGCGACTAATGCCCCGCGCCTGAAACAATGTTTCATCTAAACATTTCGCTTACGTAGATTTTCACGTTTTTCCTATGCCTGCTTTGTTACTTTATCTGAATATGAAACAATGTAATTAGGTGTTGGAACCAAAGCATTTGTGTCGCACCCGAAATAAAAGACAAAGATATCTCAACTCCCTCTACATCAGTTACAATATGAGGTTATAGTCTGTCCATTGTATAAGCTCCCGTGAGACATGGTGGATTAACGTCCCTCCCACTCCATTCACCCGCAGACAGTACTTAAGCCTGTTTTGCAGGTTAACAATAGTATAACAAGACATATTTACTTAATTAAATGAAGTCAGATCATTATTATTTATATTGTGCGTACCTTACTTATTTGGAAATTCCACGGAGACAAAAAATTAACAGTGAAAAGTTGGTGTTTAGTCATGTTAAGTCCAATAGGCGACACAGTAAGACCGTTGACAGCGATAGGAATTAGTGAGATAAATATTCTTGCACTGTGTGCTTGAGAATGGAGTGGAAAGGAAAGTTAATCCGCCAGGTCTCACGGGAACTTGGAAATACTATAGGTGTAGGTATACCATGTATGAACAGTTTATTATTATATGGTCAAAAAGCAGCATTTACATTGAATATTCAATAAATATGCATTTTTTAATTTAATGGCATTAACAAATTTAAAATGTGTTAATAAAATATCGCATAACAATTCATTTTGTGGAAGGAATAGGACTAACGCCGAAAGCAGCAGCGAACTTGGGAGCTTCGAGCATTGGCGCAAGAGGGCGCCACTCGGGGTAGCACACTCACTCCTGGGGCCGTATCTCGGGAACCACAGATCAAAATTGAAAAATATTTAAGGGATAGCATGTCAAATGTCCAATGAGTCGATGGCTACCTGATAAAATTAGTTGAAAAATAGCAGCGGCGTCTTATGGCCATTAATGTCCGAAAAATAGCCAAAAATGCCAAAATTTCACAACTTTGAGTGCGATGCGGCACGTCTTCGCGTTATCCAATTGCGATAATATTTTACAGGGCATGTTTTTACACCAATTGGCACAAAATGAGTGAGTGTCCCGAAAGAAATTCGAAAAATCGAAAAATAAGGACCACCCTAAGGATCATGCCTTTGGAAGTGAACTGGCTCCTCTGGAAGGAAATGGATTGACAATCAGTATATTTCTTTGATGGTGCTTTATTTCTGTATACGCGAGGACTGCCGGGCTCATCTATTCTCCGCCGCCTTTTGTCCTTCAGTCCCTGTACTTTATATCGAGTATTGTCCAGTATGGTTTCCATTAATCGATTTTCATTATATGTTTATTGCCTGGATATTTTCATTCTAAAGAGAACCGCTTATTTTTCCTTTTGTATCTTCAAAATGTGCGTATCAGAAAAAAACTTTTCTTTACACCCCAGAGATAAAATTGATCGAATTTCTGAAATTTCGCCGGTAACATTAAGCTTGTGATTGCATTTTCTCATATTTTTATAATGAAAAAATACAGTGGTTGCCTACATAAAATTACTGCTGAAGTATTAATCGTTATATAAGGAGGCATGCTTGGCTGTAATGGAAATGGACGCGACTACTTTCACCTACACGCTGGACTGATATAGCTTTATCGCGGTTTTTTTATCCACATCTGCTGTTATCTCTTGGCTAGCTGACGCGTTTTTGATTTAATGCACATACCTGACGCTCGAGGCAGCTGTAATGATCGGATATCTCCCAAGACTCGATATTCAACGAAGTCATTACAATGAACTTCTCGTGATAGTCATGGCTCAGTCATTGAATAAAATCGCGTCAGGGAACAGCGTGCATTGTCGGGTATTTTCTCGGTGTATATCGAATGAAGTGGTTGTTCTGGGGTAATGAAGAGCTTGAACTGGGCCGACGGAAATACAAAGATGAAAATGCTGAGAGTGGTTTAGCATCGGGGTGGATTGGAGATGATATTAAGGAGAGCCAGAAGGAAGATGAAGGACTTAGTATATGAGTATGGGATACTGGTGGCTTTAGTTGAAGGGATAATTATGGTTATTGAGTGTTTGAAAAAGAGAGAATGGGGAAGAGAATTTCACGCGTCATGAGACGGAGTGGAAGTAATATTGTAACGGAAGAGTATAGTTATGGTGTGGTTTGGGAGGAAATTACCAAGACGCTATCTTTATAATGGGTTGGTTTCTCCTTAGCATTTAGTAGACTTATAATGATAATTAAGATTGTGTTATGAAATATGAAGTTGAAGGCCACAGATTGCACTGGATATTGACTATTTAAAATGGTGTCAGTTTCCGCCTGGCAGGAAAGAATGGATGCCCTTTCCGTCAACGTCCGGATGTCGGTCAACCTCTGCTAGAAGCGTAAGCTTATATTATGACACGTATATCAGACATTACTGATATTCAGCTCTTCTCGGTGTATCCGTATTTCAAATTTCGTCGATGTGTGGGCCTTCGCTTTGAGGAGCGCATTTTTTTTAATTTTAGGCGTCATTAACTCTAAGGTGAGGGGATAGTTGCCTCCTTCAGCCTCATCCTTCAGTTTTCTTGCCCAATAACTTACCAACCTTGGGATACTCTCCTAGAAAAATTAAGAACTCTTCATTCCACTTGGAGATGTTTCATTTTTTGCCTTCAATAAATAAAATTAGGTTTTTGGGGAAAATATGCCGCCATATGGGCGCGTGGGTGTTAATGCTTTCCTTGTTAGGGAGAATCTTCCGCTCAGCAAAAACTGGAATGACGTTCTGACTATTTCATTTTCATTAGTTGTTCTCTTCGGCCGTTTTTTCTTATTTTATACTTTAGTTTTGCCCCTATATTTATTTCGTTACGTTGCGTAATTCATGTAGTTTACTAAAACTCAATAGTGATCAACGATTTAAAATTTAAGGGCATATTTATTTAAGCGTTAGAGTGGTCACTCCTTCTCTTGGGTCGATATCAATTCATTAATTTTATCAGTACAAATAAAATGCATGCAGGTACTATCGAAGCAGAACATTTACTTTTATTTTTAAGCATACGATTTCTTGTTGCAATCAGGGAGTTTTCGGTCCCAGCTAGATTTTGATTTGGAGCTACTATGTGTTATCCTATCTGAGCAAAAAATAATACGCAGTTCGAGAATTTTCTTATGCTGCCTTTTCTGAAGGAAGAGAAAGGCTGCGGTGTTCTGGTTCCGCTTTCAAGGTGGCCGTGTGCTATAATCGCAGTTTTTTTTACGAATCTTCCCATTTTTTTAGAGAAAGAGGTTTCAGAAAACATAGTGTGCTTGTGCATTGTATGGATTGTGCGAGAGTTAGTTTCGCGATCGCTCCTTCTGGAAAGAAAAGAAAATGGATATATATTTTTAATTTCATCGCTTTGGTTGAATCATTTTCCTCGTGTTATTTTCACACCTTTCATTGCGTCGCGTAGCCTACTTGGTCTTTTTGTGTCTCTTATGACCTCCCCCCCCCCTCTCATTGCGGTCCTCAGCCCTTTTCCGTCCATATTCACCCCTCCCCTCCCCCATTCACACCACCCTCACGCAGTTTTTCCTTCCTCCTTCGCGTCGCCTGATTGGTTCCCGGTCGGAGCGATACAAGCTGAGCTTCCCGCAAAAGGCTCTCGTTATGTTTATTTCCTGGTGCTGCTTTACCTAAAAAAAATCTCATCGTGGAACTGGAGAGACAGAGAGTCGAGGCCAACCTTCAAGTTCTCCGCGGCAACCAGGACTATCCACGCTCATGGTTTGAAACCATTGTCGAATTTTCTTCTTTTTAATGTGTACAGTTGTATGAAGCATGAAGTGTATTTCGTAATATTAATAGCGCAAAAATAATGATTTGACTGTTGTTGTAAATATTATTGCTAATGGAGTCTCGATCAATAACGATGAATAACTAATTGCTCTCTCAATATTCTTTAAGTTGACTCATTTTTTGTCGCACTGTCGTGTGGTGAAAACGCTTTCACAACCGAAAATCTTTTGCAATTCCTTAAAACTTACTGGAGTAATTCACTTATTCTTTTACAATAGTTGAAATTTAATACAAACCACACGCTATGACATTTCTGGAGCAATCTGTGCGTTATTAATCCCTAATATTTTTAATTAATTCAGTCAGTGCATATCCCCCCTTGCAAAATGGCTGGTATTTTTCGGCAAATAACTCGAAAGTATATTGGTAACAAGCTGATGTTATTGTATCATTGGAGTGATGAGACACTTTCATTTACGATGAGGCCAAATTCATTGGATTTTAGGTGAAGTGATTACCCGCTCAAACTACCTTGAACGCTACTGAACTCGTGATTCCGAAACGGTTCATAGTGCGCCCTGATGAAAATTAAGTCCAAGTAACTTCCCGGAGGAAGATGAACGAGTGGCTATTGAATACATCGGCAATGGAAAGCCCAACCTGGTGCCTCACCCGAGAAGAATTCATCATTCACCGGGAAAACCTAAGGTCTTTCGGCTCGGACCGGATTTTGGTTTACGTAACCGAACTGTCAGAAGAACGAAAGATCTCTTAAGGTTACTCTATCCTCAGGGTCACTTGTCACAGAAATTCTTAAAACTTGAGTACGGTATTTTTGAATTGCGTTTAATAAACTGAGATGAAAATAATATAGACTTTCAGGGCTATTTTTACAGTAATTCGGGCTTGATAGGGGAGATTTTTAACATGGGCTTTCATAGAAATTGCGCTGGTTACAGCATTAAAATGCCATTTCGAACTAGAAGGCATGTTTAAACTTTTCATTAAGACTGTTTATAAGAACCAGAAAGTCCTGAAAAATCGAATAAAATAAAATATAGGAATCATACCGCAATTTTTTTAACCTCTTAGCGAATTACTGCCGTAATCGAAGTCAAAATGCGAGTTTCCTGGGAAGGACGCTGCAGTGGGCACCTGAGGCTGGACAAATGTGGTCATTGATGATGTGTTCTTGGAATAATCAGCATATTTTGTACCTTAATTTTGGTTGTTTATTGGTTCCCCATTTCATCTGCGGAAGTTTGATTTTTTGAACTGAACAAATAAAAATGTGTAACTTGGTATTCGTCTTGTCAGATGTAGTGAAGCCAGACGGACTTAACGAGAGCGGATGATATTTTGAATGAAAGGAACAAAAACATTCCGTTCCGATTTCGGTTCAGTTGATTTTTCGTTCTCGCCATCCTCATTTTGCGAAATGCTTCATTGCGTTCCAGGATCATCTCAAGAAACTCTTTTTAAATTAAATAAAAAAATTTAAAATAAACTAAAATTGTTTAAACAGCAAATATCTTTCGACGTAGATTAGGTCTGATTTCGCATTTTCGCTCAGAGGCCTAGATGGTCTAGTAGAGGGCCTGGTTCCTTTATCTTCTGTCTCATCTTAAAGTCGTCTTGGTAGACCAAGGGATTGACGGCTCGGAGGGCCCTGGGTCCATATCTGAGTGAAGCCACATAAAAGCACCCTTGAAATCCACGTAAACGAACTGTCGCGGCAACCTTAGGCAACCCAGATTGAGGAACTGTATCCTTCTAACACGAATGCCTTATCCTATTTGCCCATCCGCTCTCCGCGGCGAGAGTAATGCTCACCTCTTCCTTGCTGTGTGCTTCTTGGCGCCTGTGAAGTGACGTCTTGGGAGACGCCGAGCTCCCGGATACGAGATTGGTGCATGCAAATCCTTAGTCGGCCTTTGAGATTCTGATTACTGTCACTTATGAGTCTCACGAGCAGTGGAAAAAATGACGTTTGCTTCAATACTTATTCCTCACCGGGGTTTCATCTGGAAAGACGGTCCTTCGATTGATTTCGTATTATTTTTGAATCAAATGGTTTAGCCCCTAATTAACCGTTTTATGATTTCAGTCGTTCAGTACATTAGGAAAGTGTACGTTTTTTGTCTAATGTTATGCTCTACAAGAAATAAAAAATAGATGATCTCCTGAGGCGTGAAATATTCATGAACGCTTGCGTTACAATCGATACTTTGTATTCCCCCTTATGTCGCCGTCAGTTCCGGTCGCGGATTTCTAAATGGTAATTTCTGGAAGGGAAATTGATCCAAAAGAGCTTAAGGCTTTGAAAGGTTGCTCCCTGCTCTGCTCTCAGTCTGCTCCCAGTTAAATTTGCTCGGCAATTTTATTTTCAATCGAGAATCAGATCCCTTGCAAATAGAGATTAACTCTAAAAATACTTGATGTGCGGACAGGTGTTTTGAAGTTAGCTGAGTTGCAGAGGATTTTAAAAGAAAATGAATGTGTTGTAATTCGGTATACTTGGATTATATTGGACATATGAAAGGCTCAAGGTGGATGTAATTCATGGAAAATTGTTTCGTTGGGGATTAAGAAGGGAGATAGCCTCACAATGAAGAGATAATGCTGAATTAGTCCAAAAATCCATCTATCTTTCGTTAGAATATGAAATGAAACACCAAGCTGCGAAGAATCAGATGCTTCAATCACTAACAGAAAAACTACTTGAGTTAGGGTGTTTTTTAATTAATTTTTCTTCGAAATATTTGCCCTTCTTATTCGTACCACCATACAAATCATATTATGTTTGATCCCGTAGTGAATCTGATAGTAGTAATTTCCTTCTCTTATTTTTCTCTCTCTTCGCAAAACAGGATGTGCTCCGGTTTTTTGTCTCCCGCTCAGGTCCTGCTATTGATCTCATGGCAAAAGAATTTAATCGCTTTTTGTATGCTATATTTTCATTTATCATCATACTAGAGTATGATCTCAGCTAAATTTAATGATTCTCCGGATATCATATTTGGAACTTTGGCGTCTTCGTCGACACTAAGATCTCAATTACTACCCACTCTTTTAATTTCTACCATAAGCAATGGATGAAAGTCCTATTTACCTGATCCATTTTTATCTCTTTGAATAGGTATTAGTAGGTTTTAATCCAGTATTTATAGATTTTCCCTCGATCACATAAAGCCATTGCTTTGCTTTGCTACAGTTTGCTACAGTTTGCTACAGTTTGCCATTAACGCACAAAACTCCGTCCGTTGATAGCTTTCTATATGCATAGCAACTTTTTCATGGAATTCTTAAGCGTAATTTACCATTGAATATCTCATGTAAAAACCTAAATCACGTGGTTTAGACTTTAGTTTGAACTGTTTAAACATTTTTGCTGCAAATCTCGCTGCTGATAAATTGACGGAATGAAGGAAACGTTGTTAAATTACTGGGAATGGATTAGTTACGGGTGGCCTTCGAGGCAGAAAGACTGGTTTAAATATTTACATTTAGATGAATTTGAAAACGTATGTTCATTGTTACGCTGCTACTAGTCCTAGCATATGTATCTTGGTATCAAATAACTATTTCTGGTCGTATAAACTTCACGGATCACCGAGGAGTTTCGGAAGTTGGCGAAGTGAACTCTCATGTTCGGCGTTGTCTTTCGAAATATTATCGCTGTGCTATCTTTCGATTCTTAGTCATATCTCTCGCCCGACTTTCCAGCTCATCTCTGTAAAGTTTTTACGTTGTCTTGGTTACGCCGATTGCAATGGTTATCGAACATTCTGCAACCTTTATTCTAAGCCTACTTCACACTTTCGGAAAATATTTCGCGAATTTCACTTTCTCCTTGAAGCTTTACCGTGAAGTCAGGTTTTCTTTTAGATTTGACTTGCGCGTTTTCCTAAGTTGTGATCCTGATGGTGCTTTGTTGACAGAATCACGCCCCTTCCCCACGTAGTTGGTGATTAATGATGCCTTTTCCTCTTCAATTTGTCATTCAGGATCATGATGGAAAATTCTCATTACCTCCATTTATTATCGTCTACATGTTCATTACGAGTATTTTTTCATTTATTAATCATTTTCGCGATTCTGAAATTTTGGCCTGTGTTTTGACTTTGTACGTTCTCGGATAGATTTCCCTGGTGTGTCTGTATATGTCTTCAGAGAATATGAATTACATATTTAAGATTCGTGGTGCTTTCGAGGAAGCTCTTGAACAGCGTTCTCAAAAAATCACTTGCGACAGATAAATTTCAACCAAATATTTGAAAGCTAAAACACGGAGTGATTATTCAGAATGTATGCAGTGTAAAATAACACTACGTATTCATAGCATTTTATCCCTGGAAGTAAGGTTTCGCGATGTAACCATAGCAGGCGCCCAATTCCCAATTTTCACTATTTCCAAGAGAGTCTCAGGAGCAGACATTCTGGCCTATGTAGGTACGTACTTCAAGGCACGAACGTGGACCACTTTGGGTGTAGAAATCCATGTGTAGAAGCTTTAAGCGACATGCGCGCATGTTATTTCCGAGATCAATAATAAAGGCGAATGTAAGTAAAAAGCGGAGTTGAAAACGCTTTGTATATCCTTAAAATCTGTCTGAAGGAGAAAGAGGAAGATGGCTGTGTGAGTGAGAGAGATGTGGTATCTCCTTCGGGAGTGACGGAATTTGCATTTCGTCCCTTGAAGTGCAGATGACGAAGCTTTCGAAAGAATAACGCCACGGCATCCAAATATCTCTCAAATGTGTCACGTGATATGCCACGAAACTATAAGAACTTGAACTCTTCCTATGTATGAAGATACTTTTTTTTAGAGGATTGAAGAAATAAATTTTTTGGCGTTAAAAATGAGGTTTTTTGACGTGTTCTATAGGGTCGTTCCCCTTTACTCAAAATCCATTTTTTATCCCTAAATTCAGTAGATACTTTTTTTGTTAAAAACGTTCACCTTTTATGAATAGAAATTCTCTAAGAACAATAGCCAGGGAACACTTATGGAAGTTACCGTCCGCGAAAGAATGTAATTCATGGAAAATTGTTTCGTTGCGTTCGCCTGCGGACGACAGAAGGAGTAGAGCAGTAAAAAATAGCAACCTGCGTCTTTTTGCCGACGTTGCAGTAGTGCATAAATAAAATTAGTAATGAAGAGGACATCCAGTCTTTAGATAAGGATTTAGATGCGATTGATGATTGGTGTGATAGTTGGCAGCTAGAATTAAATTTGAAGAAATGCGCGATAATGAACTATTGGAAAAAGAATAGCTTTCCCCGGAATAATTATTGCATCAAAGAAAAGAAAATATGTAACGAAAGTATGAATCTATTAAATACTTAGGCGTCACCAGAACTGAAGACATGTCATGGGGGAAACACATCAGGGAAATAGCTAGTGTAGCAAACCGTAGATTAGGATTCCTAAAAAGGGTTCTAGGCAAGAGCGATGAGAGAGTACGAGAAAGAAGCTATTTTACACTTGCCAGGCCTCATTTAGAATATGCCGCTAGTATATGGGATCCGTACGAGGAAGGTATGATAAAAGAATTAGAACGTGTGCAAAGGAGATCCGCTAGGTTTGTTAAAGGCCGTTATGATAATTGTATAAGTGTTACGAGTTTAATAGAAGAACTAGGATGGGAATTACTATCAGAACGCAGGTTAAAATTTAGGTTAAACCGTTTAAGTAAATTCGAAACCGATTTGTTCACAGATGACGTTAGATATATATTAAGAACCCCTGCGTATTATGCTAGGTTTGATCAGATTAACAAGATTAGAGAGATAGATTGTCGTACCGATAGATTTAAAATGTCATTTTTCCCGCGTACCATAAGAGAGAACAATAGGCAGCGTAGCAAAGGGATAGGTAGGTGAAATATAGTTAGAGTAGTCTGTAGTATATGATGCATGTAATAACAACCAATAATCCCTTTCTTATTATGTAGATACTAACCACCTAGCTGCATGTGACCCTGTTCTCTAGCATGTCTTCCCTAAATATCCTATTTTCATGTCAATAGTGCATGTTTGATGATCTTCACCCCCTGCCACACACCCTCGTGGTGGCTCGCAGGCTATAACGTAGATGTAGGTGAAGGAGTCCTTTAGAGATTATGAATTATTACAGTCAAATTTATGCTCGCCAGCATACAGCAATACGTCAAACAGAGTCGTGACGTAAACGAAAATTACTTTTGGTAGCTTTTTTTGCCTATTTTGATACTACAATGAGTTGAAACCTAAGAATATCAAGATACGTGCCACGTACTTAGGTTACTTTTTCCTGCATTCAATCTGCTCATTTGGTTGTAGCACTGAATATAACTTAATAATAATAGAGAGCAATCAATCGTATACCACATTCGATTGTAATTGTCTTTCGTTCCGTAGCGCGGGTTAAAGTACGTCCTCTGAAATTAAAGGCCCTCTGACATCAAACCTCACCGTCGCTTTCTTCCTTCCTTACCTTATGATTAGTAAGCTTGATGCTGTGCTGTCGACAACTTCGTGGTTAAACGTAAAATATTGTGGCTTTGATGTGTCTATCGTAATGGTGCCAGGGAGAAATTCTTTCCGATATCTACCTTAAGCGTCTTATTCTTTCGACACTCAAAGCGGATGACTTTTTTTTTTGCCAACCTTGGGAAAAAAATTATATAACCACAGGTAAACCTCCTGCACCTCGCGTAATCAAAATTGAAGGAGGTCTTTTCGAGTGATTGCTAGTGAGCATTTCCTCGCATCTTGCCGTCCCATTTCTAATCATCCCGGTCTTTAACCTCTGCCTTCTATTTATGTATCTTACACACTTTGGTGTCCACATAACCGGCGAATGATAACCAACTGATAAAAAAATATTATGTTGGAGACAACTTTCCGAGAGGCCCTACCAAATTTGACATTCTTTTCGATCGTAGGAAAACTTATTTGCTTGGTCTTTAAGCAGTGGGACTCCAACTTCTTAATTCACTGCTATATGAAGTGAGAAACAGCCACCGTAATACTTTTCTTACTTACCACCACCACCACCGTAATTATATTATCAATTGAAAAAATTAAGTCTTTTCCTCCTGATGAATACTATTGAAGTAACAGTGAGTAAGTTCGTGATAAGTCAAAGTAACGTATGTTTATATTTTGACCCATAATGACGCGACCTAAGTCGTGTGCCTACTTGATCCCCAGACTCAATAGCATATAATTTTGGTGTAGTCAATGTATGGGAAAATGGTCTCTTCTAGGTCAGTCGATCAGAAAAGCAATTAAAAAGTAATAGTTGTTGAATAAACCCTGGGCACAGCTGGGAGCTGTCTGCTGCTAAAAATAAATCAGCTATGAAAATAGAATTCCTCATGGTTTTGGTAAAGAAGTGAAAGTATCATATCAGAAAGTACTTGCATAGCATCTGCATGAGAAGGAAATGTGAATGGAGAACAAGACTTTCATCCTCGTCAGAGAAGAATTGGCAACTGCTCTTATCATTCAAAGTGCTCATTATGTTCCCTCCGCGATCGCGTTACATTCCTTCATTTTAAGCGGCCCTCATTCATCATTCCCTTTATAGATGTCCAACGAGAGGAACAAAATGAGTGGTGAGATTTATTTTTATATTCTTAAAACTTTTTGTTCAATCCGCCCCTTATCGTTATCTCAAACGTATCATCTTGCCTCAGTGGACAGGTTTTGGAAATAATATAACGATACGCTCTAAATCAAAGTCCTCCCTCCCCCCAACCTTTCAACTAAATCTTCACCCTGAGCCCTCGTCATCGATGCCCTTTTCCCTTTGACGAAGCTCCCTCCCCTAATATAGTCCTTTTTTTAATTGACGCGGAGACAGTGTTGGATTTGGATGTCTTATAGGAGCATGCGGAAGCAAAGAATGTCTTCAGACTACTTCTCTTAATATTTTAATGTTTAGGATCTTAGTAATGCTCACTACTCCGCCACGAAAAGTTGTGTTGTGGGCAACTGTTGAGGTTACAAACTTTGTGGATGCGAAGTTAAAAGAAACTTAGAATAATAACTTTGTTTCTCCAATAATTTATTTTTGTTTCAGCTATCTGCGTGGCAGCATTACAACCTACAAAACCACTTCGTCGTCCTCTGTCGCACATTTTGAATCTCTTTATAATCTTACGAATCATCTGCCTCACATTCTCTCTCTTGGTTTCAAAATGTGACCCCAGAGTGTTGATCATAGAGCACTTAATTTTTTTGCGGTACTTCCATTCAGGTCATCCGATGTGACTCTCATTTAAGTGCGACTGAATATTTGTTTCTACCTAATCTATCATCAATACCATGGCATTGAAAGTTTTTGTCTTCTTAATACTCCATGGAAGAATTACTTCTGCATACATTCTTTTTCATTTATGTCGTTGTTCATGGGCGTAATTTGTGAGTTTTATCACTTTTAAGTTTAACCGTGTTGTATATCGCAGACGATCAATCACTGCCCTCCAATTAATGCCGCTAAAATTCATTCCACATTTTTAAATTAGATATTTTGAGTTTAAGAAGCTAAATAGCTGATAGAATTTCCGCCCTCTACCTATAAGCCAATACTCCTATACAGGCTGTGAGAGGAAATGTGTGTTATGAAATTTTAAGATGCGGCTTAATTTTGTGAAATGCATCAATGAATCTGGTCTGAGTATGGATTATGGTAACTTAAGTTTCAGTTTTTGTTATATAAGGAAAAACGGTCAGGAACTTGACCAGAATGACATTTCTAGTGTAATTACTAAATCGTGGGGTAATGAGATTGCGTTTAAGTGGACTAATTACTTTCTTCTTCCGCAGCTACGCTCTGGTTACAACGGCCCATTTAACCGCGGAAAAGGTGCTCGTTGTTTTGATTCTCCTTTCATCCATAAGTGGTCCAAAGTCTTAAAAAGGAATACTTTCTTCTACCCGAAAGTTATTATATAAATTTGTGATTTCATAGGGAGCCGTATCCACTGTTTAAATAGGGATTCCGCATTTTCTTATGAAATGACGCGGTAATTGATTATCATAAGTTTATTAATTTAATTCTATTTGCAGCTTTTGCAAAGTTCACTGGCATAATTTAGTTAGAATTCAAGCAATTAATTGAATATGACTTTTTGCTTGAGGATGAAAATCCAGTCGGAATTCACTAGATTCGCCTTCCGAATCGGAAAGACTTTTTTCTAGTTTGCGGGTGTTGCAACTCAAAGTCAACTGATGTATCTAAAATTTAATTCCATTGCGTCATTGTATCAATTTTTGATGGATGGGAAATGGCTAAAGCTGAGCATGCACCGTCCGGTCCACACTCGCCATGGATTCCCCTCTGACCTGTTTATCCTTTTTAACTAGATTATCGTTCGCCCCTGAACTGCGACGGCCTACACACGGCTGCTCTTTGGCGATCACCATGTGCTCACGCCTAGTATGCTCACGCGGTCATTTGGAGTCGAATGCGCGATACTCTCTTCTCAAAGCATTGTGTAAGTATCTTCATAAAGGTACCAAACGATAGATAAATTTCGGTCTTGAGGCTTGTTTGAGGACCTTACAAAGATGAGAAGAAGACTTCCTAGTTTCTAGAATCGGAATTTTTATGGTGACATTTCACGATCTGAAGCAAAATATGGCGACGCAATGAAAAACTAGCTTTGCAAATTCCACACATATTTACCATCACGACTGGTTTCTTAACAGACTTGCATATTCACGTGAAGATATACCTCTATTACGAAGCCCGAAGCCTGGAGATGTAACTCTGTCACCGAACGTTCAAGAGCATTTATGTGAAATATGCAAATTTATTTTTTCCTTGTGTCGCAATGAAAAAATTCCATCGAGTAGAGCCTGAAACGGTGTCTAACATAAAATACAGCGTTGTGAGAATTAGATTAATTTTCAGAATGCTGTATTAGTACTTTAATTAGATTTTATTTTGTATATGTACTTTTTATTTTACAGTGTGATAGAGGTGGTATGATGACCGTGTTATTTTAGAATCGGTGGGACTCGCTCGTGAGTTTGCCTTGTCCAAGGGGAGGGATGTGACTGGACCTTTCGTTTGAAAAGCAAGCGCTTAAAATTTACGATTATTCAGGCTGACTCAAATAAAACGCCTGGGAGCAATACGCAGTAGTGTCAGTTTCAAGTGTGCCCACGGAGACCTTCTCTAACATCCGAGCAACGGCGCGGGATAATCCATCACTGGCGTCGTCATGACAGCTGCTGACTGGGCCTCTCCCCCGAAAATCAATGTTAATTTCCCACCTCCGACTGTGACACTTCCAAATGGCAAAGCGAGATCTTATGGGAGAATCCCTCGGATTCCGACTCAAGGAATTCTTCGACGCTCCCCGCCTCCCTTCCCGCCTTCTGACTCTTCTGTCTCACTCGGAGGCGGGACTCTTTGTCACATCCGAACGAGGAAGAGAAATTTTCTTTATTTCATGATTTCTCCATTTCAGAGCTTAACCACGGATTAGGCGTGCTCAGCTTCCGTGACTAGGTACAGTGTCCCTGAGGTCCAATTTTATAATGCCTCGTTAATTTAGCCTTATGATGACGTGGCCTTGGCACTGATGTCAATTGAGAGTGGTGGTTTCTTGATTTAAATCAAAATGTGTGAATCGACGTGATCTGCGGGAAAGCGTATGTGCAAATCGGTCATTGCGCCCGGGAAATGTTCGATCAAAGAACATATGCTATAGCTGGGTCTGGAAGTAGCACTGACACTAATTTACGCCTAAAAACCTATTTCGAATAGAACGCTTGTTGAACTTCTGTTGCATCGGGTTGTTGTGGCGGCTCGTATGCTTGCTTTCTATCTCGAGGGACCGGGTTCAAATCTCGGAAGATGAGAGAATTTCTTTCTTCAAAAATCTTGGAGCCTACTTACGTGCTGTGATGGAAGCACTTCAAGTCTACAGTGTGGCATTCCATTCGTCGGGAAAGACTAAGAAACAGTGGAGTCCTTGGTACCTTTCGTAAAGAGGAATCTGATGCCAATGCTAGGTTTCCCTCCGGCCTATCTACGTTCCATAAATAACACAGGCCTGCATAATTTAGGGTTTTGAATCCTTTTTTGATGCGAATAGCCAGTTCCGACGTAATTTTGTGCACTGACTCCGAATCTACTCACAAATATCACCTATCACGTCAGGATTTAGAGATATTCTACCCTTAAAGGGTCAAAAAGGCAATTTTTAGGTCTTTTTGAGCTTGAATATCTCAGAAACCAAATGTGACTGAATAATTCTGTAAACGGATGCGAAGTCTGCGTAAAAAATGTATAGCATACAACTATGAACTTTAGAAAAGCTATCGTTCCTATAACCTGTACCTTAATTTTAAAACTTGTCACTCTACATAATAGTGAAGTCGAATTATAATAATGTTGTTGATTGTTGTTACCAAGCAACACAAGATGTAAATACAAATTGCCTGCTAGTGTACCGCGCTGAAGATACTCATTTTTCGCATTTTTGTGCGAAGAAGGCGATTTTTGTTAGTAGATTCGGATTCAGCCCGAAAAATTACGTCGGAAATGGCCCTTACCATCAAAAAAGCATACTCATATTGGTCTGTGTAATCATTTCTTGTCTAACCTACTCACATGTGTTGCATGGCACGAATGGCTCTCCCTTCCTGTTTGCCAATCTTCCCAGGTAATATAACCCGACCACTTGGGTAATATCCTCCATCGATTGTTTTCAGGACGCAACTGCTATTAAAATTTAAGGAGTCGCATAGAAAAATGAAGATGCGATGAGGAGGAGACTACTGATGCCAAAATCTGTCGGTTAAATTGTGAATAAAACATCTGTAAAGTCATATGAATACCACGACGAATACGTGGTCCTGACGGTGACATCCGAGGAGATTGAGTTGAAATTGCTTGGGAAAGAAAAGAGAAGGTGGTGAATGGAAGGGGGTGTGAAGTCAAGGTGGCGAAGGATTGAGACTTTGAAGGCCGAGATAGTGGAGAGAAGGGGAGAGAGAGAGACTGTTGGGTGCATGTAAGGAGGAGAAGAAGGAGGAAATAGGATTTCTTCTTCGATGAAATGAAATAGACTAAAATGATAGGTGAAAGAAAAACTTGCGCAAAAACAGCTGACGTTGAATGAATCTGCTTTAGAATTTTGTGAAGGTGCAATAACTTTCAGCATCAATCCTATCCTTTGATGTTTTGACATCAAAGCTGTAAGTCAAGAGGAAATGGAATATTTCATCTTAAACCCCGGAAATCATTTTATTTTCATGCCCAACTGTCTCCCTAAGAATGTTTTGAGCGTTTCGGGTGGAAATTGGAAAAGTAAGAAGCCTGGATTGAATTATCATGAATTGCTGTTGGCGTTAGACAGATCAAACTTTGGTTTCGCTGAAATTCCACTGTGTCTCGAAGTGCTGAAATGCCCTCTTGCGAATGTGTATTTTACCAATTAATTTTTTGCACGATATACAAAAGATTAACTGCCGTTGTTTAATATAAACTCTTTCATTAGACATTCAATTTCTTGAAGTCTACCGTGTAGCTTAACCCGGAACTCCATTTAATGGTAATTTTATAGTTTTAAATCATCGCCCACTCCACGAAAGTGGAGCGGACAATGGGATAAAGATGGAGTTTGGATTCAGTGGGAGAACTCCGTCCTCAAGGCACGAACGCATGACGAGGCTCAAGTGAATGTTTTATTTCGTCGATATCGGGAATCGTTTCCTCCGTACTCTATAAATAGAAACATTTCATCGCGACCGTTACGCCTTATTTAGGCAATGAATAATACTTAGAATATATTTTTTAATTTATTTCATTGTATTTCCGATCTGCCGGTAGTTTATTATACATTTTCTTCGGAAGCTCAAACTAAAGCATTTTCCTGGGAAGGAAGACTCCATCGGCATCACCGTGTGTTATTATTAGTAGTGTTAAATTATGACTCAATTTGTCGTTCTAGTTACTCTACTACATAGACCGCTATATCCTTAGTTATCTTACGTTGGTGGCTTCACTGGCATACCTTTAGGGCCTGATCCAGCATAAGAGCCCATTGTGGTCAAATGTCAGCAATTTCAGTGCTGTGACATCTTGGTTGCCGTAAATTCTATTTCTATGGAGAAATTTCGTAATATTTGAGGCTGTGGCATCAAAGGTTCATCGCCGCCGAGGCAAACCTAAGAGTTTAATTATACGGGAGGAATGACAGAGAAGAAACTGGAGTGGAAAGCGTAACGGAGGGACAAATTAGATAAATCGGAGACAATAGATTTCGCGGAGAGAGGAAAGGTCCCGCAAGATAGAGACGCCTTTATCTTTCCTCTTGACAAAGGAGACAATTAGGTCGACCGAGCTGAGCTGAATGCGAGGAATAAGAGTTTTCGGGAAGTGGAAGAATCTACGTTGGATGGGTAAGAATAGAGGGCTAACATTAACCAATCTCCGGATTGAAGGACTAATTACTTGAAATGAAAGAAACCGGAGGCTTATTCCTCCCTTCCAGCCTATCTATCGATCTACACAAAAATTCTCCTAGGAGTAAGGTGGTCACGTCTCCTATAACCCATCAATTTGGAATTTCATTTGATTACCACCGAACACTCAAATTGATCTGTGTTTTAGTCAATGCTCCTCGCCTTTTTCTCGCTTGAATGGAATTCCCTCGGTGATTTGGTTTGCTTGCAAACTTTATTTAAAAACTATCTGTGACTTAGACAAGCAGTTCTTGAAATAACCTCGATGAATTTTAGTTCTGCATTAAAATCAACGCCTAGAAAATTAATTTCGTAGCGTATAATTGAATAGAACCATCAATCAGTCTCTCTACATTTTTGTGAGTAATAGTCAAAACTGAAATGAATAGTTGCTTAAGCATATGCAGCCCTGTCATGATGGGTCGTAACAGTTGGGAGAAATGTACTCTGAAAACACTCCTTCCACCCGCGTCTCTAGTGTCGATGTGTTCACACTGAGTTTCGACTTAAATGGGTTGTATTAGATTGCGGTGGCGATATTTTTCTCGTCACGACCTTGTCTCCGATTATTTATTGCTGGTATTTCCTTCATATTTTCTCATCTGTGGAACTGGAATCTGTTCACTTTTTGCAGTACTTCCTCCGATGACTGTTATCTTTAAACTTCGTCCTCGAGAATACTGCTCTCTCATGCATTAAAGCCTTTCCTCGACCTTCTCTATCATGTTTCCCGTGGAACGTTGGCGTTGAGTGAATAAGTGTTCATAGGCAACAAGTATCTCTGAAAACGACGTGGATAATTTGCTTATAGAGATATAATTGCGTATTTGTTCAAATAAAATTATTTTTAAGGCTGATCTCTCTATTGACGATGGGAGAAAGTGTGAAATCATTCTCACTTATCATACACAAAGAGTTCCACATGCGCTGACTATCTTGTAAATGATGAATTTTGATTAGAAGTATTGTAGCGAATTTATTTGTTGGTTAAATTGTTTGCTAAGATAAATTTCGATTAGAAGCATGGTGGCAAACTTTATTGTGGGGCTTATTCACAGAATTATCAATGGCAATGACATTACTGAAATATGTGGAATTTCTATAGATTGATGTTTACATACCCTCCATCGTTCTCTATTGGACATACTTCAACGCTTCTTTTTTTCGATTGGAATTAGTCGCGAAAAGTAGTTAGTAATGCTAATCAGTTAGTTTTATATGCCACACTTTGAGTGTCTTGCCTAACAGGCTTTACTTCTTACATATTATCTTTTAGTCGTATGATCCCGCATCCCTCCTTTTAGCTGCTATCGTCGGTTATTGATTTTACGCAAGGGCTCATTCAAAGTCAGTAGGTATACGGATGAAATAGAACGGAATTAAACTATCTGATTTACATATTTTTCTACGAACTAGCATTCTTGAATCCGTGTAGTTTGATCATTTTACTCTTTGATCCTTTATGTAGAATTAATTGTCACAGTAATAAATTGGTATAGTGAGTATAAATTATTCTTAGGAAACCTAGAGGACTGGTTATTCAAGTAATGACGACCAAAGCAAGTACAAATCAAAAGGAGAACCTGACTACTATCCTTCATCACCACTAGTTAAACATCGTTCTAAGTCATTACGTGATGATTGTCTTCGATCACATTCCCTTTCAGATAACATTGGCCCTTCGTTTTCAGCTCTCAACATCTCATTATCTCCTCAAAGTATCTTCTGTATTCGTATTTTCTCTTGTCTTAGTGGCATTCTTGGAAACTTAAGATTTATATTCACTTACAGTTATTATCTTCTCTAACTATTTAGATAACTTTACAATCAAAACACTTTATTGTGAGAACCCATTTCTCTTATGCTCTTACGATTCTGTCGATTTCTTTCCGGACCGCTGCCCTAGATGATCGATTATTACTAGGATGGATGGATAATTGGAATATGGCATCATTTTTTTTCTTTGCCGTGCCTCTAGGTTGCAAGGATTGCGTGTTTTCTAAATATGCTCATAAGACCATCAATTTTCGTATTATCCAATGCTTTCTTTTATATCTTGTGTAATAAACTTCGATATTCAGGGTCTCTATACTTTAAACCTTCTGTGGAGGCAGTGCTTTTTTCGGATTCTTTCAACTATCTCAATTTTTTAAGTACTCAAAATGGGCGTATTAGACCGTAAAATTATATTTCTTTCTTCTTTAAAAACTTTTCCAGTGCCTCTTTTTCTGATCTTTCACTAAGGTTGGGAAATATTTAATTGCGAATTAGTCACCTCTTAACCCATATTTATTTTTTCGAACATGTCTCAGTAATGCCAGTACAACTCGCGAGGAAAAGACTTTATTGATGTTGAGCTTTTCAAATCCTAGTTTTGTTTTGCAACATGCATGTACTAGGTAAATCCATTCTGTAATGCATTGGTAATATTCTGAAAACTTTTGGCAGTGGCCCCTCTTAAAGGAAAACCTTCATTGTTCATCTATGTTCGCTGGTTTCGTTATTCCCAAATTAAATGAATTTTCATCGGTGCTGTCATATCTTAGTCAAAACTATGAACTATAAAATACCAATTTCAAAAAAAAAACTGAGAAAAAAACTATGAACTATATAATGTCAGCTTCAAATTAAAATCAATGTGATAATATTTTTCCAGTTTTGCTCCGATAATTTTTGAATCAATCATTATCACACTTTCCTACTCCAGTTCTGAGTGCTTGTCCAATCGAATGTGGCTTTTAAGTTTTTCAGTTGGTTCGTATGCTTAAGATTCTAATTAGATAGATTGTGTTGTACCCTTATTCCATTAGAGACTGGAGAAGGAAATTTATATTTGCAGTTGACGTTGAACCGGAGATAATTATGTGCGAAATTCCACAGAGAAAAAAATCATCCGCCTTGACCGGGATTCGAATCCGGATCGCTCGATTTCCAGCCGAGTGCCAGTTAAGCTACCGACGCGTCCTCTTCCCCTTTAGATTTTAGTTAGTTAGGCAGATGATTTTTTCTCAGTGGAATTTCGCACAATTGTGCATTGCGGGTGACTCCGTAAAAGTGGAACTCCGTGGCTAGTCCCGGATAGCTTAAAATCCGAAGATATTTAGTATGATTTTGTGAGGTCTAAGAATGAAAACATTTGACATTAGATAGTTTTGATTTCTATGTAAGGGAGGTCCAATTTTCCTTTGCTCGTAACTCAAGAGTCGAGTTTGTTTTTCACCTTGCGTCCATCTGTGCCATTTACCGTTTAAATCCCCATGGCGATTCTATTTTACATTTATCTGGAGAAATGCGGAATTTCTTAGTTTTATATATTACTCTGGTTTGTTTTTACATGGAATCCGCCGATTGATTTTTAAAGCCCAAGATCCCGCTTTATTGCACCCCTGGCTCGCGAATGGCAAATGCATATGGATTGTCACACTGGAGAAAATTGTCAATATTGTCCAAAATCGAAATAATTTGGTGCCGCACGGAATGTACCAAACACAATTTATTCTCCTCCTCCATGGCAATGATCATTCAGGAGGGCGTAGGACGCTGCCTTGTGGCACGCCCAATCCGTGTTACCGCCGCACTTACCTCGGCCCCTCCTCTATCTTCGCGACGCCTAATACAGCCCCTGGTGCTGCCCTCCTCCGGCTCACGACCTCCCTCCTCCACGCTCCAACACTCGGCCGACGGAGGGAGAAGGGTGTTGGTGGGAAGGGAGGTTGGTGGCGGGGAAGGAATGAACCTCCGGGATGAAGGTCAGAAGATGGAGGCGGCGATCCACCAATCAACTCCCTCTCTTCTAACTTCAGCGGAATCAATCACTCCTTAAGCACACAAAATCACTCCCAAAAATCACTCAAATGTCCGCGATAATCCTCTCGGGGAACCTTTTCTTTAATCCCTCGGCGCCGTCCCCCGTCGTCGCCGCCGCCGCCCATTTCATTCTCCCGAAGAACCGCCCTCCTCTCGCACCCTACACTGATGATGTGCGGACTAAGGGAGGCGCGGAAGGAGCAGCTCTCCCAGTCCGTCGTCGACGCCGGAGGCGGGTGCCTCGGAGGCGATGCTTCCCTTCACCCTCTCCACCCGGAGGAATATCCACGGGAGTTCGAAGACCGTCCGGGAACCCCGCAGGTGTTAAGGGAAAGTGTTACTCGGGGTTTCACCCTTGGCGAAAACTCTGTAGGATTTTCCTACGGAGGGACTTCCTAATTCGTAGAGACGAGCTCCTGCCCGCTCTGTCTGAGTCTAATGCACTCTTCAAGCTCCTCTTCCTCCCTCCCCTGTTTTAGCGGAAAGAGGTTCGAACACCAAAGTAACGGGGTTCGACTCGGATCGTCGTCATATCCATTTCTAGTGTCTGCGCCAATATGTCGATCTTCCTAGTTTTCGATAGTTATTCGCCGCTATTTTTTTCCGTGTGAACCCCAGGCGCCCATCTCCAGAAGGAAATGCCCCCCATCCCTCCCCCAGGTGCCGGGTTTCCCTCCCTCTTTAGTGAAAGCCCCTCTACGGCTCGCTCGACCTGGCGCCAGCCAAGTGATGCCACCGTCGACGCGGCCTCCAAACTCACTCCAGCGCCCCCTCGCGTTCTTCCTGGAAATCCACGACCCGCCGTCCGCGATCGGAGATTTGAGTGCTCTCTCTGTCGCGAGTCTCGCCCTCCTCCTCTTGGCGTGGCGTCCTCACTCTTAGGAAAGCGCTCCTCGGAGACGACTGACTCTCCGAAACACCTCCGCTTTTGGGGCGGACCAACTGGAACCCTCTCACCCCGCCCCCTCCCCTCCCCTTCGACCATCTCCTCCCATCTCCCCAATTGGCGCATGCGCTCCCCTCTCCTCCTCCCCCTCACTCCCCTCTGGTGTGCTATCTTCACTTCCGCGCATCGAGAGGTGCAAATCAAACAGTCGCACCGCGAGAGATCGTCTTCCGCCGTAAAAGTTTCAAATTATTTCAATAAATTCAGGCGAGATATCTTGGAAGTTCGTCAAATTATAACAGAAACAACAATTGCACTTTTCCTGTACCTGATGATGGCTCTGTGAGCTTAAACGCGTCGTACTCATTAAAATATCCTGTTGAAAAGTACAATTTTCTGTTATACTTCAGTTTAAGTTTCATTTTATACGTACACTTCTTGGAAAAATGTCCTCTCCCGCTGGTGAACTATAAACAAGCTTCATTTTCTCACCATTTTTCTCGCAAAATGAACATGAAATTTCATGATTCTGAATGCGAAAAGAAGAGAAACACGAAGAAAATAGTATTTATCTCTCCAATGTAAATGCCATTTTCACGGGAAACTGTTTATAAGAAGTGAACACTTTCAGAAAACGAGTTAAAAATAAAATATGTGTATCTTACGTACTTTAGTTCTTTAATCAATGGTGCGAGAGGTAGAGGTAGACCGAGAAAGTTGTGGTTGAATGTGGTTGAGGAAATTCTTAGGAGGAGGAATATTAGGAGTCTTAAAACCAGGAGGGCGAGTATAAAGCAGTGTATGGGGGTAAATGAGGCCAAAGAGGTTTGCAAGGATAGGTCAATATGGAGGAAATTATTGAAGCAGAGTTAGGTGTACAATTATGTATTTATTAGTGAAACTTAGTGACTCTGCCTACCCCAGAAGGGAACGGCGTGATTGGTATGTATGTATGTAACTATTTGCTCATATCTACGATAGTTGAATTGATTGAATGAATACGAAATTGAAGTGAATTGAATTGAATGAATACGGAATGTGGTTAAGTCCCCAGAAATGGCGATGCCTTCGGCGTCTATGGTGCCGTAAAAGCGTTTACGAAAAGTAAATTTGAAGAAATATCTGCATTAATTGTTCATTAATTTGGTTTTCATCGAAAAATGTGTATCACCAGTGAATGCAGGAATTTTTTCGACCAAAAATTTGGAGTTAAGCATTTGTTTTGACTCATACAGCCGAGCAGCGGTGGAATCTCCTTCAGGCGCGGAAGGAGGATGTCCTCCTTATTCTCCTTCCCCCCTCCTACCTCTCCACTCTCGCCCTACTCCAAATGAACATCGCGCCGCGAAACTAACGTCGGTTGCGTTCGCGTGTTTTCCCGCGCGTCTCCGAGGGACTTCATCCCGATACGTCTCCCATTTACTTTCTGTTGGGTGCGGGGGAAAGCGTCTTTATCTCCTAAACGCGCTATCAGAGCGGAGATTGAGCGATTAACACCTCGCTGCATTTCATAGACCCATTAACATCATTGTCAGTCTTTCAAGCCTCCCCGTCGAGACTTCAATCTCTCCCTGTCTCACCGCTAAAGTGTTTCCTGCCCGTACTCCGCTTCGTTCGAGTAGTTACGAACCGATTCCTGACTTTCGATTGTTGAATTTGGAACTCGGCGTTAATCACGGGCGTCTGGGTTCAAATCGCGGTCCAGGCGAAAAGTGTACTCAAGCATCTACATACATGTATAATCACATAGAAATGCCGGTTAAGTTACTGTGGCTGCTAATCCCGCTGTACCATCCGTATGTCCGACGAGTACTTGTTTGAGAGTTACTTTCTCTTTAACTGTGACGCCATGAACTCGAATGAGAGTTCTACCTGGAATCGCATCAGCGGTCACTTAGGTGAACTACTCTTTCCTTTAAGTCTCTGTGAACTTTCCAGAGGAGGAGGTCGCCATGTAAATCCTATTTTATATAAGCGTTTAGTGTGTGGAACAACGGTATTCTGGCTTTTAACGGCGCGGAAGATGATCGATTATTTACGATGAATTTCGTACATTTGGTCTTCTATCATTAAATTGACTCAAGAAGTGTTTTTTCATTCTTCGGTATGTCTTTATAATCCATGAAAATTTGCGTGGATCGTAATGCACCTAATTCTTCTTCTTTGTGATTCCCTCCATGTTAGGTCTGTTACGGTGTCCTTTCATGTCCCTGTCCTTTTCTTATATTTTTCAATTTGATCATCAAAAGCCTCCAAAACTTGGTTTCTCGGGCATTTTTCCTTCCGTTCTTTGCTTTCTGTGGCCTGACATAGTATGTTTGAATGTGAAGTAAGCTATTATCACATGGGGAAAGATATATATAATTCATCTCTCCCGGCTAGCCTCATCTCATCGCGATGCAACAATTTGTGTGATGAATTTAATATGACCTAAGTCGGATGGTATTTTGTATACTTTTCATGGCTTAATTAAAAATTGTCGTGACTTCATTTGCATGAAGCTACGTCTACGTTATAGCCTGCGAGCCACCACGAGGGTGTGTGGCAGGGGGTGAAGATCATCAAACATGCACTATTGACATGAAAATAGGATATTTAGGGAAGACATGCTAGAGAACAGGGTCACATGCAGCTAGGTGGTTAGTATCTACATAATAAGAAAGGGATTATTGGTTGTTATTACATGCATCATATACTACAGACTACTCTAACTATATTTCACCTACCTATCCCTTTGCTACGCTGCCTATTGTTCTCTCTTATGGTACGCGGGAAAAATGACATTTTAAATCTATCGGTACGACAATCTATCTCTCTAATCTTGTTAATCTGATCAAACCTAGCATAATACGCAGGGGTTCTTAATATATATCTAACGTCATCTGTGAACAAATCGGTTTCGAATTTACTTAAACGGTTTAACCTAAATTTTAACCTGCGTTCTGATAGTAATTCCCATCCTAGTTCTTCTATTAAACTCGTAACACTTATACAATTATCATAACGGCCTTTAACAAACCTAGCGGATCTCCTTTGCACACGTTCTAATTCTTTTATCATACCTTCCTCGTACGGATCCCATATACTAGCGGCATATTCTAAATGAGGCCTGGCAAGTGTAAAATAGCTTCTTTCTCGTACTCTCTCATCGCTCTTGCCTAGAACCCTTTTTAGGAATCCTAATCTACGGTTTGCTACACTAGCTATTTCCCTGATGTGTTTCCCCCATGACATGTCTTCAGTGCTGGTGACGCCTAAGTATTTAATAGATTCATACTTTCGTTACATATTTTCTTTTCTTTGATGCAATAATTATTCCGGGGAAAGCTATTCTTTTTCCAATAGTTCATTATCGCGCATTTCTTCAAATTTAATTCTAGCTGCCAACTATCACACCAATCATCAATCGCATCTAAATCCTTATCTAAAGACTGGATGTCCTCTTCATTACTAATTTTATTTATGCACTACTGCAACGTCGGCAAAAAGACGCAGGTTGCTAATTTTTACTACTGTATTCAAGTCATTTACGTAGAGAATAAATAAACTTGGGCCTATTACGCTTCCCTGGGGAACGCCCGATGTAACTTTTACTTCGCCTGAGCTGACACCATCTAATACCACCCTTTGAACTCGTTCATGTAAGAAGAAGTCTCCTATCTAGCCTACTATATTACTGTTTATCCTGTTAGATGCTAACTTCGCGAGTAACTTACAGTGGGGAACCTTGTCAAACGCTTTTCTAAAGTCATGAAACGCTGCGTCTACCTGTGCGTTACCTTCTCCGGAAACTAAAATATCATGAACAAAAAGACCTAATTGAGTTTTGCAAGACCGTCCCTTTCTGAACCCATGCTGGTTTGTAATCAATAAATCCTGGCTGTCGAGGTGTCCCATTATTGTCATTATAGCTATTGTCATTTAATGCCATAGGTTATCTCTAGAGAACTGTTGGGTGATAAATGAATTTTTTTCGCAGTTATCTCTGTCGTTATGTTCTTATTGCTACGATATATTTTAATGAGCTCGAAGTACATTTTATCTTCAAAAGCAAAAACTCTTCCTTAAACGTGAAACACTAATATGGCTTGAATTGCAAATCATTAAACATATTGTGGTATCTCTGCATTTCAATTCATAATTATGGATCCTGCCGTAAATGAGTAAATGGTATTATGATTTAATGAAGAAAAAATTATATCGTAATATTTCGCCTTAGCCATTTTAATTATGTAATGAATCAGTGACTTAGGCTAGAGGAAACTGGAGTCTGAACGAACTTGGTTCACGTTCTTTCAGTGGAGGATTTTTGATACTCGAAGGTTATTCACTTTGTATCTCGTGAATTCCCACTGTGATAATTTTCGGGGAAATAAACTAGAAGTGTCCGTTTTTTCACAGAAATATTTCTTTTATCTAATGTCTGTAATCTTAGGAAATTTGTGATGTGCAGAGAGAGAAATTGGTTAATTATGTGCTACACGTACTCTAACTTGGTAAGGGAGCCTGAATGATTACCACGAGTTTCTGTGCGAGATGGAGTGAATGTGTTTATGGGGGAGAATATACGAAATGGCTGCTATGCGGTATGAAAGGATTGATATTGGTACCCTTATGAAGAGAATCTCTGTTCAGGGAAGGTAAGAGAGGAAAATATAGGCGTTTTTAAAGAAATGATTGATACCGAGTGGTACCGAGTCTGGAAATTTTGAGTGGCTGAGGGTTTTTTCTTGAAAACTACTTAATATCTAAGCAATTTTGGATAAAGTAACAGGAAATTCAATAACCATGGACACACAGTAGACTTCTCAGGATTTACTCGTCCGTGTTATTTCGCGGGATTTTAATCTCTCATGGTTCCTCATAATACAAAGTAAGAAATCTTAATCTTCATTGTGGTGCATTTGTTCGCCCCCCCCCCCTCCTCCCCCGAGAGGGCTTTATTGTAATTTGCCTTTTCCAAAAAAGAAGATACACCGGTCGGTTTGTAAGTAGTTTTTGGTCCAGCATATTTATCCTTTTATGTTAAAACATAGTTAATTTTCCATAACTACGAATCCTGAATAAAAGAGCTCATTTTTAAATGCAACATCTTGTTTTCCCCGATTTTTAAATGTTGAACGTCCATGTTTCAAATGGCATTCTCCTCGTTTCACCGGTTTGGGTCTTTGAATGTCAACATATTTTGCTGGCAAGATTTTAAACTTGCTTTACACTGAATATCTTTTAGTGCATGAAGTGCGCGTATTAATACTTGTTTTATCTACTGTTACAGATATCGTCATAAAAAGTTATCTTTCATATAAATGTACATATTAAGAAAATACAATAAAGGAAAACACTATTCAACCAGCGATTTTTTGTCTTTTCTGGAAAATATCCTACATGACCCGAGCAATGAGCGACTGTGCTTTTTATTTTCAATTTGATGTAAATATTAAGGTTTAAGGGTCGCTTCGTCGTACATGTGGATTATTGAAATATGAGATAGACCGAGGAAAAAATTAAGCCATAATCAACCAATCGTAAATTGAGATAAGCCATAAAATAGCCTCGGGGCACGTCGCTCCCCTGGGCCAGTCTGTCCCAATGGCAGAGAGCAAACATGCCACAGTCGGCGCATTGGTTTTTATTCAAAGCCGCCTGGTATTTTTCAAGTATTTCACTATGTAACTCACTTATAGTAATCTCTGTAGAGTGATCTTGTACTATAAAAACTCCTAAATAATTATCACTCCGATTCGGGCATTATACATGGTCACTCAAAATACCAAACATTTTCTAGCTGGATAAAAATTAGAAAATAATTCCGCTGATTCCACGACACTGACTGGAACGTGGCAGACTGATGGCTTGACATCTTTTGACTGACTAGTGTCGCTGTCCACGGGTTATTATCGCAATAAGTGCCAGTGTGTGTGCAAGTACCCCGGTCTCCTCTATATTTGTAATAAGGTGTAACCAGAAAATAGCCTGAGTCATTTGTCGGTTAAAGAAAACACCTCTCTCCATTATTTTCCACTCAATGAAGTTCAATATAAGATATCCCAATATTCCACATGCATTGAGCGATTTAATGTGCAAACATGCTACGCGTTGCGGGTTTTACGCTCTGAGCGTTGCGTCACGATACATCGAGCATTTGCAGAGACTAAGGGTGGTGAAGCTGATACTGTTGGCACCATATTGCTATTACTATTCTAGCGCATAATTGCACTAAAATATAAGCAATATGATGCTAAAATTGAGTACATGAACTTCAATTACTACGCTCATGTAATTGTTTTCGGAAAAAAGAATGATTTGAATGTGCGATGAATTTTTGTATAAAATCGAAATTACTGCACTTATTTCTTTTGTGTTCTCGCTCCTCGTTTACCTAAAGTTATGAGCATTAATGCTTTTGTGAAATATAATCTTTAATTGGCTCGTTAGTGGAAAATTAAAGTTATGTGATGTGGGATAAACATTCGTTTCGCTTCATTGGATATTATCCCCTTTGGGCCCGTTATAATCTATCTTTTCAGCCGGCTGACTCCCAGCGAAAACAATTCCAATTTCATGTGTAGTAGATCTACAGGAACTATTTAAAGGTCAAAAATGGGTACATTTCATTTATTTTAAATTTACTACATAATAAGTTTTGCGGCAGTTTCAGCCTTAAAGCAAATTTTACCCGGTTAAGGGTGAATTTGAAATATTTGTTTTATCGGGCATGAAATGTGGCAAGTGAATCCAGAATAAAAGAAACTTTTCTTTTTTTAAATCGTTTGTTTGTTTTTTTCCTTACATTCAGTCTTTTTTGTCATGTTTTCAGAAGTTTTGAGTAAAAAAAGACCCACTGCTGTTCTATAGGAAAATTTTAATTTTATTAGGCTTTACTTTTGGTTTCTTTAGTAAACAAGTTTATCTGCTGAAGGATTTTATAGCTCGGGTTTCCGTGGAAATAGGCTTTCCTTTACATCGCTTATGAATTTTCTCAGTGCAGCGTTTGAAAGGTTAGCGAAAATAATAGTAAATGTTGAGACAGTTGATAATTATATTAAGTAGCGCAATTATTTTACAGCTGGCCAATCACGTATGTCACGTGGCCTGGAGGTATAATTTTAAGACTATCTTCTCTTCGTGCAACTACTATTGTCAGGAAAGTGTCTCCTTTTGTGAGGCAATACTAATATTGCATTTCGAAAAGGGGCCTGTAATCCGGGAGACTTTGAAAATTCCTAGCTCTGCCGGGTAAATTGTGCAGTGTACCCATACGCGAGTATCCATGTATGTTAATAAGAAAAAAGGGAGTATGAATCTTTTTTTTTAACATTAATAAATATTAAAGATCAACTGTAACGTAAATATCAAGTCTTTATTTTCACTCCACATAATTATTATTCGCCAAAATGTAAAAGTATTTCGTATAGGAGCCTAGGTGGAGGCATTTTGGGGCGGATTTCGGGGTCATGGTGGTGTGACGACACTACCTCTTATGACCACCTCACCGGCTCACGCGATTGAAAAAATTCTACGAGGCAAATACTCTCGAAAAATGGCCAAGCTTAAAGACAAAGGTTAAGGTTTCATGAAGGTTTATTAGTTTCACTCCCCATTGCCGAGTTCTACTCGAATGAAAACTGTCTATTTTTATTGCGAAGTTTGCTATTATTTCCTTCCGGTATGATTGTTATCAATTTATTGAACTTGGGCTCTATGGCTCCATCTTTCAAAATCCAAGTGGTGGACACGGTGCTTTTGTATGCACCAGTGTAATGGCGATGAAAGTCCAGCTGTTTGAAACTTCCTCTCTGGCGTATCCCCTAAAAGAGATTTGTGTCTCTTATTTTCATCTGATTGGAGATATGCAACGAATACTTAAACTGTTTACTCAATCTATTGATGGCACGGCTATGTTTCCTCAGGAGTCCATCACCATTAACCTTTCAATGTGAATTTTATTGGACTAACTTCCTCCCGATCCATTGCTGAAATTCTCTTTGCAGGCTGCCGTCCGTGCCTCCCTTCTTGTTCGCTCTCATACTCTACCCGTTTCGCTTGGAGGTTTGATCTCATAGGTGTGCGTAGGTGTATCCTCTTTCGTGTTTTCGATATCGTCTCTTGTATCATTATCTCAGCAAGACCCGGACTAGGAGGTGGGTCAAGCTTATCTCATTCTTCTTTTCCTCTGTGCACTTCCTCGTTCCTCATTTGGTCTCCGTCTTTGATCCTTAGGATCCGCCTTCCACTCCAGATTTTCTAAGAGTTTTGCTCCCTTCCTATTCGCTTTTCCAATTGCCTGCCTCTGTGATCTACGGAATGCCGCTCTCCTAGCGAAATTTTTCACGCAGCCCTTCCTTGTTTTCGACCGTCTGTTCTTTGAGCGCTGCATTCAAGCCTTCTTTATGAGCACCTTGTTAGCTGGAGCCATTGTGCCATTGATGCCCGTTGGACGTCTTCCATTCCTTTACCCTCTACTTTCAGGGTAAATGACAGGTTGCACTTGTTCCCTTTTATTCCTTTGCCGCTCAACACCTGCCTTTAGTCTATCCCTTCAGAGCAAGGGGATTTAATATTTATTCCCGTTGACTGAAATTAGCTGTCTTGGTGTGAGCGGTGTGTGACATCAAGGGCGCACAGCCTTGTTTCTTTCTCTTTAATAGATGTGAATCAGCTCCAAGTTGTTTTCAGTTCAATGCACATATTTTTTAAATCAATTAAAGCTCGTAATTATTTATATCGTTGATGACAACTCCGTTAACGTGTTGCGATCGATATGCACAATTTAGTCGACGAATTATTTTTAGCGATCTTTAATTGTGTCGGACGAGCGTACCGGGAGCACATGGCGGTGCCATTTCTAACAGTTAATTTTTTGTTTCATTCTATTCGTTGGCCATGCATGAAAAATTAAAAACAGCATAACGGGGGCCTTTATGGGTTCTGGTACTCTCCCGTCCGTAATGAGCTTCTCTAACTTCTCTCTGGTTTCCTTCCGGGTGAGTGGGTCCATGATGGCCGACGTTTCGATACTTGTCTCGAGCGTTGTCCTGAGGGAAATTATTCAGGGCCTAACCTCTGCCCTGAGGACGATGCTCGAGTTGAGTGTGGAAACGTCGGCAATCATTGACTCACTCACCCGGAAGGAAAACCGATAGAACTTTGATACGGCTGCCTTTATGTTAAAAGCAGTTTATTTTTTGGAAATACATTTTATATGACATTAGTTTTCTTTGGCAAAACTAACTGTAATTGTGCTGCCAAAAATAGATTTTCCCGACGCTTCTTTCTCAAATGAGCCTTTGCTTGATATTCTCGTGCAAATTGTAGAGCATGTCTTGCTAACGGGTAGAAACAAAATACATTTGCATAAATTTATATGGAATACGTTTTCCACTTAACAAGTACCGCCATAGTGGCTTGGAGAAAATTTCGCACTCATTTAAGATCAAAACTTCTTGTACAAGTGATGGAAATTCTGAAGCAAAGGTTGAATATTTATTTGAACAATTTTTGAATTATCTCAAACCATCGCTTGTTTCAAAAGTCGGCCTTTTCGGCCAAATTTGATTTTCGAATGTAATGAAGATTTTTAAAGCACCATGGAATTTCTGATGCAATGGAAACGAAAGATCTCTAAGAATTCTTGTTTTCTCGGAAAAACATTACCACTAATTGGGATAATTAAAAATTTTCAACCAGCGTCTGCCTTGCTAATACACCATTGCGTCTCATGAGAAGATCGTTAAACGGTGAAAATATTGAAACCATAGGGCGCAAGATCGTGGCTCAGCAATGCCCAGGTATGCAAAAACTATGAGGTCAAATTTATTTATTATTGCTTGAAGCCTTATGCTTAAAAAATGATAATGGATAAAGAGGGTGGATTATGCAGTGGATAAGAAAATTGTAGCTACGGAAGACGGTTAAATTTAATTCTTTTCAATGTGCATTTGGATAATACTGCATTGATGGGGTCAAATGACGCAGTTGTAACATTTAAACGGGATTCAGGGGATCTCTGCTAATATAGGATATGCGAGACGTGGACTCATTTCCAACTATTGGCTCGTACCTGTTCGTGTTCTATAAAGTTCAGCGTAGAATGAAATTCCATGTATTACATCTACATCTACGTATTACCCTGCAAGCCACCTCAAGGGTGTTTGGCAGGGGGTTACTTTTCACTAGCATTCACTAAAATGTAGAAATGAACCTTCACCAACATACACCACACTACTGGCATTCTACAAATGCTACAGAAACTACCAAACTAATTGATAATGCAACTATGCACATATGACGCAAGAGTCATGAAGGGAACATGTAAAGCACGGTGTTAACACTACTCGACAGATTTAAAAACATTCATTATGAAGCACATCTATTAAACAGCTTCCCTACCTGTCAACAAACTTACTTCAAAGGCTTAACGCAGTCATTATGGTCTCTTATCGATCGCGGGAAAAACGACATTTGAAACCTTTCTAATTTACAATGTATTTCCCACATTTTATTCTCATTATCTGATATACCGTAGTATGTTGGAGTACATAATATATTGATGACATCTTCGGAAAATAAATGAGTTTTGGATTTTCATAATAGATTGAACCTAATTTTCAATCGTCGATTTGAAAGCGATCCAAGTATTTGCAAGATGTCAGTAACATACATACATCATAACGGCCTTTTACGCGTTCTAACTCTGTTTATAAGCCTACCTCATGAGAATCCCAAACACTGGTAACATATTTCAAGTGGGGTCTATCATGGGGAAACTGTTGATTTCTCTAACTTTATCGTCGCACTTTCCAAGTAGTCTTATAACAAATCCAAAGTTACGATAAGCTTCACCAGTTATTTCCTGAATATGTTTGCTTTATGAGAGATCGTTAGTTAAACTCTGAGGTATTTCTCGAATTCTTAAGTCACTAATTAGGTGCGTTGAATGTAATACCTGTATTCAGGGAAGATTCATCTTTTCCAGAGGTTCATTCCCTCACATTTAAAAAAGTTAAATTCTTGCTGTCATGCATACCACCACGCTTAATTTCTCTTGAGGCCCTTGGTTAGCGCTTCTTTATCATAATTGCTACGGACATCCTTGTACGCTACGGTATCGTCTACAAATAGTCGGAGTTTACTGTCGACCGCTTCACCCATGAACGCTGTAGTATCCATGGCTTCACCAATATCGTTTATATACAGAAGGAATAGATGTGGACCTCTGACACTCCCCTGTGGGACACTCGAAGTGACTTTAACCTCAATGGAATTGGCGTCGTCCAATACTGCCCTCTGTACGCGATCGCTAAGGAATTCTCTAATCCAGGAAATTACATCGTCGTATTAGCAGTAAGATTTTAGTTCAGTCTGTGGGACACTTTATCCAATGCTTTTTTAAAGTCTAGAAAATTCGCGTCTGCTGGAGTGCTATCTTCACGGGAGACTAACATATCGTGGGTAAACAGTGCCAATTGAGTTTCGTAAGATCTTCCTTTCCTGAATCCGTGTTTTGCTTACATCAGCAAGTTCTGCTTATCGAGGTGTTTCATGACTGAGCTTACAATTATATGCACGAGGACTTTGCATGAGATAGATGTTAGGGTGTCGGTCTGTAATTCGATGGCTGTTCCCTATCACCTCTTTTAAATATTGTCGTTACACTGGCATTTTCCAGTATTTGGGTAATAGTGTTCCTGGATGGATTTCCTAAATATTATCTGCAAGTAGGGGACTATATCAGAAGTTAGTTCTCGGGAATAAATTTCTTCAGGGCCATGTGACTTATGTGGACTGAGCGATTTCAACAAATTTTCTATTCCGTGAGCACAAATATCAATAGGCGGAATCGTTTGCCGGTAACTACCATTAGCCGTCACGGATGTATTCTGTGAAGACTTGGTGAAAACGCTTTGGAAGTAGGAGTTGAACAAATTAGCTTTGATCAAACTGTTTGTTAATAATTCGCCATTATCCTTTCTCAGTTGAATAACTGTAGGTCTACTGCCTTGAACTTCCCTTACGTATGACCAAAATTCTTTTGGGTTATCTTGTAACTGTTCTACAAGTGTTTTCCTTTTGAAATCAATGAATGCATTCCTAAAGGCTTCCTTCGTAGCGGCTTTGGACAACTTATATTTTTCAATAATCGAATAGCCAACATCAACGGATAAATCTGCACGGATCTTTTAAAATCTTGGCGTGGCATGCTCCCTGTCGCCTCTGCGATTTTCTCACGTCGAGCGTATGGATACGTATCGGTACGTCGATTGCTGAGTTTGTCCGCCTGAGGCATCTAATTTTGACGGAATACTTGATTTCTGTTCATGTATATACGACCATCTCACGATACCTTGAGATCAGATGTTGTCCCGCATTAACACGGGTCACCTGAAACCAAACAATCTCGCTATTCTCCGTTAAATTCATAGTTTTTCCTTTACTGGACGAGTTCTTTCTTCATAAAACTCGATGCTACAAGATCGCGATTTCTCGAAAACACGCTACCCTTATTATGTCAAGCGTTCCGCTAAGTCAAGCGTTCCGGTAGCATATGATTCATTTATAACGGGATATTTGTCACTGGTTATCCAATCAAGGTATGACAGCCCTATTCTGCAGATCCTCCAAACAAGAAAATGTTACCAAAGAAACGTCAAAAAAATTGCACCATCCACCAAGCTATTAAGAGTTATTACCAACAGTGGGTGGGACAGACGGCAAAATGGTATCGATGGACACTCGGGTGAAATGTTATGAAACTTCATAATGAGCCAATCAAATATGATTTGAATGAAAGCTTACCATAGAATTGTAAGCACTTGTGCCGGATCACCTGCGTGGTATTAATTTATAGTTTTCGCGAATTTACACAACACAATCGGAGACTTTGTGGAAGTTTGAAATTCAATTGCGCGAATTACAACGTGTTTTACTTCAATTTCCTCCGCCCAATACAACCCTTCGATGGTGGTTGCAACAAATGGTTGCAGGAACGACACATATGTATTGTGTAAAGTAATGGGACCCATAAGCCATGGAAACCATTCAATAAGTGTTGCAGAAACATTGGATACATTTCATGGTTTCACAACGTATGACATGGAGTTATGAGTTCCATAAGTAGCCAAGATGGCGGGTGAGCAATGAGAACCGCTTGGAGACATTACTAGATAAAAGAGTTGTAATTAGAATTACTAGATAAAAGAGTTGTTTTGAGACAAATGACCGATTGGAATTCTCACCTGGCACTTTCGTAGCCCATCTACGACGGGAGAGACATTATGCGGCCATCATCTCGTTAAACATGCGACAAGCAATCATCTGAAAAATGTGTGCAGTTCTATTTATTCCGCAGTCGCAATTGCGAATGCGGAATTTGCTGTTTCTTTTGTAAACTTGGGTACCTAGCGAGGTTGAGTATCGAAGGTCTCATATTCATATTTATGCCAAATAACTGTGTAAAGCGCTGCTCGTTCAAACTTTGAGTTAAAATTTCAGTGATCAATTGTTCCATTGTTACAGGCTTTTTATAATTTTGAAAAGTTAAAAAATCAACTGCAACGCATAGAGATTGGCACATGTTCCATTAATTTTTGGGCTAGCGTTTTACTCCCAGGTGTTAATAATGAATATACACCTGCATAACATCTCACAGTCGTTTGCGCCACAGCTTCAAATTACACACGTAGTCACGTTGAGGTAGATTCGCAATAAGGAAGCATTAGAGGCCTAAACAGGCACACATGAAGATTACACTGCAGCTCCCTCAATTCCATTAATAGTTGGTCTAAATAAAATCCCATCTCATGCAGTAGCTGCATTTAAATTTCATTAAAAATATATAAATAGTCTTCAAAAAAGAAAATTTAAAAAAATATGTTTAGCCAGACGGGAGATGGAAGACTGCGAGAGATAGCAAGTATGTATCTGTTTCTACGGATGCAGGCTCATAGCGCGAGTTGAGGCTGTTAAGTAGCGATTCCGCGCATCTAGGAACAACGTGCAACTTTGGAGGGGTAGATCTTGGGCTGGAAGATATGATAAACAAAACATCCGAATGAGTTCTCTCCTCCCGTGCACCAAAATAGAATACAGTGGAGGTGAGTGGAGCCGGTAATTAGGGAGAGAGTGAGAGATAACTTTAGAGGAAGTAAAGCAGCGTTACTGGATGCAGAGATCAGAGAGAGAGAAGGCTGTCCATTAATGGGTTACCAGGAAACGCTGAGCCAAGGAACAGGCTAAAACCGGCATGGAAAATTTCCCTTGACCTCGACGTGCCTTTACTCATCATCGGTGTTGCCATTAAAGTGTGATCAAGAAATCGCTCCGTGATGATTTAGAATGCGACATAGCCACTTCAAAACCTCGATATTCAGGACGTAGTGAAATAATGACGCTACGGAATACGTGATAGGTGTCAGTAGGTTTTGACTATTCGGGTGGACGACCGTAAATTGAGGTCATCTGCGCCATTTAGGAGAGCATTTCGGATCATCGGCAAAGGAGGAACCAGTATTAAAGGGCATGGAGGAAGAGACCCTGAGAAAGCATTGCGTTAATAATAAAATACACCAATAGATAATGTTCACCTCTTCCTCGACGTACGAGGGATAAACACTCTGCTATCAACCCAGCCTCCGGAAACTCGATTTGAATTCAGAAAAAAGGGCTGGTCAATGCATTAAAGGATATCAATGAACGAGAGAAAAAACCTCGCGTAAGTGAAACGAAACGAGTGGAGGGGAATATATGTTCGGCAGATTAAAAGGTATGTACATAACACCTGCGTACATGGCTATGTTGAATTATGCAAACATTTTTTGTCCGCAGCCTTATGTGGGCATTGTGACATCTACTTCATAATTAACTTGCTGGAAAATGTTTAGCCACATCGTGTGTTGCAAAAGATATTCATTTATTTCATTGCAATCGAAAAATTGAGTAAATGTGGTGTAAAAAAGCTTTGTTTTTTCTGCAAGTCATCGGGTACCTTTCCCAGAAAAACCGGTAATCCCCTCTGTGCTGTTACGCAGGTGCCTGCGTATTCTTTTCCACATTCTGCAATTTATTTTCTCTCCAAGTTGTGAACGATGTCATGGGTATCATATCAAAAAGAGACACCAATTCAAGCATTTTAAGGATTTAAGAAAGCTGTACAGGAGAAAGAGCACTGAAGAACTGAAATAAGGTGCACACGGTAACTTGAGACAAGGGTTTGGAGTGAGCAATCCTCCCAGTTGAAAAGTACAAACTTCTCAAGGCCATCTAATAGCTAACAAATCCTTTCCCATAGAATTTGCTCGACTTTTATTTCCAAGAGTGAAATGGTATGCAGAGTGCGCTCCGAACGTATTCTTTATCAGAATAGAAATCGCCATAAAGTTGATACGCCTCGATTCCGGATCCTCATACACAAGCAATAGACGCATATGAAGTCCGAATAGGACTCTCACTTAAATTTTCACGAGCCTTTTGTATTGGAAGGTGAGTACTTGTTTACACGTGAATTTTGAAACCTCGATTGTCGCATTATAAGCGTGAAACCAAAAAATGAAATATTGAAATATGAAAACGAAATATTACGCACATTTGGCTATTACAGATAGCCACGCGAGTATATATAATGCACAACTGAGAGAAAAACACCTCACCCTCCAAATTAGCCAATTGCTTGATGTTACGATGCAATTCACGAGGGATGCTTCCATTAAAAAAAGGATCTTCCACAATTTTAATGTTTTTTATAACTGGGGAAGAGAAAAATATTTGCGAAAGGGCCGAAAAAGATGGGAAATTGAGATAAGGATGAGAGGGAATTCATTTGAATCATAAAAGTTGGGTGGTGTTGTTAGGGTTGCATGAAATCTGCTCAAAAATATATTTTAAAAAACACGGAATAAATAGCAGCGAGGAGAAATGATGGCGCCTTTGAGCTCAGCGACTGCGGGTCAGGGAGAGAATTTCTGAAGAAAAAAATCATAAAATTGTTTGTTTAAATTCTAAATTTATAAAACTATGCTCGTTTACCATTAAAATTCTTCGCGCTTTTAACGATTTTAATTAGATACTTTATGTATATTTATTTTCCTCTAAACGAGCGCCCTACATCTTAAATGATGAGGGGCGTCCTTGATTTTTCGCCGCTCTCTTTGTACAAACTGAATGAAAACAGGAAAACTGGGATCCATAAAATTAAGAAAAATTATACCACGGGAGGATATAGAACGAATATATGTAATTGAAGCCGTTTCATAACTGTGAGAGGGAAATAAGATGCATGGATATCGATTTATAATCCCAGATCATAGCTGCAATACTCTAATATTTAAAGAGAAGGACAAACTGACTGCTATCTTCAGAAAAATATGTGGATTACCAAGAAGGAGCATATGAAAAACGAAGATCATGCTTCGATGAAAAGCAAACAACGAAAATAATAATAATAATGTTATCAGATGATTTCAAATGGTTAATGATTCTTTTTCTCATACAATGTAAATAATTTAACTCTGTGATGTTGTTCGTGATAGCAGCATTTTTACAGGCCTATTTTCCCCATGTATTCTTAGGGGAGAAAAGTTACTCAAAAATGTATTTGGTTGTCAAGAGGATGGAGTGTTTTACCTGAAAAAAATCACTGAAATTCGTCACATTTTATCAAAGTTCATGCATTGTTAGTTCAAAATCTGTATTCCACTTCAAGAGTAAGAATCTTTATCAAATTTTATTTTCGCAGCTGAATTATATCACTGAAATTCGTCACATTTTATCAAAGTTCATGCATTGTTAGTTCAAAATCTGTATTCCACTTCAAGAGTAAGAATCTTTATCAAATTTTATTTTCGCAGCCATGTATATCAGTCTCGTGCGATGATTATTGCAAATTAAATTTTGCAAGAGAAACAAAGCCTTCAAGCAGTCAAAAAGGACTTTTTATTTTTTTCTTATGGGAACGCTTTGATCTGCCTATGATCAAATCTAAGACCATTAGTTTAATGAAAAGTATCCTGACTACGGCCCAGTGAAAATATTTAGCAATGCTTTGTTTAGTAATGATAATAATATATTTGACTGTTTTACTACATTTGATTTTCGAGCTCTAAGTGAATATACATTTTTGTTCTAAGTGAGAATACATATTTACATTGTACTTTATTCTCATGATAGTTATAGAAATATATCCAGGAGGATATAGACTTGCGGCACGGAATGAAAACATGAATCATTCTGCAAAGGACTGACCTCCGTGCCCCGCACTATTTCTGACGCTACCAAGTTGAAATCAAGTAATAAAAAAGTCATATTACGGAAAATATTCATGCATTTATTCATATTTATATATTCAATACGGCAAAAGGATAATTATAGCTAGATTAGAAAGAAGACCCAAGGACATGGTGATGGTACAAGTGTATGGGTCCGCGTCAGGTTACGAAGATGACGACGTGAAGATATATATATATATATTACGGAATAAAGAGGTGATAAGGAATGTGAATAGAGGTTATTGCTTAATGTAAGAAAACCGTGGTTATGATTTTCTGGAAAAATCAAGAAGACAGAATTATAATTGTGCAGCAATAACTTGCGCAAGTGGAAGAATATTGTAATCTAGGAAGTAGGGTCACCAGCGGTGGAAGAAGCAAGTAAGGCTTTGTGAGCTGAATAGCCAAGGAAAGGAAGTCTTTTACCAGAAGAGAGATCTGCTGGCAGCTGGTAACACAAGTCTGGAAATGAGGAAAAGCCCCTTTATTGAACGTATTTGGATCATGCTTTCATATGGCAACCTGGACAATAACAGCTGCAGAGCAAGGGAGACCGGAAGTAATGAAGATGTGGTATTACCGGTGAAGAATGAATGTTAGGTGGACGGTGAGAATCGCTAACGAAGAAGTTCTGGGAAGAGCTGCAGGGAAAGAAGCTTATTTAAAACTCAGTGAAGAAGGAAATACTAACTAGGACACATTTTGCTACACAACAGCTTAATGAAAACAGAAATGGGAGAACTACGTTGAAAGAATTACCGAGGAAGACGAAGAATGGAATACGTTGAACAAATCATGAAGGAAGCCAAAGTAAATTATTGCATAGGAATGGCGTACTTAGTGCAAAGGAGTGAGGAATGCTGCTGGCCAATCTTCGTATTGATGAGAACTAATGATGATTTAAATTTTTCCCGGGACAGTTTCAGTTTTATCACTTGAATCCTTCTTTCTCTTCCCTCCTCTCGTTAAAACACAAATTAATACTTACGAGTCGTGTTTAATTGATATCGGATTCCCCATGGATTGTTTTGATGGGGATGATTGTTTTGATATGGATGGATAAATTTTGGTTTTTAACAAGTGAAAAAAAGCGGTTAAATTTGTCAGCGCTCTTGCAAATTTTTCATATTGAATTTCGTATTTTCGAATAATTTACATTACTTAAATGTTGGCAATATTACTTTGAGAGTGAAAGTTTTTTATTTTTCCTGATCCTATCATTCCTTTCCTTCTCGTTCAGCTGCATAATTTCAATTGAAAAAAGAGGTAAGTGCCATTGATTGAAATCAATGCCTAATGTAATTTTGTGAAGAGAGTCAATGAGCAACTTCGATGGAGTGCCCTACCAGCTTCTGCGGGTATCACCTGTTGCGTCGCCTCCAATGCTTGTTCTTAGACTCCATTTTGCTTCCGTTTCCACATAAATAGTAGTTTGATTAATGTTTTTTTATCAAATTTCGTGCCTTCAGCCAGTAGATATTTGTAGTCTGTCTCCGTCCTTGGTTGTGAAAAAGACTTTCTTCGCTAGCAGAACACGACGCCGGTGTAAAATTCGCCCAGACCCTTAAGCAAGGCAAGAATTATCGAATTATGTCAAGAGGAAATCGTGATCCCCAAGTGTTACCTTGTGTGGACCTCCGTGACCACCGGAGTACTTTGGAGGCAGCCGTGGAGTTGAAGCGCTGAAGACTCTGTCCATCTTCTTTGGAGCTTAAGCGCTCTGCCCGAGATCGGCGATAGATCAAACGTGTATTTCTGTGACATTCTGTCATCAGAAGGACCCGAAAGTGTGGCGCTGAACGAAGTATTTGCTCGCATCAAATACTTGCAGGAAGAGAAGGGTGATATGAAATCAGTACCATAGAGTCAGTGGGTGAATTAGGGGATCATTGATAAAAGTGAAGTCCTCTTCTTAATTATGTCCAGTACAATGAAATTGATTTCTTATCTTTCAGGAATTCAGCGTCAAGCCGGCCAAATACTTTCGGGGTGAACTTCTACCATAATGATAAATATTTCGCAATATTTTTGTGGATGCCATCAAGTGATGTCAGTCTCACGTGTTTACGAGTGTAATATGTTTGTCCAAAAGGATAATCTCAATCGTTATTCAGGTACGCCCGCAGTATAGATAAATCATTGGATTTTGCTCTGTCGTCATTAGTCATCCAGATTTTCCGAGGATTTGCGGAAGGTGTGCGGATATAATTCTTCATATGAGAGCAACCATCCACGCCATGCTTGATATCATTGATACTTTGCGTATTTTAGAAAGCATTATGCTCATTAACTCCGGTAATTTATGCCCTCCGACTATGTTCCGTCTCTCTGGCTATGTTTTGTCTCACTTTCTTTTAGAATGTACTGATGCAGCCGCTCCGTTTGTTACCAAGTTTTACTTAGAATGAAAAAGGACAAATATTGATGCGATTGGAAATAAAATTAGTGCCGCACTCATCGACATAGGTTAATGTGAACATCTTACTGCAACATTGAATTGCTTGATACCTTCGTGTCACTTGTAAAAACCTTATTTTGTAGATTTGCGCATCTTTTGCCTGATTTTATTCCGTCCGTAGGACTAGCGCAGTAGAGTATTTAACCGTACGATTATTGGGTTACCGGCTCGCTATTACCGAAAGGACATTCGGTGATGCATATACGATGTGATCGTATTCCCACTGATTTTCCCTTCAAACCTAATTAGAATCTTACAAAAAATATTCTTATTCGTTGACCGGGTACATGATCTATATTGTTAAAGAAGGGAGGCACTCTTGAAGAAGGGAGGCACCATTTTTCAATTTTCCGCAAAAATACCTATACTGACCATGTCATACCTGCTGATTCAAGACACCCTTACTCGCAAAAACTTTCTGCTTTCCACGCCCTTATTAACCGCCTTTTCAACATTCCCCTGAACGACTCAGAGTTCGAAAAAGAAACCCAAACAATCAAACAGATTGCAGTGAATAACGGCTATCTACTCTCACTAATAGACAAATTAATTCGCAAGAATAGGAGGAAAAGAGCCGTGGCCAGTTTGTACAACAAAACAGAACCCCCTGTTCAACAATGGCGTTCAATTACCTACTTCGGGGAGATTTCCTCTCGAGTGGCGCAATTGTTTCCAAAGGACCGTTACAAAGTGGCATTTAAAACGCCATACACTGTGAAAAAACTGTTAGTGAACTGCAAGGATTCCATTGAACCTCAGAAATTAAGTGGTGTATACTTAATGAAATGTAATGAATGTGGTGGACAGTATGTTGGACAGACCTGTAGAAATTTTGAAATTAGACAAAAGGAGCATAAAAGGGATTTTAGAAATTTTAATTTTAACGGAAGCAACTTCGCCCGACATCTTTTAATCCACGGACATAAAAGTGATTTTACTATAACACCTCTCCATTATGCAACTGACAGACGTAAGCTGAATGTTTTAGAACAACTAGAAATTTTTAAAAACCAAGTTTACAGTGATAAATTTCTTGTTAATGAATGTATGCTCCCTGCCTATTCCCCCATCCTCAAAGCTTTAATCCCCTCCACTTCGTCCTCCTAGCCCCCCTCCCTACCCTCCCGTGACCACCTCCCCCCCTGCATTGTTCTTTCCCCCCCTTTCCCCACCTGGTATTGTTTACTATATAAGGCCTGCACATCGGCCTCCATGTACCTGAAGATGATGTGAATGCACATCGAAACCTGGGTCGTTGTAATAAATCGAGTGGTTTTAGTAAAAGGTGACATCTTGAAATTTTTTTAATGATGGAATACCACCAAGTGAGACTGACGAAAGTGAGTGATATCTATATTGTTATTTATAAAGGTGAAACCCATTTAACGGTGAAACCCATGTTATTGTCATCATGGTAGTTAATCAGTCTTAAATTAAATAGATGAAAGAAAAGGCCCTATAACAATGGATTATTTCATTTTAAACGTAATATCATTTCCTTCACCTATTTTAACGAAAAAATATGAAGAAGTCAATCACCACCCTGAGAGTAAATTGCTCTAAGTGAATGCGTAAGGTACATTTTTTTAGTTAATGCAACACCAACTAGAATGTAAGCAACACTGCAGAATGATTTGTTAAAATCGGTACATTCTTCAAAGTTATGAATGTTATATTAGGAGGGCTGTTCAGAAAGTAATGATGAAAATGCTCTAGGTACATAAACAAATATTTATTCAGTTTTCCAAATCTACATATCCTTATTCGAAGTAACCCCATTCAGTTCTGATGCACTTCTGCTACCGTTCCTCTCACTTTTTAAACGCGAACGCCAGACCATCTTTCTTGAGCTCCTTGCACCGCGCCTACGCAGCTTTGGTCTTGAATTTCCGTCCCCTGCGCGGAAACTTGACTTCGAGGAACAGCCAAAAGTCCCAAGAGGCCAAATCAGAACTGTACGGTGGATGGGGTACAGTTGTGATGCCGCGAGCGTTCAAGAAATCCACAACAGTGTGAGCGACGTGGGATCGCGGTGTGAGCAGTGATGGTGGCTCACGGTCGAGACACGATGTTGCATTTGCTCCGGAGTGAGCAAGCGCGGCACCCATCTGCAAGACACGCGTCGCATGGCCAAATCATCGTGAAAATCAACAATGCGCTGCCGACTGAAATGGCTAGACATGCGGCGAGCTCCCTATCGGTATTTCATCGTTCTACGCAGATGATAGCGGCAGCTGTATTCTTCACAACCTCGGTGGGAGACGTTGAAGGGCCCCCTCGCGCGGCTCGTCGGCAATGCTCTCACCACCCTCCTTGAACGCTTTATACCGTTTGTAGAAGGTCACCTGGTTCACAACGTCTTCACCATACACCATGGTCAATAATCCAAACGCGTATTTTCGGTTCTTTCCGAGTTTCACTAAAACTTTCACGGTAAAATGTTGCTCTAACTTTTTATCCATGCTGGACATGGTAGGTGAACATCTAACACACGTTACGCGAATCGTCACTCACATACACTCACTACACCAATAGACTTGAAACTGGTCGATATAGATGGTAAAAGAATGGTCTACACGGCGGTCTGCAGTATTGCTACCCTTTGCAATACGTTTTCCCTCAAGGTCACTACTATCATTACTTTTTGAACAGCCCTCGTATATGATGATTGATATGAGGAAGTGAAGATTTATTTTGATTTCTTCAACTGTAACGAATGCAGTGAAGGTTTACTTTTCCTCCTACCCTACAAAGTTTTACCCATTTACCATGGCATCACATTGAAAGCAACCTACTATGAGAATGAAATCAGCGTTAAACACGTTCTACTAACGTGTCCATATTTCTACAATATCAATAGCAAAGACAATTCACATCGCTTTAAAGTGCGTATGGAGCCAGTGTTGTCGGGAGTGATGGTGATAATACTTTAAAAACTAAAAACAAGAAAAAAATGTGGTAGTGAAAAAAACTGCGCATTCAACTGATTATAGTGGCAGATTCTGAAAGTAATTTGAGAGGATAAGGAGCTTTTCAGCAAAAAATATGTGGTAACCTCCATTTTTACGACTTACAATCCAATTTCCACTCTTCTGTTCCACGCACAAAAATATTGGAGAGGCGGTATTATGGCGTAAAACCTAAGCCTAGCTAATTTTGACATCTATTTATAATATCTAAAAACGCTGATCCTAAGAAATTTAATGATACTAGGATGAAAGCAATGAAAAAACATTTTCACGTCTGTATGATGCAAATGAAGACCAAGTTTGGAGAATGGGTATTGGCTTTGTCTGTCTCGTTATTTTCGACCAGATCCTGCGTCAAAGGTCTTTAGTAAAAACTCTTCCCTGATTAGCAGCACATCGGCCGTATACGTACGGATTACTCTAGAAAAAACTGATTGGTGACGCGAGCCTCTTAACGAACACTGGAAGGTCACTTCCTATGCATATACTATAGTGGAATTCCTCGCGTGGCTCTACCGGTTTTGTATTATCCCACAGCACCCACCAGCAACAGCCCACCCGATTCGAAACATAACATGCATCGAAATCAGTCAGCATTTCCGGGCAAAAGATGGTAATTTTTGGCAATTGTAAGTGCTGTGTTAGAATGCTTACTGCAGCGTTATATGCAGTTAATAGTTCCTAATTCTCTTTCCAGTTATTCATCTGAGGTGATGCGTCCAATTCAACCGTCGACTCTGAGGTCGAAACGTTTTGAAAGCTATTAAGCCTACATGAATGAACACGATGTTATTTTTCATTCTGTCGCAATAGTAATTACGATCGATATTCTTTTACAACTTAAGTGCGTTTGAGGAAATTACTTAAATGATTCTGACGATCACAGATTAATTAACTTCTTGTAAACGTGTCATGTGTGTTAATCATTCAATGGCTTTTTAGATTTCTATATGTTTTGTTTTTTTTAAGTACTTTAAATTGTGAGCTACGACTGTCACATTAATGTCTAATGATTAATAGGATAGCACTGGACAACAAATTTTACTTTTTGCTTGGGATTCGGATCTCCTTGTGTGTGGCTGGTTCCTTTCATCCTAAAATGAAGGAAAATCCTGATTACCTTTTCCGTTTAGGGCAGTGATGCTTCATGTTTTTACGCGTTTTCCGAATTGTTACCAGAAGTATGATCAGGGCGACCAATAAAATTTATCTCCAGTGGAGGATTCACAATGGCTCCCCTTACTCTAGAAAAATCGTAATGGAACTGCCAAGGAGCGAAAATGAAATTTTCATGTAATATTTTTTTTTAATAATTGCTGTGTTTTGGTATTTTTTGTTCTTTCCCTGAAACAACGAATTTTATGCTGCATTAAAAGGCGGGTATAGAGAAAATCTTCATTATAACTTATTTCGTCAGGATCCCTGATTTTTCTTCCTCACTGTGGAAATTTGTCAGAATGATGTCATTCCGCTTTTGAGATGCCACGATTGCAATTCCGCTCTTCATGTTGCTCTTTGCGACCGTCTCCTGTAGATCAGAAATACACTTTCCAGTTTCAAGGCCTTCCGTGCCGGAGTATGACTACCTTTTATCTCTTCCGTTCGATTTCCATTTTACGTTATGAGTCGCATTCGACCTCCTTTTCGTAGTCATCTTGGCGTTCTTGGTAAGTCTGAGAATCTTCTTACCTGTGTGAATCTGTCTTTTCCTTTCATCATTGATTTTCTCATCGTGAACAGAAATTATTCCTCCCTGCTTGTTACGCCTTTCCAAATACCCAGCTAATTAATCTAATCTAATGCTATTTAATCTTAATGAAAATATCCTTTTCAGTGCCACTCTCCTTTAATAAAATACTTTCGCCATCCTTTCAATATGCAACATGTCTACAGGTATGAATTTCTCTGATAACATAAACCATTTACAGTTATCTTCTGGGTTCATTTATGTATCGTTTACGGTGTGACCCTTACTATTCTCCTAGTTTATCTAACTCTCTCCTCTTGTGTATGTTTTATCGCTTTGCCAACATGAACCCATTAATTTGACGTTTTATTTGCGTATTTTACTAGCTTATAAGTAGGTCTGTGGACAATTCTTATCCTAAAATCCTAGTTTTTGGCGCAACCTTCAGTTTTCCCTCCTATGGTTGATCCGCTATTGAATCCCCCTTAAATTCCTCATTTATATCCCTTTTCTTAACTTATGCAGATTTCCTACCCTCTTCCTTCCTCTTCCACGCTTCCTCAGAGATCTCTCCTCATCAATATTCCCCCTCTTTTCAAAAGTTCTCCATCCAACTTTTCTGCCTCCTCTGCATATCCTGCACTAGTTTCCTCTCTTTCTCAACCATATTTAACACTTCTCGCAACCCAGCTCACCTTCTCCTCACCCACATCTCCAAATACATACTGTCGTAAATTTCTATTTCGTTACGCATTTGTTTTTGTAACAGAGCCTTGTTACGGTTCACACCACGGAGTAGCAAAAGAAAGGTTTTCTACTCCGTGGGTTCACACAGTGAAAAAAAGATGTTCTTCCAGTGCTTCAGCAGTTAATAAAATTTTATTCTGTGTTTCCTTATCTCTAACTTTCATGTGAATTGTTTCGTTTTATTTAATGCTGAAAAAGGATTCAGTATGGTCAACTAGGTACTTAGATTAAATAGTTACAATGTGTGCTCAACCTAGTGTTTGTTCATTTATCATTTACAAAGTGATAATTAGCCTGGGAATGTGAGAAATGTTACATTTTACATTTTCTATTTCTATAAATGTTACATTTTCTGTGTAAATGATAGTTATTAGCCATTAACTCATGGCTATTTTTTTCCCTTTTGTGTGTTTTTTTAATTGACGGAACGTTGAATACCTCAAGAAAGACCTATGTATGTTAAAATAAAACTGATGCCGTGATTTGGTGCTATTGGACGGAGTTGGTTATGGTTTGTGATTGGTGAAACTGCTCTGTGGCCAAATGATTCTCCTGATTTTATGGAGGATCTGTTCAATTTTGTGACGTATTACTTCGTGTAGCAAAAAAAAAACTAGTGACAAGCATGTTATTCCGAATTTTTCCATACAATAACAATCAACGTTTAGAGAAGATTAGTCGGTATTTTGATGGTAATGCTACAAAAATGTGCAAATTAGAATAATTTACGATAGTGCCATTGTAGAATGAATATTATGTACTTTCAAGTCCTCATATTGGTACCTCAATTCTCAAGTATAACGCGCGCGTTATACATTAGGTGAATGAGTGCGCGTTATGCATAAGAATTACTATGTAGATACTTTATAAAAAAATATCTTTAAGCCATCAAATAATAAATCAGTGAAATGATGATATTGCTGAAACCTATCAAAATTTCCTTCTTTTATTACAAGCCTAACTTTGTTCATATTTTCTGGTATAAACTAGGAACAATGCAATTCAAAAATTAAATGTAAATCTAATTTTAGGTCACGATTATTCAAATTAAAACTAATTCTTATCGAAGGCCATATTCGAGGTTAATAGTTTACAAATGTATACGCAATTACCGACCTACTTTATTTTTAAATGCGATAACGAATATCAAAGCATTCACATAAGAAATAAAATATCGCAAATTCTTCGAAAAAACTTTTCCTACTCGATTATGAACTAACAAATCCATCAAAATTTTCTGATTCACTATCATATTTAATGTCGTAATCATCCAAGTTTTTGAACAATGAGTCTGGTAAATTTTCTTGAAGCAAAACATCGCTTTCATCAGATGATGAGTCGTATAACCCTCCATCCACCCCATGAATATCACGGGAATAAATTCCTGATACCAATTTCCAAATTCCAATTTTAAAGATCTGTTTATGGAGATGTCCAATGGCTGCAGCTTTTTTGTTAGACCTCCAGGAATGACTGCAACCTTGGAATGTTTTTTCAGTAAAGCTTTGGAATCGTTTGCTATGTGTGGTCTTGCTGAATCCAATACAAGCAGCGATTTTGGATTAAAAAATGGGCCATTCCTTTTTCACCTCAGTCAACCATGTTCTCAGCATATCGCAGTTCATCCAGCCTTTCTGATTTACACTAACAATAATTCCTTTCGGAAATTCCCCTTTGGGAATTGTTTTTCGCTTAAATATCACCATTCGGGCAAGCTTTTCTCCTTCAGCCACCTCTGCTAGCACAACAGTAAAGCATACATTTTTTAGATCCTGTGGTGCATATATTTATGTCTTGAGTGCCTTTAACATCAACTGTAAACTTTGTCGGCATGTCAAAACTCAATGGTACCTCATCCGTGTTTTCAATCTGGCTTGGTTCAACGCCATTCTTTGCCTGCCCAACAAATAAATTGAACTATTCCACTTTCACTTGCCAATTTTCTGGTAACTTTTGTCCGGTAGAAGTAATCGCTCGCACTGTCAGCCTATTTCGCTTCATATAACGATAACACCAGCAATTGCTGCCTTTAAAATTGTCAATATTTTTCTCGCGAGCCATTTGCAGTGCTTTGCACTTGAGCGACACAGTTGAAGCGCCTCTTCCTTCACTCTTTTGCACACAGACACAATCAGTCAATTCTTGCTCCAGATCTGGCTAAAACTCCTTTCGTTTCCTTCGAGCCCTTTTTGCTGCAGGTAGACCACTCAACAAATTCCTTTGGGACCGCCACTCTCGAACGCTGGATTCACCCACTTAGACGAAACTTCGACTTCGGGCCGCTGGCCGATTACCGTGCATCTCGGTGTAATTCACAATTTGCAACTTTCTCTGCGCCGTGTAAGAATTCCTTCTTTTTGGCATTTTTAAACAGGCTTATTATCCAGGAGTGGGACTAAAATATGAAAAATAAGAGCATTATTTATATCGTATTTATTAGGTTCATTAACTATGTACAACGAAATAAAAAATACGGAAATACAGTTAAGCTATGTCTTAAGATATGTTATGTCTTAAGATATACAAAAATTACAAAGTTAACTCTGCATTAAATACGACGTCAATGGTGTTTTGAAAATAATTATATTTAGGTCAACATATCTTTAAAAATTCCTTTCAAACAAACAAACCTTTCAAAAAACACCTTTCCCAGTTGTCCACAACGTTACAGCCAGACTGCAACTCCTCACAAAATGAACGACAGATGCAGATTTTGAGTTGTCCCTCTTTTCTGTGAGTCATCTGTAGGCATGTGTCCTCTCCTCATTCATTCCCTAAATTGCGATTAAATTCCGATTCTCGGACTGTTTACGCTCGCTTTCTCTTGCCCCATGCTATAGGTTAGAGGGGTGTGAATCGGACCAGTGGGTGAATAGGAACCATTTTCAAAAAGTGCGCCTAAATCCGAAGCGGTGCTTCTGAGACTCACAGCATTACATACAATGTATCCATGTAACCTTATCCTGCTGGGATACTCGAAACGAGAACATTTTGACGGCAATTCTTTTTTGATACATTGTTTTGTGTGGGCTTTCCACGCGAGGCAGGTGGGAAATTGGATCTTTGTAAAACTTTGTATAGGCTTAACATATGGTGACAATGCAATTATTTTTCGGATTTGATTTTTTTTCTTTACTGGAAGTGAAATTAATACAATAGCTACTACAATATGTTACTTTTTCATCCCTTGCGCAATTGCTTTGGATTTTCCCCTGCCTTATTGAAAAAAATGGTTCCGAGAATATGAATTTCAGTAGTCAAGGTTCTACGTTATACTTGAAATTTTGGAGACATGCGGATAACAGCCAAAGGTTGACCTGCGCGTTATACTTGGGAATTTATGGTAATTTTTTATGTTCGTCCCTTGTTAATTATGTTATTTCGTATCCTCCCCAAATCAGTGTTTTGGTGCATTGTAAGTTGACATTTGCATCGATGCATGCCTGCAATGACATCTACCCTGAGACTTTGATTTGGAATCCTCCCCAAATCAGTGTTGCGTGCATTTTTCGTTTCGTGTGAGCTGACTTTTTCATTGATAAGTTCGGTGCGGTAAGGTAAATAGACATAGTATACTATGTTGTGAATGATTTTTGTGTTCGATGGCCAGAATGTTTTTTATTGTTCAACGATATGATTAGCACATCTACTGTGAACACTGTAATTAAACGTGAGAAATGGTGAATGTCTTGTTTATGGCCTTGGTGGCGTCAAAATTGGTGTCATTAGTGGTTATAATTTTTTAAACACATCAAGACTGTGGAAAGATCTGGAATACCCTACAATATATTTGTCAATGTTGGTAGTTGACATGGTGGAGTGGCTGTTTTGTACTTATGCTGTGCTCGAGTGGTTTCTAACAATTCTGCGGTGATTTTATGCTCTGACATTATATTGGTGATTACTTGATTATAATTATAATAAGATTGAAGAATATCTGGAGATTGGTTCGTCGATTGGCCCCAGTGGCAATGGAGTTAAGTCCTCACCTGCTAAACTGAGGGTCGCGGGGTCGAGTCTCGCCTGAGTGGGTTTTCCACCACCCGGGGCATTAATGTTTGTCAAGTTGTGTTGTTCCGGTCCCTAGAAAACCTGATGATAGGCCGATTGGTACTACAGGGACATACGGGTCAACAGAATCGACCGAGGTGCACAAAAAAATTACTGTATGAATATTTATTTCCTCTTGCTAGGAGTTAATGACTACCACCATTTTCTAGGTAATTTCACTACGTAACTATATGCTCACTATTTTTTGTAAACCTGGTGTATTTTGTCATAGTTAATTATTCCTTGTCAAATAAATTATTTGTTGACGGCATTTTAACCGATTGGCATTATCTGCCGGAGCAACCAAAGGGAAAGACTGCGGTGTTCCCCACTAGCACAAGAAGTTTATTTCCGTACACACAGACACACAAATTATTTTCAATATGTTCAAAGTTATTACCCACAATTACCCACTCGAGAGAGGTGACGACGAACCTCAAATGCCGCTGGCACACCGACTACTGCCATACAATGCGACCCCGCTCCGAGCGGCCGGGCCACACACCGCCCTCCAGCGGGGAAACGAAACGCAAAACAGAGGAATGGCGGGGGCGCAACTTCAAAAGGCATTTTGAATTCAACATACCGCCCGCCTCGGAGTGCCAGCACTACGAAATAAACAACTTTCAATGCAAACAAAAATATAGTACCTAGATATCATTCAATACAAAATACAACCTTGAAAGCACACAGTAACAACAACAAAAAAATCACATCTGACATAAACAAAAAAACACTGCTGTTGAGTGCCGACCGCCATGAGCGACTCCTAGTAATCGACTCCCTCCTTCACAGCTGCATAGGTGGATGTGACCCTATCATCCACTGGTAGCGGGATGATCTTCACCAAGGGCCTCAGAAGTTGAGAATCAGCCGTTTTAACAGTGGCGACCCTGGGTAGGCCATCCTTGCCGAGGTGAAGATGCGTAACCCTCCCCAGTGGCCACTTGGTTGGAGGAAGTAGATCATCTTTCAACAGCACCAGGTCATCTACCTTAATGGAGTGGTTCGGCTTCAACCACTTCCTTCGCTGCTGCATATGATGCAATACCTCTTTAATCCACCTGTGCCAGAAATGACTGCGCATTAGAGAAATCAATTTCCAACGAGAACAGCATGTTTGAGACAGATCAATGTCTAGATATGGCTCAGGAGCAATCAATGAAGAACCTATTAAAACATGACCGGGCGTTAAAGCGACCAGATCATTGGCATTGCTACTAATAGGACAGAGTGGTCTCGAATTGAGACATGCTTCTATTTGGGCACTCAGAGTGGCGAGTTCTTCAAAAGTTAATGTTGTGTTCCCTATAATACGCTTCAAATGAAACTTGAAACTTTTTACGCTCGCTTCCCATAACCCACCAAAGTGAGGAGCCCTTGGTGGGATGAATACCCATTTTGTACCATCTTTTGCGACTTCGTTTGCGAATTCAGTGCAAAGTGTAGAGGTGGCATCAAACAAGCGTTGCAATTCTGCATCTGCTCCATGAAATTGCGTTCCATTGTCGCTGTAAATAACACTGCCATGGCCCCGTCGAGCTGCAAAACGACGATAAGCCGCTAAGAAAGAAGCAGTTGTACAGTCCGATACGATTTCTATGTGTACAGCTTTAATAACCATGCAAATGAATATAGCTATGTATCCCTTATAACTCTTACTACCGCGACCCTTTGACATGCGTCAGGCGATTGGGCCAAGGTAGTCTACCCCCGTATGGCTGAAGGGTCTCACCAGGTTTACTCGGAAGTAGGGAAGGGGTGCCATTTGCTGCTGGGACGGTTTCGAGGAAAATCTCGCACACCGGACACATTCACGTGACACTTGATACGCTATTTGCTTTCCTCTAACTATCCAGTACTGACGATATAAATGGCTCAGCATGAGTTGAGGACCCCCATGAAGCGTCATCAAGTGCGATTCTTCTACTAAAAGGCGAGATACGAAAGAGTCCTTTGGAAGTATGAGGGGATGTTTTTCATATTCGTTCAGGAACTGAGAATTTTGCAAATGTCCCCCAACTCGTAGTAGCCCTTTCTCATCGATGAATGGCAGAAGGCAACGAAGTGGACTTCTTCTTGGAAGCTCTTGATCTCGGCGAAGGCAAGAAATTTCTTTCCCATAACTAGCGGACTGGACTAACCGGAAGAGGGCAATTTTCCCAGCTGCACGCTCTGCCTCCGTTAATGGTCCATACATCCTTAGTTCCTGAACGGAGGTTGCATTGTAATTCCATCTGAGACAGTATGAAATAATATTAATTATCCTTTTGATAGAAGAAAACTTTTTAAAGTGTGGTAAAAATGGTTTATTTTGGACAGTAACCGTGGTGAATGACGGAGAGCGTTCCTCTTCATTGGTGCAGAATTCATCGTATGGCAGGTCTGCTGATACGTGCTCTTTAACTAAACAACTCGGACCTTTCCACCAAAGATTAGAGTCTTTCAGCTGCACAACAGTATAACCACGAGTTGCGCAATCTGCGGCATTGTCAGACGAGCTAACATGGTGCCAAGTAGCATTGGGCAGTGTAGTGATGATTTCGCTGACGCGGTTTACTACGAACAACTTCCATCGGGAAGGATGTCCTCGAAGCCAGGCAAGAGTGACTTTAGAGTCTGTCCAACAATGAATAGCAGCCGGACTCGACGGCAGGTGGCTGGTCAATAGGAAGTGAATAGTTCTTGTCAGAAGAAGAGCTCCACATAATTCTAACTTAGGAAGAGTCTGAGTCTTGATCGGTGCTAACTTTGTCTTGGCCAGGATCAGGGACGATGTGTTGCAGCCGTCATCTGAAAAGACTACAATATAGAAAGCGGCAGCGTAAGCTCTTTCAGAAGAATCTGCAAAACCATGTAGTTCCCATTTTGATACTTGTACAGTGTTGAACCAACGTGGTATCTTTATCTCCGATAACAATGGTAGTTGGTGTCGGAGATAATTCCAGTGAGCCAACATGGAGCCATGTATAGGAGAATCCCACTCAAATCCTTGGATCCAAATATTTTGCATAAATATCTTGAAGTGAATTAGAAAAGGCGCAAGCCAGCCCAATGGATCAAAAAGTCGAGAAATCTCGGAGAGAACCAAACGTTTTGTTGTGACTGAGGAAGATTTAGGTAGAATTACTTGAAAAAAGAAGTAGTCTTGACCAGGAATCCAATTCAGGCCAAGCGTGGACACAGCATCGTCCAGATTAATCGGCATCTTTTCTCCTTCCATTGTGGTCAATCCTTCCAGCAGTTCCATCTGGTTGGCCGCCCATTTGTCTAGAGAAATACCAGCGCTTTTTAGCATGTTAATGAGCTCATTCCTCGTGGATAGAGCGTCAGAATGATTATCCGCTCCAGAGAAAATATCATCCACGTACGTTTGCAGTTTGATTGCTGTCACTGCACGAGGATACTGGTGTCCTTCATCGTCCGCTAGTTGATGCAATGTACGAATGGCTAAATACGGAGCAGAAGTCGTACCATACGTGACAGTCTTCAAGCGAAAGTTCTGGATTGGTTGGTCAGTTGAAGACCGCCATACTATTCGCTGCTAGTCCGTGTCTTGGGGATGCATCCAAATCTGTCGGTACATTTTTACAATATCCGCGACAAAGACCACCCGTAGATAACGCCAGCGAATAATGATTGCCGTTAAATCCGATTGAAGCTTTGGACCAGGGAACAGGCAATCGTTTAGTGACAGACTATTGCTGCACTTTTGAGATGCGCTAAAAACTACACGAATTTTCGTCGGGCTGCTTGACTTAAAAACTCCATGATGCGGCAAATAATAGGTAGGTTTGCAATGCAACTCATCTGGTGGCACTGGTTCCATGTGGTTCAGTGTTAAATATTCGTCCATAAATCCTTTATATTCGTTGCCAAAAAAGGGATTTGAAAGGAACTTCCTCTCGTTCCGCAGGAGGCAGGATACAGCGATGCTACGTGCATCAGGAAAGGATGAAAAACGCGAAAAAGGCAGCCTTACTTTATAACGGCCATCATCAGAACGAAAAAGAGTTTTCCTGTAATATTCTTCGCAGGCATTCTCTTCTTCAGATAAATGAGTTGTATCCGGCAATTCCTCCACTTTCCAGAAACGATTAATGGCCTCGATCAACGGAGAATCAATATGTGTATGAGAGCTGATCACTTCAGCAGCATTAGAGAAAACATTAGTCGGTCCAATGAGAACCCAACCTAGTGCTGTATTTTGAGCAACCGGTGTATTGGTTGGCCCCTAATGAAGTCCAGGTCTCAATACTGCTGCATGAACATCAGCACCTAAAAGACAATCTATTTGGGCTGGAGTACCAAATTGAGGATCTACGAGTGGCAAATTGTATACATGATCCCAGTTTTGTTTGAGTACCTTGTTGGTGGGAAGGAACTTTGTAATATTCTTCAGCACGAGAGCAGAAAAGTTAAGGAAAAAATGTTTGTCAATCGTGGATTTCAAAGTGAGGTTAACACTGCCTTTAGGCTCCACTACTGGACCCATCCCAACACCCTGCACAGATACAGTCGCTCGAGTGCGGGGTAGCCTAAGTAATTGAGCTACACTCTCACTCACAAATGACGCTTCAGAGGCAGGATCCAGCAATGCTCGTACTGTAATGGCTGCTCCGGATAATCCTACCAAGACTACCCGAGCAGTAGCCATTAATATAGTCTTTCCAACCGATGACGTGTTGACTGACACTGAAGTTGAACTGCTTGGGGGTTGTGATGCGTCAGCACATAACTGTCGAGGGGCTTGACTCTTTGGAGAAGTCTGAGGGACGGGCATATCCTTATGTAACGTCGTATGGTGTTTTTCTCTGCAAATCAGACAGGATCCTGAAGAAGGACAACTTGATGTAAAGTGTCCCTTCCGTAGACAATTTCCACAGTTTAGTCTTTTGGATAAATTCGATGCGTTGGCTAAGAGGCATATTATGGAATTTGGGACAATGTCCCACAAAGTGACCATTTTTGCAAAGGTCACAAGGTCTTTTAGTGACAGGGGTTTGGGACAAATTTGCATTAATTACCCTTTGGCTTGTAAACTGACGTGAACTCCGACTAACAGTTTCTGAAATGTTCTCCGATCTGCTCGCATCAAGCGATCGAGCGCGATTTTCTAGAAAGTCAATCAGCTGCTTGAAAGACGGGAAGCCAGAAGACGCTTCTTGCGATATCTCCCAGTCTTCTCTGGTCATCGGGTCTAATTTACGTCCTATTAGATGAACAAACCACAGGTCCCAGCTCTCGACAGGGCAATTCAGATCTCGCAATCCCTGGATGGCCTCCTCTGCGACATTCAATAAGCGATTAATATCTGAAACTGACTTTCGTTGGGATGCCTTTACAGATATCAATGCCTCCAGATGAGTTGACAGACGAACGCGAGGGTTGTCGTACCGGCGACATAATTTCTCCCATGCTACGTCTAAGTTACTCCCAATAATCTTCATCCCCTTTAATCGGTTAGCAGCAGCACCTTCTAAACTACTTATTAGATGGTGAAGTTTTACTACAGAGGACAAGGAAGGATTGTGCTTGATAAGTGAACAAAACAACTCCTTAAAGGACTCCCATTCCTGCTGTTTCCCGTAGAACTTAGGTATAGTTAGCTTAGGAGTGGAACACAGTGGTGTTAGAGCATGGGCACTGGTTCCCTCTGGTACATTACCAGGGAGGGAGGTTCCTTCGGAAAGAACACTAGTTAGTCTTTGTATTTCTTCCATAATATAACTTTTAGTACAAATATAAGCCTGTTCCACGTTTAAATACTAATTTTCAGAAAAATAAACGTTAGAAGACATTTGTTCCTCGTAAGTTGAGAGCTCAATATGGCGTTTAGAAAAGTTAAGCCAATAGCTGCCTAATAACTCAAGCCTTGCTTGCCAAACAGTCTTGTTCAATTTTTTAACACCAAGCCTTTTAGAATTTTCCATAAAATTTAAAATTAATTTACCCTCCGCAAGTTGCTTATCTATTAGTTCGGCCATGACGGCGGCAAATAATTGGCAAAATAAGTAGTGATTATGCTTATCTAAATGATACAGAGCCGAACCAATGGATCGATGAGGCAACCTCAGTACGGGAACTCGGCATACAGGAACGACTCGTTGACTCGTTCAACAGGATAGATGATCCGAAGAGATGACCACGGCACGGCGACTCTCTAGGCAGGCAGGGACGACTCGTTGACTCGTTCAACAGGATAGATGATCCGAAGAGATGACCACGGCACGGCGACTCTCTCGGCAGGCAGGAACGACTCGTTGACTCGTTCAACAGGATAGATGATCCGAAGAGATGACCACGGCACGGCGACTCTCTAGGCAGGCAGGGACGACTCGTTGACTCGTTCAACAGGATAGATGATCCGAAGAGATGACCACGGCACGGCGACTCTCTAGGCAGGCAGGGACGACTCGTTGACTCGTTCAACAGGATAGATGATCCGAAGAGATGACCACGGCACGGCGACTCTCTAGGCAGGCAGGAACGACTCGTTGACTCGTTCAACAGGATAGATGATCCGAAGAGATGACCACGGCACGGCGACTCTCTAGACAGGCAGGAACGACTCGTTGACTCGTTCAACAGGATAGATGATCCGAAGAGATGACCACGGCACGGCGACTCTCTAGGCAGGCAGGGACGACTCGTTGACTCGTTCAACAGGATAGATGATCCGAAGAGATGACCACGGCACGGCGACTCTCTAGGCAGGCAGGAACGACTCGTTGACTCGTTCAACAGGATAGATGATCCGAAGAGATGACCACGGCACGGCGACTCTCTAGGCAGGCAGGGACGACTCGTTGACTCGTTCAACAGGATAGATGATCCGAAGAGATGACCACGGCACGGCGACTCTCTAGGCAGGCAGGAACGACTCGTGTCGCATAGAGTGTGGGGCAATTTGACGAAGGGGACGACGAATAGCAAGCTCGTCGAATAATTAAAGCACGATTAATCACAGCACAATTAATCAAGGCACGGAAATAGTAGAAATCAAGAGTCAGAAAGCTGGAACGATCTTACCGCAGTCCGTGGATCGAAACCACGCTCTGCTACCAAAAAATGTTGACGGCATTTTAACCGATTGGCATTATCTGCCGGAGCAACCAAAGGGAAAGACTGCGGTGTTCCCCACTAGCACAAGAAGTTTATTTCCGTACACACAGACACACAAATTATTTTCAATATGTTCAAAGTTATTACCCACAATTACCCACTCGAGAGAGGTGACAACGAATCTCAAATGCCGCTGGCACACCGACTACTGCCATACAATGCGACCCCGCTCCGAGCGGCCGGGCCACACACCGCCCTCCAGCGGGGAAACGAAACGCAAAACAGAGGAATGGCGGGGGCGCAATTTCAAAAGGCATTTTGAATTCAACATTATTAAAAATCTGTCCGCAATCTATTTCTGTTTTTATTCCCTGTTCGGGGTAACTTTAGATTGTTCAATTGAATTATTTAGTGGCTGTATACGAGCCCTGTGCATGAAAATACGAATTATGCGCTAATAGTTTCGTGCGGGCGTGAATGTTGACGCGGGACGGGTTTTAAGTTCGCGCCGCTTTGGCCCACCCCTGCAGCTACAAGGAAGTGGCGCTGGTGCATAGAACTTGATAGAGTCCCTCTATGGTGATACGATACCTCTACAACTTAAATACGCCGAGCCATACGGCTGTGTCGCCCCATTGGTCTCTTCTTTCCTGATCTTTTTCGCAGCGCGTAAGCGTAGTGCCTCTCTAACTCTTACCGCACGGCACTGGAGTACAGTCCAGACGAGGCACGTCGCAGCTTGTTTTCCAGTGCCAGTCTCCCCACAGTGCCACGGTACTATCATTCAGTCGACCTGGGAGTGGCTTGGGAGATGTTTAGTGGGAGTTGACTTTGGGAGATGACTGATTTTGCCATCGAGAACTAGTGAAATAAGTTTTTCGCAATGCTTCGAATTCGTTGGTTGGCATTAATCATCGAATAGGGGGTGTACCATCGTTGATAATTGTCGATGAGTATCGATGATCGATGAAGAATGTCTCGTTTGGCATTTAGGTGCGGCTATCAAGAAAAAATTGGAATGGATCAATCTAGATTGAGAAGGACAAGTTACAGTTATCAAAGAGAGCGAAAAAAAATCCACATTGTATCCACAGAGAGCTGAACTTACACCCCGTACCGAAATCGAAGAGTTGTGACATACATATACATCAAATTTCACCGACGTAAGGAGAACCAACATTTTCGATTTCATATTTAACCTATTTCAAGCCTCCGGTGCCACATAACACTACCAAAAAAGTTGACATCCACAACTTTTAATGATCTCGAGCCTCGAATAGCAAAAAGTCCTCAGTAACATAGATATACCTGTGTTTTGCTTGTTTCTTAAATTTTACTAATCTGGACATTACTTTTACCCACTCCTCGTAAGGTTTTATCCACTATTTAGGACTGAGAGATATGACACGTAGCAGATTTATCTTCAGACCCCAAACAAGATGAATAGAATAACTCAGTTCATTTTCTTTTATGTAAAAGCTGCACAACTAAAGTATTTCGAATTCATTAAAATTATTATATGTGAAAAGAGAAAATGGAAAAAAATGAGTCAACCTATTTATTTCGGTAGACGGTAGGACTGCAGTCCCATAAACAACATAGGATCCAAAGGTAAAGTCATCGCGACGTTGGATTTTAACAACTTGCGTGATTGTGCGTCGCCACTTTCACTTCGCGAAGTAGTTTTGTTCCCCTGCCACACTCTCTCTCTCTCTCTCCCTCGAACTTTAGCGAGAACAACACACGTAATTCACTCCCGCCATAATCACCGTCTTCAGTAATCTGTCGTCTCTGCATGTCTAGAGAAAAGTAAGAGTAAAAACAGCATTCTTGTGTATTTTACCGCAGGTGGCCATTCAACACGCGGATTTGTTTCCATTTTTAAAATCGACTTTTTCATCATGACCTCTCTGTCTTTTGAAACGAGCATCCTTATTCTGTTCAGAATTAGATTTATTTCGTTTCGATCTACTCTTAAGTAGGTCACACAATATTTACCCTAATTTACAAGCTACGAATCATATCTCTTTCTTTCGACCCTAGCCTATGCTGAGAATTGTATTACAAGAGGGAGAATTTCCTCAAAGGAGTTTAGGGGCAGAAAAGGTAAAGCGCGATTGATAAAGTGGACGATTTAGCATTTGACGACCATTGATTACCCTTGCAAGGCCTCAACGCCCAATTTACAGTTTCAGACCAGCTTAAGTGAGTTAATGATATAAAAACGTCAAGGGATTTAAAAAATAGAAATATTACAGTATTTTCATTATATTCGTTGAGAACGACGCAAAAAGTTAAATCTTCCCTCGTCCGTACATCGATTATATATATATTTGCTCTATTATTTATCGTTTTCCAAATCAAGAGGGTTAATGACTCGAGAGAAGGAAAAAATTATGATTCACAGTAAATTTCTTTTCACAGCTAAACATTTCACACCCAACCGCTTATCCATGCCAGCAGACCTAAAGTCAATTTCACACTCACTGTCGCTCCTATAGCACTAAAAATCATCCCCAATCATTTGAATGAATTCTGCAATTAAGCTTAAATGAACATTAAATCAAATTAACCTGTTTGAGTCACATTCTTCGAGAAGGTTAAAGGGCAGACTGCATCTTCCACACTTTTCCCTCTGCGTTTAAAAATCCAATATGGCCCTCATCCATCAATTCTTAAGCCATTTGAGCTTAAGTCACATTTCTCTTGCTCATAGTTTTTACCAGGACTATCCAGTATGGCTAGTTGACATCTTTACGCGAACATTTTTCAAATTAACATGACTCTTCTTTAAGAGAATTACAGATTTTTCTGACGGCCAACAGAAGGATGATATATGAGGAAGTCTCTCTCACCCTCTGTTCTCCAAAAACTGCTGCAACCTTGTCAATTCGGGCTGCTCTCCATTTCCACGTACAACTTAATAATCCATCCTTCTCTCTTGTCTCCAAGATGGTTTCTCTGTCAAAAGCATGAGGTTGGATAATCGATGGAAAGAATCTTAGAAAATTTTAAAAAAGCATTTCTTCATATTTCTCAAACCCAACAGAGGGCCATGCGACCAGATTACTCTGTAGACGCAGAGAGGCGCATAAAATGGGTGGATAACAAGAAAACTATTTTCACCGAGAAACTTTAACTTCAGCCTGACAAAAATAAAGTAAAAAGAAGTAAGGCTAAAGGTGTAACTTAAACATGAGATCTTTGCACCACATTTCCGATTCCGACTTTCATCAGTCGTCAGTCAGACGTTGTGGCGAACGAACATGCTTCTGTTGTTCTCCAACGTTAATTATTCCCACAGTGTAGTTGGAATATTTGACCTTATTATCAGCTGACGAATTTCAGATTAAGTTGTGAAATCTCGTTTGATAAAGTTTTAACATTTAAATTACTGGAAAATTGTGTTTTCCCAAGGTAATCGGGACATTAATCGTGCACACTTTTCGCGCCTCGCGGACATTGTAATATATGGAAGTCGCCCACTCCGAACAGTAGCGGTAGCAGAAGTTTTCCCACATGAAGTGTAACAAGTGCGAGGAAAGTATTCTTCAAGAAGAGTATGTAAAGTGTTTCGGATGCACATCACATATGTACTACAATTGTTCGGGACTAAGGAAATCATCCTACCGGTCTATGTCGGCGAAGAAGAAAGAGGCCTGGAGATGTGTAACCTGCCGATACACTGAGAAGAACGGTCCAGACGCAAGAGATAACTCCTCCACGTCTGATGTCCTACCGGAGGAAGTTACCGAAGCAGTAATCACCAGAGAGGACATAAATCAAATTAAGAGCAGCCTAAACTTCTTGTCCGATAAGTATGATGTTTTTGCTGGTAGTATTAAGGATCTGAAAGACACCGTTAATAATCTAGTGAATACAGTCAGTGACCTTAGAAGTCAGCTTCAGTTAAAGGACTCTGTAATTGATGATCTGCAAAAAAGAGTCATCATACTGGAACAAAAACAATTAGAAAAACAATTATAAATAACAGAAACCTATACTGATGGTGATGAAAGTGAAGTGTCGACCAAAAAAGTCATTGACCTTGTTAATAACATTGATGTTTCTGTTGATAAGAATGGCATCTCTGACCTGTACGTTCTCCCTAAATCTACCATAAAACCAAGAAAAGTTATAGTTGAGTTTACTAACAAAGCTGTGAAACAATCTATTCTGGCTCATAAAAAGAAGTTAAACGATGCTAAAATAAGTAAACAATATCCTGACTCAAAAGTGTTTATAAATGAAAGCCTAACTTTGTTTTATCGTCAGCTCTTGTGGCAAGCTAAGACTAAAGCACATGAACTAAATTTTAAGTTTGTATGGTATAAAAATGGCAAAATATTAGTTAGGAAGAGTGAATGCACCCAAATTATTAAAATACTCAGTGAGAGAGATCGAAGCAAATAGGAATAATCTATTGTACCAATAACCACATTGAAAAGGTGAAATCAAATTATTCATGTATTAAGTTGGAAAGCAGGGCATAGTAAAGTGATCAAGGTGGGTTCTGAAAAAGATCTAAAGAATTTGAGATAACTCAAAAATAGAAAGAAATAAGTTAGCTAAATGGATTCCTATTCTGTAGTTTCTATTACCCCTAAGTGCAGATCTTATGATAACATATGGATAATCGATAAACTTGTGTAACAAAATATCATCCTCAAAAGGCTATCTTATTTACTTAATAAATGTAAGGTCTTTAAAGAAACATTGGGATGAACTTAATGTGCTGCACAATCAGTTCAACAACTTTTCCCCTGTCCTATGCTTTGCCCTAACTGAGGTTAATGTCAAATCGTCAGAAATACATCCCTTTCACGTACTTGGATTCGCCTCCTATCATAAGTTAAGGCAAAATCAAAAAGGAGGGGAATTATGTTCTACCTAAAGGAACATTTTCCTGGTCAGGTGATTGATATTGAAATAAAAGAGTGCGAATCTCTAATATTAAGAACTAGCCTAGGCTCTGAAACTGTGTTAATAATAAACATCTATAGACCACCACACAGAAACAAAAGAAATTTTCTAAATAGACTAGAGGCTTTCATTGAGAACAGAAAAGAAAAGCAAATAATATTACTTGGAGATTTCAACTTAAACTTAAAATCTAACAGGGATATCACTAAGCCAGCATATAAAAACATCCTCGCTAACAGTGGTTTCCTGACATACATAAATAAAACCACCAGATTAGAAATAAAAACACTAATGACAATATACCTGACACCAACTTCTACCATTTTTCTTCTTACCTTTGCAGCCAGAAACTGGTTGAAACCGCTAACATTAAAAGACCCAGACTGTATATATCAGCAACTGCACAAACAATAATAGAGTTAAAACATATAAGCAACCTTGGATCAATGACGTCATTTATTTGGAAATACAGAGAAGAGATGCCTTATTTAGAAAGTGGAAATCTAATCCATCAAACGATTTGCATAGACAGAATTACAAAATACAGAGAAATAAAGTCACTGCCTTACTAAGAAAGTCCAAAAATGACTTCTAGAACTCAAAATTTATAAAATATAAAAGTAACAGCAGAAAAACCTGGCGGCTAATAAACAATCTCAGAGGAGTTCCAAACAAAACAAATTTTGATTCACTAATAAAAAGTAACTTTAAGAAAGAGTGGAATATAAACATTGTTTGTGAAGACCTTGCTTCCCAGTTCAACAACAATATAAAAAACACTACCAAACTGCTCACACCACCTCCTCAGTGATTGTAGTAGTAGTACTAGCCCCTATAAATTCTCACTAATGCCAATAACGCCAACTGACGTGCGCAATATTTTTAATAGCATGAAGTAAAAAAGCCCTGGATATGATAGAATTAAATTGGTTGACCTCACTTATGGACAGGAATTAACCAAAATAATATCACAGTGGATAAACCTAAATATCGAACAAGGAAAGATGCAATCAAATTTAAAACTAGCAACAATTAGGCCAATCTATAAACAAGGTAAAAGAAATGACACTAATAACTATCGTCCGATATCTATTCTTCCCTCATTTAATAAAATCATGGAACGCTACGTTGCCAGCCAGTTGATAGATTTTCTTGATAAATTTAATATCATCACTAGATACCAATATGGATATCAACAACAAAAAAGGACTAAAAATCTCTTGGAAGACTTCAGCGAAGATGTTCGTACATGTCTAAACAAGAACCATTCCGCATTAGCTGTGTTTATTGATTTCCAAAAAGCCTCCGATACAATCGATATAAACATCCTTTTGAAAAAGCTGGAACGCTCAGCAGGTCAATTATGTAAATGTCATAGGCGTCATAAGGGTGATAGCTATGACGGGCAACTTATGACGGCTATGACGCTCGAGCGATCGTATAAACGAGCATCAGAAGGCTTATGACGCTACGTAGTGATAGGGAACCAAACTTAGCTATTAGTACGTTGGTAGCGTTTCATAAACGAGAGGAACCAATGGAAATCACCGACACATCCCCTCCACCCATAGAAAAAATTGACTGGAAACTATCGTTTTCCAAATACGAACAAACCACAACAAACAGCCAAGGATTCATTTAAGTATCTACTCATGTAAACAACAAACGATCGTGTTTAATGCTTGAAAATAAATGGATACTTTGTGTCGCCAAGTTCCTTATATAAATTAAGTTTACTAGCTAATATTGTGAAATATGATTAGCAGCTACTATGCGGTACCCGTAATTTGAAACCCATCGCATAATAGGCATACATTTGTCGAACAGTCGTGTCATCCCAAATGACACGACTGTTCTTTGGCGATATAGGACCCAGTTGGCCTCATGACTCCGGGGGTATATAGAATCCCATGCGAATGTGGTGAAGTCTACGTGGGAGAGACTGGGCGAACTATATCCACTCGTCTGAAGGAACACCGTAGGCATTTCCGGCTTGGTCAACCGGAAAAATCAGCTGTAGTTGAGCATAGCCTGAGTCGGGACCATAAGATCATTTGGGATGACACGACTGTTCTTTGGCGATCCGGCCAATTTTGGGATCGCTTAACCAAGGAGGCGATAGAGATAAGGTTGGAGAGGAAGAATTTCGACCGGGATACTGGTTACACGATCAGCAGCTCTTGGAATAGAATTCTGAGAAGAATTCAGAACGCCAGAGCTAAGTCCCCGCCGGTCAACGGTCCTCCACCACAACAATCGGGGCTCGACCAATCCCGCCCCGCCTAGCGCCAAATTAAACGGTCTTTTCAAGCTCGCATCAGTAGCCTTGAGAATGGGTAACGAGTCGGAACCCGAAACGTCGGCTGCCTATGAATATCTTACCCGGTGGCGAACCCGAGAAATTTACACAAATGTTATTCGCCGGGAAAGTGTTAAATCATCCACACACATCATTTACAATTTTTTGATAATCGTTCTTGTGCGACATGTGTTATAAAAGCAATGAAGTTAAGTTTCATATTTAAACGAAATGATAAATCCGTCGAATAATTCAGAAAACACACCGAAGTAACATATTAGAGTATCTACCTACCTTTGCAATTCATCGTGTGAGTCAGAATTCAGTATTGAATTCATCACTCACTCATGCACATGCACTCATGCACAACATAATATCGCGATTACCCCAAGCGAATTCCACAACTATTCTAATGGTATCTACAGTTAAAAACATATAGATATATATTTATACAGTCGGTGACTAAATTACTAATGTGGTATAATTTCATGGTTGTCGTGTGTGCACATATCTTCTATGATGTTTAACACACTACTTTACGTGTATTCGCGCAAAATTTAACGTGTGCACTCAAGATTAAAATCATATTCTAAGTAAAATTTTTGAATTCCACATTTTTAAGAGTGAATACGATGATATTTTACTATTTTTCAATGAAATATTGCCGATACTTGGTTTGATATCCTTCGTAGTCGATGTAAATACTCATATCCCACGACCTTATGACGCCTAAGACGGGGTTTTCAAGCTTCGTACGATATGACGTGTATGACGGGGTTATGACGGCTATGACATTTACATAATCGCTACTTTTCGCTAGCCGTCATAGCTATGACGCCCCCGTCATACGACAATGGTTATGACGCCTATGACAGTTACATAATCGACCCGCAGGAATACGTGGAATTCCGCTTTCCTGGCTTAGATCTGACCTCAGCGACCGGAAATTAGTTGTCAGGTTGTTCGATCATCATAGCACTATAAAATCTGTAGAAACTGGAGTTCCCCTGGGATCCATTTTAGGACCAATTCTATTTTTAATATACATAAATGATATACCTTACCATATTAATAGATGTAAAATGCAGATGTATGCAGACGACATTGCTTTACTTTCGACCAGTAGATCCTTCGATATGGCTAGGCAAAAACTTCAGTATGACTTTTGTGCCATCCAAAGATGGTGCCAAGATAATAAATTAGTCATTAATAATTTTAAAAACTGTTCCTTGCAATTTCTCAGTGTAAAAGAAAAAAGAAGACTTATAAATCTAACTCTTCACTCCCACTTCTGTTTGCATTCCGCTCAGGGCTGCAAAACAAGCAATAGCTGTCGCTTACTTTCATGTTTTGTAATTTCCCAGGTTAATCATTTTAAATATTTAGGTATAATTTTAGACGAAAAATACAACTTCAGATTACATTTGAATTATTTGTGTGGAAAGCTTCGATGCATTCTCTTTCAACTATCACTCTTGAAATATGTGTTACCAACTGAGGTGAAAAAATTGCTTTACCAAGGTTTAGCCGAAGCTATCATGCGATATGGACTAACAATCTGGGGTACAACGTACCGAAGTTTTTTGAATGAGGTAATTAAAATTCAAAATAAAATAGTATCCTGTCTGGATGTAACTGAATCCAGTGTATCAAACATATATATTAAACTAGGTTTATTGCCTATAAGTGAACTTTTTCAGTACGTCATAATATGTGACAACTTCTATCAAAACAAGTTCAAAATACAAAGAAATGTAAATCATGATATTCGACTCCGCTGTATTGAAAAATATTCTGTTCCAAAATACTACAACAACCACGGTAAGAGCTTATTAATGTACAATGTTCCTAAGATATACAATAAATTGCCACATTCCATTCGAGAAACTGACAAAATGTCATCATTAAAGAAAGAAGTGAAACAATGGTTAATTGTATCAAAAGTACTGTAGTTGACTTAATATGGTATTCTGTTAAATCTGTTTCATTTATAATTTAAAAATGGGTTAAAACCGAATATCTGGGGCCACATCTCAGGTAGTCTCAAGTTGGGTGGGGCCAACCTCGCGGAAGGTCCTAATCCCTAACCCTTCCTCGGACGCCGAGACCCATCGCCGGCCTCTCTCCTCGACCCACGCAGCGGGGGTCTCCCTCCCCAAAAGTCATCTTATTTTTAAAAATCATTTTCATAAATGAATGAAAAACCAACCTTGGCCCAGTTCTGCTTGTATTCATTGTAACAACTATATCACTGCAAATAAGCGAAATAATTGGAACATCGCAAATTTCACAGACGGGAGTCAGGTCTATTGCATCGGTTAGCAGCAACAGTGTGAAGCTTTACTCGTGTTCTCGTTCCGAAGCGTACTAATGATGTCAGCCCTTTCCATGCAACATCTCTCGGATGGATGCACTTCATTTATGGACCATAATATGTGACCTTTATCCACATGTGTCCCTGAGTGATTAAATAAATGTCCAAACGTGGGAGGCAGGTAATTTCCCGCTAATTTCATGCACGTTTTACGACTGAACGGTCGATTAGCGCGGTGCTTCGGCTGTGGGTAATTTTTTTTCATGTCCAGCGGTTTCAAAATGCGTGCATTTTTCCGCCACAGTTCCCTCTCGCCCCGAAGCCCCCCGTCACCAATAAAGGCTTCCAAGCGTGTCATTCGACCTTCGCCAGGTTTTTACGGCAATATTCACATGAGGGGGTTAACTTTCGACAATTTCATTTTCGCTTAATTACTACAGCGGACGACCGCAGGGGAAAAAGAAATTAATCGGCTGAATGACATATATACATCAATTTTTGGTGCCCGCAGGGTGAGTTGAGGAAGTAAATTGAGATTGCAGGTCGGAGCCCATTAAGCAGAGGAGCGTTTGCGGCGGATATCATGGCGGCCGTCTTCCGGGAAGGAAGGCTGCACCAATAGCGAAGGGAGGAAGAGGAGCACTCTCGCCGCCGCGCGATAGTCGATTGATTACTCTGTCGAGTGATAATCGCAGGCGGAACGAGAGTGTGATTGCACGCACCAGCAATATCCTTTGCTCACTGCCCCTTTGCTGCGAAGCATGATGACCAGGTGACCGTAGATAATTACTTTATAGTTGGGAATCTTCTGTTAAAAAATGGGGTATCTTAGCGACGCCAAGCGTTTGGACTTTGACTAAAATGTTTGCATTCAGGCTCTCCGTACTTATTTAAATATACATTTTGTACATTTCCGTGTGGGCATTATGATTTCTGGCCTGGCAAAGGATTTTTGCGTCAATTATGAATAGACAATTCAAAGACGGCTAAACATGACTATTAGAGACGTAATTGAATGCTGTTTATTCCCAAATACACTGAATAATCAATATCATCACACCTTAACAAAATAGATATTATTTTATCCATACTTTGTTCAAGAAAACTGTAATTTCAAATAAATTTTAAATTTAATTTTTCAATAAAGTTTCTTTTGGGAGAATTACTGGGGAAAATAATTTTTGAAGAAAACGAGAACCACTCAATGAATGATCAATAGTTTAAAAAGTTTATTTTGGCATTTACGTCAGAATAAACGAAACTCCATTCATTAAAAAAATCAAGTTTGAAATTAAATAGAAAATTATTTTGCGAAGAAACAATTATTGTCAATCCCTGTTAACAAGAGAATTACTGTAAGTAAAATCATATTGCATCCATTCCATACTTCATACAATCTTCTGTTGTGATGCTACCACTTTAGGACATTAACATGCCATTACATTTAGATACGAAACCAGAGATTTACAGGAAAAAGGTGAGATGAGAAGAGAGAGAGTAAACTTTGATAAGAAAACATTTATAGTTCGATTCGCCGTCATTAGGAAGACGAAAGAGATTAGGTGTTAACAATAAAGACAGAACGAAGCCGAAGGGTGGGAAGGCGAAAAATAGAGCTAATCCAGCATATTACATATCTGTGGGCCGGCCTCGGTGGCGGTGGGGTAAAGTCCATGGCTGCCAACCCGAAGATCGCGGGTTCGAGTCCCGCCTGGGTAGGACATTTACACCTCCCTGGGCATGGTTGTTTGTGTTCGTCCATATAATACATATCTATTAATTGGCTTCGGCTTTCAGATATAAAGAAATTATTATTATTAATTATTTTTGTTACTTCTGTAACTTCCCCTCCGAGTCCCCGGCTAACATCGGGTTTCGTTGCCGTCATAATGGCCGAGAACTCGAGAGGGGCGATGCAGAGTTCGTAGCCGCTTCCGATTAACCCATCGGATCAGTGGCTACGCTGCGTTCGGGTCGTGCGCACGAAGCAGACGGAGCGACCCCAAGAGGACGGCCTTCTGCATGCGGGCTGCAAGTGATTCCGCCCGTGCCACGCAAGCAGGAATACACTTGATGCTCTGTATCAGCGAGCCCTTGATTCCACCGAGCACACCTTTATTGTGCTTCTTAACCGCGATCGTAATAGTTCAGAGTCAGTCTGACCTACATCCTCCCTCTTTGTAGGAGATACCGACAAACGTGCGGTACTCATGTCAGCAGGTGGAGGTGCTGCCTGTGGCGGAGAGGGTGGTTCGGCTGGTGGTGTATTACTCTGAACCTGCGGTTGGTGGATATTTTCCTTTTTTCGCAGGTGATTGGCCTGGTCGCGCAAGTTCTGCTGCGACAGGCGGTCGTGTTCCGGATGCATCTCACACCACAAAGAGTGCATCCTGGCCATGTAACCCCTGCGTTCGGGCTCGCTGGCAGCATAGCAGGCAAGGAGGTCGCCCCTTAAGGCTTCCGTCCACTCCATGCGAGCTCCCACCTGAGTTCTTCTTTTTGTTTGGCCACGCCCAACTCTACTGGGGCCCCCATCCGAGAGGGGCCGGTTGTGGGTGGCCTTATCTGAGTTCATTCTTGGAACCAGATTCTACTACATGGCGGGTGGTTAGCCCGCCACATAGACGTCCACCATTAGCCGGCAAAGCCGTTGCCAGGTACGCCACGAGGAGGCTGGTGGTCCGCTTTCGTACCCTTATTATTATTATTATTATTTTGGGGGAGAGGGGAATTGAGTGGCAGGAGGAAAAGATGTAGAATTACAATTGTTAAGTACGCATTTTCTAAGGGGAAGGAAATGGCGAGGGGGGCTGAGTAGCGAAGTAAATAAAAGGCTTGTGAAAACTCTGATATATTATGTGCCGGTGTACAACTGGTGTGGCGGACAACTAGTCACTGCGGAGGGACGATGTGCGTAGACTCAAGCGGCCGTCTGCATAGATTTTAGCTAAAGACTCGCTAGTTTAGCGATTATCTTAGTCGGCTACTTCGTGCAGTTAGTCGAATAACAAAAAATGGTATTAATAGATACTTTCCAGTGAGATGCTAACATAGTGTAGTACTCCTGTCCAAAAAAAAAACTACCACCTCAGAGCCGAAAAATTTCTAAGTCCCGAGTTGACGTCGATGTGACAGCGCCGAACCACGCCCCCTTGCGTGGGAAAGCAATAAACGCTCGGGAAGGAAGAGAAACCTTCCGAACGTACTTGACGAGAGGGAACACCCCTCGGCGAAAAATTTTGACCTGTAAGGGGTTATTTCTGGGGTGGGGTGAGGGTGGGTTGGGTCTATTGTGTCGGCCCCACGGTCCTATCCCGTCGGTGTCGGAGTGGGGAGGCATGGAGAGAAAGGTCGGTCGGAAGACGAAGTCGCAAAATCGTCCTTGTTTTCGGAGGATACAGGAATGAAAGACAGAACTCAAATATCCATTTTATGTCTTCATTGAAACCTTCGCTGAAATTGATGGATCTTCCTCGTATTAGGCCGCAGAAAGTCGATTACAGTCGCGATAAGAGGTTGAATCGAGTCAAATCGAACGTTGAAATCATTTTTTACGCTTACATTTCTGATAGCAACAAGTCGTTGTTTAACAAACGATAGACGTGCCATTGTATAGGCATTAATCGCAGATTATCATCGCTTGGAGGGTTTGAATTGTGTTGAATTGGATACATAATCATTCTATTACACTTAAATAGTTTTGATTTGAGTTTAATATCCTATACGACAAATCGTTGACGTCTGAGATGATAAAAACATTTTAACCATACAGTGTGGCCCTCAAGGAAATCAATTGACAGTATTTCTTTGTCGTACTGGACAAAGTTTTTGTAAACTGGGATAAAGTAGCTTAAAATAGAAACAATTATGAATTCACATTAATTTATTTATCATTCAAGTTCTAGGTTATCAGCAATTGAATTTGCCTTGCCGAGTCCCCTGAATTGATTCACGCCTGCTTATACGCTTTGAGCAGGGAATTTTGGTAGTATCCTCCAAGTCATAGTCAATATTTTATTCCCTCTCGCTGAATTTCAACGGGTACCCTCTGATGATTAAATATAAAATGAACATCCACGACCACCGGTGATGGAAAGCCCGCGCTAGTTGTAATCGCACATTCACCAACTTGACTGAGTGAACTGTAAACATACCAAAATGGAAGAAAGCCTCTTCGCCGCCTTTGCTCGTCTTCTTTGTGAGGGCTGCTTAAGAATTGCAAGGGAAGAAGGTAGCGACATAGATTTCAGATTGGAGTGGGGGAGGAGTGGTCTAGTGGTTGGTCAGGCTCTTTCACCCAAGGTTCATGAAGGCGAGGGTTCCCTGGGGGGACCGAGGTTGGGGGTTCTCATTATTGCCTCTGGCGTAACGAAGTGGAATTCTTAGATAAGCAGAGATGGGGAAATATGCTATACATCCCCATAATAGTCTTCTACGTTCATCATTACCATCTGCATTTTGTAGAGCCTTTGTCGCGTCCTTACCATTTTGCGAGGGAAACATGACACTTCGAATTTATTGTTGACATATTATGAGTCACGGTAAAGTCCTAATTAGATGGCTTTTATGGAGATATACTTAAAAATATAGAATATAAAATTGCAGCTTTTCAGCTTTTTCTTTGGGGTTTCCTGCTTCAGTGGTAAGGTAACAAAGGGCGGCATTAGCACAGTCTACCGAGGTTCCCAGCAGAGAACGTGAAACGTTGGGGCCGAGTAATTTTTATAATAGTGTGCCCTAAAAACTCAAGCAGCACTGCATAAACGAACCATGAGAGTTTTATTCATTTGAAAAATTGGACTCGATAAGGACTACGCCATTGCTCAACTTGTAGGAATCCTCAGCGGAAAGGTTTTCCACCTTTCCGCTGTGTTCCTGTAAGAGATGTCAGCCTGATCAACGTTGTTGCTTTTGTTGGTGCTTTTAGTGGTGTGACGGAGATCTTTCAGATATCAAAATAAAATGCAATACGTATTACATTAGCTCATAAATACATTATAACGTTTAGGAATACGATGATAAAATTATTACAGAAAGATATACGACGATGGAGACCAGAGATAGCCAACATGGAGCAGTATTCTATCACTTTGAATGGACATATCCTCTCAGCGCCTTCAAGCTGTTGCGAATGAGGCATCTTAAGACATGTGGGTCATTTTCACTTTGTCAAGGGAGAATCTAATTGATAAAAAAACGATGTTGAAATATATTTACTATCAGAAAACGTCAAAGATAATGGCATATCGGAGTAGAGTCCGCGGCTAACCAAGTTCTCAGTCAGCACGCAGCGATGTTTCGCATTCTTGACTTTATCGATCGCTGCTTCGCCAATAGCGATATGAATCCATTGACATTGTCTAACTCAGCAGATCTGCCCCCTTTCTCCTTCGCTAATAAGGAGACAGAAGTCCAAAACAACCCGAATGATTGAAAGCAGCTCAAAAACAACACTTCTCCGACATGCCCACTCCCAGCTGAGAAAGAAACCGCAGCCCTGTTTAGGTCACTTTCAGAAGAATGGAGCCTTACCACAACCCAAGGTTGAGGGAAGGGCTTTCTTTTGTGCGGAATGTTTAGTGCTCTCCCAGAAATGTATATATAGGGCCGACATGGATGTTGCCTCAACACGATTGTTTTTGGATAACGGCGTGGAGGCTGAACTTACTAATTGAGTTTATATTTTTTACGGCACTTCATGGTCAAATAAGATATTATTTACGGCCTTTCATGGTCAAATAAGTGACATCGAGTTATTTGTAACCTTAGGGATTCAGAGTAAAGGCTATGTGTTTGGCCGATTTCAAAGATTTTCGCGAGAAATAAAATGGAGACATCGTAACATCATTACCAACAAAATTAAGCAACAAGAAATCACATGTTATCGGAAAGGTATGACGATTGAATCAATATGACTTGTTTAAATAAAACCAGTAATTATGGATGTTTATCTAGCCTAATATTTCCATTAGGAAATATATCCCCCAATAATTACTTTGACTATGAATGTTCTGTTTCGATAAGAAGCCGAAGTACTTGGTTTTCTTTGCTATACCTTATTTATAAAGATTACGAAAGGAATGTTACCGATATTAAAAGCTGACCGCCATATATTCCAACGCCAGCAGCTATTTCATTTTTACTCATAATCATCTAGACGATAACAGTGTCATTGAATTTAGGGAGGATGTCCAGAGAATAATGAAGTTCTTCCGGTGTCGTTGTAGAGTTCTGTAAGATGAATAAAATGCAAAGAATTGGCGAATTTGGGAGCAGGGAAAATTTACGAATGTATTTACCCTGCCTAAATCACATCTTCCTAGAATGGCCATGGCAGATAACGTGCGATGTGAACCCCAGTGGCCATTGCTCCGTTTTCCACATGCGATGTAAACAACATACCCAACCCAGCGACTGGGGTAAGTTAAGGAGTTGATATTTGAAAGCTGCCCTGGGATATCATTTTGATCGAGTCCCTCCCGCTCGACTATAAGATTTTTTTTTAAATTTGGAAGTAGATGGTTGCAGTGTAACATACGCTGATGAGACGAATTTGGACCACGTGTTAACATTGTGTGGCGAAAAGATGTCTCTGTCCCGTAAGCATCGTATTTAATCCCAAGTAACTTCGAACAGGAAACCAAAATTGAGTGTTTGCTGAATTCTATGGTTGAGTGGATGGAAGTTGGTTAAAAAACATTCTAACAGTATGGGTACCCAAATGGGTAGAGTTATTTAAATCCAACTTTGAAGTAAATGTTTCTAAGAGGGAGCTGTAAAGCTATTTGTGGGAAAAATATCACGTTAAAATTCAAAGATGCATAGTCCCAATGTTCCAAACGCGGCGGAGGAAACATTTATGATAGCGGCTACGATAAAAAATTTATTCTTTTACAAAAGAATCGAATGTTAGTCCAGGCAATCGATGTTTCGCTGTGAGAATATAGTCAATTGGAGTAGTTATCATCTTCAGATTCCATTTACGCGTGTAGCTGTGCAGCATGCGAGTTTAAATAAACACGTAAGTGAACTTCCATTACACATGACGAAGACGAAGATTGGGCTTTCCACATCTTCTAACAGTCGTCGTCAACGAAAGGTCTTGGTCTCTTGGAGGGACCGATCCCCCTTTCATTCTCACTCACACATTAAGTGAACAGAAGCCTTAACCCTCCTCCCACCATTAAGAATTTCCTTGCGCAGGTCAAAATTTTCCCGTCGAGCATATTCCCCCTCATCCCCCCTCTCAGGCTGCGGCGAGGAAAGTCTTTTCTCCGTTCTATATGTTTATTGCTTTCCCGGGCAGGTGGCGTGGTTCGTCCGTGTTGTCACATCGACGCCAACTCGGGACTTAAAAATTTTTCGGCTCCGAGGTGGTAAGTTTTTTTTGACAGGACAACGTTGGCACTGGCTTCACTGAGCGTGAATTCGTATGTCATGCATTAATATCGCTTGTATAAAAATGCCAACTAAAACAATAAATAAAAAGCCATTATTATTAACTAACATAATTAAACCTATATAGGATTCCAAATCATAGTCCCTGAGCAAATGTCATTGCAAGCATGCACCCTCTGAAGGTGCACAGGGCATACAAAACAACGGGGACTCTAATCGAGCTCCCATCGCCGTCCCAGGAGATCCGTGCGGAGACAAAACTTAGCCCATTCATTAGCCCTAAATAGACACAAAATCGCGATTAGCCAAGGGGAAACTGCGAGCAAATTAGTTCCACTAACTCATAAAAAATGAAAAGAGACAACGCACATCTTATATCACCCACCAGACGGACTTATCTCTCAGGATCTTTCGGAAAGCTGAGGAAATAAATGTCTTTATCCTGACGAAATCCAGCGATGTAATCACACCACAATACAGCACAATACTTTTTGCTCGACATTTTGATGTCTCCTTCTAACGTGAATGGGATGCAATACACGCAAGTCACCTCCACACGATTGTATAACCGTAGGATCCTAAATTGGGCATAATCAGGAATTTGTGGTATTCAACATGGATGCCGTTATTCGTTGAGCACATTTCTTTACGATATTCATTATGACATGTAATGAACTTCAACGTTCTTAAATATCAATTCGAAGGTGTAGAATACACGCAGTTGGAAATAACTGAAGGAAAACATTGAAACATCACAATATTGTCTTTAAGGTAGTTTGAGCGAAATGTCATTTTACCTAGAAATCAATGCATTTGGTCTCATTGTAAAGAAAAATATATCACCCTTCCATTGACATAAAAAATTCAGCCCCTTACCACAGTCTAAATAACAGTCTATTTAAACTGTGACATAACTTTCCGAGATATTTGTCAAAAATACCAGCCCTTTTATGTAGGAAATGGTACGTGTATGCCCTCCAGATAGAACTTTGTTAAAAATGAGACATTTTCTACCCTTAGTTCTCGTCAAAAAATCAACATTATGTATTTTGCGTGTTTTCTCAACATTTTTTGAAAATTAATCGTATTTTGTCACCGCAGGAAATTCTTCTGGATCACAATTAACCTTCCGTTTCGATGGAGTTTCGATGAGTCAAGTTAAAGACTTATTTAGATATTTTCATTTGATTACTTACAATTTCTGTCATGTAAAACTATTATTGCACCATTAGTAATGCAATATTTAATTCGTGTGTCTCACAGTTGGTGAAATTAAAACATATACATGGAATATGGTCTCTATTATGATTGGGGAACTATCTCGCTCGCACTACCTTATTTTGATCAGTTAAGTCCATTTTGAATTCACGGGTGCCAACACCAGCGCTACACGCATCTGTGTTCGCCTACTAATAAGAAGTTTCATTTGATTTCCCTCGAGAAACTCGAACGCAATTTGGCCTTTCCTTTTGGCAATTTGGAGAGACGATCGAGGAAACAGCAGAGCGACCGCTTTGGCGGTCCTATACTAATCGGTACGGGCGGGAGGACTGTCGACGCAACAAAAATAATTCAGCGCCGATAAATTCATCTACTCATCACCATCGATGATCGTTCACTGTCATCCACGCGGTTCATCACACGCTACGATGACTAAAATCATCGTAGATTATTTCGATTAATCGACTCATTGCGCAAACCTAGAGTCAGGACTGGCCCAGAGGAATGCAGGATGGAGGGGGGGGTGGAATCCTTGATTCGGTGTGTTGTTGGCGGCAGGTGTCGGAAATAACGATGCCATCGGAGAGATTTGCCGAGCGGAGAGACCTCAGAGAGTCGAGTCTCGCGAATCCCGGGATTTATGACGTCCGATAATGGCCGTCATTCTACTCCGGAAAATCTCCACCGCACCACCCCTTCTCTCGTCTATAAGCTGTTTTACGGACGGTGCGGGGTCTTTGTGCTTTGTCGCCCTCGCCGCTTCGCGCCCTTCAAAACGGCTAATTAGTCACGGCGGGTGTGTATTGCCTCGCTCTCTCATAATCAATCCCTCGACGTGGTCGCCCCACGGCGAACATGACGGAAGGTGCCGCTCTCTGCGGCCAATGGCTGAAATAGGGCAACGCTCACTTCGGCTGTGCCGTACTCTCTTTCTTATATTAGCCCAACGGGTGATACGACGGTAGGTTGAAGGATTTATTCAATTTTTTCCTTTACTTGTTTAAGGAATGTAAATGAGAATGAAAGGCATTTTCGCACAATCGTTGAACTTTATTTTTATTTCATACACAAACATAGTTGCTCCTCGACCAATGATATGTGGTTATATATACACTACGTTTACCAATAGAACTCAGATTGATTTAGCCGGTTCAGCTCGGTATGTTAAACGCAACGGGCTTGTGGGATCGATATGAGAAGCGGGCTAAATCGGCCCGCTTTCTCTACCAGTTTGAGATTTCAAATCGACAATGAACCGATTCAAATCAAGATTCAATCGATTTCGCATTGATAAACCAGGCGATCCGAGTAGGCTGGCTTAGAATGTTTAGATCGGTCCGAGTTCATAGTTCTGAGTTAGATTGGTAAACGTAGTGATAGTGTCATTTATCTTCATCTTAGATATAGCTCCTATCACCCTCCTTGGCTTCACCGTCTTTTTCTATTGCGAGCGTACTACCTGAAAGGAGGAGGATTATTGTCAGTAAGCGCTCTTATTATAGCAAACTTTTTTGCCTATTATTATCTTCTTTCAATTGCACAGAAAAGAAAAATTCAAAGAACCAATAAATAAGAAAGTGGAAAAAAGGAGATGAATGGATGAAAAAAATGAATAAAATGAAAAATTATAACTACAAAAAAATCACTGAAAAATTTTTAAAAATATTATTTTAAAAAAGAGAAATAATAAAAACTATAATCTCCAAAAAAAATCGAACTCCTTAAAACGCCACTGTGCACATGCTAAAAAATAATTTGTATTTTGTATCCTAGTTGTAGTTAGTTCTAGATATGTTTATTTCCAGTCTGTAGGTTTCTCTTTTCGCACAAACAGCATGTAACTCGGCCCCCATGTTTCCCCCCCACTCTCTCTGTACGCTTTAATCAAAACGAATGGTAAAGGTGAACTCCGTTCACCGGCACACTTAATTGATGAGCGCCATCGGCGCTACAATCACATGATGCTTGATAGTGCGCTTCGAAACGCAACGACGCCCTTACCTTCCAGTTGTCAAACACATCCTACTTCGCACTTCAAAACAAATCGGAGGTTAGTTGGATGCGAGCTAAACAACAAATGACCGTCGATAATGGCATCCGTGATTGTTTTCAGGTTTGTTGATTTTCAATAAAGACGTCAAGCGTGCGTATTGTAAAGTTTTTTAATTACTCTCTGAAAATGAACCTACGTTCGAAATGCTTGTTTTGGACGAATTCTGCAGTCAAACGCAAAAAAGTTCGGCTGTGACTGTTGTTCTCCTATGAGAATGCTACCTACCGGTAGGTTACAAAACATTTCTCCCGCGCATATCGTTCCATTAACGCCATTCGTGTGCGCTGTTGTGTTCCCATCTTCGCCAACTTCAGCGCTTTGGAGAGCTCCCTTATCTGCTTACGTCGGCCACCACTGAGAGTGTGTGTTGCAGAGTGTGTCAAATCATTTACTCGGAGGCACTTCATGGAGAACAGGCTACCATTAGTGAGTGCCTTGGTCACGTACCATGCCAAGGCCACGGTCGATCGAAGCTAAGCCTCCATTTTCAATGGTTACTTCAAAGGTTATCCGTTTGTATTGGACTCCTACTATGCAATGAAAATACGAAAAATTGGTTTTAAAATATTTTAGATACAACTAAATTCGTTCAGTTAGCCAATTTTATTTATGTTCCAAAGCAATGCTTCATTTGTTGTCATTAGTTGAATCGTGTGGCCCGTTTCCGATCAAAATATTTTTTTCATCTTTTGACTCAACTTTTTCCCTCCTGTCTTCTTTAGTAGGTACTCACCCCCTTCAATATTGGCCTTCCGTTTGATTGTTTAACCTTTTCATCAATCGAGCGTTCTTCTTATATTCTACTGTTCTTTCAACAAGTGAAGAAGCAATTCTCCCTTTACAAATGCTTCAAGTAAATGAGACGGCGGAATTCTTTTCATCCATTTAACGCCACCTCTCATCCCAGAGCGCAATTTCATAATCCCAAAAATGGCTATTTTCCTAAGTCACAGAGAACGAAAATTTGAATATCCAATAGATATTATGTAGCTCTCTGTAGCATTTCATGAACAGATCGAAATCACACTAAAATGCACTGGTACTTGTAACTAACGGCTTAGTCTCATGAGGATTACTGATTTATTCCGACCGTCAGTGGTGTTTTTGGAGCTGCAAGTATTCCCGTTTCTTGATTCCTTTACACTTTTTATCAACTAAAGGTCCAGTTATATGGAAACTGCCGTGATACCCGGAAATAGGCCTGGTTTCATTTCGTTTTGTAGAAAAGCCAAAATGAGCCTTTGCCGCTCGCATCATTGCTCTCATACTGGAATAATTTTACTTGAAAGGCCACCTTACTGAAAACTCCTTTGATTCCAAGAAACCCCGAATACTTAGTACCGAACTGTTATTTTGCGTTTAGTGTTCGGTTGGAATTACGGAGCTGAAACGAGAATTTCAATTCGTGTACCATTTTATTTATTTGGGGAAGTTATTTTCCAGCCATCTTGTGCTCTTTTATCTCTTCGTCCTCTTGTTCTCTTTTTAGATACTCCCTTAGAATTTCTCCGCTTCAAAACTTTTTTCCAAAGGGGATAAAAAGGTCTTCCCATTTGAGTTCATTCGTGAAGGCGGACCTGCGATGTTTCTGCTCAAGTAGTCTCGAGTGAGATGTTTTCTTTGGAAACATTTTATTGGCGTTTTTTATTTTTCAAGTGACAAAAAGATTTTCGTTGATCCATGAACCCTTTGACGATAAATTGGATAATTCCCGTGTAATTAATTTTTCTATGGAAGTTATTTTTCTTCTAATACTTAACACGTTTCAAGATCCATCTCGTGGTAATCAATCATATTATTCGGTATTGTTTTGGTAAGTATTGGAAGAACTTCTTTTGCACTAATGCAGGAGACATGATTCTCGCTAATTGTCTAGTACTCTTAATTTCGATGGACAAATTTTTCAGTGATCATATTTTACATCATGTGTTATTATTTTAAAAATCAATTTATCCACTTCAAAGCATTCTGAATATTTTTATTGTATATTAAAAATTGAATACATACTCTCTTCATTCCGCATGCCTAGTAGCATTAAGACACTCGTCTAAATACTATTAGGCATAATATAGGATACTCTTGTCTAAAGTATATTTCACTAGTATTTAGATATCAATATTCATCCTAATCTCTTGTTTTGGACGAATTCTGCAGTCAAACGCAAAAAAGTTCGGCTGTGACTGTTGTTCTCCTATGAGAATGCTAGTTCTAGCAACTTCTAATAGCAACTTCTCTACTGGTGTTCACTTTAAAGAAAATCTTATTTTTCGTGTGATATTAAAGTAGCTTATATAAATTAAGGTGAGTGTATATTTTCTTGAGCATTTCAATGTGTAAAGAAATTTTTTAGGTTGATGTGAGTGGAGATATCGTAATATGGTGTTTTGGTGAGCTTAGTCCATGTGCCTTCGGCATTGGAATCTCATCATCATTCTTGGTCGCTCAATCCTAGGATTGGTTGACTGCAGCCCTCCACCCAAGGCCGGCGCTTATATTTTAAAAATGATCCGATTTAAGAATTTGTGGTCTCAAAATGTGCGAATCGGTGAGAAAAAATTAAGAAAAAAGTCCCAGGCTCGTGCGACGACAGATGGCCGTTCCTGAGGCGCCTAAAGGGCCTAAATGCAGTTATTTTGAATGTTGAGGTTTTCGACCCGGATAAAACGTCTTATATGGTAAATATGGTATTTTAGGGCAAAAATGCCAACCGTTTTGTCGTATCTTGATTCCTTTGTGCCGAAACGCCGCCTCAAAGGCGCCCGCCGCACGCCCCCCGCTGCCTGCCGGCAGCCCGCCGTCAGCCGCGCCGTTTGGTGCCGGACGGCGCGCCGCGCATTGCTTGATACGCGCAACACTCCTCAGTCCCGTGGCACTTCCCTCCTTCCCCTTGCATGCTGGCAGAGTGGAGCTAGAGTGAGAAATAATGACAAGCTGGGAAAAATGTGATTCATTGGTAATTTCAATTTTTCTAAAAGTAGGTACACTTCAAGCGAAAAGGGGGAGGAAAACAAGGATTTTCAGGGGGTCTGTGTAAATAAGTTGAAACAACACTATGTTATCTCTTTACTTTTCATGCCTAACAATCAAAGTTGACTTTTTGTCATCGGGAAAGCTTTTGCGGTGGTTCTGTACTGTCAATAATAAATGTTGGTGGGACTCTTCATTCTTGGCCACACTTCTATTATAATCAGTCATAAGTTTCACTGCCGGCCGGCCGGCGGGCTGCCGGCAGGCGGCGGGGGGCGTGCGGCGTGCGCCTTTGAGGAGGCGTTTCGCCATGAAGGAATCAAGATACGACAAAACGGTTGGCATTTTTGCCCTAAAATACCATGTTTACCCTAGAAAGCGTTTTATCCGGGTCGAAGACCTCAACATTCAAAATAACTGCATTTAGGCTCTTTAGGCGCGTCAGGCACGCCTATCGAGCCTGGGACTTTTTTTCTAATTTTTCTTCTCACCGATTCGCACATTTTGAGACCCCGAATTCTTAAATCGGATCATTTTTTAAATATAAGCTCCGGCCTACCTCCACCCTTCGCTGTCTAATGCCATATTCTTAGCACTCTAAATAGATGACTATTTAACTTTATGAGGTGATATTCATAAAGTTGGTGAAAGTTATTGAATTAGGGTTCTTAGGTAACTAATTAGCTTTTGAGTTGTCGATGTAAGCTATATGTACTGAGGTCTCTCACGCCATGTTGCCGACTTCGCTACTCATTTTGGGGAACTAATATTGAAGGCAGTACATATGTCTTTGAAGGGGGCTAAATGACTCGCCAGAATGTGTTTGCAGACTATCGGCATTCACACAGCTACGGTTGATTGCTGGTACATAAAATTCTACAATTTTCACAATTTGATTTAATAAATTTCAGCCATGTTGGAAGTTATTTCATGTATGCGTACCAATTAGGAAAGTTAATGTGTAACGTTTAGCCTAAATCGACATTTTCACCGGCACAGTATGCGTAGCGAAGCAAGTGGGCCAGCAAAGTCTATAACCTGGAATGATCCTCTCTCTTTAAATCCAGAGCTTTCTCATTGGAGTATTTTCTATTCAATTTAGGCAATCGTGGAAAGCGTAAGCCATGTCACGCCTCTTCGTGGGCGGTCATCGAGGCCCTCAGATCCATGATGAAATGAATGAGGAGACAATGAGAGAATTCCCGGTTAGAGATTTTAAAAAAATAATGATTCGCACCTGTCTCATGTAAATCATAAGTTGGAGCGACTCTTAAATTCTGCTCGCAAATGAATGGGTGACGTGGGGACAATGGTCCTCGGATATTTCCCTCAATAAACTAGATAATGCAGTGTCAATGCATAACCGAGTAATGCCATTTGGTTGCTCGGCCACTTTAAACATTTGCAGTGCCGATAGCCTTATGTTTCGACAGTTCGAAACCACTTTTATTAAATTTTAATATTTTTTCTAATTACCGTTTGACGGCCATTTTTCAATCTCGGTTCAGAGAATTTTCTGTCTTCGCAAGCATTGGAAGATTATGTATTATTTTCAGCTGTGGTCAGTTCTTAGACAATGAAATAAAACTTGTTTAATACTGCAGTCTTATGTGCCAAATATCTGGAATTACTCATGCTTCATCATTTATTTTAACACAAATATATTAAGTTGAAATCCCTGAATATTTCTCGGAGTTTTTTAAATAAGGAAGGCAGTCGGTCAAGTTCTTCATATTAATCCAAAAAATACCCTTGCATTTTATGTGGAAATAATGTGAATCAGGGAATTTTCATGCACTTACTCACATTGCCGAAAATTGTGAATTTTGAAAGTTTTGTAATCTTCAAGGTCAAATATCGCTTGTGGGCAGTTGTTTAAAATTTTGAAATAGAGAGGAGATTAAGAAATCTCAAGTATGTATAAAAAAACTATCAAATATGTATCTCCAAAGTTTGAGTTTGTGACTTATGTAGTTTAAAAGTTACAGTCATGAGAAAGTTCCAATAATTTCTACGCGCTCCACATCAACCATTTCTAAACTATTCTCCGCTGGGAGCTCTATTGCATGCATGTTAATCCACAGAATATAAAGATAAAATCTTATATGGTTAAAACCACGATTTTGTGATTCCCCCACAAGTAGGAACTTTATGGCAATTTGTAAGTGGTGGAAAATTTATGCAAAATTCGACGGCTGGCACATCGGAGGTGTTTGCGTCGAGGCGGTTGAGCGGCCAAATGGTTTCATTCCAAAGCGGCCAAGGCTGCTTGCTTTAGCCAGATTAAGGACGTTAATGCACGAGTTAATGCACGCACATCGATTTTGTTTGACCGGCACAGTGTCTGAGATGCCACAAGCATTCACTTTTGGCATGTGCTTTATTTAACTTCTACGCTATTACACAAACTTTCTGAAGTGTGTAGTTTTAGTTCCCACGACTCATAATCATCCGAACCTGGACTATGACAAATAGGCTGCAGGTTGCAGAAGAAATTCCGCCCTTTCCCTTTTGCTTTATAGCCTGTAAATTAGAATATAATGCTTGTAGTGTGGGTTCAAACATTCGATTTTTTCTCAGTAGTAATTGGTCGAAAATTAATTATATATTTCATGGAATGTTAAAAAATTCAGAAGAAACTCTGAGTCGTAAATAAGATTAAAACTAATGTGAGTCATCGGTTGTGAAGGAATGGCATAAATAATTAAATTTCGACGCATCATTCCAGAGAAAAAACTAATTATATTAAAAGAGAATGTGACTAATAATCATTTGGATTTATATGTTGTTCCCTACGATAATAAGGAGTTTCAGGCTTAACTTTGTATAAATGTTCAATTTCTGCTACGTAGACACAAAGCACTGTGGTAAAATTGTCCATCATGTGGAAGCCTTCTGTGCCGTTATTTAGAAGCCGCGGAAAGTGTTATAAATGAAAAAGTTTGTGGTTTAAATAAGTAGTCCTTTCTTCCCACAAAGTTGTTATAACTTATTGCCTATATTAAAAAACTCGCCTTGAAATATCTCAAAAAGGCACTGTAAAAAAGAGTTTTTGCTCTTAATTCTCCGGTGCAGCTTAATTAAATTTGACCCATCATGTCCTATATTCTTTGCATGTTACTCCTTGATGATTGAGACAGAAATGAACATGATTCGAATTGAGGACAAAGGTCACAAAAAGAGATCAGGCCGACGACCTATTGTAGAAGAACGCAATACTCTTATTTTCATTAATAACCCCAGAAAGAACCGTTTATATTTTCTTCCTTTTATTTCATTTTGCTTCAATTTTAGATAAGTACGGGAGTTCTGTAGCTTTATTTTACATGCTCATTTTTGTCTTTTCTGGTACAAATTAACTACCTCGCGTTACGATTTCCATTTCGGCCGTATTATATTCTAATTTACACGCTAGAAAGCAAAAGGAAAAGGGCGGAATTTCTTCTGCAACCTGCAGCCCATTTGTCATAGTCCACTGTATTTTTGCCGTCTTTAAAATTTCGTCTCATTTCCTTCTCGGCACTCACTCTATTTCGCTTGAAAATTGTTCGTTCCCCAATCGGAAATTTGTCGTCTTTTGATCGTTTTTTGTTTCTTTTTCATTTGCCTTAAGCTTGTGTTAATGAAATTTAAATTCCAAAATATTAATGGCAATTTTTTCACACTCCACGATACTCCACGATTTTAAATTCGTGTATTTATATATATTCAATGTGAAAAAGAAAATATACCTTGAATGTAGTGCTGTAATTTTGTGGTAGTTTTTGTTTGTGGTTATCGAACTGTTCTAGACGTAGACCGAAGGTATATTCATTCAAAGTGTGGTGTACAGCGCATTTACTACATTTTGACGCGTTATTCAATAACACCTAATATTTAAAAACGTACGTTCTTACGAAAACAGCTGTCAGTGTCTACGTTATCTCAACGCCCTAATGGCTACTGTTGCGTCGTCGATGCAATGTGTTTTCTATTTTTGTGGTCCCTTTGTGGTTCATAGGGAGGTAATAACACATTCTTTAGGAATTAGTTTTGCATTCCATCTCTTGAAACGGTTACGTCTGCCACCATGCACTCTGATACGGCGTTCGGGAATTCCAATATCTCCTGATAATAGCTTGTTCGTGTTCGATCAAGCTGGGGATTATATCACTCTTCCTCGGCTCCGCATAATATCTCGGCTGCTACAGATTTCATAAATTCCTTCATAACCGTGTTGTGGATGCGTTTCTCCTGCTATATGGCTTTTATGGCGCGCTTTACCTTTGAGTTGACGTCAAATCTGGTGATAATGCTGTATTTTTTCATCACTGCTCCCAAACAGATACGCTCTTTTGTTCGGTAGCTACATAACGCTAAAGTTTTAGGTAGCTATTCTAAGAAAAGTAAATTTTTGGTGACATTTTGAAGGGATAGTCTACTTTATGTGAAGGTTTTTTCTTCTTGCTATATTATGGGGACACTTATCGATACCTTTATTTTAAAATTGATCCAAAGGCTAGGATCAGTGTTTGAATATATTCAAGTCAATTTTTAAAAAATCTAATCTGTTCTGTTTACTCCTTTCCTGTGTTAATTCCAATGGTGTGATTAATTGCGATCCCACATCTATTTGTTTTAATTGATTTGTACCTCATATGCCTTGAAATTTTTCATGAAAAATAATTTCATCACCTTCCCTTTCTCACTATCTCTGTGTTGTTTTTCTTTTACTGTCAAGAAATCCCCTTTTATACTGCACTGGAAGGCTAAGGCAAGATTAAATTGGCGTTATATAATTTTGAATTAGACTTTTACTCTCATGGGGGGGGGGGGGGTGGGTTCTAAAGTGTTTAAGCATTAAATGTGATTTTTTAAAATAACCTTGATCGCTGATTAAACAAATAAGTAGGCAATAAATATTTCATCAGTAGTGTCCAAAACGATGTAGTGCTTACGACTGGAATTCACACTTTTACTCAGTCACACCCGTTGCTAATGATAGGTGGATACTCAGTCTTCAGCACCTTTTTAGCGGCATATATGGAAAATTAGTTATGGAAATGATCAGAAAATTAATGCTTTACCCAGTTGGTTTTTTTAAATTATGTGTTTAAAAAATGTATTTTGCATTAATCTTCAATTTCTTCCATAGCATTTATTACTAATTATGTTTCCAATTTCTTTCACTCGAGTACCGAGCGGCGGGGCATTCCGATGGTCCGTTACCTGAAAACCTTAACCTTAAACCGAAACGTTCAAACCGTTAAAACGTAGCCTTCAAACCCTTCGTTCATGTAACCGTTTTCCCCACATTCATTGCCGAATTTATTCCTTGGATTTGTTATTAAGACTGAAGAACTCGGACGAAGCCGGACTTATAACCATCTTTAGGAGTGGATTTTAGACTCAGTTCACTGTTTAACGTGTTTTTTTCATTCGTGTGTACCAATTGGAGTCGATCAGAATGGCGACTCTTTGATTTTTTTCTTCCAAGTATTTAATTAATTCGTTGGCAGCCGTTTTTATGTCTCGTCTCTTAATTTTACCTATCGCAACGCCTCAAGATGCCCACCACTTAATCGGTAATGAAGTCGGAATTGGCTGACGTTTCAAGGTGCTCTTCTACCGTGTAAATTCTATGGTTTCAAGGGATTCTCCTTTGACAGCCCGCTCGCGTTCATTAATTCCTTACATACCTACGTGTGGTATTTTTCGTCCCCCGTCGCCGTATTTTTAAGCGCTTTCTCTTTCATTAATTCCTGATCTCTTTCTCCTTGTTTTTCCAGGACGCTGAACGATTCTGTCCTGGAGGCGATGGGTGTCAAGGCGATGCCGGAGTACGTGGACCCTTACCACAAGCGGTATGTCTACTGCATCCTGAATCTTTTATTATCCTTACTTTTAGTTTGTTGGTTATTGCTATATTGTGGCTGGTTCATAAAGGATTGAGTTGGTGTACATAGCTTACATAGTTAACCCTTCGGCATTGGGATAGGTTAAGTGTCAGGGTGATTCCAGCTTATCACACAAGGGTTAACCATAGCTTTGTCGATTTTTTGGAATTTATAGACCTTATAATAAATTCAAACATTCTAAATTTGTAGCCTGGTATCGATAGCGGTTTTCGAGAAAGTACTATCTGATATTGTCGTATATATCGAAGCTAGACTTCCCATAAGGTTCTGTATTGACAGGAGACGGGGAGCGAGTGGAGATTTCTAAGGCAAGCGTGACAAAGAAGAGGAGGATATCGGTTATTCTAGACGACAATATGGAATGTGAAAGGTATGAGGAACTTAAAGAGTCATTATGGCTGGAAAGTAGAATAATATGAAGCAAGAGATAAAGATGATATCGAAAAGGGAAAGTTAAGGTGAGGACTATGACAAAAACTTACCAATCAGTTCACACTATGGACTATGAGAAAAACTTACCAATCAATGAAACACCTGATGATTAGTTAATGTATGTTCTGTGATGGCTATTGTTACGATGGCTTATCTTGAATTAGTGTTTTTTATAGGCATTCTCTCAAATTCGAATGAAAATATGCCAAAAATAACTCGAGCGCTACTTAAACATCGTAATTCCCGGCCGAAATGTCGTATTTGAATTGATTTCAGCGCAAGTGATTTAGTTCTGAACGAAGAGAACACCGCTTCTGGTGCTTAAGCTGAAGTGCTATTGGCATAAAATAATTGATCTGGATTCAGTTTAGAAGGGGTTTTAGTTTTATTGTTTGACTCACATCGAGGTGCTGCCTTGTGATGAATTTCAAAGGAATTATTAAAACACGATGAGATCTCAAAGGTGGCCAAGATCTTTCGGTGTTTTATCGAGTCCTACGTGGATGCTTAGTGAAAGGCTCTCCAGCCCTACGTTTATCGGATGGGACATTTGGCTCTGGACCTCTACTATACATTATACATGTCCGGATTGCAACCGAAAAAAATCATTATTGATTGACCTCGATTAATTTGGTTGAAAATTCGTGACTATAGTATCCCCTTGTGGATTGAAAGACTGACGTATGTTTTTACTTTTACTTTGGACTTTAGGTTGGCCAGCATTCGGTGAATTTTGGAGTCGGTCATCGTTGTATTGAAAAAAATTATTGACCATTTGCAGCTTGTCGTGTCATTCCTCTGTTTTTTTTTTTAAGAATGGGCCCTTGAACTTTCTCTCATTCTCTCTTATGGCACTACAGCCCAGAGTTGAGCCTTTGACTCCTTTAACTTCTCCCTCCGTGCTTCCTTGTCTTCTGCTTCTGTCTTCCAGAATCGTAATCCTAGAAGATCACGAGTGTCAGCCTGTGCTTCTTCTTCCCAGCGCTTACGTGGTCTTCCTACACGCTTCCTACACGTCCTTCACCTTACATTCGACTCTCCTAAGTATGCTTTGGTAGACTCTTTCCATCCATTCGAGTCACTTGCCCGGCCAACTGCAGTCGTTGTAGTCTGACGAATTTTTTCCGAAGGGCTCCTCTAAAAAGACTATAGTTCCTTATTAAACCTGGTACTCCTAATTTGATGAGTATGGAATCTAATAGCCCATAGAATTTTCCTGAGTAATTTCCTCTCAAAGTGCTGTTTATCATCTCTGTCACCATCCAGGCTTTGCATCCATAAGTTGCGATTGGGGTCATATAATTGTTTTGTGTGCTTTCACCGGCCGTCATGCATGACGGCCGAGAAATATACCGTGATGGAAAAGCATGAGATTTTACTGTATAGTTATTGTAGTTACGTATAAGGAACTTTCATACTTAACATACTTAACTTACATACATGAAGTATTCTCTTCTTCCTTAGTGAGAAGTAACTATTAAATTAAACTCTTTCCATTGTGAAAGATGCCTCAAATTTTCCTTGTATGTATTTATTCTCTAGAAAATACTTAAACCCTTTAATGCATTTTATTTTTATTTTATGTGCTTTACTTTGAATTTATTTGGGAATTTAAATTGAAGTTATTTGGGAACCGGGCTTTGTGTTAGAAAATAGAAAGCGTACAATCACTATCAATCGGTAATCTAAATACACATTTTCTTGTTTGACGCGATTTTCTGCGGCCGAGCACGTCTTCAGAATGCACTATCGTCTTTTTTGTGGTTGATCCATGAGCAAAAAAAGTGTCATTATCCGCAATATACTCAGATCCATACGTTGACCATTGCTTGAAGCCTTCTTTTAGATGTCACGACCCTTGGCTAGTCATTGATTTGCTCCACGGTTAGATTTTAACATTTTTAACTGTTAAATGATTTAATGGATGCCAAAGCTGACCGCTGGGTGGCTGGGGATGAACCCGTTCAAACCAGCCTCTTCTTATCTCCGCCTGAGAATCATGGTGGAACTCTTTAGATTTACAGATTACTTCAGGTCATGCCAGATATGGATTCTTTCTATTTTTTCTTAAGTGTGAGAAAAAAGCTGGAGTTCTTAATGTGTCGGTATAAGCCTCCGGTTTGCACGCCTCTTGACAGCTGTGAGTCTCTCGCCCTGAGCTTGCATTGCAACTTATTGTGTTTCACAAGTGTGAATACAGTCTTTTTTTATTCAACTTACATTACAACATGAACTACATTTTCAAATTTTTACGATTTCTTTAATTGCAGTGTGATAAGAACATGGGTCGACGTTAGCATAGATTAGATTTACTCTTCTTCCTCCGATAATCGACAAATATGCCTCTGAATATTGATAATAGATTATTGCTAATTTCGGAACTCTAATTTAGCTTGTAAAGTGTTCAAATCGGATTTTTTTAAATTGTTAACTTTAATAGAATGTATCTTCTTGCGTAGCCTGGTAAGTTGTTTTCTAATACAATCCAATGAAAAGTATTTTTCTTTTATATTTACAGGCCATTGACAATGGGTGAGATTGGATGCTTTCTCAGCCACTACACCGTCTGGTACAACGTGAGTATAGCCTTAAAACAACTTCTTCTTTGAGTCAACCTTCAAGCTTTGCCTTGTACTACACGGGATTTTGCTCTGTTGTCCTTGGTTAATATAAGTGGGAAAAATTATGTATTTTGCATGTGGTTCTTTCCTTCACAATTAACATTAATTTCAGTCTACACCTTTTCGAGTTAAAAAATGTATAAGCTTTTTATAAGCTTACTCAGTTCAAAGCAGGGTGGTTGTAAAAAAACCCAATAAAACCCAGAAAAAGCTGGAAGCTGGGTATTATTGGGTTTTTTAAACATTGTTTATTTTTGACAATTAAGCTATCAGTTAATTGAATTGTTTTGGAATAGTTTATTTTACAATGGTTTAAGGAAGGGCATATATGAATTCCCACTTATATCAGCTTATATTATCTGCAGCAGTCATACTTTCACCGTCGCCTCAAAGCTTGCCCCGCAATTGTTGCAGTGGCTCTTCACATTTTGCTCTCACTCATCTCATTTCATCATAATGTGGCCGCTGGGATAAATACCAAAATAGACACTATGTACGTACATCCACACCAATATTAGATATCGGCATGGGCCATACATTTCAATGATGCGTTGCAATTTACCATGCCTTATGCAGGTACAGTTCAAGTATAGAAAGTCACTTTTCAACACAAATGAATTGGTTTCTCCTCCCTCTCCCATCTCTCTCTCTTTCCAACTCTGCAGAGTTGTAAAGTGGGTGTAAAGAATCAGGTCTCATTCCACATGCATTTGAAGGTAACGCATATGGAACATCATTGCCTAATCCTATCCAAGACCGATGAAATGTCACGAGATGAAATTATGGTTGCCAAAAATGCACATACACACATACCAATCACGCCGTTCCCTTCCGGGGTAAGCAGAGTCACTAAGTTTCACTCAAATGTGAATTTAAAAATCTCAATATGATTTTTTCATAATAATTACTTAAATGTCTTCTTTAAGATGTGTATAATTTGAATATATACTGAATAAAATGAACTAGGCTTACCAAACTTATTGTTCAGCGTAGTGAAATATATTTAATGAAGTAGTATTCTGAAAATATTAACTATTTATCAGTACTTGTGATGTAGATATCACCCATTCTGACGCTATCCATAATTCTCTGGTCATTACAATTTTGACAATACATTACTTTTTCTTACTGAAATAATACACTGCTGGTATTACATGCTTTTCAAATCATCCTGAATCATTAGGATTGCCTGAAAAGATGCTCATCTATCATTCCAATCCTGTCATCAGAGAGAGAAACAGATCGCTGTCAGGGTTGTCTGTCTATACAATAAATGGGGTGCCCATGCCATGTTCCCCCATTTTTCTCTTAAATAGGTTTACATTAAAACCGGTAATATAATAACATTTAATTAAATGTTACATAATTTCAGACTATCACACACTCAAAATTCGGGGATATGCAGATTTAAAAAATTTAGTCTAAACGCTTATTTTTACTTACCGAAATTTAAAATTCAGGACAGTCCCATTTCTCCAGGGCGTTTGTCCATCTTAAGCGTAATGCACGTATTTGATTCTATGATCTCCAGGTGTGGCTGCTGGAATTCCAAACAATGGCCAAATATGAACTACTTACGAGAATAACTGAATATAAGAAAAATGCATACTTCCTTATTATACATTATATGTAGATACACTTACATCTGTGCATCCGAACCTTTCGACATTTTATTTTATCAATTGTTTGGATGAATCGTGATGAAAGCTGTATCATTTTATGTAACTAATGTGCCTCAGCTGAGCGCTCGAGTGAATTGAGGCTCTAGTTCCTGGCATTGTATCTACAATTGCCTTCCACATCCTCTCTGAAATGTACCCTGAGGATCTACATCCATTGCCTTATATTCCATGCCCTAATATCCAATTCCCTCTTTCTGTGAAGTTTGGGGCTGAATCCTAGATACACTCATTTGTAATTGGATATTCAAATTATGAGATAACTTCGCACTCAATATTGGCAGAAGTCCTCGTGCGTTCTCAAAACAGGCGCGAAGAGGGGAGGCTCGGGGAAAAGAATGGAATTCCTGCCGGACTCGAGACCTAAAATGTGGTATTTTCGATCAATGTCGCTTTCCAGTCTTTTACAGTTGGCAAACTTTTTCTCAGGGAAGCTTTTCTTGGAGCAATGAGCACTGTGGTCTGGACTACAGGTAACGGAATCGAGTGCACACACGTTTCCCAATCGGTAACTCTGCGCCAATTAACCGACAGTCTTCTGTAATGTACTTTTACCCCTACTCTCTGTTGATATCAAACGAACAAAAGGCTCCGACATCTTATGGTTGGCGTTAGCAGCAATCTAGCTGTGCCAAAGTGTTTTAGTCTTTATGTATTTTAAACCGTCAAATAATATTTGTAATATTTAGCGAAATAATGGATTAGTAGTCCACCCCTTCCTTGTAGACCATGGGAATGCATTTAAACTAGCCATAGTATTTCATAATTACCATTCGTTCGACATCCATCAGTTTTAATGTCATCGTCATACATTTCTTACCTGAGAGAGCTCACCCCAGCAAGAATGGTAGCGTTGAGGAAGCGTCGGCTTACGCTTCGCGGTGACTCAACTGAGCGCTCGAGTGAAGCCGGGATCTAGTGGTAGCGTTAAGTGGAGTTCGGGAGGCTGTTGCTGAGGCGGGCGCCTCCCGAGCGGAGTAGCGATACGCTAGGGGAAACCCGTGACGCTGTTGTGGCGTTGGAGTGCCGGCAGAGTTATGGAAACGCTATGGAAGCGCTCTATTGTGACTCCGTGGTGGCTGCTAGAGGCTATGGGAAAGCGTTGAGGGAATCTATGGGTACTCATTCCTATACTGCTAGTGAGTTAAGACAATGTTATACCTAAAAGTTTGGCTATCGGGAGACTTGCACTATGCTTTGGGATGATAAGTCAATTTTAAGTGGTGGAAGAGCGATACATAAAAGTGGCTGTTGTCACGTTTACAATTTGCTTAAATGATCTTCTGAAATATGAATCAAACACTTCAGTATCACCAGACCAGTGCTCGGGGAATAAGAAAGAAAGGCGTCGGCCTCGAAAGATGTGAGGGCTGGTATCACAGAATGGTGTGGAAATACAAGAAATATAAGTTGGTATGCAGAAGCTTCTAGTCGCTGGACTTGGAGTACCTTCTATGAAATCTTCAACGGTTCATGCAAGTTCATGCAAGCATTCATGCAAGGGGGGTTAAGTCCTAGACCAGCCCTCGGCTTAGTTTGGCCTATGAGAACTTACTGGCGTGTCGAAAATGGCTCATCGGGATCGTAGGGACATGCGGACCACTGGAAGCGTTTGGGAAAGCAACGGAAAGAATATGGAATGCAAGAAGTTCGCAGCGTAAAAACAAGGCTCGGGTGTTGACTGAAAGATTTTAATTAAATATATTTTATTTTCTGATTGGTGAATCTAATTTTCCTAATAGTCGAATGAATAACATGTACTAATTTTTATTTCGTAATCTTTATTATCTATTCCGCGTCCTGATTTTTTTTAAAAATGAGTTTTGTGAAAAATGGGATTATTTTTAATTTGTTCTTCTGTTTCGGAATAAAAAAGGACAAATGTAGTTTTCAAATAACTGCAGTGTGACTTTATCTGCGCTATATCCTTAGATGAGTGGTAAATCTTCTAAATTTATTAAATCTGCTTGAACTATGGATTCCTGGGTCGATGTTGTAATTCGTCTTAAAAGTTGCCCAGTCTAATGAAGACTCGCGAGGTTAGTTCACTTGTGAGTTATGTTCTCGAATGAGTCTTGATTGGTCGGAGAAGGATTTCGGCGAGGAAGGGAGGAGAGCGAATGGGGTGCTGTCCTCGAGGGAAATACATAAACTGGGGAGGGGAGGGTGTAGAAAAGAGCGAACTCTTCAGCGCTTTTGCCGTGCTACAGTTTGTATCGTACGTTCTTCAAGTCACGAAATTTGAGGCGAGATCTTGGAAACAGGGAAAAATAAACTGTATTCTTTCTTATAATTGAAACTTACCCGGAAAATCAGTTCATTTGCCTCGGTATTACTAATTTTAATCTCTATAACGGAAGTGAATGGGATGTATTAGGTAAACCAATCTTACTGTATTCAGCACATTCTTTCATCAATATAATATCATTAATGCTAGAGAGTAGTCGCTTAGGTACGACCTTTCGTCGGTAATAATTTTTTAAATGGCTCCGGTAAATAAAGTGAGCCTTTCCCTCGTTTTCCTATGTAGGTAGCTGGATTATGAAATTAGCTCAAAAAATGAATGCTACCCTCACTCTGAAATTTTTCCTCTCGGTTTTTACCCTCTTTGTGAAGAGTGTTTACGCTTCTAGAACCACTTGTAAATAGACGAACTAATATTCAAAGAATAATATTTCCAAAAACATTGACAAAATAAATCCTTTTTTAATTATTGCTGTGAAAACGGATCTCCCTCTGTACTTAGGAAGGGAATGATCTGGCATCATGTATGGTTGTGATGTTTTCTGTAGCCTTTAGAAGTAAGATCGTATTGTATTTATCTGTTACGCTTATTCTTGAATCTCCATCACCTAGAAGCAAAATTATAATGTACATATGTGCACACCAATTGCAATTCAGTGAATTTAATCTCTTTAGTTTACAGAGTAGTGATGTGAGATACTGGAAGATAATATTAGCTGCTGAATTGAATCAAATTATTTTTCATGCAAATCGTACATTGAAAGAATAATGAATGCTAGTACTCAATGATTGGACGTGATGTTAAGGGAATCATAAAACTCACAGCGGTGGCATTCAACGAAAAAGGAAGTACAGAGACAGGGCTATGCTCACGAATTTAAATATTACAGTAATTATCATTCATGGTCATACACTTCACATTCGATCCGGGCACATCTACATCTACATAATACCCCGAGAGCCGCCGCATGGGCGTGTGGCAGGGAGTGTTAGGTTACCAGCCGTGTGAAGGTGTAAGTTTTCGGAGATGAAATGGTGACATTTATTATAGGAGTGTATTTAGTGGAGCTCAATTTTTATTGTGGTTGCTTATTATTCGCGGTAAGAAGGAGTTTTTGCATCTATCTGTTCGGCAGTGTATCTCTCTTAGACCTAGAGATGTAAATCAGACATAGAGAGATCAGACATAGAGAGCAGTGTATTGATTTCTTCGCAGACGGCATGACACTCGGACTCATGCATGCTCATGGCATTTGTGATCCACCGCGTCGAGTTGTCCCGCGCAACTCGAGGACCGATTGGTAGCAGTCGTGGCCAAGCTCTCTCTCCACTGGTATCATAGTTGGCGCGGATTCGAATCTGTTCCTAATGTTTATTTTGGTTGCGTAAGGTAAATTACCTGTGCTTGCTCCATCTCTCTTATCAAAACACCATAAGAAGGTGAATTTTGCTCCCCCTCCTCTCCCCGGTAAATTTCTCTAGATTATCGAGGCATTTTTTTCGTTCCACGACCGGCCATATGGCACGTTTATTCTGGGCCTGTCAGCTTTTTTTAAATTTTTTATTTTATTTTTCATGCTTCAGGTATTGGACCGTGGCCAGGAGGTGGTAATGGTGTTGGAGGATGACATTCGTTTCGAGCCATACTTCCGGCAAAAGGTGATGGGCCTGCTGGAGGAAACGAAGAGGCTTTCAATTGATTGGGACCTCATGTAAGACCACTTCCACATCCCTATGGTGGTTCATAATGCCAAAACTATTTTTTTTTACCATTTAAAAAATACGAATGCCTGAGGTTACGTGCTTTATTCCCGACTGACATAAAATATTAAATCAGAGAAATTGGAGCTGCAGGAAATTGTCCATTGCTAATTGGTCGATCATCCCTAGTCCATAAAACGACTAGAATGGTTTTATTCAGTGTAGTACTCTGCAGGTATCCATCAATTTTAAAACTGTTTCGCCTTGCTGTGTATACCTGCCGACATCATCTGAAGAGACCGGTTTTCCAAGTGACATCTGTAGACTAATTTTTTTGTCATATTTTAATTAACGTGCATGAAGAAAAGTATTCCTTATTATTTAATTGGATTGGATTTTTGGGGAGGCGACCGACGGCTAAGGTCATTTGCGCCATAGGGGATAGGTAAGGGAGGAAGGGTGGATAGAAACCCGGCGTCGGCATTAGCCTGCTCTTAACGAAAGGCGCCAAGGGGACCACGGCTTAACGTCTCATCCGACAGACGGAGTACTCCACTTGAGGTGCCCTCCACAAGACACTCAAGTAGGGATCGGGTTCCTCTGAAAAACATCCGCCTCTGCAGGGAATTGAACCCTGGCCGCCCGTGTGGTAGGCGAGTACTCTAACCACCACACCAACCCGATCCCCTTATTATTTAATTATTTAATTTTTTGTAATAACTTTTGAGGTAGGTTTTCCCAGTAGTAATGATGTAGCATTTTTCTATAATTATTGCTAAATATTCCCTGAAATGGTTTTGTACGTGATTAAAATTCTTATTGCCGTGAGATACAGCGCCAGAATTACTCCTGAATGGTATCATCATATTACTTGTAGGGGCTTGAAAATCGTTATGTACCAAGGTTTTCAGAATTACCTATAATAACTGTGGTTATGTATGGAGTCCATCTAAGATAATAGCGCTGTTGAAATATGCTGATTTGGCTGGGAACGAAATTATTATTATTATTATTATTTTTTTTTTTACTTCTGTAACTTTCCCCTCCGAGTCCCCGGCTAACATCGGGTTTCGTTGCCGTCATAATGGCCGAGAACTCGAGAGGGGCGGTGCAGAGTTCGTAACCACTTCCGATTAACCCATCGGATCAGTGGCTACGCTGCGTTCGGGTCGTGCGCACGAAGCAGACGGAGCGACCCCAAGAGGACAGCCTTCTGAACGCGGGCTGCAAGTGATTCCGCCTGTGCCACGCAAGCAGGAATACACTTGATGCTCTGTATCAGCGAGCCCTTGATTCCACCGAGCACACCTATGACTAGGACTACTAGTTTTACAGAGTGTCCCGGGTACATCTGCCGAACTTCGAACAGCAGGTCTTGATAGTTTGTCCGTTTTTCCGCCTCTTTCGAGTCCAAGTTCGTATCTCACTGTCGAGAATTTTTGGCCCGAGGTTATCTTCATCTAGGTTTCCCTCATCCTCTACATCTAAACTAGTTGGTCTACTATCGCAGTCATATAGCTCCTCCTCGTATTCTCGCCATCTTTCTAGGATATCTTCCTGCTCGGTTAACATTCTACCTCTCTTGTCCTTTATCTTTAGTACCGTTTTCCCTCTCTTACCTACCGATAGCAATTTCACCCTAGCGTATAACGCACCCATTTTCCCTTCCTTTTGTGGTTTCTCCATTTTCTCGCATTGCCTTCTCCACCAATTTTCCTTCGCCCGATTGGTTATTCGCTGTAGTTGATTATTTAGCTCCTAGTATTTCGCCCTACCCTGGTCGGTGTTGACATTTTTCCAATTTCTTCTCTCCTCCATTTTCCTAATCATTTCTTCCGTAACCCACTGCTTCTTTACCCTCGTCAATTCCGCTTCTCCTATTGTTTTCTCAGTCGCTCTTACAATGCTTGTTTTTATATTCTCCCACATTTCCTCGATTGTTCCTGCTTCTTTGGCTTCTCCTATGTTCTCATCCTTTTTCTCTTGGTATTTCCTCCTTTTCTCTCCCTTCAACGCTTCCAGGTTCCATCTCTTCATCCTCCTACTTTCATTTAGCTATTTGAATCTAACCTCACAATTCATCATCACCAAATTATGATCCGAGTCTGCATCAGCCCCTGGATAACTCCGCGAGTTCTTCACACTGTTCCTAAATCTTTGTCTAACCATGATATAGTCAATTTCGTATCTCCCAGTGTCTCCTGGCATTTTCCAAGTGTATCTCCTCCTGTGATGGTGTTTAAACCAAGTGTTTGTAACTATTAATTTATTTCTCCTACAAAATTCAACTGCCTTCTCTCCGCGATCATTTCTCGTTCCTAATCCAAACCTCCCCCCTCCATACCCGTCTCTCCCTTCACTCACTACTGCGTTCCAGTCTCTCATTACTATTAGATTATTCTTGCCCGGCACTTCTCTGATTATCTCCTCTATCTCTTCATGCACCTCATCTATCCTTTCCTCCCTATGATTGCTTGTAGGCAAGTACACCTGGACCAATACGAAATTAGTACGGCGTGCTTTTATTTCTACCACTGGTATCCTGTCGCTCACCTGTTCAATATTTACTACCCTCCTCCCCAATTTTGCGTTCAATACTATGGCTACCCCGCGTTGACTCTCAACCCCACCACTATAGATTACCCAGTAACTATCACTCCAGTAGTCCCCTCTGTCCTTCCATCTCCCCTCGCACAGCCTCAAGGCGTCCGTTTTCCCTCTTTCCATTTCCCGATTAATGTTTTCCAGCTTCCCAGCCCTCATCATTGTCCTAACGTTCCAAGTTCCTATTTTTATCGGTACCTTCCTTTTCTTCTTATCTTCCCTGGTCCTTGTATCCTGTGATGACTCTGCTGTACAAGGATTTCGTGTGATGACGTCCTCGGGGGCCTTGCCTCCCCCGATGCCGGGCCCGACACCCGCCCGGATTGGGCGGCGTCCCGTAGTTGCCAAAATTCATTTCTCTTTGTGCGACATTCATATTTCTGGGTAGTATAATATTCGAGAGAGGACTCCCACCCCCGCTTCTCAACAGTGTGTTTCACGTGATCTATACAGACACTATCACGGGACTACCTTTCGTCTGACTACCTTCGACCTATCTGGCATGGGTAGCCCTACCGAGAGCAATATGTATTGCTCCCGCCAGTCCAGCTTTAGGGGACATTGGAACGCGCAAGCCCTTCCACCACGTCAATGTTGTAGTCCGCGGAAAGAGTAGAATAAAATGAAAAGTAAATAATTTTTTCGCGATTGTATGATTTACCATAAGAATATATACCACCACCATATATTCTTCTGCGACGTGATTCATTTCCTCGAATGAAATTGGACGTGTTTACTGATCGACTGCGTTTCCAACAGTCAACTGTGCCATTATCTTGCATTCGCACTGTTGTAAAAAAAAAAAACAAAAAAACACGAAGACGCAACCAGCACGACGCTTAACTGTCGCTGGTTGCGTTTTCTCGTCATCATCTGTCTTGCAGTAAATACTTATTACATTCCAACTGATTCACTGTACGAACCGGGAAAAAAGAACAGGATTAATTTTTAACTGGATAAAATAAGAATGGCATCCAAGTTAACGTTTAACAGGTTAAAGATATATTTTTTGATCATCACCACTATTTTCTTTAATTAATTCTAGAAGAGCTGCATTGGCTGTCTGGCAAATGGCTCTGATTATGATGTCCTGTGGGAAGAACTGGAGTACGAGGGAGAGAAATAAAAACCTAAAGAGTTATAACTTGAAAAACCTTTCATTAAGAATGTGAGACCAGTTTCTTATTTCAGTGATGGACTTGAAGGAGAAATGTGCTATTGCAACAAGCACCATTAAGTTTTAACCATTACATAGCTATAACTGCTAGTTTTGTTTCTTTATGCCATCGAGGAAAATTTGGTTTTACTTCTTAATAACTTGGTAGAGTAATGCATGTGCAATACTTTAGTATAAATTAATTATTATACCAATGAATGCTCCTCTGCTCATTTGGCTTTGCTATAATGCATATTTCATTGCCAAAGCAACTAGTTGGGATAAGTTTTTAACCATTCTTGCATGCCAAGTTTTTCTCAGAGTGAACTCTGAAATCCATATTATTCTGATTGGTGTCATCAATAACTTGGGCCAATTAAATCGGACTATCCAAGGTAATGTTGATTTTTACAAAAATGCAAATGGAAGATAATGATGCAGTTGATAGTTGGAAATGCAGCTGATCAGTAATCACGTCTGATGTCATTTGGGGAAAGGGATCACGTTGCCCAAGAATCTATGGTGGTGGCCTTTGTTTAGTGAAAAAATTATTTACTGTTCATTTCTTTCTGATTATAATTCAGGATAAGTCTGCAAGTATGATGGGTGTAATCAATAACTTGAGCCAATTAGATATCTCTTGAGTCTAATGTCTTTAGGATGACAATCGGTCTGTAATGAAAATGTTCCCTCATGATTGACTTCAAGGGTTTAAATTTACTTGTCAGTCCCTCATTTTAATCCTTTCTCTAGCATCCTATTTTTCTTGATCTCCTTTTTATAATGCCTTTGATTATGAGGAATTATATCTTTATAAAAAATCGTGTTTAGGAATTCCATATTTCATACGTCTATGAACACATATTACCTTGAATTTTAAAGTACAGTAGACCCCCGCTTTACGATGGGTTCGACTTACAATCTGAGCTGATTTTGCACGCGCTTTTTAAAATTTCAAATTCCTCCGATTTTGTTTTAAATATCGATAGTGTTTTAAATATTGGTTTAATAATACTTTAAATAATTTTAATCCAGGATATTTCGTGTGAATTGGCTCTGACACGTACACTGAATGGATTGGCACTGATGCTCTTTAAACCGATTCCTCGTCCGGAAATAATGCCGATTCAACATACAATGGAATTCGCTTTACGATCGGTCCTCCGGAACGGATTAATATCGTAAAGCGAGAGTCTACTGTATAGCTTTTTGTACTTTTTTATATGAGATATAATTAAACCTTTTTATGATGGAGGAATTTTATAGTTCTTCCTATTATCTATGTTCACAAGTCCTTCCCAAATTTCAAAAATATAATTCAGGCTAAGTCAGCAAATATCCATTATAATTAAAATTGATGCAGATGAACGTTGTGCATGTATTAATATTATATTACATATAAAATACCTTGTAATTTATTATTGTGGTTTTGGGTACTTATTATGATTTATATTAATGAAAAATAGTGTTTTTGAAGTCTACAATCATTTTATTGGAAATTGTTGAAAAAAAATTGAAGTGTTCATATTTGATGAATTATTTCTTTCAATATCAGTCACCTTCTAGTAAGATACATCATTTTCAAATCATTAGTATCTTTTAAATTGTTTGTCCAGAAAATAGGTAATTTTGTCTTAAAATCTGCCTTGATATAAGCTTTTGGCTGAACTCCAAGATTCATGAATCGTACCTTAAGGCATGAACTCTTATACATATTGCATTAGTACTTTGTATTCCTATAACTTAAATTGAGAGGATAAAATTTGTGCAGATACCTGGGTCGCAAGCGCTTAGGAGATGCTGATAAAGAAGAGTGGGTGCAAGGCTCTAAGCGGCTCGTGTGGGCCGGATACTCTTACTGGACCCTTGGCTACCTGCTGGCATCAAGTGGCGCTCGCAAGTTGGTCGAGGGCCAGCCCCTTCCTCGCCTCCTCCCAGTTGACGAGTACCTGCCCATCATGTCGGATAGACATCCAGAAGAGTCGTGGAAAGCCCACTTCTTTCCAAGGGACCTCCAAGTGTTGTCTGCTACACCCTTGCTCCTCTTCCCCACGCACTACACAGGGGAGCAAGGATACGTGAGTGACACTGAAGATTCTGTCACGGTGCCCTCCTCCTCCCCTCCACAGAGAGATGACCTCTGATAGGTAGACCAAGGAGGAACTCCTGCAGATACCATGCCAATGTTTACTCGGACACTGCCCTACTGTGTAAATCCTCGGGATTTGTACCACAGGCCACACATTAGACATTGAGAAGTGAAGGACTAATTCAAAGCTCCAAGCCCTTGCACAAAGAAAATTTTTTCAATAATTATCTCATGGAGTTAAGAAATGTAGCAATGTTTCACATATTTGATTCCATAGATTTTCCTTTACTCTTTACATTAATGTTCCACAAATCTGTTGATTATTTGTTGATTTTTTACCAGTCACTTTAGGCGAAAAATTCACATTGTCAGTAATGTGTTTGCTGATGGTTGTCATTAGCTCCAAAGATGGTTGTCATTAGCCAATCAGTGGATCAGATGCTTATGCCTATTGATACCAATGCCTTCCTCTTCCTGTGAGGCCTTGGATAAACAAACTTTTTACAGATGTAAGCCAGTGTTGAAATTAGTTTAGACCAGAGAAGGTTGAGTACACTGCTGTCTGACTGGGCAGTTTTTGTACTCTCTCATCTTCTGTGTACGAGAGTACCAGTCTTATGAGTTGAGCACTTCTTGGTGAACAGTCTGATTAGTTTATTTCATCAGCAAGGATGGTCAACACCCCTTTACTATGTGCTCAAGTTGGAACATGTCCTCTCAGCATCCTCTCCAAGTGCCAAGAAAAAAGAAATATGAATCAAAATGTAATTAGAAAGGTTCTTCTAAACTCCATGACCGAGTAGTTGTGTATGCCTGTTGATGCTGCTGAATATGGCCAGTTTCAGAGAGAGATGTTCCTATCCCTTTATCCTTTAAACTCCTTCTCATAGAGGTACCTGATTAGTCAAATTGAAGTGCACCTTTCCACCTGAATTTGAGAGTATGTATTCTTTTCTCAATGGAAACTATAAGGTTTGTCCAACTGGTATTCATTACATATGTAGAAATTGAGGGCATAGATTAGGAATGCGGAATTTCTAATGAAGGTTAGGGGAATTCAATCACGTGGGAAACACATTGATGTCATATTCTCTTTTCAATGATTTTTAAATGTTAAACCTCTCCTCTCCTATGGTGTAAGACCTCTCTCTGTAAATAACCTCTCCTATGGTGTAACAACTCACAAATATGACAGAACACTCAAAATTCAATCCAAGTCCAGTGTACAATTTCATATGTTAATATTTGAACACATAATCAGGGTGAATTCACTAGTGAACCCAGAAAGAGTGTTTGACTGTAGGGCATCTAGGGATACACTAAGTCTGCTTGAGAGTGGAGCTGCTCATGTGCCTGAACTGCTGTTATAAGTGAAGTTGCAAAGTCAGGATTTGAGTGTTGGACAGATGCAAGGAACTTCCGTATTAGTCAAAAGAAGAATTTTGTGGTGCTATGAATCCATTGGATTGTTGCCTCTTTTTTGCAAACCTTTCTTTATCTAGTATTACAATGATGTGAATTCAAAATGTATTAATGAATGATGTATTTTCTTGTTTTCATTTTTAAGCCGGTTTGACACTTATGTGTTTCGTTCAATCAAGAAACCTCCCCCTTTTGGTATTCATCCTCCTCACTTAATTTTATTAGGACTTCACCTTTTTACTACGGAGACCGGCATTTTTCCTCATACTGTCTTGGATAGGTATTCGAAACCTCTCCTTTAAACACTTCATATTGCTTCTGATATGATTATGTTCAAATATTCAGTTCCCTGGTGTTTTCCTTCCTTTATCAAGGGTCCATTTGAGATGAAGTTCTGTCGTAGTGTTGGAATTCTTTGTCAAAGGCTCCATCCAATTTGATGACGACTCAAAGTTTACACTCAGTTTCCACCTCTGAGAAGTGAGCACCGCTGCCTAACATGTGTGATATTTCCTTATTGAATGCATTATTACCTTGTTGGATAACCATGGCTCATTAATCATAATGGAAAAGAGTTCCTTTTTCACTGTGAACTCCTTGATTTTCTTATGTCCTCAAACCATTAAGCTTGACAGATCTTATATCCTTCAAGCATCCTTGGTTTTGTTAGTATTTCATGAAGTTTCAGATAAAGAAACTATATTTCCTCACATGTTTTTGTGTAATCTCTTTGAAGATTTACTAATGCCTCTTTATTACTTACTCTTCTATGGCTATGAAAGGTACTGAAGTAACCTTCTTCATTGTATTGTTAGGTTTATTTTTCCATGCAAAGAATATAATCTTATGTTAGTTTGACAGTGAAAAATTGATTCCAAAAAATACTGTTTCAGTGAAAAATAACTGAGCGTGTGCACACTCTAATAGATATGCCTGGTCTCATGTCGAATAAGGGGTCTAGTCTGCAACAGAGTGGGTAGAGATGTAGTCATGTGAATCAGGTAAATTTTGTGAAGGAAAACCACTATGTAATAAGGATTCTTCATAAAAATAGTCTGTTGCATATTTATAAGTAGGACTGAGCCCGTGATAAGTAAGTCCAAAATTAACATTGACTGCTTTTTGATCAACAGTATACTGGTATTAGAGTAGCAGAACCCAATATTTCTTTCATCAGCATTGTGCTGCATACTTCTAAATTGAATGTTTAAAATCCCCATAGTTGGTGGGAAACTGTAAAAAGATATGAGCGCTTAATAAGTGGTCAAAATATTTATAACCACCTCATGAGGACCTATTGCTTCAGAAAGATGAGTGTCTTCCAGGATAAGAGGAAATTGAACCTAAACTAGACGTCAATCATCTTGTTTTTTTACCTTTAAGTTAGCATTGGTGTAGAATAATTTCACAGATACTGTTACTGTTCATACCAGGTGTATTTTGGTCAATTAAATAATTTTTTTAATTTCCTATTTTTAAAAAAACTGATATGTGCTAACATTTTGGTCCTCACTGCTGCTCTATAATACCTTGTTAGGCATGCAATTTAAATAGATTAAGGAGACAGAATATTGGGTATTGGTTATTGGAAAAATAAGTTTATTGGGTTATCTTTTTAACCTTGGATAATGACTTGAATCCTTAATTGCATGGAGAAACCAAAATTTACAGTTGCTGTTTATTCACCCGCATTACATGTTGAAATGTGTCAGGAACTTTGAAATTCCCACCCCCTGCCAGTAGGACCTTCATCTACTGGGCTAGTTCTCATTTTACTGCTGGAAGATCCATCCTACTAACTATTAACCTGAGTGGTAGTGGCCCATCAAATTCAGGCAGGTTTAAGGTAAAATGTATAATTCCAAGCAAGTGCAATGCAATGAGTGATTCAACAATGTAGCCGCCTCCAAGTCATTCTAAAGTCTAAAAAGTCAAATGATATGTGTTACCAGAGTTTTTAGGTATGCTCCTAAAAACTAAAATACATGATCTTGCTGAGGTGCATCCTGGAGTTCTATGCTTATATGTGTAGAATTGCATTAAAAATGTAATTATGGGTGAATACTTGTGCTTCTTTTGTGAGTTTTTTTGTCACTAATTGTGCTCAAAAGCCTAAAAGTGTCATATCTTATTGCTATATGTGTAAAAATTTTCATTTTTATGACTAAAAGGTTTGAAAACTGATCAGTGTTAATACTTGTTGAATTTATCAGGTGTAAGAAGATGAGAAAACTGTTTAAAAATTTCAAAATTAATTTATCATTAAAAATTAATGTTTCCCATGTTTAGTTTTCTCTTTCATCTCTTTTCAAATGCCATTTTCATGCTATGAATGACCTCAAGCCATTTTTTTTGGAACAATTTTCTTGAAAGGTAGCCTTTTCTACTATAAAACATGTTTTCCTTCAAACAAGAAAGTAAACTCTCCCCTTGAGCATTCTATCTTATTATGGCCAACAAACAGCTAGGCATGCAGATCTGTATGAGGAGATTCAAATCTCCTGTGAACCTTTTAGAATTGCTGATAGTCTTTCTGTATTTAATGAGTGAATGAAATGGCTATTGTTACTTACCTAATAGAAATATTTTAATTCATTTCATCCATCTCCAGCATTTAATGACTCTCTTGGTTTGTATGTGCCCTATTGAAGTATAATACTCACTTCCTTCCAGCTGAATGCACTTCCCTAAATGTTGCTATCTCCTCTGATAAGCAGCAACTTTTCCCCTCTTAAGCTGCGTCAATACTATGGATTTTTAATTGTATTGCAGTTTTTAATGACAGAGTTTTTATTAATCTTTTAAAACTTAAAGGAATACTTTGAAGTTTCTTGTTAGCCTTTAAAATTAAATTGAAGTATTGTGGAGAAAGTTGACTTAGTTATAGAAACAATGAATGATGTAGAAAATCATTACAGGAATTAACTGTCCCAATATTAAGGTACTTGTCCTTTTTGTTTTGACACACGTTTCTTTGGCATATGAATATGCTCTACAAAAAACTTTTATTACAATAGATATTTCTGGGTGATCAGTTTGAACAAGTTCTTATGTGGAACTATGTTAATTGATACCCTGATTGATCAATATGCTCTGAAATCAGATTGTGTGTATCAGAGTCAAGAGGTCTTAGCATGATAGGCATTTTCCTTATGATATTTCTGTACCATCTCATCACTAATGTTTTTTCTAGTGGACATGTAGCCTCGAAATATTTATGTCAAGTGCACTTTCATGTCCTCCATTTTTCAAACGAAGGAAAACTGTTGGAAGTAGACTGCAGGAAATCAATTTCTGTCTTTAAAACACATTAACTTTTATTCTTTTGGTACCCAATCTGTGACAATTTCAGTTTGTATGAAATTTATTTTTAGTGATTATATTGCAAATTTTATAAGTTACATTGCATCATGAAAACTTGTGTTTGTATAACTTTAGTATACCAGCATGGGTGCTAGAAAAATGATCTTGGATTACTGTTTGTATATTCATATATTTTATGTGAACTCACAAGTAAAGATTTTTACATTTTTTAAAACTTGTTTTTCATTTATATCCATTTCATATGTGAACCTCTTGGGTAACGTAGCATACTCACTTACTTATTAACCTGATTGAATGTTGTTTTTTGTGCCACTTTATATGTATTTGTGTGTTTATATCATTTGTCTAATTCTTCTTCTTCTCAGTCCCTATCTTCTTCTTTAGTACAGCCTTCCTTTTAGCATGCGTTTTGGGATTTCCTCCCCTGGCATTCTCTCTATGTGACCCAACCAGCGTATTCTCTGGGACTTAATGAACCTTACTATATTTTTTCCTGCGATCAACCGATCTGTTTCTTCATTATACCTTATCCTCCATTCTCCTTGGTCGCATACTGGCCCATATATTCTACGGAGGATCCGTCTTTTAAAGGTACTGAGTGTTCTCTTGTTTGCCAGAGTCATTGTCCAGGTTTCTGATCCACATGTCACCACTGGCCGCACTAGTGTCACATAAAGTTTCATCTTCAGAGTTCTACTTATTAATCTATTCCTGAGTAATTTTATTTCCGGCCTCAACTCGGTCTTGGATGCATATTTTCAGGTTATTGTCACTGGTTAGTAGCATGCCAAGGTAATTAAAGTAACATACACCCTGGAAAGTGTCTCCGTCAATTGTTAGGTTGTGTGGTTCTCTTCGATGCTCCATTGTAGACATTACCATACACTTGGTTTTATTTGCATTAATTTTGAGACCTATTTTGCCTGCTTCTCTTTTCAGTATCTGCTCTTTATAGATCTGCTCTAAGTCCACTAGTCTTCTGGCTGCAATGGCAATATCATCGGCATATGCACAGATCTGACTTGACTTCTCAGAGAGCATTCCCTTCAGATCTATCTCTTTATCTCACTTGCATCTTTACTTTGTAGATTTGTCTAACCAATTGCAAAAATGTGGAATCTAGCATCACTGTCTCTGAATTGGTCACTGAATGAAAATCATCAATGGTCTTTATGGTTTGATACCAAGAATGGACGTGAGGCAATTCCAGGCACATACTTTGCATATCAACATTTATATTTAATGATCTTTATAGGTACATGGTTTGCATTTTGTCTAAATATTGTAATTTTTACTACATTAGTTTCTTGTGATCCTTAGTCAACATTTGTTGAGCCCCATATGCTCACAATTCTCACAGGCTTATTTTTCTGGGCATTGCTCTTGAAGTTCATCAGTGATTAATTGTCTGTCTTCTGGAATCTTTTTTTCAATTTAGCAAAGAATCGCTTTACTGAAAAGGAATGACCTCCATCATGCACATCACATCTTCCTTACTGATATTTACTGCACCGTGTCCACCAAAGTCGAAAACAAGTTGCAGGTGAATTATCATGGCAATGCCTCCTTGCACCTTGCACTCTCAGGCACCTTGCTTTTCGAATGGACTTCAGCGGGATTTGGAATGGTTAAACTTTAAGTGATAGGCCTCTTTTCTCACAAGAAAGGTATAATAAATATATTTATCATCATCCACACTCTTGGAGATGCAACATTGCTACCAAATGTTTCAAATTGATTTTCATTGCCACTTTATCTCAATTGCATCTTTACTTTGTAGATATCCCTTCTGTGCTGTTTTTGAATGTTCTTCTCCACTGGTCATGAAGACTTGATTTTTGACTTGTGAAAAGGTGTACCATTTTGTGATCAGTAGAGGAAAATCAGTTCTTCTGTCATCCACATAACATGTTGAAACTGTCTTCCCTCAGAAATAAAATAAATCGGAAATAATATGGTTCTACTATGTTACATAACAGGTGGAACATACTTGCTGGACCAAGTTGATGACCAAATTGTTGGTTAATCAAATTCCAAGGAGGCACAGGTAAGTGGAATAGGTGCTCCTACTTCTGAAGAATCATATTGAGGATGGTTAAGTGATAAGATCTTCGAGGCAGTGATCAGATTTCATCTACTTCCGAGGGAAATCTTTTCCTAGTCTATAGTTGCCCTTCCTTTTGACTTCTGCTTCTGGAAATGGCATATGGCAGCCCTTGACCACATCAATGTTGTATTATGCAATAGTGGTAAACATTTTTATCATCAAATTCCAGTTGGTCAAACTGAACATACGTCTGGTACCAGTGATGGCCGGTAATCAAGTGAAAGTAATCGAATTACCGGTAACGATTACTTTTTGGGTATTTTTTACTTGTAATCGTTACTTTTAAAAGAAAAGTAATGATACTTGTAATCAACCCCTTAACTGCTTTGAGTAATCGTTACATTTAAGTCATCTTTACTTTTATCGGCAGTGAACTGTTTGTTCGTTCGAGATTTGAGATCCCGCCGTCATGACGTCAATTCGTGTGCCTTTTCGCTGTGGCGATGTGCCCAATCTGTGTGCTGGTTCAGCGATATATCGATGTACGTCGAGGTATCGCTGATATGGTTAACTTCCGATGATTTCGAAAGATTTCACGTGGTTACCATTTTCGCGACTGTCACCATCGTCACCATTAATATTTTCTCTGGTACCTCGTGGAAGGAAATGGCTGTTTTGCTGCTGTTTTGAGTTGGTACTGCTAGCTCTGCTAGAAGACCATTTATTTCTCCATTAACTTCAACTGAAAAGTATATCATGAGAAATCTAATACACATGGTGTATATGCATTAAAGTACAATGATATGAATGCCAACTTAATTTCAATATCCTAGTTATTTGAGTCTTCTAATCCATTTATATTTCAGGAAATTGGTGGGTAGATAGCGTTAGTGTAGGGGAGAACCGGGTAATGGCGAACAGAGGGCAATGCCGAACACGCCTCTATGTTCGGCCAGCAGCGTATTTTCTTAGCTCCGTGAGGTGCTGTAGTTTAGTGGCTCCTATACGAAACAGCAGGAACAGCACCGCCATCTTGTCAATTCATCTGAGGGAGTGGATGAAAGAAGTGCGTTTTTGATGTTTCGGATCTAAGGAAGTTATCTGATTTTTTAAGGTATGTATGCATTATTATTTATCGTAGATGGTTTATAATATGCCCATAGATTGTTAATAACATATAAAATAAGAATGTACTTTGGATTCAGGAATACAGGCAACCGTTTCTCAACGTAGTATTTTCAAACACGAAAGTTTAGTTTCGGGTAATGGCGTACACTCTTCGGTATTCCCCGCCATGTGTTCGGTATTCCCCGCTACCTACATGTACACGTTTCCTACAAATACTACCAAGGATTTCATTGTTTCAGATGACAAGCAACCGCAAGCGAACTACCTACCGATAAAGAAAAATGTACTAAGGAAGCGCTCGAGGCGGCTGTTGAATTAGTAAAAAATGGAACATCAATTCGACAAGCGGCAAAGCTACACGGCATTCCCGTTACAACTTTATATGACCGAATATCGAAAGCAAAATTCGACCCCCCGTTTCTTGGACGCCACTCTACCTTCACACTTGAACAGGAGTGTGAATTTGCTGATCACATTATTCGTCTTGCTAAATTTTCTATAGCATCACTCTAAAAGGCATTCGGCGTGTTGCCTTCATGTTTGCTGAAAGTAATCAAATCAAACATTCGTTTAACAAAGAGACCAAAATCGCTGGAAAAGATTGGTTCTGTGGGTTTGTAAAAAGGAATGGTAAATTAAGCATTCGCAGGTCAGAAGCTTTTTATTATGTATTATTTTTATTATATAATACAGTATTAACAGAATTCTAGGATTTAACCGACAGGATGTTGGGAAATTCTTTGCTAATTTGGAAGAATTATTATTATGGTATGTTTATTATTATTATTAATTATGGTAAATTATGGTAAAATACAAATTTGAGCCGACAGAAATTTGGAATATGGATGAGACCGGTATTTCTACTGTGCAAGAGAATGGTGTCGTTGTAGCAGAAAAGGGGCAGAAAAGAGTAGGGGCAGTGACATGCTGGGAGCGTGGAAAAACAATCACAGTGCTGTATGAGCGCGGCTGGCCAATTTGTACCTCCGATGTTCATTTTTCCTCGGAAAAGGATGACGCCTTTATTAGAGAAAGATGGACCCCCTGGTGCGGTTTACTGCTGTTCAAAGTCAGGATGGACAAATGAGGACATATTTATAGAATGGCTAGATCACTTCATAAGACAAGTAAAGCCTACCAAAGAAAAGCCAGTGTTATTAGTTATGGACAATCACTTTTCTCACTGCACTCTAGACGCCTTTGATATATGGCGAGAAAATGGTATTGTGGTTGTCTCCTTACCCCCTCACACATCCCACTGCCTTCAGTCCTTGGATGTGACCTACTATTCATTAAAAGCAGCCTACAATAAGGAGTGTGACATTTACCTGAAAGGAAAACAGTTTGAAAAGATCACACCTTACGACGTGGCTGATCTTTTCTCCAAGGCCTAATGGTACAGTCACTACCGTCTTGAAAGGCATCTCTGGATTTACAAAGACAGGGATCTACCCTTTTAATCCAAATATATTTACAGATGAAGATTTTTTCGTAGATGATATCTGACTTCAACGTCGGGAACCATGCATTGAAACTGCTGCAAATGGAAGCCAATCCTCTGTTACAAATGAGGTTGCTGTATCCCCTGAAAAATCCTTCCAAGAGATTTTACCAATCCCCACCACCAGCAAAGCCAATCAATCAGATGAACCAAAGAAAAAAAGAGGCAGGCCGAAACAGCGCTCGGAAATACTGTCTACAACACCAGTGAAGGGTGATCATGAGGTAAAACGTCAAAAAAAAACCTAGAAAAAGAAAAAAAACTAAAAATCAGAGAAGAAAATTCCGCTAAAATTAAAAATATTAAAATTAAGGAGAAAAAAGAACCAAATAAATATGGAAAAGGTGTTCCTACCGGGAAAGGAAAACTTGAAAGTCCAGCGAAAAGCAAAGAAAAATCTTCTCAAGGAATTTGAATTCGACGAGATGCTGACGGACCAAGAGAAGTGTTTCGTCTGCGACGACTACGGTCAAGATCACGAGCTGTGGTATCGGTGCACTGCATATGGAATTTGGGAACATGCTGAGTGCTCTGGTTGGGACTCCCCTGAGGGGTACAAGTGCGATATTTGTGTAGGAAAATGATTGGCCTGTCCTGCTGGCCAAATAGCAAATGTGATTTCCAAGACTGGAATAGTGTGCCTAAAACTAATTGCCAAATATTAGCCAAATACTTATGTACCTTCCTAAAACTTTTTAGGCTAATATAAAGAAGTTTTTGTCAGTTTTAAGTTAAAGTTTCAGCCTTGTTACTGTCGTGTTCTATCACAAACTTAAAGAATTGTTGTTTCAAGAAGCATGTTAAGCTTCATAATTGTTTTACGTTCTGTAGGAAATTGATTTTTGGTTTCGATTTAGTTACTTTCCAGCTTAATATTCAAATTATTCCTGTCATAATAGCCTCATTCAACGTCCTCTATTTTGTTAGAGAAATACGCAATAAACAGTTTCAAAATTTTCGATTGAATGTGAGTTTGTATTTGCCTATGATATGATTTTATTTTTCTTTAACGGTAAACATTCTAACTCCGGTTCTTTAATTTTCCCATAAATGGAAGTACATCCAGGATCCTGATTTAGTAAAATCATTTTTCTCGGTCCATTTTACCAGTAAGTGACACGGAAACATTTACTTAAATTTTCCAGAAAAATTTTGATGAATCCAAGAACAAAAGATCCATCTATTTAGTGTTTTACAAAATACACCAAACGGCGATCATTGCAAATATCATCTTTGGTAGTTCGTGGAAATTGTTTCAAGATCAACTTTTCGGCCAGTTCAATTTCTACATATCTTCAAACGATGAACATTTCTACTCCGGTACCTAAATTTTTCATTTAATGAAAGTATGTCCGGGATCGTGATTTCGCTAAATTCGTTTTTCTCCGGTTGATTTTACCAATCATTGACTCGGAAATATTTTCTACTCTCCCAAATATTTGCGATAAAATTTTTATTTAATCCAAGACCATAAGATCCTTATATTATGTATTCCACAAGATACGCCAAATGGCGATCATTGCAACTCTGATCATTGTTTCTTTCCTTGGAAATATTTTCAAGATCAACTTTTTGGCCATTTTAATATTAATTTTGCTTGTAATGGTGTACATTCTAACTCCGGTTCTTTAATTTTGCATTAAATGTAAGTATGGCCAGTATCCTGATTTAGTAAAATGCATTTTTTCCCGGTTGATTGTACCAATCATTGACGCGAGATTATTTACCACTATTCCTAAAATTTTCGATAAAAATTTTTGTAATCCAAGACCATAAGATCCTTCTATTAAGTGTTCTATAAGATACGCCAAATGGCGATCATTGATACTCTGTTCATTTTCTCTTTTCTTGGAAATATTTGAATATCAACTATTCGGCCTCTTGAATTTCTATTATTCTTTTATCGGTGAACATTCAATCTCAAGTTCTTTGATTTTCCACTTAATGGGAGTATGACAAGAATCAGTATTTCGCTTATTTCATTTTTTTTCGGTCATCCATCATAATTTTCCATCATAATTTTTATCGATAATTTAATGAAGCGTAGTAAATGTTTCCGTGTCAATGATTTGTAAAATCAACCGGAAAAAAGTGAATTTAGGTAATTCTGGATACTGGACATACTTCCATTTAATGGAAATCTAGAGAACCGAAGTTGGAATGTTCACCGTTTAACTAAAAATAGAAAGTGAACTGGCCGACAAGTTGATCTTGAAACCATTTAAAAGAAACAACCGAAGATTAGAGTTGCAATGGTCGCGCTTTGTGTATCTTGTAAATCACAAAATAGAAGGATTCTTTTGTCTTGGATTTATGAAAATTTTTATCGAATATTTTAGGAGGAGTAGTAATAGATTCCGTGTCAATGATTTGTAAAATCAACCAGGAAAATGATTCAGCGAAATCAAAATCCTGGACATACTTCCATTTAATGGAAAATTGAAGAACCGGAGTTGGAATGTTTACCTTTAAAAGAAAAATAGAAATTGAACTGGCCGAAAAGTTGATCTTCAAACTATTTCCACAATACAATTAAAGGTAAATGTTGCATTATCTCCATTTGGTGTTTCTTGTGAAACATTAAATAGAAGGATGTTTTGGTCTTGGTTTCATGAAAATTTATATCAAAAATTTTTGACAAGAGTAGTTTATGTTTCCGTGTCAATGATCAATAAAATCAACCGAGAAAATATGAATCAGGATCCTGGATATACTTCCAAATATGGAAAAATTAAGAACCGGAGTCAATGTTCACCGGTTAAAGAGAAATTTAACTGGCGAAAGATTGGATCTTGAAACTATTTCATCGAAACAACCAAAGATCAGAAATGCAATGATCGCTATTTGGTGTATTTTGTTCATTACTAAATAGAAGGATTCTTTAGTCTTGGATTCATCAAAATTTTTATCGAAAATTTTACGAAGAATAGTAAACTTTTTTGTGGCATCGACTGGTAATTTCAACCGGTATAATATTAATTTAGCAAAATATGATCCAGGAAATACATACATAAAATGGAAAATTAAAGAATAGGAGTTGGAATGTTTACCGTTAAAATAAAACTAGAAATTCAACTTTCCTAAAAGTTGATCTTGAAACTATTTCCAAGCAAAACCAGGATCCTGGACACACACACTTTCATTAGATGGAAAATTAAAGAACCGGAGTTGGAATGTTCACCGTTAAAAGAGTTATAAATATATAAATGGCTGAACAAAAGTTGATCTTGAGACTATTTTCACGAAACAACTAAAGATCGAGGTAGCAAAGATCGCCATTGCGCATCTTGTAATACACTAAATGGAAGATCTTTCGGTCTTGGATGCATAAAATTATAATCGAAAATTTTAGGAAAAGTAGTAAATGTTTCCGTGTCTATTATTGTTAAAATTGACCGAGGAAAAAATCAAATTTTGCTATAACAGGATCCTTCACATACTTTCATTAAATGGAAAATTAATGAACCGGAATTAGAATGTTTACGTTAAAAAAAATAGAAATTGAACTGGCCGAAAGGTTGATCTTGAAACTATTTCGAAGGAACAACCAAAGATTAGAGTTGCAATAATCGCGCTTTGTGTATTTTGTAAATCACTATATAGAAGGATTTATTGGTCTTGGATTTATCTAAATTTTTATCGAAAATATTAGGAAGAGTTTTAACGGTTTCCGTGTCAATGATTTCTTAAATGAACGGAGAAAAAATAGTTTTTGCGAAATTAGAATCCTGGACATACTTTTATTAAATGGAAAATTGCCGGAGTGGGAATGTTCACCATTAAAAGAAAAATAGAAATTGAACTGGCCAAATAGTTGATCTTGAAACTATTTCTACGAAACAACCTAAGACCAGCGTTGGAATGATCGCCATTTGGCGTATCTTGTAAAAAATTTAAAGGACGTATCTATTGGTCTTGGATTAGTCAATCTTGTTATCAAAAAGTTTAAGAAGAATAGGAAATGTTTCCATTTCAATGATTGGTAAAATGAACAGAAAAAAAATGAATTTAGCAAAATTAGGATCGTGAACATACTATCCCTTAAATGAATAATTAAAGAACCAGATTTGGAATGTTCACCGTTAAAGAAATAATTGAAATTGAACTGGCCGAAAAGTAGATTTTAAATATATTTCGAAAAAAAGGAACAATGATTAGAGTATCAATGATCGATCAACTTTTCAGCCATTTATACCAATTTGCTGATTTTACCAATCGTTGACATGAAAATATTTACATCTCCTAAAATATTCCATTAAAATTGTGATGAATCCAAGAAAAAAATATCCCTCTATTTAGTGCTTAAGAAAAAGTCAAATGGCGATATTGCAACACTGATCTTTGGTAGTTTCGTGGAAATATTTTTAAGATCAAATTTTCGGCCAGTTCAATTTCCATTTTTATTACGGTGAAGATTCTAACTCCTGTTCTTTATTTTTCCGTTAAATGGGAGTATGTCCAGGATCCATATTTAGTTAAATTCATTTTTCCCGGTTTATTTTACCAATCATTATAGTTTCAATAGTTAATGAAAAGTTTCAAGATCAAATTTTTGGCCAGTATATTTCTATTTTCTTTAACGGTAAACACTCAAGTCCAGTTCATTAATTTTCCGATAAATGGAAGTATATCCAGGATCCTGATTAGGTAAAATTAATTTTTCCCCGGCTCATTTGACCAGAAAGTGACACGGAAACATGTACTTAAATTTTCTTCTTTGTTCTTTTATTTGCCATTTAATGAAAGTATGTCCACGATCCTGATTTCGCTAAATTCGTTTTTCTCCGGTTGATTTTACCAATCATTGACTCGGAAATATTTTCTACTCTCCCAAATATTTGCGATAAAATTTTTATTTAATCCAAGACCATAAGATCCTTATATTATGTATTCCACAAGATACGCCAAATGGCGATCATTGCAACTCTGATCATTGTTTCTTTCCTTGGAAATATTTTCAGGATCAACTTTTTGGCCATTCAATTTTATTTTCCTTTTGATGGTGTACATTCTAACTCCGGTTCTTTAATTTTGCATTAAATGTAAGTATGGCCAGTATCCTGATTTAGTAAAATGCATTTTTTCCCGGTTGATTGTACCAATCATTGACGCGAGATTATTTACCACTATTCCTAAAATTTCGATAAAAATTTTTGTAATCCGGGACCATAAGATCATTTTCTCTTTTCTTGGAAATATCTGAATATCAACTTTTCGGCCTCTTGAATTTCTATTATTCTTTTATCGGTGAACATTCCAACTCATGTTCTTTGATTTTCCACTTAATGGGAGTATGTTTAGAATTCAGATTTAGCTAAATTCATTTTTTCCGATTATTTTACCAATTATTAACACGGAAACATTTATTACTTTTCATAAATTTTTCGATAAAAATTCTGATAAATCCAAGACTAAAGAATCCTTCTATTAAGTGTTATACATGATACACCTCTGATATCATATCAACTCTGATTTTTGGTTGTTTCGTGGAAATAGTTTCAAAATCAACTATTCGCCCAGTTAAATTATTATGATTATTTTAACGGTGAATATTCTAAATCCGAATCTTTAATATTCCATTCAAAGGAGGTAGATCCAGCTAGTCCAGCCACTACAGATTTAGCTAATTTCATTCTTTCCAGGTCGAATTTATCAATCATTGACACTGAAACATGAACTGCTCTACTTAAATTTTCGATAAAATTTTTGATGAATTCTTCAACAAAAGATTCTTGTATTTAATGTTCTACAAGATACGCATCATCGCCATAATTGTAACTCTGATTGTTGGTTGTATCGTGGAAATACTTTAAAGATCCACTTTTCTGCCAGTTAATTTTCTATTATACTTTTAACGGCAAACTTTCTAACTCCGGTTCTTTAATTTTCCATTTAATGGAAGTGTGTCCAGCATCAACATTACGCTAAATTCATTTTTTCCTGCTTATTTTACCAATCATTAATCGGACACATTAATTACTCTTCCAAAAACTTTCGATAATAATTATGATGAATCCATGACCTAAAAGTCCTTTTATTAGTGCTCTATAATGGTCGCCAAAAGCAATCATTGCAACTCTGAAATCGTGGTTGTATCGGGGAAATACTTTCAAGAATAAATTTTCGGCCCGTTCAATTTTTTTTCTTTTAACGTTCAATATTCAAAATTTGGTACTTTAATTTTCCATTTCATGGAAATATGTCCAGGATCTTGATTTTGTTAAGTTCATTATTTCAATGGTGATGTTTCCAATCATTGAAACAAATATTTACGAATCTTCCTAAAATTATCCATAAAAATTTTGATGAATCCAACAACAAAAGATCCCAAAAGATACGCCTAATGGCGATAATTGCAACTCTGATATTTGGTAGTTCGTGGAATCAGTTTCAAGATCAATTTTTATTTTACCTATAAACGATAAACATTCTACCTTTGGTTTTTTAATTTTCCATTTAATGGAAGTATGTTCAGAATTCTGATTTTGCTAAATTCATTTTTTCCCGGTTGATTGTATCAATCATTGGCACGAAATTATATACTTCTCTTCTTAAAATATTCGGTAAAATTTTAAAGAATCCAAAACCAAAAGATCCTTATAAGTACTATTCTGTAATTTACGCAAAATTGCGATCATTGCTTTTCATATCATTGTTTTTTTTTATCAGTTTCAAGATCAACTTTTTGGCCATTTTAATTTTAATTTTGCTTGTAATGGAGTACATTCCAATTCCGGTTCTCTTATTTTCCATTAAATGGAAGTATGTCCAGTATCCTGATTTAATAAAATCCATTTTTTCCCGGTTGATTGTACCATTCATTGCACGGAAATATTTACTCCTCTTCCTAAAATTTTCGATAAAAATTTTTGTAATCCAAGACCAAAAGAACCTTCTATTGACGCCGAATGGCGATAATTGCAACTCTGGTATTTGGTAGTTTCGTGGAAATAGTTTCATGATCAACTTTTCGGAAAATTCAATTTCTATTTTTCTTTTAACGGTAATCATTCCTCCTCCTACAACTACTGTTCTCTAATTTTTTATTTTATGTATGTATTTCCAGGATCATGATTTTGCTGAATTCATATTCACCGGTTGTAATTACCAATCGATGACACAGAAATATTTACTACTCTTCCTAAAATTTTCAATAAAATTTTGATGAATCCAAGACCAAAAATCCCTCTGTTTAGTGATGTACAAATACACCAAATGGCGATCATTGTAACTCTCATCTTTGGTTGTTTCGAAGATTTAGTTTCAAGATCAACTCTTGGGCCAGTTAAATTTCTATTTTTCTTTAAACGGTGAACATTCCCACTCCGGTTCTAAATTTTTCATTTTTGGAAGTATTTCGAGGATCCTGATTTCGCTAAATTCATATTTTCTTGGTCGACTTTACCAATAATTGATATGGAAACATTTACCACTCTTCGTAAAATTTTTGGTAAAAGTTTTGATGTATCCAAGACCAAAAGCTCCTTCTATTTAGTGTTTTACAAGATTCACCAAATAGCGATCATATCAACTCTGATCTTTCTTGTTTCGTGGAAATAGTTTCAAGATCAACTTTTCGGCCAGACCAGTTTCTATCAATTTTTAATAGTGAACATTTTACATCCGGTTGTTTAATTAATGTTGTGTTAATGGTGGTATGTCCAGGATCCTGATTTAGTTAAATTTATTTTTTTCCCGGTTGATTGTAGAAATCAAATACACGGAAACATTTACTTCTCTTCCTAAAATATTCTAGAAACATTATGATGAATCCAATAGCAATTCTATTTAGTGTTTTACAAGATACACCCAATAGCCATTATATCAATTCTAACCTTTCGTTGTTTCGTGGAAATAGTTTCAAATTCAACTATTCGCCCAGTTCAATTATTATTATTATATTAACGGTGAATATTCCAAATCCGATTCTATAATATTCCATTCCACGGAGGTATGTCCAGCCTGTCCAAATTTAACTAAATTCTTTCTTTCCACGTTGCTTTTACCAATTATTCACATGGAAACATTTATTACTCTACTTAAATAATCGATAAAAATTTTGATGAATTCTTCACCAAAAGATTCTTCTATTTAGTGTTTTACAAGATACGCATAATCGCCATAATTGCAACTTTGATTTTTGGTTGTTTCGTGGAAAAAGTTTCAAGATCAACTTTTCGGCCAGTTCACTTTCAATTTTTCTTTAAACGGAGTACATTCCAACTTCGGTTCTTTAGATTTCCCTTAAATGGAGGTATGACCAGGTTCCTGATTTAGCTAAATTAATTTTTTCCCGGTTGATTTTACAAATCATTGACACGGAAACATTAACTTCTCTTCCTAAAATTTTCGATAATAGTTATGATGAATCCAAGACAAAAAGATCCTTCTATTTTGGGTTTTACAAGATACGCCTCATGGCGATCATTTCAACTCTGATCTTTGGTTGTATCATAGAAATACTTTTAAAATATACTTTTCTGCCAGTTAATTTTCTATTTTTCTTTAACGACAAACATTCCAACTCTGGTTCTTTAATTTTCCATTTTATGGAAGTATATACAGGATCCTGATTTTGCTAAATTCATCATTTCCCTGTTGATTTTACCGACCGTTGACACGAAAATATTTACTTCTCCTCCTAAAATATTCGATAAAAATTGTGATGAATCCAAGACAAAAAGATCCCTTTATTTAGTGCAATTTAGGTAAACAAAAATTTAGCTAAATCAGGAACCTGGTGATACTTTCATTAAATGGAAAACTAAAGCACACAAGTTTGAAATTTTTCTGTATAATGAATAGTTAAAATCGAATTGGCCAAAATGTTATTTGAAAATATTTTTAAGATAGGAAACAATGATCAGCGATGTAATGATCGCCATGTTGTAGAACACATAATACACGGATCTTTTGGTCTTGGATTCATCAAAATTATTTATCGAAAGTTTTAGGTAGAGTAGTTAATAATTTCGTGTCAATGATTGATAGACGCAACCGGGAAAAAATGAATTTTACTAAATGAGAATACTGGACATACCTCCATTTTATGGAAAATAAAAGAAACGGAGATGTAAAATTTACCATTAAAAAAATAAAAAATTGAACTGGCCGAAAAGTGGATCTTGAAACTTTTTTCACGAAACAATTAAAGATCGTTGTTGAAATATCTCCATATGGCATATTGAGTAAAACACTAAATAAAAGAATTTTTTTAGAAGAATTCCTAATTTTCTTTAAACGGTGAACATTCCAACTCCGGTTCTTTAATTTTCCATTTAATGGTAGTATCTCCAGGATTCTCAATTAGTAAAATTCATTTTTTCCCGGTAAATTTTACCAATCATTGATACGGAAACAGTCACTACTCTTCCTTAATTTTTCGATAAAGTTTTTGATGAGTACAAGACCAAAGGATCTTTCAATTAGGTGTTACACATGATACACCAATTAGCGTTAATATCAACTCTTATGTTTGTTGTTTCATATTCACATTTCATGATCATTACAACTCTGATCGTTGTTTCTTTTCTTATAAATATGTCATAATAACTTTTCGGCCAATTCGATTTCAACTTTTCATTTAACGGTGAACATTTAAACTTTGGTGCTTTGATTTTCCATTTAATGGAAGTATGACCAGGTTTCTGATTTAGATAAATTTATTTTTATCCGGTTAAATTTACCAATCATTGACCCGGAAACATTCACTACTCTATCAAAAAATTTCGTAATAAATTTTGATGAATCCAAGACCAAAATATCTTACTATTTAGTGTTTTACAAGATACATTTAATGGCGATCATTGCAATTCTGATCTTTGGTTGCTTCGTGGATATAGTTTCAAGATCAACTCTTTGGCCAGTTGAATTCCTAATTTTCTTTTAACGGTAAACATTTCAATTCTGGTTCTTTAATTTTCCATTTAATGGAAGTATGTCCATAATCATAAGTTAGCTATTTTCATTTTTTACCGATTGCTTTTAAAAATCATTGACACGGAAATAGTTACTACTCTTACTTAAATTTTCGATAAAAATTTTGATGAATCCAAGAACAATAAAACCTTTTATTAAGTGTTTTACAAAGTTCGACAAATGGCGATCATTGCAACTCTTATCTTTTGTAGTTTCGTGGGAATACTTTCGAGATAAACTTTTCGGTCAGTTCAAGTTCTTTTTTTTCTTTTACCGGTCTAACTCCAGTTCATTAATTTTACATTAAATGGAAGGATGTCCAGGATTTTGATTTAACTATATTCACTTTTTCCCGGTTGATTTAAATATCATTGACACTGAAATATTTAAAAGTTTCCTAAAATAGTCAATAAAAGTGTTGATAAATTTTAGACCACAAGATCCATCTATTTCGTTGTTTAATAAAGACGCCAAATGGCGATATTGCAACTCTTATCGCTGTTTCTTTTATTGGAAAAATTTTCAAGAGCAACACTTTGCCCAGTTATATTTCTATTATTATTTAAAAGGTGAAGATTTCAGCTCCGGCACTGAAGTTTTCCAATAAATGTTTATGATCCAGATTGAGCTAAATTCATTTTTTTCCCAGTAAATTTTACAAATCATTGACATGGAAATATTTACTACTCTTCCCTAAATTTTCGATGAAAAATTTGATGGAGATACGAGCAAAAGATTTACTATTTAGTGTTTTACAGAATACGCAAAAAGGCGTTATTGCAACTCTGATCATTGTTTCCTAAATTAGAAATATTTCAGGATGAACTCTTCGCCTATTTATATTTCCATTATTCTTTTAACGGTGAACATTCCAACTCCGGTTCTTTAATTTTCCATTAAATGGTAGTATGTCCAAGATTCTGATTTAGTAAAAATCATTTTTTCCCGGTTATTTTACCAATCATTGACAGAAATATTTACTACTCTTCCGAAATATTTCGAGATAAATTTTATTTTCGAGATTTTGATAAATCCAAGTCCAAAAGATCCTGCTATTTAGTGTTTTTAAAAATACGCTAAATGGAATTATTGCATCACCAATCTTTAATTGTTTCGTGGAAATATTTTCAAAAACAACTTTTCGGCCAGTTCGATTTCAACTATACTTAAAACCGTGAACTTTCAAACTCAGGTGCCTTAATTTTCCATATAACGGGGGTGTGACCAGGTTCCTGATTTAGCTAAATTAATTTTATTCCGGTTGATTTTACCAATCATTGACATAAGGACATTTTCTATTCTTTTTAAAATTTTCGATTAAAATTATGATTTATGTCAGACCAATAGATCCGTCCCTTAAATATTTTACAAGACACGCCAAATGGCGATCATTCCAACACTGGTCTTAGGTTGTTTCGTGGAAATCGTTTCAAGATCAACCTTTCGGTCAGTTCAATTTCTATTTTTCTTTTAATGGTGAAATTTCCAAATATGGTTCTTTAATTTTCCATTTAATTGAATTCTGTTCAGGATTCTGATTTAGCTAAATTGATTTTTTTCTCCTATGATTTTACGAATAATTGACATGGAAACATTTACTATTCTTCCTAAAATTATCGATAAAAATTTTGATGAAACAAGGACAAAGATTCTTATATTAATGGTTTACATGATACGCCAAATAGTGATCATTGCTAACTCTGGTCTTTGGTTGTTTCGTGGAAAGAGTTTCAAGATCAACTTTTATGCCAGTTCAATTTCTATTTTTCTTTTAACGGTGAACACTCCAACCACTGTTCTTTGATTTTTTTTATTAAATAGAAGTAGGTCCAGAATCCGGATTTCACTAAATTAATATTTTCTCGGTAGGTTTTATTGAACATTGACTAGGAAACATTAATTACTCTTCCGAAAATTTTCGATAAAAAATTTTGATGAATCCAAGACCAAAACATTCATCTATTTAGTGTGTTACAAAATGCGTCAAATGGCGATCTTTGCTACCTCGATCTTTAGTAGTTTCGTGAAAATAGATTCAAGATCAACTTTTCGGCCAGTTAAATTTCCATTTTTCTTTTAACGGTAAACATTCCAACTCCGGTTCAATTATTTTCCATTTGATGGAATTATGCCCAGGATCCTGATTTCGCTAATTTAATTTTTAGCGGATATTATACCAATCATTGACATGGAAATATTTACTACTCTATCTAAAATTTTTGGTAAAAATTTTGATAATTTAAGACCAAAAGATCTTTCTATTTAATGTATAGCAAAATACGCCAAATGGAGATTTTACAACATTGATCTTTGATTGTCTCTTGGAAATAATTTTAAGTTTAAATTTCGGCAAGTTCATTCTCTATTTTTCTTTTAATGGTAAACATTCCAACTCCGGTTCTTTATTTTTCCATTTAATGGAAGTGTGTCCAGTATGCTGTTTTAGTAAAAGTCCTTTTTTCCCGGTTGCTTGTATCAATCATTGACACAAAATTATTAACTACTCTTCCTAAAATATTCGATAAATATTTTTATGAATCCCAGAGCAAATGATCCGTCATTGCAACTCTGATCATTGTATCTTTTCATATAAATATTTTCAAAATTAATTTTTTGGCCAGTTCGATTTCAACATTCATTTATCGGTGAACATTCAAACTCCGTTGCTTTAATTTTCCATTTAATGGAGGTATGACCAGGTTCCTGATTTAGCTAAATTAATTTTTTCCCGGTTGATTTCATCAATCATTGACTCGCATACATTCACTACTCTTCCTAATAATTTTCGATAGAAATTTTGATGATTTCAAGACCAAAAGATCCTTCGATTTAGTGTTTCGCAAAATACGTCACAACTCTAAAATTCTACTCTAAATTTGAAACTCTAAATTTCGGTTGCTTCGTGGAAATAGTTTTAAGATCAACTTTTCGGAAAGTTCATTTCTATTTTTCTTTTAACGGTCAAAATTTTAAATCCGGTTCTCTAATATTCCATTTAACAGAAGGATGTCCAGGATCCTGATTTAGCTAAATTTTAATTTTCCCGGATCATTTTATCAATCATTGACACAGAAATATTTACTACTCCTCCTAAAGTTTTCGTTAACAAATTTTGATGATTCCAACACAAAAAGATCCTTCTATTAAGTATTCAACAAGATACGCCAAATGGCGATCATTGAAACTCTGTACTTTCGTTATTTCGTGAAAATGGTTTCCACATCAACTTTTCGGCCAGTTCAATTTCTTTTTTTCCTTTCAGGGTAAACATTCCAACTCCAGTTCTTTAATTTTCCTTTTAAATCCAAGTGTGTCCAGAATCCTAATTTGCTATTTTCATTTTTTTTCCCGATTGCATTTACAAATCATTGACACGGAATTATTTACTACTCTTACTAAAATTTTCGATAAAGTTTTGATGGATCCCAGAGCAAAAGAACCTTCTAATAAGTGTTTTACAAGATACGCAAAATGGCGAACATTGCAACTCTGATCTTTGGTTGTTTCGTGGAAATAGTTTCAAGATTAACTTTTCGTCCAGTTGAAATTCTTTTTCCTTTTCACGGTAAACATTACAACTTCAGTTCTTTAATATTCCATTTAATGGAAGCATAACCAGGATCCATATTAAGCTATATTCATATTTTACCGGTTAATTTTACCAATCATTGACACGGAAAATTTACTACTCTTCCTAAAAATTTCGATGAATCCAAGACTAAAGGATACTTCCATTTAGTAATTTACAAGATACACAAAGTGGCGATCCATGCAACTCTGATCTTTAATTGTTTCGTGGAAATAGTTTTAAGATCAATTTTCGGCTTGTTATTTTATTTTTTCTTTTAACGGTAAACATTCCAACTCCGTATATTGAATTTTCCATTTAATGGAAGTATGTGCAGGATTCTGGTGTAGCTAAAGTTGATTTATTCTCGGTTAATTTTAACAATATTTGACAGGGAAACATATACTACCATTCATAAAATTCTCGATTTAAATTTTATGAATCCTAGACCAAAATATCCTTCTGTTTAGTGTTCTACAAGATAAGCCAAATGGCGATCATTGCAATTCTGAACATTGTTTCTTTTCTTGGAAATATTTTCAAGATGAACTTTTCGGCCATTTCAATTTCTATTTTTTTAACGGTGAACATTCCAACTTCGGGCCTTTAGATTTCCATTTGATGGAAGTATGTCCAGGAACCTGATATAGCTAAATTCATTTTTTCTTAGTTGATTACACCAATCATTGACACGGAAATATTTACTACTCTTCCTTAAATTTGCGATGAAATTTTGATGGATATCAGACCAATAGAAGTTTTAAGTATTCTATGAAAGTAGTTAAGTTTTCTATGAAAATTTTGATAAATCCAAGACCAAAAGATCCTTCTATTCAGTGTTATAAAAAATACGTCAATACAGAGATATTACAACGTCGCTCTTCAATTGTTCCGTGGAAATAGTTTCAAGATGTACTTATCGGCCAGTTCAATTACTATTTTTCTTTTAAGGGTAAACACTAGGGTGCCTCGTTTTGCCACTTTTTTCTAGGAGCGAATCGTAATACCCGGCAAAAGTTGCGTACCCGGATGGGTATTACAAATATGATTTTTTTTCCAAATCGGTTAATATCTTCTGTTCGCATTTTTGCCTTAAAATTTCGAAATTTTTTACGAAAAATGTTAAAAGTGTAAATTATTTAAATTTGTTTTGAGCGAGCACTCTTTTTTTGCAATGGGGTATGACTTAGGACTTAAGTTGATATTTTAGACCAAATATGTCAGCTGCATTGCATCACTACATAGACTTTAAGTATGAATTTCACTATTTCGATGGATTTCTTGGTAGGTTTCTTAGTCGAAATATATAACCTAAGAATTCTGTTAGCTAAGGTTTATGTAGTTTTCCAGGCATCATAGTGACTAGCCCTTCTGGACATGTTCTAGACGCAATGGCTCGGGATATCTTGAGTAAGTACTTCAGGTCCTTATTAAGGTTTGAGATTTCATCTGGGCTGTGGTTTGGCAAGTCACAATTTATGGGATGAAATGACACCACTGGGAGCTTTTCACATTCTGACAGTTTTGAACCTATGTCACCTGTGTATGAATACGGGCTTGAACAAGCGCCGTCAATGTGGGTGAAGAGAGCTCGGAACGGCAACTCGATGAAATACAAAAGGCAAATAGCCCATTGCATAGGTTTTCCCGACATTTCTTCTAATTTTCGCAGGACGCCGCCCTTCCAACCCGTATTGGTGTTCGTCCCGTCGCAGCCAAGAACATCAATTTCATCGAATCCACCACTGAGTTGACTGATGATGAACTCGAAAATTGCTGTAGCCTCATCGTGTGCAGAGCCGGAAGATGGAGCGACGTGGCCTACGTATTGCGCATTTTGTTCAGCCACAAGTGATATATGCTCTTCCCTGACGGTGCCTGTGGGTGTTTTTGTCTCGTCAAGACGGCCATCAAAGTACAGGCTTTTGATCGGAGCATCATCCGTAGAACAGCGCTTCAAATATCGAGAAATTTTAAGTTTAGCACGCCGAATTTTGCTCTTGTCAATAACCAATGCAGACGCTATATCACTAGATTGCTCTTGAGATATAATTCCAGCTTTTAAAGCTGCGTGAAGCACAGTGGATGTAATGTGTGCAGCAGCCCTCTCACTTACGCAGTATCTCTGAGAAATTATGGCAGTCTCAGTTAAGTCTAATTTGACTTTGGACTTTCTTTCTCTTGGTTTGATGAATGCCACATCCTTAACGCAACATTCCTCGTGATTTTCCTCATCAACTTGAGTATCCTCAAAGTGTTGACTGTCATTCAAAAACGACAATGGGGAAACTGTTGATTCAGATGGTCCAAGTTTAAGCCTCTTATTTATATGATTACGTTTAGCCCTTTCTCGCAATTTTTTTGACACAGGTAAGTCCATAGATCCAATTCGGCGAATTCTTGGACCGCTCTGATCCACAAGAAACTGGTGCTCTAGAATAGGAACCTTTATTTCCTTGGGGCAGACACATTTGGGAAAGTTGGCACATTTGCAGAAGGCTATATCAAATAGTTTCGTTGCCTCCTCAGTAAAAGACTTCAACAAGTCATCCTTTGTTTTTTGAACTACCGTTTTTTTTCTTCAGGATTTTCTTTGTCCTAATGTATTCATCATGGCATCGTGAGATGAGTTGAATTACTCTGGTTTGCGTAACTGCTGGAATAGACGCTTTTTTCCAAATGGCACATACCATGACAGAAACTTGTCGGGCAATGGAAGAATAGGGTGGCTCCTTGTTACTCCGTGACTCTATTCCAATTTGCCACCGAACTTCTTGATAACAAAGTAGAACATCCTTCTTTGTCGGGAGTTTAGTTTCATCAAAATCCTTGGGGTTTTCATTAAAAATCGGGCAAACGTTTGCACCACGTAGAACGAACTTCGAAAGAGACATGCTGCATGTCTGAAACTGAATGAAAACTGCTACTGAATGAAAATATGCGCAAAACCAGAGCACACAGGACGGATATGCAGTAAAATATTTGGAAATAAAGAGATGAGCGAGTCAAATATCACTTGTAACTATAATAGAAGCACACCAGAACATCCAGTAAAATAGCCACACTAAAGAAGCGAAATGAGTTGCAAGCGAACTGTAGTGATAAATGTGAATGGGTAAATCAAGAACTTCAATCGTTCAGCTCGTCTCACAATGCAAGGCTGACTGAATGAATTGGGGAAGGGCGAAACTTGCAGTGTGCAGGTGGATGATTCAGGGGTCGGTAAACTTTAAATGCAATATTGCTGTGAGCTGAAGACATTGTATGTTCCGCTACTGTTACGACCCACCAGGCGAAGGAAAAGACAAGAATGACAAGAGCTACAAAACTATTACACTAAATTGACCATTTTTGCTGCCCTCGAGGAGACAATGTATGGCATAATTAGGGAACTTCCTATCATTGTGACTACCCTTGACATTTTCAGGCATGATTTCCACGTTTTGGACTGAAAAAATCTCTTTTATGCGTCATTTATTGCTTGCATAGCGTAAAATGAGGCCGCGTGTTGCGGATTGCCTACCCAACAAAAGTGCTTTCGGGGACACCACAATAGGCCATTTTCTCGATAATTAAAAGCAGTATAGCTGACATATTTGGTCTAAAATATCAACTTAAGTCCTAAGTCATACCCCATTGCAAAAAAAGAGTGCTCGCTCAAAACAAATTTAAATAATTTACACTTTTAACATTTTTCGTAAAAAATTTCGAAATTTTAAGGCAAAAATGCGAACAGAAGATATTAACCGATTTGGAAAAAAAATCATATTTGTAATACCCATCCGGGTACGCAACTTTTGCCGGGTATTACGATTCGCTCCTAGAAAAAAGTGGCAAAACGAGGCACCCTAGTAAACACTTCAACACCGGTTCTTCAATTTTCCATTTAATGAAAGTTTAGGGAAAGATTTTTAATATATTTCCAAGAAAAGAAACCATTCGTGTTTCTTTGCTTGGAAATATTTTCAAAATCAACTTTTCGGCCAGTTTAATTTCTATTTACCTTTTAATGGTGATCCGGTCATTGCAACATTGCAACAATTGATCATTCCAACACCGGTTCTTTAATTTTCCATTAAATGGAAGTATGTCCAGGATCCTGATTTGGTTAATTCATTTTTTCAGGGTTCATTTTAACAATCATTGACACGGAAGCATCTTCCTAACATTTTCGATGAAATTTTGATGAAAGATCAATTTGTTTGGTATTTACAAAATATGCCAAATGGCCATATTGCAACTCTGATCATTGTTTTTTTTATTGGAAATATTTTCAAGACAACTTTTCGGCCAGTCCAATATCTATTATTCTTTAAACGGTGAACATTTCAAATCCGGTTCTTTAATTTTCCATTAAATCTAAGTATGTCCAGGATCCATATTTAGCTAAATACATTTTTCCCGATTATTTTACAAACAATTGACACGTAAATATTTACTACTCTTCCTAAAATGTTCGATAAAAATTTCCATAAATCCAAGAACAAAAGATCCTTCTATTAAGTGTTTTACAAAATACGCCAAATGGAGATATTGCAACACCGATCTTTAATTGTTTCGTGAAAATAGTTTCAAGATTAATTTTTTTGTCAGTTCAATTTTTTATTATGTTTTAACGGTAAAAATTACAACTCCGGTGCGTTAATTTTCCATTTAATCGAAGTATATCCAGTATCCTGATTTAGTAAAGTTCATTTTTTGCCGGTTGCTTCTATCAATTATTGACACGAAATTTTTTCCACTCTTCCCCAAAATCCTGAGATAACACACCACCAAGAGCGCAACTTGATGCATCAGTGATGAGGCTAAATGATTTCGAAAAATCAGGAAACTTCAAGAGGGGTTGCGAGCTAAGACACTGTCGTGAAAATTCGAAAGCCTTTTGTTGGTCATTTTCCCAAGAAAATTGCGCATCTTTACGGATCAGCTTTGCGAGAGGAGTAGAAATCTTGGCAAAATTAGGAATAAATTTTCTGTAATAACCGACAAGTCCAAGGAAAGACTGAAGGGCACGCACGCTTTTCGGTGTTGGAAAATCCTTAAGTGCCTCTATTTTATCCTCATCGGGTTGGAATCCATTGGCAGAGAGGACGTGACCTAGGAATTTTAATCTTTTTCGAAAAAAGAAACATTTTCGTGGTTTGAGTTTCAAGTTTGCCCTTCGAAGTCTGCAAAATATCTCGAGTAGCCCTTTTATATGCTCTTTCCAAGTTGCATCATATCTTAGAATGCCATCGAGGTAGCACACACACCCGTGCATTAACAGCCCATCAAGCACTTTATTCATTAGTCGCATAAAAGTTGAAGGCGCATTAGCCCAACCAAAGCTCATTCCGTTACATTGAAAGTGGCCTCGTGACGTGCTGAATGCGGTATATTCCTTGCTGTTGTCCTCCATTTCTACCTGCCAGTATCCACTACATAAATCCACAGCCACTTAACGCGAAAAATAACGCGAACCGCCAAGCTGATCGAAAGTCTCTTCTATGTTAGGTAATGGGAATACTTCCTTTTTAGTTACACTATTCAAGGCTCGGTAGTCGATACATGGACGAAATTGAACAGCCTCACCCCCTCCCGTTTTCTTTTTTACTAGAATGAGTGGTGATGACCAAGGGCTACTTGACGGCGAAATCACCCCTTGTTCCAGTATTTCCTTGATGGACTTATCTAAAGCAGTCCTTTGAGCATGAGGAACACGGTAAGGCGGTTCCTTTATTGGCTTAGCTCCTTCAACATCGATAGAATGCTTAACGATATTGGTGCACCCGAGGGAACTATTCCCATAAGAAAAAATATCGGAAAATTCCGTGACGAGCTCTTTCAATGATTCTAACGCTTCGGTTGGCACATCTGTGAAATCGAATAGGGAAACGAGGGTTTCTTTCGTCGTCGGATTTTTAGGCCACAAGTCATCGGTATGGATCTCGCTGATGCACAGAGTAATTATGTCATGAGAGAACCGTTTCGCCTCGATACTAGACCCTTCCTTGAAGATTTTATTGTAGTGTTCAAAGTTGCTGACCAAAATCGGAACTAATCTCTCTTCAGATACCTTAGCTATTACTGGCAATAAGTGAATATTACCGCTACTACCTTCCAGAAGAATTTCCTCCCCGATTAGTTTATCGGTCTTGGCCCAAGATGAAACTACTGACAGAGGGGGAACGTTAGTATTTTCCTCAGCACGCAATTTTTCAAAGCCATTTTCTACGCAGGAAAAGTCTTTCTCCGGTAATGAGACTACGGTCTGGCTCAAGGCGTTATTGGAACCCATATTACCTAAACAATTACTCAAGTCCACAGATTCATGGGTCTCCAATAGCCTAGCGTTAACATCGCCTGTCTCTTCACTTTCCTTGTCCTCGCCCTTTACTGCCTCTACTTCTCCGTATAATTCACCCCCTTGTGTCATAATTACAGTGTCTTGATTCTTTGAGCTCTCTTCTACGAAACTAATCGCATTGAATTTTTCTTTGCCAGCAAAAATTGTTGGATCTGGTAAGAGCAAGTACTCAAGCTCACCACTTTCGTTGCGAGTGGATGTCGGTCCGTCGTCGAAAGAATCAAATCAAAATCGGAGCATTCAGTATTACTGGGTATTGCTGCCTCTGTTACTTCTGAAAGAAGCTCGGTTTCGAAAGAAATCAAATCTTTACACTCCGAATTGCAGAAAATTGCTGTTTCTGATACTTCGGAAGGAAGCTCAATTCCCTCAAAGATGTTCATGAGAGAGACATCTTTATCACTAAACGTGATTAAATCAATCTTAGCCTGCTTGGTGGTAATAGATCGCAGGGCTACATCGTGGCTATTGCTGATAATCAGTGTTGAGCGGTTAAGATTTAAAGTGCAGCCGTACTTTTTCATGAAATCGAGACCAATAATCCCGTCGTAAGGAGTGTTACCCAGATTTATAATCAATGCATCGTGGGGGTACGCTTCACCGTCTATTACATAAGGGATAATACACTGACCTTCAACAGATAAAGCATGACCGGATGCACTTCTAACGACATTATTATACGGGGAGAGCATTACCCCATCAATCGGGAGACTTCTTTGGTGATGAATTGTAACAGCAGCGCCCGTGTCTACGAGGAGCTTACGCTTGCAGCCGAGAATTGTTCCCTCGATTACCATGCCTGCGTCGGGCGTGACCGCAAGAATTACCTCGGCCCCGACCTCGCGGATGATGAGTTTCCCTGTTCTGACGAGATTTGACTTCCACAGTCAATAGGACGATGTCCAGATTGTTTACACATACCACAGATAAGGAGTGGGCATGGTTTTGAAGAGTGAAGTGAGTCGCCGCACTGGAAACAGTTACGCGGGGCCGTCCGACAGAAGCGAGCGATATGTCCTAGCCGACCGCACTGATAACATCCCCGATTTGAATTGATTTTCTGGCCTTCGGCACGAGGCATAGGCCTGGCTTCGGAAGATAGGGAAGTAGCCTGAGGGATTTCAGCGGCGATTGTCGGCGCATTTTGCTTTTGGGGGAGGAAGTTAACGGAGTGGTTTGGATTTTGAGTGGGGGAAGGAACATGGTAACGCTGACTAATGAGAGAATTAACATGGGAGAAATTTTGAGGAAACAATGATTGTACAGCACTAGTATCCCTGATTATGTTGGCATAATTTCTCCAGTTTTCCACTTCATTCATTGCTGATGTAACTGATTTGTTGGCCGATATTTATTATACTTACATTACAATACACACGTCCTGAGCCCGGCGGGAGTCGCATGGAATAAGGGAGGGAATCGCGGGTCTTGCGAAGGCGCAGACCGGCGTAGGAGGTACGGATGGTGCGGGTCTTGCGAGGGCGCAGACCGGCAAGGGACAGGTCAGGGAGAGCACTCCCCCGTCATTCGGATGCCCTGTATTTATATGAAATACGGGGGTCCAAAGGGCGAATTGGTACCAAGGGGGTGATGCGAAAGGGAGGGTTGAGAGCGTGGGTGGACGGAATGATCTCACTAAGAGTCCCGTTACTGCTCTCCATCCACCCCTCGCGACACGGGTACTGCAAAGGCTGGTAACCCATATACTCTATTACAACTTAGTCATAAGAGTCACAAAGTTGCCTCGGACAGCCGAAGCCACGATGGGTGACGGAAACTGAATAAGGTTAGCCCATCAAGATACAGACTTAGCGATACGAATTGTGCCGGTACTTGGAATGTGAGAGGAGTATATGGAAAGGAGCATGAGTTATTGAATGAATGAAAGTGAGACGAATTGATGTTTTGTGTGTAAGTGAAACTAAGCGCAAAGGGCGGGTTACTGTTACCATAGGTGGTCTAGCACTGTGGTCAGGAGTTGACGATAAAGTACACGGCAGTCAAGGTGTAGGACTCATTTTTCATGAGAGAGCTAAGTTACTAGTAAGGAAGTAAGAGTTAGTATCCCCTAGATTGCTCTGGTTCGCATAAAAGTAGGTATTAAGAGAGTTGTGATTGTGGCGTACTCTGCACCAGTGGATGGAGAGAGTGACAGTGTGAAAGATGAGTTTTGGGAAAAACCGAGAGAGGTTTTGAATGAATGTGTCCCTGGTGAGAGAATAATTGTACAAGGTGATATGAATGGCTAGGTTGGTGTGAGGCGGGATGCATCTGAGAGAGTGGTTGGGTCATTTGGTAACCCTCGAGTGAATGATATTGGTAAAAACTTGGTGAGTGTGTTCTTGGAAAAAGGATTGTTTGTGTCGAACACATGGTTTAAACATAAGAGAATACATATGTATACTTGGCAAAGGGGCGATTGTAAAAGCATAATTGATTTCGTTGTGCATGATGAGAGATTGAGGGAGTTAGTGTGGGACACGAGAGTGATGAGGGTTGCTGAATGTGGATCAGACCACTATTTGGTACTCTCCAAGGTGAATCTGGGCAGAAAGTGGGTGCCAAGGAAGAATGTTGCGCGTAAGCAGATGAGAGTAAAAGTGGAGAGGAGAGAGCCAAGAGGGATTACAGAAGCTCCTAGATAAGTTATGTGCATCAACAGAGAGAATAGAACTGAGGGTAAATGCGTGCAAGACTTAAGTAGTAGTTTTTGATAAGAACAATGGGGAGAAAACTCTGTGGTGAGGGCGAATGGTGAAGTAATTGAACAAGTAGATGATTTTGTGTACTTTGGTAAGATGTTTGCGAAAGATGGACGGATAGATGAGGAGATAATAAGACGTGCGAATACTGGAAGGAAAGTGGTAGGTATAGCATGTGGAGCATATCGAGGAACGAGTGCCTCTCCAAGGAAGCGAAAATCACCTTGTACAAAAGTGTACTTCTCCCTACTTTGTTGTATGGTAGTGAAACATGGGTATGTCAGGATAATCATAAGAGTAGACTAAACATCGTGGGTATGAGTTATCTGAGGAGTGTTTGCCGCCAAAGTAGAATGGATAGGGTCAGGAATGAGTGGGTAATAAATGATTGTGGGTTAAATGCTCCAGTAATGGACATACATGAAAGGAGTTTGCTTCGTTGGTTTGGCCATGTTGAGAAAATGGAGGATAGTCGTATAAGTAAACAGATATATAAGAGTGAAATGAATGGT